>OY728123.1:180255864-181505864 GCA_963277665.1 Viscum album
TAGGTACTATTAGTTGAGGGTAAAAAGTAAATACATATCCAAGACATCTTTTCATGTGATATATAGTAACTATTTATTTATAGTGATTCCATTTGGTCTTACAAATTCCCTTATTATCGTCATGGATTTTACAAATTATGTCTTTATAGATTAACTTGATTAGTTTTTATAGTATTTATAGTTGATATTATTATTTATTCAATGAGTAAAAAAGAGTATGAATATCTCTTTAGAATTGTACTTAATACCCATATGAAGTAAAATTTATATGAAAAAATTACCAAGTAAGATTTTTGGATTTGGAAAGTTTCATTATTGGGCCATATAATCTTATGTGGTGGTAGTTTATTTAATCCTCCAAAGATTAATGTTATTGAGAAATATCCTAGACCAAACATGGTTTTTGAGAACCATAGTTTTCCTTGTTTGGATATATATTATAAATATTTTTGAATAATTTCTAATGAATTTATAATCCTATTACCAAGTTAACTAGAAAGGGATCCAAGTTACTATAGACAGATTAATGTAAGGAAAATTTCAAGGAACTAGAGAGAAGGTTAGTCATCAAACCTATAATTACATTTCCTTATAGTGTATAAGGGTTTTTAATCTAATTTGAATCATCAAATAAGGTACTAGGATGAATTATAATGAAAAATGATATGGTAATAGATTATACCTCGTGAAAATTGAAGGTTCATGAGAAAAATTAACAAACTCATGATTTGGAGTTAACTATGGTAATTTTTTCATTAAAGATACAAATTAGTTGTCTTTCATAGAGAAATATTTGATATATATATATATATACTTTTCATAAGAGATTAAAGTATATATTCACTCAAAAAGAGCAGAATATTCCACAGAGAAAATGGTTTGATTTAATTAAGGATTATGACTACTCAATACATTACCACACTAGGAAAGTAAAAATGGTGGTTGATGCTTTACGATGAAAGGACCATGCTTGATTATCAATGATGAGGATCAAAAAAGACCTAATATTTCTATAGTTTTTATGAATATTTCTGAAAATATTGACTGAAGGGTATAAATCTTCCATTGTTTGAATGAATGTCCATCAATCTATCCTTATAAGTCATAATAGGAATCAAAGAAAAATATAGATCTATAAACAAGGTGAGAAATTTCCTTGAGTTCATCCTTGATTTTGAAGGAATGATATGATTCAATAACCATATATTTGGCATATTAATAACAAATTTTAAGGAGTTGTTGGATGAAGCTCATAGTTCATCATTCTCAATTCATCATGGAAGTACGATGATGTATGGTGATCTAAAAGATTATTTATAGTGGTACAACATGTAAAATGATATTATAGAATATATATCTCGGTGCATGGTATATCAATAATTTAGGTCTAATAGAAAAACATTCTAAGGGGATATTATGACCATTAATCATACCATAATGGAAATGGGAAAATATCACCATGGATTTTGTCATCAAACCCCCAAAAACATCTAAAGTACATAATGATATTTAATTTTTATTTGACCTCCATACGAAGTCAGAACACTTCATTTATATCATATAAGACTTCATTCTTGATCATCTTACCAGAATATAAACTAAATAAACATTAATTTTGTATGGAGTACCACATTCTATTATATATGATCAGGATCCAAGGTTTGGCTAGATGTTTTGGTGAAGTCTTTAGTAGTCTCTAAATATGATGTATGGTTTCAAAACTACTTATCATCCTTATATAGATGTTCAGCCTAAGGGAACCATTATAACCCTAGATGATATGTTAATATCTTGTTCTCTAGAATTAAAAATTTGTTGGTATCAACACATTCCTCTTGTCATGTTTTTTACAAAAATATCTTTTACTAAAGTATTCAAATGGATGCTTAAAAATACCTCTATATAAATAAATTTTGAACTCCTATATAATAAAATGAAGTTGGAGAAATAAAGATATTGGTACCTGAGCTAGCTAAAGAAATTGAATATTTGGTTAGATCCATTCAACAACACATAAAGGAAACAGAAAGTTGATCAAAAACTTATGATAAAAATCATCAATGATATCTAGAGTTCAAATTTGGTGAAAAGGTATTTTTTCAAATTTCTTCATTGAATATGTTTATGCGATTGAGAAATAAAGGAAAGATCATACCTGGTAATATTGGCCTCTTTTAGATTCTTGATTGATTCTAGATGGTAACTTATTGTTTAGAGCTTCTACCGAACCTATCTCAATTTTACAATGTGTTGCATGTATCTCTCATGAGGAAGTACATACCTGAACCATCACATATACTATCACAAACCAATTCGGGACATCATCCGACCTTGCATCCAACCTGGTCTGTAGAAATTCCTGAAGGGCATTTCCGATCCCCATGGGCTGGAATAAGTTCTCGAGAATCAAATAAACATTTGGGAATGATTTACCTGAAAAAATAATTCATGAAACAACTAATAATAAAAATAAACCAGAACCATAAATACACAACTAAAAAATCTCATACCAACTTTCTTATGTAATGATTTACAACTTTAGACAAAACCAAGAAAGTATTATGATAGAAGGGAAACAAAACATTATAACAAAACCTCCATGCAATTGGAGGAACCACATACTCAAGCCGCCACCACTAAGATCCACACTGAATACCACAAGAAAATCAAATGGCTAACACTAACATCTTTCCTTAACCAGAAACAAAATACAATAGGGTCTACATACACCAAAAAGTGTATGATGGGTGTGATCTAAAACCCAGTAATATGCCACCCAAATAAATTATTTCATTCCAAAACATTTTAAGACAATATAACATGCTCATTTATGTAAAATCATTTTGGAACATTTTTATGAAAAACATCTAATGAGTAAACACTTCAAAGGGAGACCATTTCAAAAAAACACTTGATTAAAACAAAAAAAATTGAATTGTAAAAGGAAAAAAACAAACACACACAGGAGGTCCTCAGTATACCAATAGAAGGTACCATTATACATAAGAATCGTGATAGGTCGAGCACCATGGGTAGATCCCTAGGGTCAAACTAGCTCAAGTGGGATTCTAGGAACCTCTCTTCTCGATGAAAATGTGGTATTGAAACCATGACAATTCATGTTCTCATGTATAATCCACTTGTAGGGTACACCCCCATAACCCTATTGGACTCCAAATCATATCACATGTTTATTTATTGTTATCAATCCCACTAAGTGAATTCAGGTCATAGCCACTTCAGAATCACTAGCTAGCTAGTCCTAGTCCATCTACCTAGTTACCCAATATTCCCTTTTGTGCTCAATCAGGTTTCACATTCACATATCACACACACCCCCACTTTCAAAAACCAATTCCAATAATTTCAAGGAAATCACCAATTTTCATAAAACAGACCATTTTCAATTTTACTCATACCAAAACCAATTTTCAATACATTTATCATCACTTTCACAATTCATAGAATTCCCCTATTCATAAAACACAAAAAAAACACAATTAAAACCAACCAATTTAATTTCAAATCCCCTTCATTTATCCCACACATATTTTGAGACTACTTTTAAAACAATATTTTTATCATTTAAACAATCCACAAATTATATTCAAAAGAGCACAATAAAAAGAACATGCCAAATGTTCCAAGTTCCATTGAAAATCCATTTTTCCACACACATACACACAAAAACCCTTTCCAAACATAATTCAAACCTCTCACATAATTCAATAAATCAATTAAAAATTTTATATAATTTTTCTAAACATCACACCAAGGGTTTTCATATGAAAATGCCATGTTTTACATATAAATGCCCCTTTAAAACATTACACATGTTTAATTATATCAAATACCTCTTTCACAATCCGTATATAATTTAATAAATCTAAGTAATCAATTTATGAAACACTTCAAATTATCACCCAAAGGTTTACACCAAAACACACCTGATTTCATATAAAAAATTTCACTTTGAAACCAAATGTACAGCATAATCATCAATTTAAATTAAATGGTGTGAAACAAGCCTAACATGACAAGGAAATACATTTTTTATTAAAAACCTCACTTCAAACACATTCTCATTGTAAATGTTTTTGAAGAAATGATTTTCACCCAACAACCATCCCATAAAATATTTTCATGAAACATCATGCTAAATAAAAAACCCAACATCTATTCATTTTTCCTTATAAAATTTATTTACACCACATAAACACGCCAAATAACTTTTAATAACATTTCTCACTACTCAAAAAATTGATGGAACACTTCCACTAATTTTTCATAACAAGGTTTATATAAAAACATGAATTTTTTTTATAAAATATATTTTCAACACATATTCATGTCAAAGCATTTCCAAAACATGTTCGAACCACAAAAATAAAATATACAGCATGAGAAAATTAACTATACAAACAAATTAAATTATATAAAATTGTTAGGTCATGTTATCACCTACCTCATGTGAATAAATATCTCAAACATGGTGCAAATCACCTTCCACACCCTATCGGTCCCCTAAGAGACCAACATTGAACCCTAACAAAGAAAATTTTAGGCAAAATATCAAAATAAAGCCTCTATACTTAATATGAACCCCACAAAATTGAAATAAAAACCCTATAATAAGGATGGGGGTTTACCCGAAGGAGCAGCCTCCCGAGGAAGGAGATGTGGCTTCCAGAAGAGAGGTCAGTATATTCGCATAAGGGGGGAGCAAGGATGGTCAACCTGAGGGGGCACGAGGGAGGTTGGGTGGCACGAGGGGAGCAGAGCATTAGAAACAGTGTCACACCAGTGATAGGATGAACCAGAGGAGTGAGGCGATAGAGGCTAGCCAATGGGGAGAATCGGTGAAATGGTAGGGATATAGGGGGTGGTGGTCGTACTGCGTGGGAATAGGGGGAGATGGGTGAGGCGCTACAAGGGGGAGCCAAACCCTAATCAAAGAGAAGAAAAATAATCATAATTATAACAATAATGTTCTTTTTAATAATATAATAATAATAACTTAATAAAATTTATATTATTGACAATAATAATAATAATAATAATAATTAGTAATAAAATTATTATTATTTTTAAAAAAATTCATTAAATTTTATGAAATTTTTTTATTTTATTTTATTTTCATTCTATCACTCATTTAATTTTATTTTATTATTGTTCATTTTTATTTATTTATTTATTTGAACACTGGAAGGTCTCAAAGTGACCTAGGCGAAGCCATGTGGTTTTCAAACTGAGCTCTGCCCGTAGGTCGGATGTTGTCACTCCAGAACAAGCATTTTTTAACAAAAACACAAAAAATTAAAATCGGGATTCAACCAGAACCTCAACAAGGGTACTCGATGCAAAGAAAATGAATAAAATAAATAATTTAAAAAGTTCTGGTGTGATAATTTTTCCCACCATAACACTTTTCACCCCCAAAAAATTTCTGAAAATGTCTACAATAAAAACAAAAATGATATTTCTTCATATTTCAAGGAGATCCCCAGTATAAGATGAGCAAGATGCAACAAGAACAAAACCAACAAAGGATGGAACTTATAAACCAAAATCATGAGACTTAGAAAGGAATTCCCACTATGTGTCATCTACCCCCAAAAGCTAAGACACCTCCAGTTGATAATCATGTGATACGAACTCTCATAGTGCACCATTTCGACATCCCGAGACAAAATGCTATAAACATTCCCAAAGAGGCAAACACATTTTACTGACAAATTCAAATAAGGTTACCTTGGCCTTGCTCCACAACACTGTTGGGCACGATTCAAACCAAATGTTTTACTCAGGATAGGGGATTGTGGTTAGATAGCTCCACCTATTTCCAAGATGACACCATGAATATACCGAATTACTGACACTGGGAGGCCCGGATGGACTCCCCTCCATATCGATTAGGCTACACAAATTCATTTCAGTGGAATTTCAGCGTGACTCGTGATGGGTCTCCCCACTATAAAGTTCGTCTAGCTTAACTGACTGGCATGACCCAAAAAGAAAAACCTGACATAGTTAACACCGGATTTTACCAAATAATAAATCTCTCACCATATGGGATCTGATTAACGGAACTCCAAAAAAACCAGAAGACACTACACGATTCACAACTCCCATTGAACTACCATTCTCGAAAGAGACCAAAAAAAAATAAAAATAAAAACAGACTTTTATGGTTGATCATACGTAGACAGCCACACGGAATTCCACATTCACAAGGGTACAAGCATAGTGTTTCAAGAGAACAAGACAGTGACACCTCTTTCTAACCAGAGTGGAATCCTTCCTCCCATGTGGGTCCTTATGTGGAGGTGAAGTCCCCATGTTTATTTTCACTAAACGGGACCATTAAAATGGAGTTACCACACCGAAACCTCAAACTGTATCCACCACTAGAACTAGAGATAAAAGTTAAACCAAGATATTTTACACCCCTATGGGTTCCTAAATACACACCAGCTTCACATTGAGACTTACGGCCAGAGCTCTGATGGTTGAAGCATTTCATGCGTCATAGTCAGGTGCTAAAACCCCCCCAAATATAGCTTCTTATTCTAGTTTCAAAAGTAACAACACCATAATTAGACCACACCACCAGGTAATAACCCTCTTTGAAACCCACTTTACTCTAACACGGCAATTTCACTAGGATAGAGGACTAGATGATATATACACATTGCTCCTCTCACTATAAATAAATAATCAATAGAAGAAAGAAGAAAATGGAAGTCACTTTCACTAAGAACAAGGATTAATAAATTGTCATAAGATAAACACTCTTTAATTTAATTATAAGTCCTCATATGGTTCTACAACATCAACCTTCTCCCTTAAAAGTGAACACAACATAGCAAGACACCCCCAAACATGAACCATACAACCATCAAAAACATTACAAGGAGTTGAACCTGGAAATGAGTCCAAAATAGCACATTATTCTTGTATACATCCACAATAATCCCTTGTGACCAAATGTGAAACACTGGTGTCCTATCCTGAACCCTAACTTAAATAAAACCAATGAAAATTAAAAATTCCCATCAAGACACGGCCCACACCAAGAACCCAGCGTTTTTTCCACATTCCTCAATGGAAATTCCCTTTACTGCTTCTAGGAAAGACCTTTAGGATTGAAGATGCTCAACTTCACCTTTGGTGATTCAGGAAACTCAATAAATTATGATTTCTTTCAACTCCTTCTGCATTCACTCTTCTAATGTGAGAGGATCTTCTTAATTTGAAAAATTAGAGAGATAACTCAACCCTAAAACCCAATAAGACTGTTTTTTACTTTGATCAACTAGAAGACCTACCTATGGTGATTCACCCATGGCCAGATATCGAATATGTATCAGTTCCTTATGGGGGAGTGCACAAGCTAACAAGGGAACCAAAGGACCCAATAAAATCAATCTATTGGCCAAAACATCTCATAGACCAAAACCAAACAAACGAGGGGAGTCACCGCAAATGCCTCATAAAACACTTCTTGAAAGGGACCACAAACTATTATTTCAAACCAACATACTGGTGAAACACAAACCAAAAACATCAATGAAAAAAAGGTTTTTCAAACTCAATACACTCCACAACAACATTCTGGAAAATATAGGAAGACAAATGATGATGCAGGAGGAAATTAGATTCGGTGGGTGACTCTAACATAAGGATGGCGACCATACGTGAGTCACACCACCGTGACGGACAATATTTTAGGAAAACATCACCAGATCCACATGGATTTCCAGGACCTTCAAGATCACTGAGACCATTGACCCAACTCACATTTCATGTCCCAAACAACAAGCGACCACAAGGGACAAATAACTCAGATGAAACCTGACTTCCCTTGGTTACTTGAGTCTCATCACGAGGTGTGTTGGCCAGGAACTACAATTGTGACCTAAACGCCAAGTCATGATAATCCTTTCCCCTATCTACCCATACTCTTTACTAAGGAAAAATACTCAAAAGATCATAACCTTCCTTTGATACCATTTTACATGAACAAAGCCGGGTCTCCATCCGACCCTGTTCCCAAACCGGTACACAGTAAGCCCCGAAGGGCATTCCAGATCCCCATGGTCTGGAACAAGTTACTGAGTATCAAATAAACATTTGGGAATGATTTAACCAGAAAAAAAGAATCCAAGAAATAGTTAATAATAAAAATAAATCAAAACCAAAAAGTACACAACCAAACAATCCCTTAACAACTTTCATATTTAAATACTTACAAATTTAAAAAAAAATACAAAAGTACTATGATAGAAGGAAAAAAAACTCTATACCAAACCTCCATATAAAGAGAGGATCCATGTCCTCAATCTTATACTGCCAATATCCACACCAAAATCCACAAGAAACTCAAATGTCCAACACTAAGGACTTCCCTTAACCTGAAACAAAAGACAATAGGGTTTGAATGCACCCAAAGGTGTATGCAGGGTGTGAACCAAAACCTAGTAGTATTCCACCTGGATAAATTATTCTATGCCAAACCATTTTAATACAATATAATATTCTCATTTATGTAAAATATTTTTGAAACATTTTTAGGGAAAACATCTAACGAGTAAGCACTTCAGAGAGAAACAATTTAAAAAGTACTTCCTTAAAAGAAAAAAAATGGAATTGTAAAAGGAAACACATAGACAGAGGAGGTATTGTGCATGGCGATGGAAGGAACCATTATACATAAGAATAATTATAGGTAGAGAACCATGGGTAGATACCTAAGTTCAAACAAGCTCAAGTGGTATTTTAGGAACCTCGTTTCTTAGTGAAATTTTGGTATAGAAACCATGAAAACCAGCATTCTCATACACAAGACACATGTATTGGACATCCCTATAACACTAGTTGTCTCCAAATCATATCATATGTTTAGTTAGTGTTTTCATCCTTAATCCCACTTTGTAAAATCAGGTCATAGCCACTTTTGAATCACTAGCTTTCTAGTCTTTTTCCTTCCACCTAGTTACCCAGGATTCCATTTTTGTGCTCAATCAGGTTTCACATTCACATATCACACACACCACCACTTTTATAAACCAATTCCAAGCATTTTAAGGAAATCAACAATTTTCATCAAACAGACCATTTTCAATTTTAATCACACAAAAACCTCTTTTCAATGCATTTATCATCACAAGAATAGTTCATAGATTTCCCCTTTTATAAAACAAAAAACACACATAATTAAAACCAACAAATTTAATGGCCAAGCCCCTTCATTTATCCCACACATACCCTAAGACCATTTTCAAAACCATCTTTTTATCGTTTAAACAATTAAAAAATTCTATTCAAAAGCGCACAATAAGGTGAACATGCCCAAATGTCACAATTTCATTGAAAATCCATTTTTACAAACACACACACCAAAACCCTTTCCGAACAGAATTCTCACCTCTCACGTAATTTAAAAAATTAATTAAAAAATTTATAAAAATTTTATAAACAGCACATCTAGGGTTCACATATGAAAAATTCCCAATTTCACATATAAATTCCCCATTAAAACTTAATTAATGTTTAATCCTATCAAATAAAACTTTCACACTCCATAACTAATTTAATAAATCTATGTAAAAAATTTATGAAACACTTCAAATTAGAACCCAAAGTTTTACACCAAAACACACATGATTTCATATAAAAACACCACATTAAAACCAAATTTATGACATAAACATATCAAAACATGATTTCCATTATTCAAACAATTTTTAATTTAATTTGAAGGGTGTTCAACAAGATTAACATGCCGATAAAACACACTTTTTATTAAAAACCTAACTTCTAACACATTCTCTTTATAAGTGTTTTTGAAAACATGATTTGTACCCAATAACTAACCCATAAAAAATTTTAAAAAAATATCATGCTAAATAACACACCCAAAATCTAATCATTTTTCATTATAAATTCCATTCACACCACATAAACATTCCAAACAACTTAGAACAACATTTCACAATACTCAAACAATTGGTTAAACACTTCCACTAATTTGTCACAATAAGGCGTACATAAAAACATGCCAATTTCCTTTAGAAAATATATTTTCCACACATATGCATGTCAAATCATTTCCAAAACATGTTCTCTCCACCAATATAAAATATAGAGAATTCAAAAAATAACTAAAAAAACTATTAAAATTATCTAAAATTGTTAGGTCATGGAACCACCTACCTCATGTGTACAAATCCCTTAAACATGGTGGGAGTCACCATCTCCACCATATCTACAACCCAAATGAACAAAATAAAACCCTAACACGTGAAATTTTTCCCAAACATCAAAATAATGACACTATTCCTAATCAAACCCCATGAAATTTAAAGAAGAACCCGAGAATGGGGGAGCAGGTTCACTTGAAGGGGCGGTCTCCATAGGAAGTAGGCACGACTGCCAGAGGAGAGGTCGTCAAGGTCACGCAAGGGGGTGAAAGATTGGTTAGTGAGAGGGTGGTGAGAGGGCTGCGTGATGGAGGTTGGGAGGTGAAATGGAAGCATGGCAATAGAGACGACGTCGCATCAGTGACTTGCTGAACCAGAGTAGTGGCGCAATGGAGGCTGGAAAAGGGGAGGGGAAGTGGTGCGATGGTAAGGTTACCGGGGGTGGGGGTTGTACTGCTTGGGAATAGAGGAAGAGGGGTGAGGTGCTATAAGGGGGACCCAAACCGTAGTCAAAGAGGGAAAAAATAAAATAAAATTAAATAAAATTAAATTAATAATAAAAAATTATGATAATTATAATAATAATGACAATCGTAATAATATAATAACAATATCTTAAGAAAATTATATTCTTAATAATAATAATAATATTAATAATAATAATACCAAAAAATATTATTATTATTATTATTAAAAAAATTAAATTTTATTACACTTTCTTATTTTATTTTATTTTAATTTTATCACTCATTTAATTTTATTTATTTATTTTTCATTTCACTTAATTTATTTATTTGAACACCGGCAGGTCTCACGGTGACCTGGGAGAAGCATTATGGTTTCCAAACTATGATTTTCCCATGCACTTGATTTTTTCATGCTTAGAACAAACATTTTTCAACAAAAACACAAAAATTCAAACCAGGCTTCAACATGAACCTTGATAAGGGTATGTGA
Organism: Viscum album; assembly: GCA_963277665.1. Classification (NCBI taxonomy): domain Eukaryota; kingdom Viridiplantae; phylum Streptophyta; class Magnoliopsida; order Santalales; family Viscaceae; genus Viscum; species Viscum album. The sequence goes on from OY728123.1 coordinate 180,267,024, forward strand.
TGCTAAGTAAATCGATAAAATAAATAATTTAAAAAGGTCGGTTGTGACATATACTGAACTCAAAGGTCATACAATAATAGAAATCTATATCTTATAAGGAATAATCAGTTGATATGATAAATCATATAGAAAAGGTTCTATGAAACAAGACCACTCTCCGGGTCATTGTTATTTTGTGACACCACCAATTTTAAAAATCTATATGAGAACTTGTGGATATGAAGAGTCAAAATTATCCTCAGTTGTTTATATCAGAGTATTGAAATTTTGAAGGTGAAATTATTTTTAAGGTGGGTATAATTTTACATGCCAGTATTTTAAGAAATATATTTTTTTTCAAATAAATTTAATTTTTTGAATATCTTTTTTTACGCACAACAATAATTTTAAAAAAACAATCATCTACAATTAAAATATTATTATTTAATGGTAAAATTATCATCTAGCCATCAGATAGGCAGGTATGAATAGAAATAAATAAATTATGAAAAACATATGGTTTATATATGTATAAAATTAATTCTTTGGTAATCAATTTATTATAAAAGAAAATAAATACTTGTTGAAAATAAAGGATAGGTTTTTATGAAAAACTATTTTTTTTAAATGAATGTTAATCTTAGTAAATTAATTTTATCACTATTAGTGATTAATTTTAATGAAATTTATATATTATATATTCATCAAAATATTTTAACTTTCATCTAATATTTTTTCTATTCATGATATAAGAATAAATCTAGTGTTATGGTTAAAAATGCATTTTTTCAAAAAACGATTTTGTCCCTTTTAATACACTTATTTTAAAATTAATTTTTCAAATTTTTAGAAATTTTAATTTAAAAATTATATTAATTATTCAAATCAACATATCAAAATTATATTTCATTTAATTGTTTATATTTTTTGAAAATATTAATTTTTAGATGAATAGTGGAAAATACTGGTTTTTATTAAAAATTGTCTTTTCGTTTAAATGATTTTAAAATTTAAATTTAGTTTTAAAATGGTTTTAAAAGTGATATTGGTTAAAATTTATTATTATTAATCTAATTTAGGTCATTTGAATCGGTTTTATGTAAAAAAATTATATAAAAAACATTCATACTTAAGAAAAAAAATCTTTAGAAACCTGATTTTCATTGCGTTTATGGGTTTTATTTTAAATTAAATTATTCCACTTCTATTAATTGAATTTAATAAAATAGATTAAATTTTATAAATATTATTAAAAATATTATTTAATAATTTCAACTTAATTTCATCTCATAATGAAAAGTAAAAATAGTAAAAATTTCTTACTCAGTTTAAGGTCAAAGTAGGTTTTCTTAGGGATAATCTAAAAAGATAGGGGTAAAAACTAACTAAAAATTATAAAATCTCCTTGTTTGGTCATATTTTTACCTTAAACTTATCAAGTATAAATATTATCCATTTTGGAGCCATTTTTTTTAAGAAATTGACTTGACATTATTTTAAAACATTGAAATATTACAAATGTGTCACTAACCTCAATTATAAAAGGGAATCTACTCCCCCACTTATTCACATACCATGGGCCATTTAGCTAGAACAAAACCTATAAAAATATCTCCCCAACATATTTATACATTTTATATAGGTTTTGGTCTTCCCAAAACCCCAACCCTAGGTTTCTTAATAAGATAACCAAAGGAGGTTTTTCTAAGCGAAGTTAATCATCTTTACCAATATCTTTCTTTTATTACATCCCCTTCTACCACCTACAAATATTAACTAAATATTATAAAAAAATAAAAAATTTATTTTACATAATATTTTATTTTATTATGTTAATGTAATAAACTATACCCATCTCCTCGTTTATCAAATGCGAAACAAAATTTTCAATCGTCTGTACGGCGGACTACCGCCTCACGAACCGATGTAATTCATTTTCCATTACTATCAATCATAGCTAAATATTATTATGGATTTAATGAATATATATGGTATTTATTTAAATACTAAACTTATGGAATTATAATATCATGTCTACTTTCTTACCTTATAATTTATTAAAAAATGATAATGTCGGTCGCGCATATGTGTGGACTACCACCTCCACAAAGCGATGTGATTTTTTGCATTTCTAATTTAAATGGATGGTAATAATGATTTATTTGATGAGTATATACGATTTATATGATAAATTTTATATTAATTAAATTACATTTATTATTTATATTTTCTTCATTTCATATTTCAGTAAATGAAAACAACATCCATGCGTACTTACGGCCTTCTATCACCATAAGCAGTCTCATTCAATTTTATATCTATAACATTTAAAGATGAATATAAATATGTATTCAATGTATATATATTATATTTATATAATTATTCATATTATTAATATTAGGTATTTTTTTATCAAAGTACAAGGATTGAGACTATTGAGCCAAAATATTCTTTAAAATTAAAGTAGTTATCACCTAAATTAGTAATTTTAATAAAAACAATTGCTAATGAATGGGTGATAAGATGTCATAAATAAATCATACATGGTATGATATATGTGAGTATTTTAATTTAATACATTTATAATAAACCTATATTTATTATACATGAGTTTTTAATGTGTGTGAATAAATTGAAGACTTTAGGTAAGGGATTAATGTTTCAATCATATTTTTAATTGGGGTTGTTTATGTCTGAATTTACATTAAAGAAATTATATTATCCTTATCTGATAAATACCCTTAATTTTATTTACCATTATTTATTTCTATAGAATACATGTTTTCCTTTCATTTTCATCAATTTAAGTACTCAAGAGACCGAAGTAATGTTTTTAGGAAAATTAAATATGTTTTAATATTGAGTCATCAATATTTATCTTCTCAGACTATGTTTTATAAAAACAATTCCAAGAATGTTTTTAATATTATCTTATTATTTTTTAAATAATTTTTCAGCCTTGTTTATTTTTTTAAAAATGTATTAAAATTAATATTCTTTTCATTTTCTTAATTATGTGTTTTTTGGGTTTTTACAAAATAATAAAGGAATGCTTTATTTTAACTTATACAACATAAAAATAATTTCCCACAAACATGACTACTAAATAATTTCAATATAACTGTACAAGTAACCATAGTTCATTTAAAATTAAATTTTTTCCATACAAGTTTTTAAAATTTTAAATTTTAATAAATTTATTTCAAAAAGGAAATGTTATCTTCTTCAATAATTGTTTTAATGACCTTTTTTGGTATTTCTATTCATCAACGACAAAAACCTTTGGTGTTGATTATGTTTTACTGGGGATATGATCAAATTTTACCATCCATATTCTTTATGTGGATGGTTTATAATTACAATAATGAGATTTTTATGAAACCCATTTATTTTCAAATGGTTATGTTATTGAAAAAATGTTTATTAAACTCGTTTCTTTTCATGAGTTATGATATGATGATATGATGAATATTTAATAACCTTATAAAATACATATATATGGTTTTCATTGTGTGATTTATGGGCTCAAAAATTTATATCCCTCCAATTCATTGGGTAAATATTTATATATTATAAGATAATTATGGCATTCAAGTTGATATGCTTGCTCCACAATGGGAAACAAGTCGATGTGCATGATCCACCATGGGATATAGGTGTTGATTCCAGATCTATATGATATGATGAAAACTTAGGAATTCTTGATCCACTATGATTTTATGGTCTTGTATGTTAAAATTTTAAAATAAAATGGTATTTATTCCTGTGATGGTGCCACACTTTTATGACATGAACTTATGGGTTTTAAATGATTTATTATGATTTTTCACTCTTATGAGTCATGTATTTTGGAATTATAAATCATTATTCCATGAATCATGTTTATGATGTTTGACATATTGGGTATGAACTTTTTAAGTTATATTCATGATATCATACCGTTATCCTTATCTTATTCTTTCATTTGATCATCAATTGATATGTCCCATTTTTACACTTACTTAGCACCTAAGCTCACTTTTTCTTATATTTCCTTTTCCAAGGTTCTGAATATTGGTTTTAAGTAGGGTATGTATATGAAGAATAATGAATGGGAATATATTTTTGGGATATTTTGAATAACTTTCATGAAATATGAAGATTATATATCTATTCTCCAAAGAAACTAAACTTGTATGGTCCCTAGGCATGTATTTGTGAAATTTATTGAATATTCATCTAAGAAGATATAATATTTAAGAATAAAATGTTTGGATTTCTATATATATGATGGCATTTTAAGGTGACTAATGATATTTTGGGATATTTTTATAATGTTTTAATAGATCAATGAGGTATATTAAACCCTTAGGTATAATATTTGATTTATTTTGAAGGTTATTTGGGTAGAATGTTGTTATATTTCTGGGGACATGAGATGAAAAGTATTGATAACCTTCAACTTCAATACATCCTTTGTTGTTAAGGATATAATGTTTATTTGGTAAAATGGGTTAATTGATTTTTGTAATATATGTTGAGTAGTTTAGATAACCTTGGGGATTGAAAAGTTATTTGGTTACAAGAAATTCCAGTTATTTTAAGAAAATATTAATATGTTTTGGAGGTATATATGATAAAGGTATAAGTTGATTGGTATGAAATTAATGTTATTTGAGGATAAGGTAAAGTTTATTTTTATGAGTTATGTTTTTATGATTTTTTTGTTTATAATATAGTAATAAATATCATGATTATTTTATGTTTGTTATTTTTGTGGATTAAAGGATAAAACATAATGAAATCCAAGTTTAACTGAGAAAGGGTTATAATTTCAAAATTAAACTAACTATATCATAGGTTGAAATGAAGGTGTTGTATGATATAATATTTTATGATTGATTTTCCATAATATATGATTGTTTATATTGATTTTTTTTTATTCTCACACTGACATTTATGGTTTTAGTTAATGGTTCGAACCATGGGGGTTTCATTAAAAATAAATTTGATGGAAAATGCAACGATAATAATATTTTGTAACTAAATGGCATGGGTGTTGGACATAAAAATCTTATCGTTATGACTAACTTGATATTTTTAGTTATGAATCACAACATGAAACTTTTCAATAACCCAAACGTAATGAATAAGAAAAAAATTTAGTTTCATGGATGTTCAGATTATACAACACATAGAAGAAAAAAACTCATCAAACTTAATGTTAAAAATGGGGGAAGAGGCATGGAAAAACTATTTACATGGGACATTTAAATGTTTCAAGTGCTTTAATGAAGGTCATTGGGCATACGTATATTGTGGACATTTGAAGACGCCAAATAATGAAATTGAAGGAGTAAAAGATCGGCCTAAGGTTCCTCCAACACTCCAATGCATCAATTTTAAGGAGTGTGGAAATTATCCTTGAAAGAGTACTAATCCAAGGGTTAATGATGATAATCATTATAGGAAAAACCATACCCTTAAGAACAAAGGGAAGCTTTATACAATCACTACTATTAATGTGATTCACAACAATGAAGTGGGGTAAGGTACACTAATCATCCAATAAATAAATAAAAATTTCATATTTTATTATGGATCTACCCACTCATTTATATATGGAAATTTATATAAGAGGATCAAATCATCACACCAATGTTAGATAAAAAATTATTCATTAAAGTTCCTAGTTGTATGATTTTTTTAATTCCATAACTATAACCCATTTCTAATAGATGCTTATGAGAATGACCTTCCTATAAATATTATTATTCTCCCTTTAGTAAAATTTTATGTGATTCTTAGCATCATCATCATCATAAAAAAATTATTCAAAGAGAAAAGGGTAAAAAAGATCCACAAATGAAGGCCCAAGGAAACAAGGCTATGGGGGTCGGAAATGGTGAAGACCTAGCACATCCCCTCCAACAATATTAGTCCCCATCGGTTCTAGGATATGAAGGTTTTGAAAAAAATAGGCTCTTTTATCCAGGAATGAAGATCAATTCTAGATAATCTACCACCTTAACGCCCTACCTCTAGGTGTGGTACACTTTGATATTGTTGTCAAGGATACCATGGTACTTAAAAATGAAATACTCAATGAACCAAGGGACAAAATTGAGACCTTGTAGTGATTTAAAGATGGGAATAGAGTTAGTTTCAGCATCCACAATATCCCAACCCCTTTTCCAGCACACTATGAGACCATGTAGCATGGTTTTAGCCTCAGATAGAGGTGGAGTGTCGTGGCCCAACTTTTTAGAAAGAAACAGGATGGCTGAGCCATTGGAGTTGCAGATGATCCCTCCACCGCACCTGATCCCTGAGACATTGGTACCATCAGTGTTAAGCTTTAATCCCCAAAGATGTGGATTCCATCTGACCCATTTTACAGAGGGTAGGTTGGTTGTTGGAGCATGGTCATTTGGGTATGAAATATTCATTGCAGGGTTGGGGCCTCCCTCCTGGTGTTGGGAGCCCATAATAGATCAGTCATCAGGTTTTTAATCATTCTAATGATCGCACACACAGACAAAGACACTCCATCATGTAAGTATCTATTCCAAGCCGGCCATATGCACTAATAGCCTACGTGAAAAAATCAGGGAGTGTTCCCTTTTCTTTGGTCCCTCTTTTTCCCAATCACTCTAAAAAAAGTGATCTAAACCATCATCCTTATGCTTCTTGTAGTAGAAACATTAGGAGTCTATGCTCACACTGCATCGCTTCATATTCTCGTCAGTGGGTATTTATCTATTTTGGATCCTCCAATTGATAAAGTTGAACTTCATGGGTATGGCCCGGTCCAACATGACATCATTCCATTCATCCACACTAGACTGCAAGATAGAGACCCGACAATAATCCTTGGATGAGAAGGATCCTGAAGGGGATGGGGTGAAAACACAATGATCAGGGGCCAAGGTCTGGTCGATGATATAGAAAAAATCCAGTTGGTCACTATTTAGAACAACATTGATGGACTGGTAGCTTCTGGCCTCCCTAAAGGATATGTCAGTGGTAGGGAAGCTCAGATAACCAATGCTCTTCCCACACTAGTTAACATGCTATAATGAGGCATCCCATGTTCCGACGATCGATCGAGAGTGGGACCTAAGACAGTTAATGAGGGGTGCGATCTCACTCTAAAGGGGGGAGATACAATCATCCCTTACTATGTAACACCCAATGATTTTAGAATATTTTCTCTTTAATAAATTTTTATGTGATTGATAGCTTTTGGTGCATGAAACATTGAACTTTATTGAATAATGATTTATTGAAATATAAAATTAATGAAATTATTAGATAGTTAAATGATATTGATAAAATAAATGAATTTGTAAATAGGGTCAAATTCACTTAGGGAAATAGAATTAATTCTTGAGAAACTATTATTTATTTTTTTTAATATACTAGGATGTTCTTATATTATGTATTAGAGCTACACTTACACACACCTACATCTAATGGTAAAAGAACATTCTGTTTCTGTGGATGGAGAATTTCCGCCTCCCGAAACGATGATTGTTCAAAATTCTTTTAACACTTCCAAAGTTGTCCATTAAGATGACAATATATTTATATATGATATATAATATGTTTATGTTTTCCTTAAGATTCTGTATTTTTCATTTTGGGCATACCTTTATGGTTTCCATTGTGGGTAAACGCGATATCTTCATTTAAGGAAGTGCGGACTACCGCCCCCTCAAAGTGATTTGATTCGTTAATGCCATATGTGGGGCGTATAAAGGATGGATTTAAAGATATTATATATGATGTTATACTGGATTATAATATACCTCTATATCATTATTATTTATTTCCATTAAAGAATGAGATAGAAATGAAAGTAGCATTCATGCGTACGTACGGCTTACCGTCTCCATGAACGGTGTATTTCATTTCATATCCCCAAATGTAATGTACTATTATAAGTACATTTATATAATGGATATATATGATGATTGATACATCTAAATGATTAATATAATTCTTGAATTAAAATATACATACCTCTCATTTATTTTTAATACCATTAATAAGACAAAGAAATGAAAGTAGCGTTCATGCGTACGTACGGCTTACCGTCTCCATGAACGGTGCATTTCATTTCTTACCTCTAAATGATTATGTAATATTATAAATACATTTATACGCTGGATATATATGATATATATGATATCCAAATCATGAATGTCATTCTGGATATAAAGAACCTTTGACCACATGAACAACATGTAATTGTAAGAAGTCCACTTTCGACTTAAGAACCAAATATCGACAAAACATACATTATTAACTTAACTGGTTACATAATGTTTATAACATGACTGTAAGTGATATAAAAGGAATAATGAACTTGAAAAAGGTTCTTTAGAAAATATAAATTAACTCAAGTTTATTATTCAGGACGTTAAAAAAAGATCGAGTCAAGTCGGACCCAAGGTAAGGGACTTCGTCTCAATCTACATTCATTGAGGCATATTTAATTTTATACACAACTATCTTTTATATGGTGTATAAACCCCTTTGAATTTTACTTTTATTCAAAAGTAATATTTTTATATGAAGCGTTTTACTAAACGACAAAAGGGACTGTTTTAGTCGTACGTATGCGGCAACAACGACTTTTCCTCCTCCGCGAGTATTATTTGGTCTTTGGATTCCTCAAAAAGTCGTAATGTTTTTAAAATAAAATAAATACCATATACTCTTTTATGTATTTTGGTATTGAAAATGTTTTTGATATAGGATTCTATTATGTCAATATATTTATATTATATATTGTGATTGAAATGTGGAAATGTTATCATTCCTTTATATTGGTTTTATGTTTTATGATTTTATATTGGTACTTGGACATTTGATGGGTGGTTACGTGATAAACCATATGACGGGTGGTGCCGTAAATACCAAGACCGGTGGTTACGTTATAACCTCCAATGCATTGGGTATGTAAGTCAGTCGTATGGCTATTCCATTAAGTATGTGTAGAAGTTGGCCGTATGGCTATTCCATTAAATGATATATGTGGAAGTCGACCATATGGTTATTCCACGTAAGTATGTTTATGTCCCAAGTTACCTTTATATGTTATGTGTTCTTTAGATGGGTTTTGTGGTAATCATTTGGTTACAAAAAGGGTAAGTAATGATATTTTATTTAGTGGAGAGTTTTTACTACTTCATGAAGGTGAAGTTATTAATTTGATAAAGTATACATGGTTTACTTGATGTTTGAAAAACTAACAGTTTTCATTCTTTGTGTATCCCTTACTGAGCTTTTTAAGCTCACCCTAGTTTTTTTGAAATGTTTTTCACAGGACTTAATGTAGAATAGGGCCAAGGATGGGATCAAGGGAATGTCATGCTATATAAAACATAGAACTAGACATGTTTCTTTTTAAGAGTTTTTTTTCTATGGAAACCTAGTAGAAGTGTCTACATTGTAATCTTTTGAGATGTAATAGTTATGTTCTAATTCTCTAAAACTATATACCTGAAAAGATCCTCAATTTGAATTATTCATTTAATTCAATATTAAAAAGGATTAAGGTCGGGACCTTATAGTTGGAATCATAGGTCGGTTTAGACAACTTTAGGAGTTTGAAAAGTTTAAAATTATAAGTTAATTTATGGTATGATTTAAATGATATAGAATTTAATGATTACCATGTTACTTTGCCTAAGATATTTCTGTGTTCAGAATGGTTTTCCGTAGAGGAAACAAAGCAGGAATGTTGGGATGACATCAGGAGGAAGACAACCTTCCAAATCAACAACCTGAGATGGTTGGAATTGGAACTGAACAGTTCATTGCAGTGATGGAACAGTTGACTCAGGCTATAAATGGTGGTGGTTTCCATGCACGAGATCATCCAGATCAACCGCAGAGGAACATGTCAGTGGTGGAACATTTCATTAGGAAATATCCCCCATCATTCAGAGGATCATATGACCCTGTGAAAGGTGAAGGGTGGATTAAAGCACTGGAGAAGATTTTTGATTTCATGGGGTGTTCAGAACATCAAAAGGTTAGTCTTTCTATTTACCGTTTTGAAGGTGAAGCTGATCAGTGGTGGTCGATGGTGAAAAATATCAGGGATAGTGATGAGATTAAGGATCTTCACTGGGACGAATTCAAAGGTATGTTTCTTGAGAAATATTTTCCTAAGGTGGTTCGTTTTAGGATGGAAAAACAGTTCCTATAATTGAGGTAGGAGGATGATTCAGTGGCTACTTATGAAGAAAAGTTCACTCGATTGACAAGGTATGATCTAAACTTCATACGAGATGTTGATAGTAAAATAAACCGTTTTTACTCAGGGTTAAAGCCAAAGTATTGAAGGGTGTTAGCCCTTCGTGAGTTCAAAAGTTATGAAAAACTTGTTCGATGTGCGGAGAAGGTGGAAATGGAGTTTGAAGATGATCATGTGTTCTATGACAAACAACAGAATAAGAGGTCTAGTTGGCAGGCAAAGGGGAAGAATTCCTCAAAGAACCAAGGAGGTAAGAAAACCAAATATCCATCCTGTGAGAAGTGTGGTAAAATGAATCCTGGAGAATGTTTATCCAAGTCTGTTAAGTGCTTTCGGTGTGGTAAGTCTAGTTATATTGCTCGTAACGGTAAGGAAGTTGATCAAGCAGGAAATGAAAAGCCAGTGGTAAGATGTTTTAAGTGTAATGAAATTGGTCATTATGAAAACAAGTGTCCAACGAAGAACTCAACTAGGGGAATGTATCCAGACAACAAGCAGAAAGGGGTGGTGAAATCCTTTTCAACAACTTTAGCAGATGTTGGGCCACCGAATGATGTAGTATCAGGTACACTATTTTTTTGTTCAGATTATGCCAATGTGTTGTTTGATTCAGGGTCTACACATTCTTTCAATTCTAAGATGTTTTCTAGTAAATTTTAAATTCCATCTCAAGATATGAATCCTGAACTTATGGTAAAAACACCCAGAGGGAATGTTGAGACAAAAATGAATTATAAGAACCTTACTATCCTTGTCTGTGGAAAGAATCTACCAGAAAACGTTATTGTTTTGCTTCTAGTAGATTTTGATGTTTTTTTTGGCATGGATTGGCTTTCTGTTTGTCATAGTAAGATTGACTGCAGAGCTAAAATGGTTTATTTTCAGAAAGATTTTCAGTTTGTGTACAAGAATGATCCCTTGATTTTGATAACATATAAGGAAGATGAGAAACTAGTAAAAGATGGAAATGAATGTTACCTTGCACAAATTGTTGAAAATAAAGAAACTGTTCAGATTAATGATGTGCCAGTGGTAAATGAGTATCTTGATGTTTTTCCTGATGAGTTTCCTGTTGTTATTCATGATCGAGAAGTTGAATTTACTATGACATAGTTCTTGATTCTAAGCCAATTTCAAAACCCCCTTATCGAATGGCTCAAGTTGAACTTTTAGAGTTAAAGAAGCAATTGCAGGAGTTATTAGATAAAGGTTTCATTCGACCTAGAACTTCACCATGGGGTGCTCCTATCTTATTTGGTAAAAAGAAAGATGGCTCAATGAGACTTTTCATTGATTATAGAGCCTTGAATAATATTACTGTTAAGAACAAGTATAATTTTCCTCATATCGATGATTTTTTTGATCAGCTCCAGGGAACTCAGTATTTTTCGAAGATTGACTTGAGGTCGGGGTACCATCAGTTGAAAGTAAAAGAAGCAGACGTTCTAAAGACTTCGTTCTGTACTACATATGGCCATTATGAATTTTTAGTTATGCCTTTTGGGTTAACCAATGCACCTGCTGTATTCATGGACCTTATGAATAGAATTTTCCATGAGTTATTGGATAAGTTTGTGGTTGTTTTCATTGATGATATTTTGGGGTTTTCTAAAAATAAATAGGAGCATGAAAGTCATTTATGGGTTATCTTGAAATCCTTAAAAGAAAAGATACTATATGTAGAATTCAGCAAGTTTGAGTTTTGGTTACAAAAAATTTCTTTCCTGGGTCACATTGTTTCAAAAGATGGCATAACTGTTGATCCTTCTAAAACAAAAGTTTTTGAAGAATGGCCAAGACCTACAAATTTAACCGAGATCCATAGTTTTCGTGGTGTTTCAGGTTACTACCGAAGGTTTTTTGAAAATGATTCACGGTTATCCAGTCCAATGACTAAGCTAACTCGTAAGGGTGTTAAGTTCGTCTAGAAAAAAGAATGTGATTATTGTTTTCAGGAGTTGAAGAGAAGATTGGTGAATCCTCTATTTTTGGAACATCCTTCCAGGAATGGTGTGTTTGTTATATACTGTGATTCTTCGTTGAAGGGACTTGGTTGGGTCCTTATGCAGAATGATCATGTAGTTGCTTATGCTTCATGTCAGTTGAAAACTCATGAGGTAAATTACCATACACATGATTTGGAATTAGCTGCTGTTGTTTTTGCTTTAAAAATTTGGCGGCATCATTTTTATGGAGTAAAGTGTGAAATATATACTGATCACAAATGTTTAAAGTATATATTCTCACAGAAAGAATTGAACATGAGACAGAGGAGATGGCTGGAATTAATCAAGGATTATGATTGTACAATTCATTACCATCCAGGAAAAGCAAATAAAGTGGCCGATTCTTTGAGTAGAAAATGTAATGCTTCATTAACTATGCTATGTTTGGAACGAGATCGTTTGGTTTTTGATTTGATGAACTTTGTCATAGAAGTTGTTGGTGCAGGATTTCCTTCTGTTTTGTTTCAGGTATCAGTGAGATCTTCTCTATCTGACAGAATCAAGGAAGCACAGAAGCAAGATAGTGAGTTGTAGAAAAAGGTAGATCTGGTTCAGAAGGGTAAGTTTCATGAATTCAACACTAATAATGATTGTGTTTTGAGGTTTGGGAAGAGATTATGTGTTCCTTGTGATTCACAGTTGAAGAATGAGCTGTTATGTGAGGCTCATAGTTCCCCGTTTTTAGTTCATCCTGGAAGTACTAAGATGTACAGAGATCTGCGGGAGTATTACTGGTGGGATGGAATGAAAAGAGATATTACTGATTTTACTGTGAAGTGTTTGACTTGTCAACAGGTTAAAGCAGAGCCGCAGTTACCGAAAGGGATACTTCATCCTTTACCAGTGCCAGAGTGGAAATGGGAGAATATATCTGTGGACTTTGTTGTGGGATTACCGAAGACATCTTGATGTAATAATGCAATATGGGTTTTTGTTGATCGCTTGGCTAAATCTGCTCATTTCCTTGCTATACGACATACTTTCTCTATAGATCAACTTTCTCGATTGTATTTTAATGAGATAGTCTGGTTGCATGGAGTTCCACTCTCCATTGTATCTGACTATGATCCTAGGTTTACATCTAATTTTTGGAAAGGCCTTCAGATGTCGTTGGGTACTGAATTAAATTTTAGTACAGCTTTTCATCCTCAATCAGATGGTCTGTCAGAATAAAACAATTCAGACCTTGGAGGATATGCTACGAGCTTGTTCGATGGATTATCAAGGAAGTTAGGACCAACATCTTTCTTTGGTTGAGTTTTCATATAATAACAGTTTTCATTCTAGTATACATATGGCACCATTTGAGGAATTATATGGGAAGCATTGTCGAACTCTAGCATTTTGGGATGAAGTGGGTGAAAGGAAGATGATGGGACCCGAATTGAGAGAAGAGATGGCAGAAAAGGTTCAATTGATTCCGAAACACATGAGAACAGCTCAGAGCAGGCAGAAGAGTTATGCGGATAACTAGATGAAGGATCTATCTTTTGAGGTAGGTGATCATGTTTTTCTCAAGGTTTCTCCATGGAAAAGTGTGATGTGATTTGGTAAGAAAGGAAAGCTGAGTCCATGGTTCATTGGACCATATGAAATTCTAGAGAGAGTTGGATCAGTTCCATACAGAGTGGCATTACCTCCGAGTTTATCTCAGGTACACAATGTTTTTCATGTTTCGATGTTGAGGAAGTATATGCTAGATTCATCTCATGTTTTGAGCCCAGAAGTAGTTCAGTTGGAAGAGAATCTGTCTTATGAAGAACATCCAGTCCAGATTCTTGACCGAAGAAAGAAAGTGTTGCAAAATAAGGTAATCCAACAGGTAAAGGATTTGTGCAAAAACCATATGGTTGAAGAGGCAACATGGGAATATGAAAATGCTATGAGGGATAAATACCCCCACTTATTTTGATAAGTGAATAAAATTGCGAGGACGCAATTCCCAAAAGGGGGGAAGGATGTACCATCCCAGGTAAATAATGAATAAAACATTTTCATATTTATGAATATTTTCAAAATAAATATTAATTTTACTTTAAAGGGGTTGCAATATTCGATAGTGTACCCGATACGCAACAATGAGTTCCTTTGAAAACATACGTTACCCACTAGTAATATAATAATATTATTTTAAATGGTAGTTATCATGTACCCGTTGTATTGGTGGGAATGGATAGAAATAACTAAAATATGATTATATAAGTTTTTTAAATGTTTTTATATTTATCCAATAAATGATGAAGCCTTAATATACGGAAAGAATTCAATTCTAGGCATTTATACACTAATTTTCACTAAAGGTTCACATATCACCTTTTGATGGTGAACCGTCATTAAATATAGTTTTGATCAATCTTATAAATTCAATTCGACCAAATAAAACTATTCTTTAGAATCGGGACATCAAAATTCACTTTGTGTAAATTTTTGGTTTCTTTCTGATAAAGATCATTTTTTAATGAATAGTTTAAAATGTTGTATTTTAATTCAAAACCTCTTTTTAATGTAATTTTTTTATATGATTAGATTATCATTTGAATTGGTTTTAAAATGAAATTATAAAACATTTTTACCATTAAATCCAATAGTGGTCGTTGGAATTAATTTCACTTTGAAATCGGACTTAAACTAGTGTCAATCTTTTGATACTTATTGTTTTATAAAAACACGCTATTTGTCATGACAGTGGGAATTAATTATTAAATTAATTAATGTGAATTATATGTTTTGAATTTTCTAAAATAGACTTCATTTTTGAATTTGTAATATCAAATATATCTTAGGGTGAATTTTTGGTATTTTTCTGAAAAACTTCAATTTTTGATGAATAGTGAAACCACTAAGTGGTACTTATAAAAACGGATTTTTTGATTAAATGAAAATTTTCCACATATGTGTTTTGAATTTCAAAAATACGACATACATGGTTTTCATTAAGAAGTAAAATGTGGTTCAATGAGATTAAAATAATTTTTTTGGTGAATAGTAACTTTTATGTTCTTAATCGCGATTAGAGGTAATTAGTGTAGTTTAAGGTACGAATAATGTTTTAATATAATGAAAGGACCTAGAAACATGTCCTACCCTCATTGGATATGTCATGGCCGACCAATAAAATCCATGGGTCAACTTGGGGACCCCATGGAGCCACTTTTGTTGGAAAATGACATAAATACCTTTTATTTAATGTTAAAGTAATAAATGACACAAACATGATATGTTTTACTAAATCAATTTTTACATGGGGTTATACAATTCATATTTTTGAATATAAATAGTAATTGGAAATATAAAAATATTTCCTACATCATAGTAATTTTTTTTATAATTTTTAGACAATAAATAAATTAAATTATTTATGACATCATGATGATGCAGTGATGACCTCATTATTTAACGATTTAAATAAAATGGAAAGATAATGTAAATTCTAAGACCTAGACATGTCGAAAACCTATTGTATGAGTGGATTTAGAACCCTCATCACCTTAGCCTCGAAATACATCAATTTGGGACCTTTAAAATCCGAAACGCTTTTGAAAATAAAGTAACATTTTGTAACTTTACAAGAGTGCCCCTCCTCTCCTCTTATAAAAGGCCCCCACCTCAACCACCATACCCACACTCCCAAAGCCTTTGGCTCGGCCATACTCTGCCCATTTTTCCTCTCCACTTCCCTCTGTTACTCCTTGAAGCCTCACTTTGGGCAGAAGTCTTCCCAAGGAATCCTTTGGGATCCAACCAAAGGGAGTTACCCGATTTTAAGGTAATGTCTTCTTTTGAGTCCTTTTGTTTTATTTTGCTTCTCCAACCCCCTAAACTCTTTTTATTATATTATTTTGTAACGACTCCAGTATCCTAAATATACTAGGATTTTGTTATAAGAATTATTTGAGCTACACTTACACACACCTACATCTAATGGTTAAAGAACATAGTGTTTCCGTGGATGGCGAATTTCTGCCTCCCGAAACGATGATTGTTCAACATTATTTTAACACCTTCAAAGGTGCCCATTAAGATGACACTATATTTATATATGATATATAATATGTTTATGTTTTCCTTAAGCTTCTTTATTTTTCATTTTGGGAATACTTTTATGGTTTCCATTATGGGTAAACGCGATATCTTCATTTAAGGAAGTGCAGACTACCGCCCCCTAAAAGTGATTTGATTTGTTAATTCCATATGTGGGACATATAAAGGATGAATTTAAAGTTATTATATATGATGTTATACTAGAATTATAATATACCTCTATATCATTATTATTTCTTTCCATTGAAGTATGAGATAGAAATGAATGTAGCGTTCATGCGTACGTGCGGCTTACCGTCTCCATGAACGATGCATTTCATTTCTTATCCCCATATGTAATGTACTATAATAAGTACATGTATATAATGGATATATATGATGAATGATACATCTAAATGATGAATATAATTCTGGAATTAAAATATACATACCTCTCATTTAGTTCGAATTCCATTAATATGACAAAGAAATGAAAGTAGCGTTCATGTGTACGTATGGCTTACCATCTCCATGAACAGTGCATTTAATTTCCTACCTCTAAATGATTTTGTAATATTATAAATACATGTATATTCTGGATATATATTATATATATGATATCCAAATCAGGAATTTCATTCTGGATATAAAGAACCTCTGACCACACGAACAACATGTAATTGTAAGAAGTCAACTATCGACTTATGAACCAAATATCGACAAAACAAACATTATTAACTTAAATGGTTACATAATGTTTATAACATGGAAATAAGTGATATAAAAGGAATAATGAACTTGAAAAAGGTACTTAAGAAAATAGAAATTAACTCTAGATTATTATTCAGGATGTTAAAGAATGATCGAGTCAAGTCGGACCCGAGGTATGGGACTTCGTCTCAATCTCCTTTCATTGAGGCATATTTCGTTTAATACACAACTACATTTTATACGGTGTATAATCCCCTTTGACTTTTACTTTTATTCAAAAGGAATATTTTTATATGAAGCGTTTTACTAAATGACAATAGGGAATGTTTTTGTCATACGTATGTGGTGACAACGACTTTTCCACCGCCGTGATTATTATTTGGTCATTGGATTCCTCAACAAGCCGTAATGTTTTGAAAATAAAATAAATACCATATACTCTTTTATGTATTTTGGTGTTGAAAATGGTTTTGATAAATGATTTTATTATTTCAATATATTTATATTATATATTGTAATTTAAATGTGGAAATGTTATCATTATGTTATATTGTTTTTATGTTTTAGGATTTTATATTGGTACTTGGACATTTGACGGGTGGTTACGTGATAACCCATATAACGGGTGGTGCTGTGAATACCAGGATGGGTGGTTACGTTATAACCTCCAATGCATTGGGTATGAAATTCAGCCGTTTGGCTATTCCATTAAGTATATATGGAAGTTGTCCGTATGTCTATTCCATTAAGTGATATGTGTGGAAGTCGACCGTATGGTCATTCCACTTAAGTATGTTTATGTCCCAAGTTACATTTATATGGTATGTGTTATTTATAACGGTTTTATGGTAATCATTTGGTTACAAAAATGGTAAGTAATGATATTTTATTCAGTGAAGAGTTTTTACTACTTCATGAAGGTGAAGGTATTACTTTGATAAAGTATTCATTGATTACTTGATGTTTGAAAAACTAACAGTTTTCATTCTTTGTGTATCCCTTACTGAGCATTTTATGCTCACCACAGTTTTTTTGAAATGTTTTTCATAGGAATTAATGTGGAATAAGGTCAAAGATGGTATCAAGGAAATGTCATGCTATATAAAACATGGAACTAGACATGTTTCTTTTTAAGAGTATTTTTTTCTATGGAAACTAAGTAGAAGTTTCTACTTTGTAATCTTTTGAGATGTAATATTTATGTTCTAATTTTTTAAAACACTAAACCTGAAAAGATCCTCAATGTGAATTATTAATTTAATTCAATACTAAGAAAGGATTAAGGCCGGGGCCTTATAATATTATATGTATTGGGTTGAGTATTTATAGAAATTTGTATTTTATATCAATTATACTCCACAAAAAATGAATGTATATGATGATGATCTTAATGGAAATATGAATACACATGGGGTGAGGCCTTCAAAGGAGAAATAAATATTGATGATCTTGTTATCTTAATGGTTTGATGGTTCATATAAATATGAAGTAGTGATGAAATATACCCCTTTTCTTATAATATCTACATTGGTGGATTGGGTGAACATTATAAAATATTCCCTCTTGAGTTCTAAGTGATGTGGGAACGGTTAGAAGAAAATTATATAGTTCATGAATGATATTTAGATGTAGATGACATTATATATGTTCATGGGAGACTATTCGTTTCTAATTATAAGAGAGAGAATCTCACAAGAGACACTCATTATTAGTAGTGGGTAGTGTAACCAAGATTGATGAAGATGTATTCTAATATCATAAAATGGTTTTAGTGATCATGTTTGAAGTTGAACATTGTGGGATTTATTCTCATTGTCATACCTATCAAGAAGTTATAGATATGAATTATTAACCATGTGGATTACATTATCCACTTTCTATACCATCCTATAAGTGTGACATGGTGATGATAAAAATTATTTTGGGTTCAACCATTATCTTAAGGTTCTAGGATTCTGTATGTGTTTTGGTCGATTAATAGAAAAAGTGTTCATTTTTCATTCTCATATGAGAGTCCCTTTATATATATGATTTAGGAAAAATCTACGTGAAAACATATAATTATTTATTTAGTTCCTATGATAATCGTTCCTTATTGGGAAAATCAATTGACATCACATGTCTGTAGCGGTTTTAATAAGGTGATTTTGACTCATTAGATTCTTAATATGTAATATTATCCACATAGGGATGTGACGTTAGAGATAAAAATCTATATTTTGGATGATTTTATTTTTTTATTCATTATATAATGCAATAGATCATCGAATAACAATAATTACATGGATAATATTTCCTAAAAAACATTAATGAGTATTCGATTGCGATGGAATCATTTTAGGTACATTATGGGCCACCATGTTATATATTTCTATGTTGTAATGTGGCTAGTGAGGTAGTTGTTGTCAGGATTAGTTTTGTGTATGAATTATCTCATTGAGTATAATTGACTATGTTTCGATTTTTTAATGAAAATAGTAAACATTTATGTTCTACTAATAGAAGGTGATGAACCTTAGATCTCCATACGGTGATCTTGTTTTCTTGTAGTTTCTACCTCTCTTAGTTCGCCGATGATTAATGAAATAGGGAAAATTAGATCTATAATTTTTAAGACCATTTGATTTCGTTGACTGTAGAAGAATAGTGTAATATTGATTGGATATCCCTCTATTATTTCATTGTATGATTAAAATTTTCCATGTGTCTCGACTTTGGAGGTATGAGTCTGATACATCATAAGTGATTGATAGTATGGAAATTGAGTTGGAACCACATTCATTTTTCATTGGTCATCAGATAATGATCAAGGAAAGTATGGAGAATGTGTTGTAAGGGAATATAATTCCACCTTTCTGTTATATTAGGGGAGCAGTTTCATAGAAAAGGATACGTGGGAGTTTGAATTTTTGGTACTGGTTTAATTTATATGTTTTTTGAGTAAAAACTCTAATGAATAATTTTATGGATGAGATTTATTTGGGGGGGGGGGTATTGTAATAGATTATTCATTTAATATACATTATTCCTTATTTTGATATATTGAATAAGTGTTCTTCAGTTATAATATTCATAGGTTTAGCCTCAAGTAACATTGGGCTGATTTTTTTGGTTTTATTGGAAATAATGGGAGTGAATGTATTGACCATGGTTTTGTAATACTATGTGCTTCTCCAATGGAAATTGATTATCATAGTGTAGGAGGAAAATGGTTGTATCATGATTGACATATACTTATATCTAACATTGAAATATCCCTCAATAATCATTGTAACATAGGACCATGGAAAAATAAATATTGGTTTAATATTTTCTTAAATGTGTGGGAAAATAGATCATAAGTCAATATGTGGTAGTGATCCACACTTTATTTGGTATATTATAGGATTAAATCACGCAAATAAATTATATTAATATTGAAATATGGGTTTTATGTCAATTATTACCAGAAATCCGTTATTCATCTTCCTATACCTATAACTATCAAACCTATTGACGTGAGTGGATCTTTTTGGTGATTTCCATTCCACATAATAGTAATCATGGATGATATTTAATATTTATATTATGAAATTTCATTTTTGATGTTATTAATCCTTTTTTCACATTATATCTAGAATATTAATGTTATTCTTGAATGGGATCAATTATTTGGGTTATCATGGATATGGATATGATATATCAAGAGATTATATAAGTATTAAATGATTTATTTGTGGATTATATTTCAATAATAAAATATAAAACTTTTCCATAATTTGATATAAGAGTAACATCTGTGGTCGATATCATTGTTACAGTTGAGCTACCACTGATACCATGCCATGTTGACCTTCATTAATATTATATCTACTATCTCATTTTTAATGATTTGGTATTGGTTTGAGGAATATTTTTTTACCAATGTGTTTTAGTGAATGATCTAGTATTTTGACATTGATAATCTTGATTTATGATATACTTATAAAATAGGGTGATTGAACAATGTTTATGTGAATGATTGACATGTATATGTATGTTTTTGTAGACCTAAGAATGATTAAATTTTCTGTTATTCATGTGATAATAAATATAGTGTGTGTTGGTGGGAATGATGTATATGCATTTTGTGATATGTGTGTTATGTCATTGGTTTTATTTCATGGAATTGTTATCTCTTATAGGTGGATCAGGTATTAGTGAGACATAGTGCTGATTACAACAATGGTATCTAGAGACATATCATGAGTTTGATGGCCATATTTCGTTAAATAGGACATAATATATGTTATTTTGGCCTTGTTTCCTAACATGAGTTATTGGATATGGTATGATGGACCTATGGTATGGCCCATGGTTTTATTAGTGGTGTGTAAGACTTATGCCCTGACCCAATATAGGTAGTGGAATGTTGATCATGTGGAATGACCAATGTTTGATATAGTAGTGTGCATAATTGTGGACTAACTCAAGGATTGATCATAAATTAGTCTTAATTAGAGACAAATGTTGGCCATATGGTAAGACTTTATATGTTATGACATTAGATACATTCTATCTATAATCATTTTTTGTTATGGTTTTAGAGAATTAGACAAAAAATTATTCATATTTTCGTAGAATTAAAACATTATACAATTTAATAAATATAATCCCCTAAACTACACCATTTTAAAAAAATGAAACATTGAATATAATACTAATAATGTGAAAAAATTTAAAACATATTGTGAGATTTAAATTTCTCCGAATGGAGATTTAATTTTTTTTGATAATTCAATTATTTGAAAAAAATAAATAATCTATTGAAAAACATTATCTGATAAATCAGTTTATATAATATATGAATAATATAGAAATATCTATCTTAAAACCTTTTAATTTTAGTATTTAGTAAAAATAATTTAATTTTCAAAATAAATAAACCTTTTCATTAAAACATTAAATTAGCCTTTAAATTAATTTTATGTATTAATCATTTTTCAATTAGTTATTATACATGGTAGACCCTAAGAAAAATATTTATCCATTTAGAAGTATCACTTGGAGGACAACATCCACGTGTGGTCATGAGTTTAATCCCCATAACATATCATGTAATTTTATACTATAGTTCCAAATTCCTATAAATAATTTCTAATATTCATATATATCTCAGTCATAATTAAACAAATCAAATGAACCAATAAATTATTTTCATGGAGAAAGTAATTTTTTAACCACTTTCTAAGGTAAAATATCATCTTCAAAATGTTATAAAAGGACTTAGCATAAATCCACTAATCTATAGTAATTATTTTATTTTGAATACATAAATACAAGAACATAATAATTTAGAAAATTCCAAGTAATAAAATTCCCAAAATTTCATAAACATAAATAGTTGATGGAAATATCTATGATTATCAATGATGTTCAAAGATACATAAGGATAATTTATTTATAAAATGAGAACATCTATTATTTAAATTCATATTGTAAATTGGAAATAGAAATAAAATAATAAATTTAAATTTTATTTTGGTCATTCTTTCTAAGTTATGTAAAGTTTCATATTTCACATAAAAAATATCCATTAAAAATAATGTTGAACAAAAACAAAACAAGGTTTTCATATTCTTTAACACCATATATGAAAATAAAATTTACGAATATAAATACATTTACAAACTAATAGAGTAATTTTATAATGTTAGTTCCATTAAAAGGTTTTAAGAGAGAACATATTATATAAATATATATATTGGATTCTTAAAAAATAAATATATAGTTAAAATTTAAATCATTTCCCTTATATAAGGATTTAAATAAGTTCATAATATTTATAAATTCACGTATAATATTAATTAAAAATTTTGAAATCCCATAAATTAGATTTATAATGGAAAAACCCAAGGCTATAGGTTTTCAGAAATAAAAAATGAATGATAATGAGTTTAGGGTGGTCTTGTCTGGACATTTTAATTAATTAAAGAATGATGTTATATTGAAATTATTTTTATTCATTAAAACTATTTTCATTGTGTAATTGTATTGTGATTTTATAATCAGTGATTGAGTTATTTAGTTTTATAATAAATATTATATTTTTATATTTTAGGATTATTTAACAATAATATTTGAAAATATGAAAATGGAGTTGAGAATGTGAAAAAAATGAATGAATAATATTTATTGTTAAAATTTTATAATACTAGTAATCATAATTATTCAGAGTATTTAATAGGATGAAACACACACACACATATTTATATATATGTATAACATTTATATAAAGATAATTTAAATAAATAAAAAATATATAAAATATTTAGTTATGGGTTTGGTTTATTGTTTAATATATACCCCAGACTTTTCTATTGAATTTGTATTAAACTAGGACGTGATTCAATATGTATGCCTTAGAGGAGGAGGAGAAGTATAATAAATCACCAATGAGGGAATTATGGTGTGAATAGATAGGGAAGAAAAATTGTGAAGAAAATATTTGAGGAACATGATAATAATTGGCTCTTTAAATGGATAATGAACAGTGTTCATATATGGTTTATCTCATAGAAATAAATCTCATTCATTCAAAAATTAAAAATAAATGTCTTGTCTGGTTTTATTTGAATTCCACAGTAACCACTAAATATGCCTTATACATAATCCTTTCATGATACTATCCCAACATGTCTCTGAACCTCGTCATGCTTTGTACATTGGACTACATAACATCAGTGGGTAATTTTCGGATTAGAAAAACCCATGGTCATTCACAACATGTTGCACCCTAAAATTGTAAATGAAATTTCGAGATGTTTAAGTTCCAAAATAAAAATATGTTATTCATTATGATACCCTTGGTGTTTGATTGAATTTGTTTTAATAATATAAAATTGTGTATAAATTGTCTATATAAAAAGTATCTTTCAACGTAAATTTATTTTACATATATTATTATTATTAAATATTTTCAGTAGGTATATACATCATTATTATATATATAATTTTAAACTATATTTTAAAATTATTAAAAATTCATATTTATATTAAAACCCACTACTAAAACTCTAATACATTATTTCTAATGATATAAATAAAAGTCATATAAATACCTATAAAATAATGTTATTTACTAAATCAATAATAATTAATGTAAATTTTATTCTTTTGAAATATTTTCGTATATTATCTTATCTTCATTTTATTTTGTATCACTCATAGATCTTTCGTAATTATCACATATCCATGGGAAGTGGGATTTACATTGACATCATTGTGTCAATCGATGATGTTGTAATTTCGTTTTTAATTCTTATAATAAGAATATTAAATTAGTTTTGGTCTATAATTTCGTTTATATGCATATAATTTAGTTCTATATTAAAAAATCCATCATTTTATTAATAAATTTTTAATTCATCTATATAGACAATATTTTTTAAATAGTAAAATTTATCAAGGATCTAGGATATTACATTATATCCCCCCTGAAATGAATCACACTCTTACAATTCGTCCATATAGAACCCTTAATTTTCCTACCTTCCAATTTTTATTCTTGTTATTCATACACAATTAATATTAATATTATTTATAGTAAATAATTGTTTTGTTTAAAATAATATTAACATTTACAAGATTCTTCAATTTTTACGACCCTCAAGAAAATTCAGGTCTCTTCACACTAAATTTATCCTCAATATAGTTTTATGTTCATAGATATATTTTCCCATATGATAGTATTTTAATTTTGGTCAAATTGATGTAAACACTGATAAATTGGTAATATAAATGCATTAGGGGTAAAATTTTAGAGATTCTTGAGTGATCATGATTTCTAATGAATAGTTTATCCAACCCTTTTTACAATATTTCTATGACTTTTAATCATCAATATAAGATAAATCATAAAAAATGGCACATTTAAGCATTATAGAGGTCACCCTCTTCTGCACACTTATATATGTCCACTAAATATTAAGAATGATGGGATAAGAAAAAACATTTGAAAATGACTTTGTAATACATTCCTCTTATATCAACAAAAGGATGTTGGGTTTGTACAATATAATAATAGAAAATAGTTAATCATAAAAATAATTGATGTATAGAAGATGTGTTTGATATCTTGTGAAAAAGTTTACAGGTAATTAGAATTCTTGAATACAAATCAAAATAATCTTAAAATGATTCTCGATTTATCTTCTAAAAATACTCATATAAATTAGATAAAACTGTTGTCTATGTAATTATCCATTCCATATAGAAAAATTATAGAATAAAGGTTTATTAAGGAGAAATGATTAATTAATTTAATCACAAAAATTTTAAAAAATTATCTAGACCATTTATCTGATACCAAATATAAATTGATTAACCAATACTTCTAGATTTATTACTAAAATTGATGTCAATTTTTTATAAGATAATTGAAAAATAAATTTTAATTTATTAATTATAAAACAATTATTGATCTTCATTTTGGTGAACTCGAAAAAACATCACATATTTTAGAGTCTATAAAAAATATATACCATTGACTAAATATCTTCACATTTTATACCCCTCTTATAAAACACCCCCATTTGGTGATTCTTCTAAGCCTGTGAAAAATAATATAAATATTGTCGTGAGAATTAAATATATAAGAAATGAGATTTAAAAACTTTTCAATATAATATTATTTTGATGAAAAGAAATTACATTTTGAACCATTTTTTATATAACACATTTGAGACCATTAATACAAAATATAGAAATATTTATCTTATAATTCATTAATATTACTTTTTTATTGATAGAAATTTAATTTTCAGAATAAATAATCTTTTCATCAAATACATTGATTTTTCCTTTTAAAATTTTGAAATTAATAATCATTTTTTGATTATTTATGATACTTGGTATACCCTAATAAAATCATTTGTCCATATAATAGTTTCACTAGGAGGAAAAATCCCCCTTATGGTCATGGGTTTACACACCATACCATGTCATATAATTCTACACATTGGTGCCCAATTTGGAAACATATATATGGTCCTTGCATTATAAATCATAATCAACTATAATTCAAAATAATAGTTAAATTATTTTCAAAGTATTAAAAAATTTAATATCTTCATTTTATGGTGAAATTCTATTTTTTAAATATAGTACAATAGAACTAAATGAAATCCATTCACTAATAGAAATTATTTCAATTAGATAAAATAAATAAAATAACTTAGATATTAAAACAAATTATTGAATTAGAATACATGATATTCTAGAAATAACTATAAATGGTTTCTATATATAATATTGTTTTTGAAATTCATGAATGGCCATAGGATATGTAAACATAATATAATATTATTATTTAATTAAATTTTAATTATAAATAGTAAAAATATATAAATTATAACATCCATTGTTTTTTAAAGGAAATTGTATTCATTAAATGATAATATTAATATATAACATAATTAATATAAATTAAAATTAATATTATATAACAAGAAAACATTTTTTTAATATATTTTTACATCATAAAAAAAATAAAGACTGAAAATATAATTACTAACGTAAATCCATAAAATAATTTTACAAAATAAATTTATATATTGGTCTGTATGATAAAATGTATTTTAAATATATATGTTATATTTTTTTCAAATAAATTATACATAATGCTAAAATTAGTTCCCATTCATAAATATTTAGATAAGTTCATATTATTAAAAAATTATAATGTAATATTTATTAATAACCAAACAAATACCTTGAATTATATAATATAATGGATGAACTCACGGAAATTGTTTTCCAAATAGAAAAAAATTAAAGAGGTCTTGTTTTGGGAGGGGGAGTTCTGTATGTTGGATTTAATAAAAATAGTGTTATATATATGTTTTTTGTATATATTTTATACATATAAACTATTTTGGGTCAAGAATTTTATTTTGAGGGTATCGAATGTGAGATTATTTTTATTTGTTATTGAATATAATATTTAAATATGTAAGGTTTCATTTAATATAGTATTTGAAAAATATGATATAGGATTTTAAAATATGATAAAAATATGATGAATAAACGTGTTATCTAAGAATTTAAGTTACCCCTAATAATAATTATTAAATGTATTCGGGATTATGGACGATATATATATGTCACAAATAACATTCCATTGAAGATAGGAATGAAATAAATAAACCAAATATTTAGCCGATTGTTGTGTTTATAGATTAACATTTACTCGCACAATTTTTAGAGACTTTATTTTGAATTGGTCCATATTTTGATATATATGAAAAAATTGCGGTAGGGAAGTACAACATGTTGGTGTCGTGGGTTTATGGTTACAATATGTGGGGAATACAAACAATGAATATAATATTATATTACAAAGATTATAAGGGGTACTTAAATTCATCGACGAAAGGACTTTTTATTGGAATCACACATCAAAATGAATCCCTTTTTAGAAAGATTTAATAAGACAATTATGGTCTTTAACACTCACACTTAAAAGTCACACACCACATGGGCCTTATACACATTCTTTTTGGGACACTAGAACAACCTCTCAAAAAACATAGTGGGTCTATACATATTTCCTCCTGAATACAACTAAAACTATATCCATTCAAATCTATCGATAGGTTACATAGAATGTTTTACCTGATAATTCCCACTAACCCTAAGAACATAGGCAGTGCCATCCTAAGAAGTGGTTAAGCACAATTCTTCCCAATGTTATTTATTGTTTTTTTTTCTAATTTTTTTCACTAAATATTAAATTTAAAATAATTTAAATTCAATGTAATATTATTTTATTAATTATTTTGATTTTTTGAAACATATCCATTAATATAAATACATAATTATTTACATTATAATTGCATTCATTGATCATTAAATTATATTAAATGTATTTTCTGGTCACCTAAAAGCTACTAAAACTCCAACGACTACTATCTAATTGTAAATAATAAAAACCATTATAAATTCCTATTCTATAAAAGTATTTAAAATAATAGAAATGTCATGATGTTTATTTCCTACATAAAAATGGTTTCGTACTCACACATTCTTCTCTATATTTTTTAATATATCTCCTTTCTACCACCTTCCTAATTATTGTGTGTCACAAACATTTCCCAGAGGCCCAAGCCGTGAATGCCCCATGCCATCCTTCCATATTCTAGGGGATGGTGACTAGTACCAGAAAGTTATATCCAAGAAAGGGAATGCATTTACTTTTAACTTATACAGAAGCAGGCATGACATACTACAATAAAAAAACCGAAAAAGAAAGAAAAATAATACAACAACCACAAAGTACCACCACTGAGAGTGAAGTGTGTAAAATGAAATTAATATGGTAAGAATACAATCCAAATAACATAATGAAATTTTGAGGTTTTTAGAGTTTAAAAATTAAATCCATTTTCCCCATTTCAATTTTAGTATGGTTGATGGTTATAACATTGACATTGAATTATAACTATTAGGATCCATTATCAAACATACAATGCACTAAGATACATACTCACCAAAAAACATATTTATGTATCCATATATGAATTACACTTTAGGTTATTCATACATTATCATTCTTCTATGATAACATGATAATGATGAGTTATAGGATTTTTGAAATAGTTTTGTCATTATGCCTAGTATTTATTAGAAACATACTCAATTATTAAAAATTATCATTCCATAACAATGAAGGATGAACAAAGTAAAATTTTAGATGTTCTTTTATATCTCTGCATCCTCTTATTATGTCTCTCTAATCATTACATTGATTGATGGTGGAACAAACATATGAAAAATATTATATTGTTGGCCATCCTTGAAGATTTCAATAAATATCAATTACAATCAATAAATATTTGATATTTTTATAACGTTATCATAGATAATATACCATGTCTATTTTGACTTAGAGCATCAAATACCTTGTTTGCTTTCCTATGGTGGAAATTTAGTAACTAGTTATAAAATTCATTCAACTCCAAATATATTCAGTAGTACATGTAAAAATATTTCAACATGAATATAATAATTAATATTTTTTATCAGAATATATGTCACGTCATTCCCATTATTCATAATTAAACACTATATTTAATGAAAAAAATATACCTTCTTTATCTAAATAATTTTTCAGGTAATTTGTTTCATAAAACATAAATTAGAATGGGGCTTATGATATAACAATATCATTATGTATGATAAATTATACCAACACATTTTGGATGAATCAGTTCAATTTAGATGGATCATACACTACAGAGTAGTATGATAGTATGTATATTGATAAAACTATAATCGAGTTTTTTTTGTCACACTCATCAGTCGAAAACAAATATATCACTTTCACGTTAATGTGCTGAGTTTATTATATATTCATGAAAAATACTGCACAAATAAGAGATAGTATCCATCAAATATAAGAAAAAAGAGTATTATAGTCTTAGTTGTAGGATTGGGACAATATTTAATAACATCCAACACAAATTGATCCACTGATTAATCCCTGAAATAGATTATTTTAACCTAAAATGAACCTCTATATATCTAAAATTTACAGAAGGTAAATTTATCATATTAAATTTATTTTTTTATAAAATTCAGTGTATTACTCATGTAATATTTGTACACTTATTTACATTAGATATGTATAATAATATCAACTATAATGACAACCACAAACATACCACGACAATTTATAAGGAATGTAATCATTGATTTTATAAGAATTACATGTTTGTTATAAGATCAATTAGAATTAACATAAATACATAGTGTCCAATCCTCAAATGATTATTTGTCTTTGACATGTCTTCCCTATTTAAACTGAACTGATAATACAGATCAATGAAAAAAATTGGATAAATATTTAAATCCTTGTAATAGATCAAAAATTAATCATTAAAAGGAATGAAATACTTATTGTGTATTAGTATTTTATAATGTCCTTATAATTACTTCAAAGTCACATTGATACATATTTCATCAATAAAAATATTATAGGTGGAATCTATTTTGAATTATATGAATGAATGAATCACATTTCAAGATTATACTATGGAATATTCTTCAATATTATCAAATCGAATAAGGATACTATATTTTCAGTCCCTAAAATATATAGCATCAGGAATGTGTTTTTTTTGAAAAACACATCATTGTTTACATGGAAAATTGGAAAAAAATATAAATACAATAAACCTACGATTATATTATTATATAATTTATTTTTATCTTATTCCCAACCATATTGGTTAAATTACCACTTGAAATAGGAATAATGGCCCATGGAAATGATTTAATTTCATTTGATGAATATATTTTTCCTCAAACTCATAGAAAATCATTAGTTGGATTATAATATAAAACAGGACTTGAAATCCACATTAATAGATATTGTATTTTTGTAAATAAGGGAAATACATGACTTGAGTCCCATCTAATTTTAGTATATGAAGAGTAAAAATATTTGTAGGAACTAGATTCACACAATATTCAATTATGGAAGATTCATAGTTATAATCATATTTTTGGGTGTTTTTACATCTATTTAATCATCTTGTGGTTTTGGATGTAACAGGATTCCCTTTTCCAATTTTTATGATATAAAATAATGGATAGGTATATAATGAAAAAAATATTACTAGTTCAGGAGTAGATAGATGTTTTACTTTTCAATATGTCATTATTTAACAGATATCTACATTAATGATCAAAAAAGATTTCATTTTATATCATAGATTAAGACTTTAATGATTTTTGTCATTTTCCTTAACCCTATTATTTTCTATGTGTTTATCCTTATTTCCATAATCATTTTATTTGTTGAATTATAGTTTGGGTGGTTGATTTTGTAGTGATATCTCTCAATTTTAAACATTATGTAACATCTTCCCATTAAATTTACATTTAGTAACATGATAAGACACATTTAATCATATCTAAAATTTAATAGCACCCTTAATAAATTTCAATATATTATTATTTTCACGAAACATTCATAAATAAAAAGTAATATTCTATACATAATGGTTTTTAAATAATATTTCCATTGAAATATGTATAAATGTTCTTCGAAAAAATGATATTGATTGGTTAGTCTATTATCTATTTCCACATTGATATCATATAAACATATTTCTTTATATCAATTTATGTCTCTAAAGGATAATGAAATTCATAGATATGAGTTAATGAAAAAAAAGAATCAAGCATTCGTGTATTTTGATTCATTAATAAAACTATAATAATACATCAGAATCCTTGTAATATTTTCCTTAATAGACAAAAAAACACTCAACATCTTTTTCCATAAGCTCAAGATATTACATCTGCATCTTCTTATAGAAAATACATAGAAAATAATTATTAATAAAATTTCATAATATATTTAGACTCCATGGAGAAAATTTCTTCATGTTACCTCATATTCATGATAAGGCACCACGATTGATCTCCTACAACATTTATATTATAAATAGTTATGGTAACCATTTCGTTTTTTATGTACTCGAAATCATAAAAAATATTTTCCATCATAATAATCCATTCATAAACAATTAGTGGATATGAGAACCAGCTGAATGATTCTCTATGTTTCTACATGAAGAACATAACATTTGGGTTTTCCTTCCTTTTCACATTTTTAATTTCAATGTGATACATGTGCTGGTAATGTTGTGTAATGATAAAAATATGTTTTTCATTCCATCTCCCATAAAATTCAATTTCATAGGGGTAATTTCATTTAATTTTTCATCAATTTTTTTAACATGGATCATTCTAGTTCAATTTATAATGTGAAACCAAAATTCATAGTGTGAGCATTAATTATAAATGTTAAAAACTATATAATCATGAAAATCATTTTTTATATATAAATAAATAATCCTTATTATCGTTGTTTGGAACTATAAGATTATTATGGGTAATACGTTTTAAATATCAAATTAAATACATTATAATTTCTTATAACTATAATTTTTTATAACATAAGAATATACCATAGGAGATTCAAACTGGATGCATAGAAATGTCCCATTAACCATTATTGGAAATATTAGAAAAAATATACTCGATAAACTATTTTTGGTGTTATTACACCAAGATTCATCTATAACAAAATCGTGAAAATATTTATTATCCAAGAATGAACGTATTTTCAAAATGAAAACATTTTCAATTATATACCTTAATCTATAATGATCTCATATACCTTGGATTATCCATTATATTCTCATTAATGTTTCATCTTCCCTATTTCCAAAAGTTAATTAATATTTATTCAAATAAAAAAAATAGTGACCCAATATATCAATAAAAAACAAATTGCATAAATTTATATTATAATTAAAAAACTCCCAAACATTATTGTCATTGTACAATAGAGTATTAGTTTATTTGGGAACATATATTTCTATAAAACTATTACATAAAAGCTCTATAAGTTTTATAATTACGTTATTCCCAATTGGAACCCATATTAAATGTATCACACATTAAAACATTCAACATATACAATGAAAGAGAATCATAATAAAGGGTTATCCATGATTCTCAATAATTGTATAAAGAAAAGATATCAATAACTGATCATAACTGATCATAAAATAAACAAAAGATATTGATATCATGATCTAGAGTAATATTAATTATACCCAATATATAAAAGATCATAATAACGAACCATGGTTTAGGGAGTTTTCAATAAAATTTCATAAGAAATAATTTTATATAATCATCAACAAGTATTCATTATCTAGGAAAAAATATCACATTTATAATACACAAGTTTTTTAAATTCACATAAGCATATTAAATCATTTCCTTTTTCAAATTCTAATTCAAATTCTATCAAAGTTAATTTGGCTAACTCCTCATGCAATCATTTAATTAGTCTCTGTTCACTCCTAAGATTTCAAATTAGAAAAATGACATTATTTATAATGGTTCAGTACCCGTTAAAATATTTATTATCCAATGTGATATAATTCTATAACAAATTCATTATAGGGATATCTTTTGATCACACCCATTACAAAATTAAAACCATGTATATGTTTTCCAATAGGTAAAAATACAATTATCGAGTAATAAAAAACCCATGAAAGAATACTAATATTTTAAAAATTACATCATCAAAATCATATACCATTAAGATAAACAATGATGATGGTAATAATGGAGTATACCACAATTATGTGAGAAGAAACATCAAAAGTCATTATCAAGGATAAAAATACATTTAAAAGATAACAAGAATATTTAGAAGGATTTTCAAATATAATTTTATCTTAATTAGTCATAATAAAAAACAAAAAATTATGTAAAATAGGAATATGATTTGTGTGAGTTTCAAATCAACCCCTATCTCATGGTTTAGTCAACAAGTAATCCTGTTTTAACAATAACCATGGTAAATAAATATTAGTGATTTTACAATACACTATGAAACAAAGTATTGATTACCAAATTGAATTATATGAATATTATTGATTTAAATTTTGAATATGTTTTAAAAGATTGAATTGAAATAATTTTGTGAATTCATTTTTGTTATGTAAAAAAATCATAAAGAAACCCCATATTCATAATGATAATTTTTAAGATTAAAACATAATTTCCATCCCTTAAATGAATTTTAATAACCCAAAAATGAATTTTAAAATATCATATTGAATATATAATATATAAATTTATTTAATAATTATAATAAATAGATTTTAATTTATTTATTTATTATATAAACAAATTAAAATAATTAGAATATTATTTTAGAAATATGTTTTATTAAAATGTAATTTTATCTTATACCTTAAAAACTTATAAATATGATTCAGATTTAATTAAGTAGATCATTTAACATTACCTTAAACCTAGGATAATTTAATATAATGTTTAATACATTATGGGGTATTTACATTAATATAAATTAATTTATAATAAAAATTCTAAAATCATTACAATTTGTTGAATTTAAAATATTTTTTCAATAATAAACAAAATATATAATAAATTATTATTGAAAAGATAAATTAAAAATTATCATTATTTCCTGAAATAAAATTTCTATTTTTTTGAATTATTTATATTCTTTCAAGTAATAATGGGATATATAAATTTTTTTATGAAATCAAATTTTTAAGAAAAAATTGAATTTACTAAATATTTATACTTATTTTTTATTGAATTATTAGATAAATTAATCTTCAAAAAACTAATTCTAAATTATCACAAATATTCCTAAAAACCTTGGTATCGAAATAAGCGATCTGATCTAGACATAGCATAAAGGGAATTACATACCCCCATGTGTTGGTGATTAGAATCTGACATCATACAAGATAAAGTGGTAATGATTTTTCCACATTAATAACAGATTAAAATATACATGTTACTACAAAAAACTCCATATGGAGAACAATACCATAAGTTCATAATGTAAAAAAAATAAAATGTAAGCCATCAGATACTAAAAAACAATAATATAACAACCTGAGTATCAAATGAACATTGAATTACAATCTCAAAGGATTCAACCCCAATTTCCACATCCATGAAGAACATTCCCCTTACTCGATCCTGGTATAAGGAAATATAAAAACACTTAATGTCATATATAGGATTTCATTTAACATCCCATATGTTTTACACCAAGGATTCATTAATAATATAACAAATTAATTAACCAAATAAAACATTCCTTTTTGAATAAAATTTAATATAAATACAATAGAATCTTTAAAAACATTATTTTTTTCAATTAATGTAAACACTTTTAAATAACTAATTGTTAAACATATTATATTAATTCACATTTCATGTGAAAAAATCAAAATATTGGTAAAAAATAAAACTAATTTCAATGTAAAAACATTTTCATCTACAAAGAGTTATGAGAGTTCAAGGTTATGGGATCCTCACACACTTGAATAGATGATAACTATGATATGTGTAAAACTTTCATCTGAACAATAGTCAAAGAAGAGTCATCACTAGCTAATTGAGAACGTGACCTACTAGGTGGTTTTAATAGATTTGTAATGAAAAAATTGAGTGTTTCCAAAACAATTTTCTAACTACAAAAGATTGTGTGTTCTCTAGCAATTATACTTATTGAGAAATTAATTTGAAAAGAGTTTAAAATAAAATTTACCCTTTTATCCATTTAAAAATGATACATTAAAATTAAAAACCAAAATTATTTTTAATACATTTTTGAAATTTTTTGGATAATGAAAATGGAATCTTATCACGAAAATTTTAGACAGTTTATAAGAATTCAAATTTGAAATATTTTTTTCAAATGAATTTATCAATTTAAATCCATATTTCAATTTTATAGTTTTTCTTCAAATTCCACAACCACACCCTAATAGTTTGAAATTAGTTTTTTTTATTCCAAATTTCATGTAATATAAAATTCAAATACAATTTTAGTAAAACATGTGTTTATAACAATACTATTAAATGGAATTTTATTTCATTCATGAAATTTTTGTTAAAATAAATTATTAAATAATAAATAGAACCAGCTACTAATGGTCATGATATTATGAAACACAATTCTAAAAAACAAGAAACAACAAGGAAGAATGTCAGAAACAAATATTAAAGAATCAAATATAGATTCTTGATCTAAAATTGTTGATATTGGATCATATAACGACATGGATACCTATCAATCCCTACGTAAAAGATACAGAGAGAGTTGGAGTGAAGTATAAGGGAAATAATCTTTACAAAAAATGATTAAATGATGATTTCATATTTTTATCCATAATTTTAAGGATTTAAAGGATCCAAAATAGTTCTTTTATTGAACTTTAAACCATATAAAATTAAATATCATGATTTTGGGTTTATTAGGGTTCTAAAATAGAGGTTGGGGAATTTTATAATCAATTTAGGTATAATTAAATCATATGAGAATGGTTAGCTGGGCAGGGCCATACTATTTCTCAAATTTTGCATCGAAACCAT
The DNA here is from genome assembly GCA_963277665.1 of Viscum album. Classification (NCBI taxonomy): domain Eukaryota; kingdom Viridiplantae; phylum Streptophyta; class Magnoliopsida; order Santalales; family Viscaceae; genus Viscum; species Viscum album. The sequence goes on from OY728123.1 coordinate 180,302,964, forward strand.
GAAACCATCTAAAGGGGGTCCCATTTGTACTTGATGGTCACCTAATTAGTAAAACCTATGCTAATCGTGAAAACCCCCATTTCATGGTTATTCACAGTTTTCACTAGTGTGACACGCTATTTGTTAAAATCATGCACCAACTTTGAAATAACTAAAATACATAAAACAATTATCAATATTTCACCCATATAACCACTAAAAAAGATTAATTAATAGCATTTTAAAAAGATTGTTTATATATTACCAGCAAAAAGTAATAGGTTGAAACAAAATCCCCACAGTAAAAACATTATATCCCATGAAACACAATTAAGAAGATTCTATGTAAAAAAGTTGAGGCCACCACGTTCTCATCATTGTCTCCCTATCCCATGTCTCATGATTATCTAAAACATTATTCCATAGTAATCATACCAAATTTATCATCCCCTTATGAAGTAACTGTGTTTCAGAATCAATTATCCAGACTAGATTCTCAACCAGGGACAAATCTCTATTATCATCACGATAACTCTAGAACATAACATTAGATGGATTAGAAATTTAATTCTAGTGATTCGATACATGGATCTCATTATGTATCAATGTATATGATGGAACAAGAGATAAATGGTAGTCCAAATTCCTTTTCTACATAGAAACCTGAAATGTTAACCCAAAATAAAGGGTAAGTTTCCCTTACCTGTAAATCTCTCAATGACCCAAATGAGTTGAAATATTTAAGAACAACTGATCACCGATGGAAAATTCAAATGATTGACATAAATGATCATTAGAAAATGTATACTAGCATGTTATAATAACCATTATCAGATGAAAATTCTAAATATATTCAAAATTTTATTGAACCAAGATAGTCCCAATCAAAGATCATTCACCAATCACCAAACAACATAATGCAGATCTATAATGCTGACCATAAAGGGCCCCGAAATGAGGCATTATAGTCATATAATAGATAATATAGTTATATTTTTTACTCAATATAATGAAATTGGTAATTTTAGGACCAACCTAAGTCAATAACATAAGTGTGAATCATATTCTTACAAATATATATATCTATTTCTGTCTATCCATCTGACTCTGGATGATATGTCATTCTAAAATTAATATGAGATCTTAGTGCCTTCCGATGGAATATCTAGTGGTGATAATTAATCCACGGTTTTCAACTAAATACTATATATGATGGAACCTTATGAAATATGTCAATATATTTCACATAAATAATTTTCAAATACAAAAATTTGGTTGTATAGAAATGTATAAAAAGTGAGCCGATATTTTCAGCCTATTGATCAAACCCAATATCAAACTATTGTTTTTTTGTTATATGGAATCCAAATTTGATAGACAATATGTATCTTATCCAACTTCCATATTGGTAGTGGATGTGGCTGAATAAAACTTAAAGGTCTTTGGTGATCAACCATGACAAGGTAGCATGTATAATAATGAGAGACCAAATATAAAATGATTAATCTCAAACCTTGTAACTAAAATATTGTTTGCATTTAATATTATTATTTTTGGTTCCTAGTTTCACTTCCCACAATAAACTATAGAAATTACGCACCACTTATTTCTGAAATGATAATGGCATAGGAGAATATTTTTGATAATATAAAGTTATTTCCTTGGAGAATGACCTCTCAACAACGGTCTCCCCTTACAAAGAGAGACTATAATTTTTCAAAACACATTATCAATATAAAATTACAAATGAATCAACATGAAAATATATGATTTATACTAAAAAATAACCAAGGATACCACAACTGTAAATAATCGAAGTCCAATATGAAACTATGAAAAAATATCCCTCAACTTTAACTATTTTGACTATTCATTCATGTTCTTAGTCAAATGATTCCAAATAAAATCAATTGTGATGAAAATTCTTTTACCCATGGTATATGTGATGAAAATTTCATGTTATATTTGTAAATCCACCCAACGAACCTAGTGGAGATTCCAATCATTTAGAGAGAATATATATCTTAGAATTATTTTGGCCAGATAATTCTGATATGTTGACCTATAAAATTGTAATGTAGCCAAATCTTAAGCACTTGTATCACTGTGGTATGTTCATGTTCACGGGAAATGTAATTATTAACATGTGTCATAAGGTTATGAGATCCATAATAAATTACATGTCCACATTTAAAAATAATTAAGTCCAAACCTAATATCAATAAATCATAGAAGATTACATTTCCATGATCTTCCTCTCTAAGATCAACACCATTAAAGATGTCAAAAGATATTTCTGGTAAAAAAATAAAACTGAAATTTATCATCCCACAAAAAAATGACACACTTCTAAGTTATACTGTTAATCAGTGAATCCAACAATGAGAAATCCTTTATAATTGGCTACAATATTAAACATATGAATAAAATATCTGAATCATGAAATCATTTAATGGTCTCTCTAAAGACATAATACCATGCAACTTATTAGTATCAATTGATATCCCATGTTATAACAAAACTTCGTACATGAAATCCACTTCCTTAATCCATAACTCACATGTTGATACCATGGCATAAACATTGTGATTAATCAATAATTCATGAACTACTATCAGATAATGCACTTGATCCTTCTTATACATAGATAAATTAATGTTTTCATTAATAAATACAACCATGAATGTATTTAAATAACAATAATTTTTTAACACAATCCATAATGTCTCCTAGTGAATTAGATAGACCAACAAGGATGAAAAGTTACTCAAAATGTCCCTAACTTCTCTGAATGGTAGTTTTATGAATGTTACAATCTTTTATTCATAAATAATTTTTACCATATCAATGTGTGTTCCTTGAGAAATAATTTTCACCTTCCTAATTATCAAACAGATCCACAATCCATGGAAATAGATACATGAAAATTATTATGACCTCATTGAGTTTTTGATAAAAAACATATATGGGAAGTGACTCATCACCTTTCTTATCAAAGAGAACTGGAACTTCTTATTGTGGCATGATCATGCATATAAATATTTTCCCTATTAGATCATCCAACTGATTATTAAAATCCATCATTTAAACTACAACCATATAGTATGAAAGAATACATACTGTCTGGGTACCCAACACTATGTTAGTTGATAACTCAACCACTTTTATAGGTGATCATTATAACATCCTGAGATTTTATGAAAACTATTCTTTTTAATTTTATTGATGTATTTTGTTGTACGCTACAATAAAAGGTGCTTTCACTACACGAATCGCTGACTTGGCTTGCATTACACGCAATCACGACCTTCCACGATAGTGTGTGTTGTACGAAATATTGAGTTTCACTAAACAACGATATGTTATATAAACTAGCCGTTATGAATATTAATACTCTATTTTAAAAATTTTATAAATTTTATAATTCATAATGGACATCATTTTTGTATTCGGAATATCGAAATTAGCCTAGGGTGAATTTTTGGTATTTTTCTGAACATTTTAAATTTTCGATGAATAGTGAAAACACTGGGTTACTATTTAAAAACCGACTTTTTATTTTAATAATTTTTTATTTTATTTAAATTTATTTTAGGTAAAAATTGATAGATAATACCTATATAAGGTCAATGTAATTCATTGGAGTCATTTGATAATAATTTTAGAAATATAAAATTATATTGAACTTTTCACAGTCTATTACCCACCTCCTTGGAGAATTTGGAAATTCAGATAAAACATAATTTTTCTGCTTCTGTGAGTGGAATTTATAAAATCTGTGAGACATGGTTAATATCAAAGACTAAAATGTGGTTTAATGAGAAGATAATAATTTTTGGTGAATAGTAACTTTGTACTTTTATTTACCATGGTTACAATTAAATAGGGTAATTAAGGATAAAAATGATATTATTATTACCATAACACATGTCTTAATTCTATTGGATAAGTGTATTTGACCAAAAACAACCATATTAATAAAATATTACCATTTTGGTTCACTTTAATTAGATTAGGACATTTATTGCTAATTTATTTAAAGAAGGGTTAAAATTGTTAAAATCAAAGTTTAATAACTAATTAATTTTTAATATAGGGTTATTCATATGATAAATTCTACTATAAATATTAATTAGAAAAAAAAATATTTCCTACCTAATGGTATTTTATTTATAATTTTTAGACATTAATGAATTTAAGTTATTGATGACACAATGGTGATGCAGTAAATACCTAATTAATGAAATATTAAAATAATTGATATTATAAATACCCAAATAAATGTAATTTGCGAATCATTACGAATTCCACTAATTTTATAGGTTAATATGACATGGTAGTATTGATTTATTTAACTTTTTTCGAACTGATCGTGCTGTTATGATTTTCACAAAAATCATTACAAAATAGTGTCAAAATTGACATAAAATAGTTTTTTAAAAAAAATACCATATTATTAATTGTTTTTTTATTCATAAAAATCTAAGGTTCGGAAAAATGACATAGATATGGATATATCTATTAATAAGGAACCACTTGGGGTTCGTTTGGCATGTTATGGTAGGTTTATTAACCATATAGTTTATGAAAACAAGAAGACACGGTAAAAGTAAAATTATTTAACTTAGAGTCAAATCTAATTGACAATGCTAAAATTGTAACCTAAACATCTATAAAATATATTGGATGAGAAAATTCCGACCCATCCCCACTTTATCTTTGAAATAAATCAATTTGGAGCTATTATAAACTGAATATGACTTTATTATAAAATAATATTTCAATTTTTTCCAAAGGTGCCCCTCTCCTCCCTTATAAAAAGGGCACCCCTTCCCTCTTCTATTCACACCCTTTTGATTCTTGAAGCTCCGCCAGTACCTGACCATTTCTCTTCTCCACTTCCCTAGAAACATTCTGGAGGTTTTTTTTCTTCTCAAAAGACCAACTCTACTTCCTTAAGAGAAGTCTTAAAGGAGGTGCGTCGAAGAAGAGGTAATATCTTCTTTCTTATTCGACTTCTACTTAATTAGTTGTTTAATTATAAAGTAACAACATCAGTATCACTCATATAATGATATGTTAATATGAATATGAAACAACCGTATTTCACCTTCTATCCATCCTATGGAAAACAAAATCACCGCACGTGCGTATGTATGGAATACCGTCTCCACGTCATGGTGTAATCAGTTTTTCCACCACCACCTTACATGGATGGGTATAATGGTGTAAATAAATAACTATATATGGTTATTGTAAATTGATATTTATTCTGTAATATTATTCATACACGTCAATAAAATTGCACAATCATGGTAATGATATCATCGCTTCTTCGTACGTACGGACTGCTGTCTCCACGAACGCGATGAGATTCATTTTCCATGATTAACCATTCAAGAAGGATTATAAAGTATATATAATGAATAATAATGAAATACATGACATAATGAGTCTACTGGATATATATATATATATATATCTTCTACTTACTTCCATTCAAGTCAATAAGGAAATGAAAACAATTTTTATGCGTACATACGACCTGCCGTCTCCATGAACGGTGTATTTCATTTCATTTATCTATATTATATATACACTGAATATATATGATATCTATATCTTGATTTACATTATCTATGTAATTAAATCATGATATAAGTAGTAATAATATTAAGAATAGCAAGTCCAAACACGTACGATAAATAAAATGTTTTACCCAAAACGCTACTTTGATATGAAATTTACAAAAGAACAGGTAATATAAAGTCATAAGTGAACCATATATGTTATCATAACAATAAATACGATTCTGTAATAAGTCAATGACATTATTTAAATCATTATACAAGAGGTTCAAATACGTACGAAGCATATCTGACCTATGGTAAGGGATAACTTTTCCAATCTTGTTTTTATCCGATAGTGTTTTTTTGTAGGTATTTACTAGGGTTATTGTTATCATCCATGTCAATGTTTTCTAATTTTTTTTCATGTATGTTTAAATTCCTTTTTATCCATATTTTAATTTTACTACATGGTATGTAAGGAATATTATGAGGTACTTTTTGACTTTTTCGACAAAAGTATGAAGAGAATGTTATTTTTAACTTATACGGCATGAACGGATTTTTACGGTTTCATAACGCCTCAATTTCATTAAGCTTACTCTACAACATATTATTTCTATTTTCAACAAAATAATTTTCTTTTAAAATTTAATGGAATTTTGTGAAAAGAAAATTAATTTTAAGATGAAAGTATATTTTCCTCATGAATTCATTTCAATTGTTTTTTTCAAAACAATTTTCCATCTAAGATGACATTATCTCATAAGTGTATATTTCAAGTATAATGTCTCTATGATTTACATGGTTTCAATTTTAGTATGATGAAATTATATCCATTTGTTTTATATGGATTATTTTATGATGGGATGATGTTTATGAAACCCATTTTATTCTTTGGGTCATGATGAATGATTTATGATTGATTTGTGGAACACGAAAGAATGATTTCAATATGAAATGGGTGGGACCTATATCTCCCTCCAATGCATTGTGTAACGATTTATATCTCATGAGATAGACATGGATGGAATGATAAGTTAATCCAGTTTAGTGTTATAGGACTGGAACGAGTTGTGAACTCAATTCAGAAAGGGACTTTTTCCACTAAGATGGTCTTGGCAGCAATGCCTTGGATACTATGGAAATCATAACATGTTCTTAATAGATTCAAAAATTACTTGATTTATTACCATGCTAGTTTATCATGACTAATGTTCCTTTATGATCTATGCCTTGTGTAATTCCATGATTTATGTCATCGCACATGATTTTGATGTTTAGATTTTATGTTCAAGTTTTAGAATTAAAATGTTTATGGATTGTTTTATGTTCTCTATGCTTACCCTTAGTGAGCAATTGATCTCACCATTTATATATTTTCTTTTCCCCGTGATATAAATAAATTTTTTAGGTAATAAAACAAAAGGGGAAGATCTTTATGGGAGATGTTGAATATCTTTCACCACGATGAGAAGATTATTTTCCGAGTTTCCAAAGACACTAAACTATTACGGTCCTTGTGTGTCTATTTTCGTTATATATCAAGAATTCCGAAAAATTAATGTAATGTCCATGTACGTCAAGCTTTGGGTCTCGACCGTTGGTATCAGAGTAAAGGTTTAGTTAACCATGGGAAACTAGGATGTGAAAACATTAGTGAGATCCCTAGAGATATTTATATGGTATGTCCAGGGATGTCCCTATGGTTAAGTATAAGTATAGGTTATAGTGCTAGAATTATGATAAAGATCATGAATAACCTAGGATTAAACCTATGATGATAGAGATTGAAAGTACTCCCCTTGATTTTGTTGTCTTTCTAGCATGATTTATACCTCTCACAAAATTCTTTTTGGGTTTTAGAAAATGGCTGGAAACCAGAAGACTCATGTTAATAGAGAACATGATGGATAATGGAATGATATTCTTCACGATCAAGAAAATGAAATTGGATTTGGAAGGTGAAAAATAGTTGTTATTCCTAATCAAAAAACTCATTATATGATCAAAAATATCAACTTTGGTAAGTTTCCTGACTGAGCTAATAAGAGAAATATGGAGTTTCATGATGATCATGGAGGAAAGAAAGTTCAATTTCCCTCTAGTGAATCATGTGGGAAGAGACATAAAGGAGAATGTTTCAAAGGAAATGGAAGATGCTTTGGATGTGGAAAAAAATGACACAAAGCTACTAATTGCAAATGTAAAGGATCAATTAACACCATGGACAATGATACTGGTATTGCTAAGACATCAACAATGGTGAAATGTTTTAAATGTCGAATGTATGGGCATTATGCAAACCAATTCCCTAAGGGAAAGTCTCATGAAGAGAATAAGAATGGATGTGTGGGTAGTATTTATGTTGATGATGATGAAGAGAATAGAAATGATCTGTGAGATGAAAGAATTGTTGAAGCTCAGTCAATGGTTTAAGAAGGTAGTGGAATGATTTATGTTTATCAAGAGTTATGTTGTATAGGTAATGGTACTATGGAATAAAGACACATCTAAGTATTGTTATACTATTGTTTTTTCCTTAAGTATTTTAATGTATATGTTGAATGGTTCTGGTAACCATGACAGGTTATACAGATATTTTTGGAAAGTATATGATATGTGCATAATGAAGGGATAAGGAGAAAATTGAATGTTTGACAGTATTCATGAGCTCATGACTGATATAAGGACATGGTTATATCATGGTTTGAGTATATAGAATATTTGGATTTTGGTATGTGGAAAGAGTTTACTTTTGACAGCATTTATGTTTTCACTAATGTTCAATGGGTATTCATTTTTAAAGAGAATACATGATTAAGGTATTTGTATGATCGGAATGTGACCAATAAGATATATGAGGGATAAATGATGGTATTCACATTCTTTGTTGATGACATTTCATGTAATCGTTTTCTTTATACTATGAGATTGGAAATATGTATTTTGGATAAGCCTAAAGATTGGAATGAATAATGTTGGACATAAGTTATTATTGATTAAGGCTATAATTTTTTTCTATATTATTGATGTAATGTTATAATAATGAATTTTTAGATAAAGGAAAACCTGCATGAGGGGCAATAACCCATCACGTCAGACAAGGATGTGTGAATCGACCCCACAACTGATTTGCGACATGCCTTTATCGCCCACTACTGGCCTACAGGAAGTCCCTATTTAGTAGAAACCAGTTTTATTATATTAAGAAGTATGATATATGAAGTATAAGTCCATTTTAAGAACAATATATGATTAATTTCACTATAAATGAACTTATGTATTTTTGACAACTTTTTATAACCTTTTGTTTGAGACAGATGGAATGACCTATCATTCTATTACATGATCTGCTAATACTTCACGAATATCAAATTCATTTCATTTAATTAAGAGATAAAGTGGAAATTGTCCAAGGAACGACCAATGGTGAGACTATACCAAAATCAAGAAAGTATTTATTCTAATTCCAATTTCTTTATCTTTAGGGAAATGATCTTGAAAACCAAAAATGTTGCCTTATTGCCCTTACATACGATGAATCACATGGTACCTTAGATCATCACAAACCTATGGCTTTGTGATTGTTGGATTTTTCAGAGCCATGTTCTCTACCACTCTCCATCAGAACATGATGGTTAGATTTCTCTTCTATATCCATATTTTCACATATGTTCTCCTATGTGGAAACCCAGTGATTAGTTAATTTAGGTACCGATTACATTTCATACATTAGTTTTTAATGATTAGTTTTGGTATTCCTTTTTAAGATGTGGGTTTCTATTAATGAAACTTTTGAGTAGTAAACCATTTATAACCCTGATGAATTTCGAGTGCGAAATTCATTTTAAGGGGGGTAGAATGTAACACCTCAAGATTTTATGAAAACTATTATTTTTAATTTTATTGATGTCTTGTGTTGTAAACTACAATAAAATGTTCTTTCACTAAACATATCGCTGAATTTTCTTGCATTACACGCAATCGTGACCATCAATGATAGTGTGGGTTGTACGCAATACCGAGTTTCACTAAACATTGATATGTTATATAAACTAGCTGTTATGAATAGTAATACCCTCTTTTTAAAATATTATAAATTTTATCATTCGAAATCGACTTCATTTTTGGATTTGAAATATCAAAATTATCTTGGGGTGAATTTTTAGTATTTTTCTGAATCCTTTCAATTTTTAATGAATAGTGAAAACACTAGGTTAATATTTAAAAACCAACTTTTTATTTAAATAATTATTTATTTTATTTAAATTTATTTTATTTAAAAATTGTACATAATACCTATATATGTTCAATGTAATTCATTGGAGTAATTTTATAATAATTTTAGATATATAAAATTTTTATTGAACTTTTCACCGTCATTTACACACCTCTTATGAGAATTTGGAAATTCACATAAAACTTAATTTTACCGCTTCAGTGAGTGGGATTTAGAAAATCTGAGAGACACAGTTATAATTAAGGAATAAAATTTGGTTCAATGAGGTGAAAATAATTTTTGGTGAATATTAACTTTTTTCATTTATTTACCACGATTAAAATTAAATAGGGTAATTAAGTGTACAAATGATATTATTATTACCCAAAAACATGTCCTAAATCTATTGGATAAGTTTAATTAGACCCAAAACAACCTTTGGAATAAAATATTATCATTTAGGTCCTCTTGAAATGGATTAGGACAATTATTACTGATTTATTTAAAGAAGGGTTAAAATAGATAAAATCAATGTTTAATAAATAATTATTTTTTAATATAGGGTTATATATAAGATAAATTCAACTATAAATATTCATTAGAAATATAAAAATATTTCCTACCTAATCGTATTTTATTTATAATTTTTATACATTAAATAATTTATGTTATTGTTGTCGCAATGGTGATGCATTAATTTCCTAAATAATGAAATATTAAAATAATTGATATTAAAAATACCCAAATAAATGTAATTTGAGACTTTTTATGAAATCCATTAATTTTTAGGTTCATATGACATGGTATTATTTATTTAATTTTCTTTTTTCGAACTGATCATTCTTTATGATTTTCACAAAAATCAATTACCAAATTGTGTCAAAATTGACATAAAATTGTTTTTAAAACAAAATATTATATTATTAATTGTTATTTTATTCCTAAAAATATATGTTTCTGCCAAATGACTTATATAAGGATATATATAATAATAGTTAACCACTTGGGCCTCGTCTGGCTTTTTATAGTATGTTTATTAACCATATAGTGTAAGAAAACAAGAAGACACGGTAAAAGTTAAATTATTTAACATAGGGTTAAATCTAAATGATAAGGGTAAAAATGTTACCTAAACTTGTCTAAACTCTATTTTTTGAGATTATTTCTACCCATTCCCACTTTAGCTTAGAAATAAATCAATTTGGAGCTATTATAAACCGAATATGACTTTATTGTAAAATATTATTTTCAGTTTTTCCAAAGGTGCCCCTCTCCTCCCTTATAAAACGGCACCCCTTCCCTCTTCTCTTCACACCCTTTTGAGCCTTTAAGCTTGGACAAACCCTGACAATTTCTCTTCTCCACTACCCTAGAAAAATTCTGTAGGTTCTTTTCTTCTCAAAAGACAAACCCTACTTCTTTAAGAGAAGGCTTAAAGGAGGTGCGTCGAAGAAGAGGTAATCTCTTCTTTCTTCTTCAACTTATTCTTATTTAGTTGTTTCATTATAAAGTTATAACATCAGTATCACTCATATAATGATATGTTATTATTAATATGAAACAACCCTATTTCACCTTCTATCCGTCCTACGGAAATCAAAATCACAGCACGTGCGTACGTACGGAATACCGTCTCCACACCGTGGTGTAATCAGTTTTTCCACCACCACATTACATGGATGGGTATAATGGTGTAAATAAATAAATATATATGGTTATTGTAAAGTGATATTGATTCTATAATATTATACATACACTTCAATACAATTCCACGATCATGGGAATGATATCATCGCTCGTGCGTACGTACGGACTATTGTCTCCACGAACGTGATGAGATTCATTTTCCATGATTAACCATTCAAGAATGATTATAAAGTATATATAATGAATAATAATGAAATATTTGACATAATGAGGCTACTTGATATATATATATATATATATATCATCTACTTACTTCCATTCATGTCAATAAGGAAAAGAAACAGTGTTCAAGCGTATGTACGGCCTACCGTCTCCATGAACAGTGTATTTCATTTCATTTATCTATATTATATATATATATATACGGAATATATATGATATATATATCATGATTTACATTATCAAAGTAATTAAATCATCATTTAAGTAGTAATATTATCATGAACAACAAGTCCAAACACGTACGATAAATAAAACGTTTTACCCAAAACGCTGCATTGACATGAAATTTACAAAAGAACGGGTAATATAAAGACATAAGTGAACCATATATGACATCATAACAATGAATATGATTTTTTAATAAGTCAATGACGTTATTTAAATCATTATATACGATGTTCGGATATGTACGAAACATATCAGACTTAAGGTAAGGGATAACTTTTCCAATCTCGTTTTTATCCGAGATTGTTTTTTTGTAAGTATTTTGGGGGTTATTGTTATCATCCATGTCAATGTTTTCTAAAATTGTTTTCTTGTATGTTTAAATTCCTTTTTAACCATTTTTTTTACTACATGGTATGTATGGAATATTTTTTTACCATATGAGGTACTTTTTTACTTTTCCTACAAAATAATGAGGAGAATGTTATTTTTAACTTATACGGCGTGAATAGATTTTTACGGTTTCATAACGCCTCATTTTCATGAATCGTACTCTACAAGATTTTATGACTATTTTCAAAAAAATACATCTATTTTAAAATTTCAAGTCATTTTGTGAAAAGAAAATGATTTTAAAGAAGAAAATATATTTTCCTCAAAAATTCATTTCAATTGTTTTTTTCAAAACATTTTCCATCTAAGATGACATTATCTCATAAGTGTATATTTCAAGTATAATGTCTCGATGATTTACATGGTTTCAATTTTAGTATGATGAAATTATATCCATTTGTTTTATATGGATTATGTTATGATGGGATGATGTTTATGAAACCCATTTTATTCTTTGGGTCATGATGAATGATTTATGATTGTTTTGTGGAACACGAAAGAATGATTTCAATATAAAATGGGTGGGACCTATATCTCTCTCCAATTCATTAGGTAACGATTTATATCTCAAGAGATAGACATGTTTGGAATGCTAAGTTAATCCAGTTTAGTGTTATAGGACTAGAACGAATTTTGAACTCAATTCAGAAACGGACTTTTTCCACTAATATGGTCTTGGCAGCAATGCATTGTATACTATGGAAATAATAACATGTTCTTCATAGATTCCAAAATTACTTTATTTATTACCATGCTAGTTTATCATGACTAATGTTCCTTTATTATCTATGCCTTGTGTACTTCCATGGTTTATGTCGTCGCTCATGATTTTGATGTTTAGATTTTATGTTCAAGTTTTAGCATTCAAATGTTTATGGATTGTTTTATGTTCTCTATGCTTACCCTTAGTGAGCATTTGATCTCAACATTTATATATTTTCTTTTCCCCATGATTTAAATAAATGTTTTAGGTAAGAAAATAAAAGGGGAAGATCTTTATGGGAGATGTTGAAGATCTTTCACCACGATGAGAAGATTATTTTCTGAGATTCCAAAGACACTAAACTATTACGGTCCTCGTGTGTCTATTTTCGTTATATATCATGTATTTCAAAAAAGTAATGTAATGTCCATGTACGTCATGCTTTGGGTATCGACTGTTGGTATTAGAGGAAAGGATTAGTTAACCATTGGAAACTAGGATGTGAAAACATTAATGAGATCCCTAGAGATATTTCTAAGGTATGTCTAGGGATGTCCCTATGGTTAAGTATAAGTATAGGTTATAGTGATATAATTATGATAACTATCATGAATAACCTAGGATTAAACCTATGATGATAGAGATTGAAAGTACTCCCCTTGATTATGTTGTTTTTCTAGCATGATTTATGCCTCTCACAGAATTCTTTTTGGGTTTTAGAAAATGGCTGGAAACCAGAAGACTCATGTTAATGGAGAATGTGATGGACAATGGAATGATATTCATAACGATCAAGCAAATGAAATCTGATTTGGAAGGTGAAAAATAGTTATTATGCCTAATCAAAAAACTCATTATATGATCAATAATATAAACTTTGGTAAGTTTACTGACTCAGCTAATAAGAGAAAGATGGAGTTTCATGATGATCATGGAGGAAAGAAAGTTCAATTTCCCTCTAGTGAATCATGTGGGAAGAGACATAAAGGAGAATGTTTCAACGGAAATGGAAGATGATTTGGATGTGGAAAAAATGACACAAAGCTAGTAATTGCAAAGGAAAAGGATCAGTTACCACCATGGACAAGGACACTGGTATTGTTAAGACATCAACAATGGTGAAATGTTTTAAATGTCAAATGTATGGGCATTATGAAAACCAATTACCTAAGGGAATGTCTCATGAAGAGAACAAGAATGGATGTATGGGTAGTATTTATGTTGTTGATGATGAAGAGACTACAAATGATCTGTGAGATGAAAGAATTGTTGAAGCCCGGTCAATGGTTTAAGAAGGTAGTGGAATGATTTATGTTTATCAAGAGTTATGTTGTATAGGTAATGGTACTATGGAATAAAGGCATATATAAGGATTTTTATACTATTGGTTTTCTTAAAGTATTTGAAAGTATATGTTGAATGGTTCTGGTAACAATGACAGGTTATTCAGATATTTTTGGAAAGTAGATGATATGCGCATAATGAAGGGATAAGGAGAAAATTGAATGTTTGACAGTATTCATGATCTCATGACTGATATAAGGACAAGGTTATATCATGGTTTGAGTATATAGAATTTTTGGATTTTGGTATGTAGAAAGAGTTAACTTTTGACAGCATTTATGTTTTCACTAATGTTCAATGGTTATTCATTTTTCAAGAGAATACATGATTAAGGTATTCGCATGATCGGAATGTGACCAACAAGATATATGGGGGATAAATGATGGTATTCACATTCTTTGTTGATGACATTTCATATAATCATTTTCTTTATACTATGAGATTGGATATATGTATTTTAGATAAGCCTAAAGATTGGAATGAATTACGTTGGACATAAGTCAGTATTGTTTAAGGCAATAATTTTTTTCAATAATATTGATGTAATGTAATAATAATGAAGTTTTAGATAAAGTAAAACCTGCAGGACGGGCGATAACCTGTCACGTGAGACAAGGATGTGGGAATCGAACCCACAACTGATGTGCGACATGCCTTTATCACCCACTACTGGCCTATAGAAAGTCCATGTTTAGTAGAAAACAGTTTTATTATATTATGAAGTATGATATAAGAAGTATAAGTCCATTTTAAGAACAATATATGATTAATTTCATTATAGATGAACATATGTATTTTTGACAACTTTTTATAACCTTTTGTTTGAGACAGATGGAATGACCTATCATTCTATCACATGATTTTCTAATACTTCACGAATAACAAATTCATTTCATTTTATTATGAGATGAAGTGGAAATTTTCCAAGGAATGAACAACGGTGAGACTGTACCAAAATCAAGAAAGTATTTATTCTAATTCCAATTTCTTCATCTTAAGGGAAATGATCTTGAAAACCAAAAATGCTGTCTTATTTCCCTTACATACGATGAATCAGATGGTACCTTAGATCATCACAAATCTATGGCTTTGTGATTGTTGGATTTTTCCGAGCCATGTTCTCTACCACTCTCCATCAGAACATGATGGTTAGATTTCTCTTCTATATACATATTTTCACATATGTTCTCCTACGTGGAAACCCAGTGATTAGTTAATTTGGGTAACCATTACATTTCATACATTAGTTTTTAATGATTAGTTTTGGTATGCCGTTTTAAGATGTGGGTTTCTATTAATGAAACTTTTGGGTAGTAAACCATTTATAACCCTGATGAATTTCGAGGGCGAAATTCATTTTAAGGGGGGTAGAATGTAGCACCCCAAGATTTTATAAAAACTATTATTTTTAATTTTATTGATGTCTTGTGTTGTAAACTACTATAAAATGTTCTTTCACTACACGCATCACTTAATTGGCTTTCATTACACGCAATCGCGACCTTCAACGATAGTGTGGGTTGTACGCAATACCGAGTTTCACTAAACAAGGATATGTTATATAAACTAGCTGTTATGAATAGTAATACCCTCTTTTTAAAATATTATAAATTTTATCTTTCAAAATCTACTTCATTTTTGGATTTTAAATATCAGAATTATCTTGGGGTGAATTTTTGGTGTTTTTCTGAATCCTTTCAATTTTTAATGAATAGTGAAAACACTATGTTAATATTTAAAAACCAACTTTTTATTTAAATAATTATTTATTTTATTTAAATCTATTTTATTTAAAAATTTATACATAATACCTATATAAGTTCAAAGTAATTCATTGGAGTAATTTTATAATAATTTTAGTTATATAAAAATTTTATTGAACTTTTCACCGTCATTTTGACACCTCCTATAAGAATTTGGAAATTCACATAAAACATAATTTTACTGCATCTGTGAGTGGGATTCAGAAAATATGAGAGACAAAGTTATTATTAAGGACTAAAATGTGGTTCAATGAGATGAAAATAAATTTTGGTGAATATTAACTTTTTTCATTTATTTACCACGATTAAAATTAAATAGGGTAATTAACTGTAAAAATGATATTATAATTACCCTAAAACATGTCCTAAATCTATTGGATAAGTTTAATTAGACCAAAAACAACCTTAGGAATAAAATATTATCATTTAAGTCCTCTTGAATTAGATTAGGACAATTATTCCGGATTTATTTAAAGAAGGGTTAAAATAGATAAAATCAAAGTTTAATAAATAATTAATTTTTAATATAGGGTTATACATAAGATAAATTCAACTATAAATATTCATTAGAAATATAAAACGATTTCTTACCTAATGGTATTTTATTTATAATTTTTATACATTAATTAATTTATGTTATTGTTGTCGCCATGGTGATGAATTAATTACCTAAATAATGAAATATTAAAATAATTGATATTAAAAATACCCAAATAAACGTAATTTGAGACTTTTTATGAAATCAAATAATTTTCTAGGTTAATATGACATGGTATTATTGATTTAATTTACTTTTTTTGAAATGATCATTCTTTTATGATTTTCACAAAAATCAATTACCAAATTGTGTCAGAATTGACATAAAATTGTTTTTAGAACAAAATATTATATTATTAATTATTAGTTTATTCCTAAAAAACTATGTTTCTTCAAAATGACTTATATAAGGATATATATATTAATAATTAACCACTTGGGGTTCGTCTGGCTTGTTATAGTATGTTTATTAACCATATAGTGTAAGAAAACAAGAAGACACAGTAAAAGTTAAATTATTTAACTTAGGGTTAAATCTAAATTATAAGTGTAAACATGTAACCTATACTTTTCTAAACACAATTGGTTGAGAGGATTTAGACCCATACCCACATTAGCTTAGAAATAAATCAATTTGGAGCTATTATAACCCGAATATGACTTTATTATAAAATATTATTTTATGTTTTTCCAAAGGTGCCCCTCTCCTCCCTTATAAAACGGCACCCCTTCCCTCTTCCCATCACACCCTTTTGACACTTGAATCTCAGACAAACCCTGACCATTTGTCTTCTCCACTACCCTATCAACATTCTGGAGGTTCTTTTCTTCTCAAAATACCAACTCTACTTCCTTAAGAGAAGGCTTAAAGGAGGTGCGTCGAAGAAGAGGTAATCTCTTCTTTCTTCTTCAACATGTTATTATTTAGTTGTTTCCTTATAAAGTAATAAAATCAGTATCACTCATATAATGATATTTTATTATGAATATGAAAAAACCCTATTTCACCTTCTATCCATCCTACGGAAAACAAAATCACCGTGCGTGCGTACGTACAGAATACCGTCTCCACGCCGTGGTGTAATCAGTTTTTCCGCCACCACATTACAGGGATGGGTATAATGGTGTAAATAAATAAATATATATGGTTATTGTAAAGTGATATTGATTCAATAATATTATACATACACTTCAATACAATTCCACGATCATGGGAATGATATCATCTCTCGTGCGTACGTACAGACTACCGTCTCCACGAACGCGATGAGATTTATTTTCCATGATTAACCATTCAAGAATGATTATAAAGTATATATAATGAATAATAATGAATGATATGACATAATGAGGCTACTGGATATATATATATATATATATATATATATTTCATCTACTTACTTCCATTCAAGTCAATAAGGAAAAGAAACAGCGTTCAAGCGTATGTACAGCCTACCATCTCCATGAACAGTGTATTTCATTTCATTTATCTATATTATATATATATACGTAATATATATGATATATATATCATGATTTACATTCTCAAAGTAATTAAATATTCATATAAGTAGTAATAATATCATGAACAACAAGTCCAAACACATTCGATAAATAAAACGTTTTACCCAAAACGCTGCATTGACATGAAATTTACAAAAGAATGGGTAATATAAAGTCATAAGTGAACCATATATGACATCATAACAATGAATATGATTTTTTAATAAGTCAAAGAAATTATTTAAATCATTATATAGGAGGTTCGGATATGTACGAAACATATCAGACTTAAGGTAAGGGATAACTTTTCCAATCACGTTTTTATCCGAGATTGTTTTTTTGTAAGTATTTAGGGGGTTATTGTTATCATCCATGTCAATGATTTCTAAAATTGTTTTCATGAATGTTTAAAGTCCTTTTTAACCATTTTATTCTTTTACTACATGGTATGTAAGGAATATTTTTTTACCATATGAGGTAATTTTTTACTTTTCCTACAAAATAATGAGGAGAATGTTATTTTTAACTTATACGGCGTGAACAGATTTTTACGGTTTCATAAAGCCTCATTTTCATGAAGCATACTCTACAAGATTTTATGACTATTTTCAACAAAATACATTTCTTTTAAAATTTCAAGGCATTTTGTGAAATGAAAATGATTTTATAGAAGAAAATATATTTTCCTCAAAAATTCATTTCAAGTGTTTTTTCAAAACCATTTTCCATCTAAGATGACATTATCTCATATGTGTATGTTTCAAGTATAATGGCTCTATGATTTAAATGGTTTCAATTTTCGTATGATGAAATTATATCCATTTGTTTTATATGGATTATGTTATGATGGGATGAGGTTTATGAAACACATTTTATTCTTTGGGTCATGATGAATGATTTATTATTATTTTGTGCCACACGTAAGAATTTTTTCAATATGAGATGGGTGGGACCAATATCTCCCTTAAATGAATTGGGTAATGATTTATATCTCATGAGATAGACATGGCTGGAATGGTAAGTTAATCTGGTTTAGTGTTACAGGACTGGAACGAGAAGTGAACTCGATTCAGAAAAGGACTTTGTCCACTAAGATGATCTTGGCAGCAATGCCTTAGATACTATGGAAATCATAACATGTGCTTAATAGATTCCACAATTACATGTTTTATTACCATGCTATTTTTTCATGTCTAATGTTCCTTTATGATCTATTCCTTGTGTACTTCCATGATTTATGCTGTTGCTCATGATTTTGATGTTTAGATTTTATGTTCATGTTTTTCCATTCAAATGTTTATGGATTGTTTTATGTTCTCTATGATTTCCATTACTGAGCATTTGATCTCACCCTTTATATGTTTTCTTTTCCCTAGGATTTAAATAAAGGTTATCGGTAAGAAAAAAAGGGGAAGATCTTTATGGGAGATGTTGATGATCTTTCACCACAATTAAAAGATTGTTTTCCGAGTTTCCAAAGACACTAAACTATTACTGTCCTTGTGTTTCTGTTTGCATTATGTATCAAGTATTACACAAAAGTAATGTAATGTCCATGTATGTCAAGCTTTCAGTCTCTACAGTCATCAAGACACATAAGGAGGAAAAAAATGGGAAACTCAATAACTACTAATGGGACATCTCCACAATATTATTTTATCTCAATGTTCAAATAAAACACAGATATCATGTTGTCTATTAGTAGATAAGATGTTAATACTCTTATCAACCTTGGGTCCAATTATCCCTGAATGTTATGCAACACTAAATCAGTTGTAGTAATGTAGAGACACCAATGATAGAAATCCATTCAGTGTTTATATGAAATGATACAGTCCAACCAAAATAGGAAGATAAGTGGATTTATGTTGGGAAGATAAAAATTTTATGTAAGATGAATCTCTAATAAAGAGAGAATACATGTGTGAAATGAAGACCCCAAAATCTATTTTTTTCAATGGGTGTATTAATATCTCTCATAAATGAAAAAATCACCATATGAAGAATTCAGAAAATTGAATTACTGGTTGAAAAGAATGAATGAGATGTGCTAGTGTTAAATACTATTGTGATTAAGATAAATCACTAGCGATGGAATCTCTTATAGTCATTGGTCTCATAACTACTTCCACAGTAGACTCACCCACATTGTGAGGAAGCATTGTTTTGGATTCCAATGGCTGGAACTCATTTGTTCATGAGGCATCTGATTACACTATAGTTTTATTAAACATTGATGATCCCATGAAACTATTTGGAGTAGAATATACAAGGGAAAGAATTTATTACTTACATATATGTTCAAAGGAACCAAAAACAATGGGTGCATCTATTCAAACCACATTAAAGGGATCATGTTTTGTAATCATTTAAAAATTCAACGGCCCTCTACCACAAACTCTAGGAGGTCTAGAAAAGAATTATCATGAGAACCACCATGAAAATAATGACTCTTCCTCTTCGATTTAAGGGGACTCACATAACATACAACTGGAGAAGCATTGACTACCATCATCCTTGACATAATACCATGGTCCATATCAACCATAAACACTCATTCAAGCACATCAAAATAAGAAGTTTCCCTCTGTAAGTATGACACTAAATGAATTTTAGATAAATGTGCAATCTCAATCTGTCATGTATACTTCTTATCATTCGATACAAAATTAGGAGATAATTTCAAAAGTTTAGAAAACTTATTTTCTTATTTTTTTCTAGTACATTCTACCTTCATAATTTTGAAAATATCAATATCCATAGCCAACACAATCAAATATAGTTAGAACTCATCAGTTAAAAGAGTTTTAAATTACATCCATTCTTAGTCCACATGTTTCTTCAATATCATTATAATTTTCGAGAATATCAAAAAAAATATTCGTAGTACGATGGTAGGTAATTTTACCTTTATTTCATCAACCATTTCTATGACCTCGGAAAATTGTCTATATATCAAAAAAAATCATCTGGTTGAGTATCATTAGAGAATTTAACACTAGTGTGTTTTGTTAAATGACCTCATGCACAAAAATCCTAATGAAATTCCCCTAGGGATCCACTACTGGTGCTTGAACAAGAATGGTTGCTGGAGAAATTCCTAGATATTTTTCTATATGTATAATATAAGTGACAAAATTCTAGTCCATGAGAGTATTTTATTTATGTGGTTCATCTCGATCTTTAATATTGATTGTAATCAAACATCTTCCTAGATTAATAATTATTCATGACTACATTAAAAAAAAATTTAGGCATCATATTATCACTCAAACAATGAAAAATGGAAAATTAAATCCCTCAAAGAGATAAAATGATTTTTTAATTTCAACTACCGTAATGATATTATGGGAAAAATGAGAACTAAGAATGAAAATACATTTCTAAAAACACCATTGGTGGTGTAATTCTCATTTATTGGGGGATTCCAAGACACTCAATCACAATTACCTCTTATTTCATGATAAGATTTTTCAACTTCATAATGACATCAAGAAAATATTTTTAAACTACCTCTATGATACCACTTTATCTCAAACTGGCCTAGATACCCTAGTATAATGAATACCGAGCTGTCCTCAAAAGAACTAAAAGGAGTTCATGATACTAATTATTTGGGGACAAGAACCTTGAATCATACAATATAAATTGAGAACATATTTTAGAAAAAAATATTAGAATAACATAATCATGATTGTGTTCCAAAAGAGAAACTCCATAGAGAGAATAGTAAGAAAAGTCAATCATGTAGTACAAATTGATATTAAATCATCAAAATTATTAGGAAACTATATTTTAAAAAACAATGTTCTAATAGACACATCACACCATAATCAAAATACTCATCAATAACTTCCACCTATGTGTAGTGTTTTCCCATTACCCAAACCTGGCATTAGAAATTATATAATCACCTGAATGCATAAGAGGGTGTAAATTAAAATCCTAGTAGGATCATAGAAGGGATTCTATAATATGATTCCACATTAATTAACGAAGTTAATCACTCTATTTTAATTTACATCATGTTTCTTATATTCATACCGATGAATATAAGTAATGATATTAATCAATAAATGTTTTATTACAATGTATATAAATATAAAATATTTGGTTGTTATATATATGTATCCCCTATAATTGGAAAATATGCCATTAATATGCAACAGACGATACCGATTCTTAACTATAACCTGGTTCATCCTCTAATAATAGACACTCAAGAGTAATTATCCACCTTTTGTATTTGAAAAAAATATTAGGAGAACCACATGGGTATGTGTTAAAAAATATCTGATTTCCTTATATAAAATGTTTTACAATAAAACTTATTTATCAATGTAGGAGAAGACTTATATATATTAATTTATATTAAATCCAATCCAATATAAACTCAATAGAAATATCAAATTATTTAACATGTATAATCCCTAGGATAACATCAAAAAGGATTTCCATGATATGATCATTAATTGAAGGAATGACACCCAAAACATGTTGCATCATCACCAACAAAAACATTTAAAAAATGGAATTATTTCTTACATATATACCCATAGATATGTCTCTGCAAGAATTACTACTAATCCCATAGTTTAGTAAGGGTATAAAAATACACTCAATAGACATAGAAGATACTGACTAACAAATGGTGTTGTTGTGTTCCTGATAATGATTCAATTGATATATAGATATAATCATATAAAAACTATGTATCATTAAACATATTACAGATCATGTTGAAACACATCGAACATGGATGAATTCTCTTCGGATAATAACAACAGAGTGTATTGATGTGAATAAAATCATATAAGAACTCAGTTGTGAAAACAATATAAATATATGGTGAAGTAGTGATTAAAATTATGTGGTGATATTTTTTCAAATAAAGAATAATAAAGGGTAGACTATACAAATATTATAACTCAAAATGTTAACGGTCCCTCACCACAACCAGTAGGTGTCTACTGGATGAGAAGAAAATGGCCTAACTCTAACCCTCTTCAATAGATTCATAACCCCTAACCGACATAGAGGAAACAAATAGGTGATGTTTTTTAACATCGATAACCTTTACCAACATCAATCCCTAATAATATATAATAACTCCAACTACCCATTACAGTATAAATGATGATATAACCATTAAAAATTGAGACTATACATCACTATGAGAACTATAAAGATGAAAAGAGCTATTAAAAAAGTATTGATTCCCCATTTATGAAATACAAATATATATTACTGGTGGTTGATGTTAATTCAATTGTTTATGACAAACAATGCCACACACCTAAAATAATGATAGTCTCCTCACATGATTCTATGAGAATAAACCTAGTTCATAACTATATTTCATATCACCAAACTTATGATAATCACTAAAACATCACATTCAACTACTAGAATTTGTACTCATATTTCTAGTATATGAACCAAACTAGAATAAAGGTCTTCCTAGGGATATGTTCTTATTTTTATAAATTTTCATATTTAAGACCTTAGATATATTTTTAGGCTAAATATCTTCACCATATAAAGAATAAAATATCTCAAACCAGGACCAAAAAAGTGAATCTATAAGGTATCATAACCTACCATTGAAGGAGAAAACTGATGTTTCACAAATCATTGATCCACAATGTCAATCACTAGTATGATGTTGGAACCATGGTATTTTATGAATGATTTGGAGTATGGTTTGTGGTTTTTGTCAATCATCAATGGATGTTTGGATCATGTACCAGCAAAGAGATCATACCATTCAAGCAGACAACAGTATTGAAGGTGGCACCGTTTCCCAGTGTTTGCCAAATTTTTGGGGTCCAAAATCTTGAAGTTGCTGAGCATCGGGAAATGTGTATTTCCGTGAAGATAATAATTAAATATGGCAAAGGCATGAATTTCGCGAAGAAAGGGTGCATCGTTTGGAAATCGCGAAGACGAGAAGAATGGAGGTAGTGTGGCATCACGATTATGTCAAATCTTCGTGAACGACGGAGTTGAAGCGCATCGCAATGGTAAAGGGCATTGTGAGGGATATTCGCAGTGAAGGCGCGAAGGAATGATGACGGTGATACTCCGCAATTACGACAAGCTCCGCGATCCGAAAATTTCCGAGGTGCTTCGCGATTTGGACAGAATTCCGACGGAAACTTTGGAGCTTCACGATTTGAGATGATGTGGCATTGACTTCACGTGGAAAGTTCGAGGGTCGGTGGAATCACCTATAAATAGAGGTCAACCCCCTCTAGAGAAGCAGAGAGAATTTCAGTGAAAATCCTTTTCTCTCAGTTCTCCATGGTCTCTCGCGAAGGCAGTGTGTTTCGTGAAAGAGGAGCTTCGCGGTGGCTATTCTAGTCCTGCGAAAGTCGTGCGCCTCGCGTTGGCTCAGTGAGCTTTGCGAAGAGGAAGGAGCTCTGCGATAGCCATGAATTTCGAAGGCTGGAGCATCGCAAGAGTTCTTCGTGATTGAGATTCGCAAAAAGGCAGGGACTCCGTGAAGGCTTGATTGAGATTTGCAAAATTGGGAGCCTTTCGAAGCAGGGTACTTTGTGAAGACCTCTTCCAAAGGTTTTTTCCCAGTGGACAAGGGAAAAAGGGGGTTTTCATTATTGGTTGAAATTTGGACTTTAACAGAGCATTAAATCAGGACTCTGATGTAAGCAAAGTCTCATGCTAAACAGGAGACAATGAACTTCATGTCTATCAATTGAAGAGACCTTCACGTCTATAAACTGAGTGTGGCTTCACCAATGGTAGTGAGCCAGGGGGAGTCAACGGGAGTGACCCAAGGGAAGTAGTGAGCTATCCCTGAACCTTTGTAAAGGCAGTGAGCCTAGTATAGAGTGACTGAGCCCAAAAAATTGTAATCTCCAGCTAGTGAAGCATAGTGGATTTTGGTACGACCGACAACTTGTCGGCGTAGGCTCCTTGGACGTAGCCCTTAGTGGTGAACCAAGTAAGAAGGGATGTGTCTTCTCTGTGCATGTGAATGTTTTCTTTATGATCATTTTTATCATACAGGTTCAACAAGTTCCTACCAACGTGGGAACAAGATCCTTCACATTAAAAGAAAAATTTGTCACCCTGATTCACCCCTCCACTCTCAGGGTGTTTCGGGGTCCTTCATATGATACCATAAAAAATATAAACAAACTATAAAGATGAATTTATGGAAATACACTATTGAAAATAAATAAAGAAATTCCCTCAAATACAACTCTACATACATATTTGACTGAAATAAGACATCCTATCAGTGATTTGATTATCCTCGATGAATATTAACACAAGATTCATCTACCTATCATTTTTGATCTTACAAAATTCTATGATAGTATACATAGACTCAACCGAAAACTATATAGTCTATTTTCTGATTACTCTAGAAAACTAAGGTGGATGTTGGAGAAGATACACCTCAGGTTGATCATACATGGAATGATACCACATGTAAATACTTTTCCCACAAACTAAATCACAAAAAATATATTTTCACATAACTTATGACCAATAGTAATTTTATACGAAAATTTGGCCTCCAACTCAACAATGGGCAGTGCAGACTCCTCCTTGATATCATATTTCATAACCCTCATTCACTATACTACAATTTAACTAATCTTCTTAGGAATATGTAGAATCATATATACAATATATCCAAATATAATAATTATTATATACAGTAACAAGTATATCATCTTTCTACATTATACACTCACCCTAGTATACATGGTGGGTGAAAAAACAAAGGAAAACTATCTAGTTTTGAATAGCCATTGATAAAGGGTTAAAAATGATATATATAAATATATAATATTATGTTTATAAATGTTTTTACAATAGTATATAATCAATGTCCACATAAATATAATTCTATATTTATTTTATTTATGAAAAAATAATATTTTTTTCTTACTCTTTAACGAATTGAAATCCATATCATAATTAATGTGCTAAATAGCATACATGAAAATAATTTCACGTGAATCCTATATAAATGAGTGATGTATTGACAAATTATCACACTAGCACCTTGTCCAAGTGATAAAAAATAAACTATTAGTCAGTAATCTAATGATACCAATATTGAAAATGTACGTGAATAGTAAAATTAAATTCTATGAACCAAAATACCATCATATGATATTTTAAAATACATGGGTTTGTTATGACCAAGAATTAATCCCAATTTAGATATTAAAAGATTCCAATCATTCACATAGTATATTCATTATATTCTATGAAATAAAAACAAAAATCTGGTACCACATTATAGTGTCCCTAATCTTCTTCACCTCTATTACGAATGATGTGGGTTTAACATGCCTCAAGTGTTCATACTCCAATTCTAGAGATTTCTAGAAATTATCCACCTGGCCATTTTTCTATAGCCACAGTCGGACAACTGAGGGACCAAGGTTGGACAATCATTAGAGTAAATGGTTTCATATTGACGTAATGGGAAATTTATTCCCATGGTTGAACGATACATTACTATTAGGAGAACGGTTTCCTATATAATTTGTTTCATTATAGAAATTACTATTATATAATGTTATATGTATCATACACATGGATTGACATGGGAGTGTAATGGTTGAGAACATAAAGATTCAAGAAGGAAGTAGAATTGCCTGACAAAAACGATCATTTTGGACTATAGTGGTCATTCCCTACCTCATGGGAGTAGGGAAATATTGTGGGGACCTACCCTAATATGAATTTTCATTCATAGTGTTAGATTCATTCCTTGTGGCCCTATGTCAAGAAGGTACATGACCTAGAGTGGTGAGATGATAATTATTTAATAATTATTTATATTTAAGAAAATATTATGTTTAAATAATAAATATTATATATGTACTTATATATGGAAAAAAAAGTATATATATATATATATATATATCTGTGTGTGTGTATATATAAAGAAAATGAAATAGAGTTAATTTATGAATGACATTATTTTATAGTTGTGAGATCATGAAATTGTGATATTTTTTGATTATTTAATAATTTTTGGAATGAAATTACTAAAAGAATGGCCTATGTTGATATATTTATTACCAAAATAATTTAATCTGGTGACAATTCTCAAACCACTAGAGTTTCCCATGGAGGGATTATATAGTGAGTGGAAATTCTTGAGGTTATAGAATAAAACAACAATTTTAAAAGTCTATTTTAATTTTTAACACTGGTTGATATATAAACAAAGGCCAATACAATAGAAATATCCCCTATAGACTATATGAACATAATTTTCCCTATAGTCATTGTAAACAAGATGGATTCCACGGTTTCACCCGTGCCCCTTTCAATTTTATGTAGTAGTGACTATCATCCAACTAGAGGCTATGTTATACATATATTGTCTGGATACCAAACACTCATTTGTAATGATAACCATTAATCACTAAAAATATAATATAATCAATATGTATCATAGAAATTATAAAATAATACTTATCATCAAAGGTATAGGACATTAATAAATAACTTAAAACTCATATTATGTAAATAAATTTGATTCAAAAGTGTAAAAATATTATAATTATATAAATTGGATCTCCCATTTGTAGTTTTTATACAACATGTTTCAAAAAACCTCACATATTCTTATACATCTAGTATTTATTGTAATCTTGATCCAATATCATAGATCCTAGAAATCCCTATAGATAATCATTTAATAAAATGACCTTAAATATAATTGAATAATAAACCATAATGATTATTTGTGTAATAAAACTCCAAATAATGGTGACAAAAAAATCGGTAGGACAATACTAACTTTATACCTAAATATAAGTAGGAAGTATAAATTAATGTATATTGAGGCATCCTTATAAATTAATAAATATTCATCCCTGTAAATAAGATATTTTTCATAAAAACATGTACCAATCTATGACCTTGGTGTGAAAATATGTAATTTATCCAATGTAATATTTTCTCATGATTTTTAACAAGATACTATATGTGTATCATCCCCAAAGTAATAATAATGATCGCAACATCCCATTATATTATAGTATATAGATCATGAAATGTATTCCATGATAATAAAATCCCAATGGTATAAATAATATGCCATGATATAATATAATTAAATACATGGGTCATAAATCATCATAATAATGAAATAATTATTGTCACAATGTCTCGAAAAAAGAATCTATAAGTTGGGATAACATCACAAGGAAAAAAACATTGTTACAATCATTACAATATGACTCTACTAACAAATAGGGAGTAGCATCCTTCCCATCAATATACCATAATAAGGAAAATACTCACTATCTCGAGACCATATTAACAAAAATTGAATCACAAATCATATTTAACCATACACATATGGGAACCACATAACCTTCCTTGAAATAATCACACCATGGATAATAAATCTAACATTAAAATGTGATATAAAGAAACTAGGAATACCATTATACAAGAATAATCATTATACCAATGTGTAAATTATTTTCCATATGATAATGGTAATTGTATCCCATAATTCTAAGAATAATTTCCCAATCATGTAAAAACAAAATAATGGGTGTAAAAACTATCTCATGAATAAAATAATACAAATGTGCATTTTATCCTAATAAATTACATCATTTATATAATTTAATTTCATCAAATAAATATACTCAGAACCACACTATATTATAATAAGATCATAAGAATCAATATAGAGGTTATTTACAATAAATTGGAATGGTATTTCGAGAAAAATATTCTTGAAAGATATTGATATCTACATTTACAAAAAACATAAATTATCCAAACAAAAGAAATACCTACATGATTTTATTACTTCAATGAGGATAAAAACACTCAACCAATATTCTATCCTAATGAATGAAGTGGTATCATGTGAATTTTACTTTTCCATAATAATTATGCCTCAAGTTGAACAGATGTAACTCAATCCTCTACTTTATTTGTGGAGGCTATTGTTTTCATACCCTATAATTTAATTATTTTCCCACCTTAAATAAATAATATTTTAGTGATATCATGGATACATGAAACCTAAACACTTAATGTAGCATAACTTAGTATACAATTATTTCCAGGAAGATAAATTGGATGTTTGAATTGGAATAACCAAATTTTAATAATATTCATATGGGTTCTAGGAAATGTAAATAGATAAGTTCTCATTTAATAATAAAGTCATTATATGTTTTTTTTAAAATACATAATTATTTAAAATAGATTTTATTTCTTTTTGTGAGAGAATAATATGAATAAATTTTTTGAAAAATATTTTTTTCGAAAATATACATCATTTATCAAATATACATATCAATAATATATTATATTAAATATTTAAATATTTTCTATAATTTTTAATTTGTATATGTATAGTGATAAAAATATGTTTTAATGAAAATTTTATTTTCATTTAATTTATTTATAAATTTAAAATATTGTTTTAGAATTATTTTTAAATGTGAAATTAGTTCATTTAGATTTTTAATAATCCATTTATTTTCATTCCAATTAATTTTTTATTTTTTATTTTAAACCTTATTTACATAGGAAATACTTTTTTCCTTGAAAATGGGTTTTCATTGCATTTTTAAGTGATTTATAAATGTAATTTATACCATATATAGATCTTTATTATGATAAAAAAAATTCATTGAAATCATCATTTCTATATTTTTATTAGAGATACGTTCATTTTTTCATAAGGAATAGAGTAAATAGTAATATTGTTTCATTATAGTTATGGTTAAAATATGTGTACCTTGGGGAGGGTGATAATCCAAAGGTTAAGGATGTATTCTGTAATTTAAATTTTACAGATACCAATTAATGTCCTTATTTCAACCTCATAATATCCCACTATTGAATCTTGGCCTATTTCGATGAATCCTCTAGGAAAATTACATTATAATATTTTAATAATTTTATAAATTCTAACTACTTCCTCTACCAATATTATAAAATAAATCCCCTCCTTTCTCTTCTTTATAACAATTTTAGCCATCTAGATCAACTAAACGATTCATAATTTTGTTATTAACATCCATAGGAAATAATTATATGTTATTTTCATCATAAAATACCACTCCAATGGTCCTCATGAAATGGTGTAAAGGTGGCCAACTAACGGAGAGGTAATCATCTTACCTCACCACTTTAAATTTATTTTTTATTATACATTATTTAAATATTTTTTATTAATCATCAAATTATATCATTAGTGACCTAAATAAACTTAAATATTGATATGATTCTATAAATACCATTATCCAATACCTTTTCTATCAATTGGGATGTGAATGTATCACTCATGTGTACCTCTGGACTATCATCTCCACATAGAGATATAAATTATTTTTCATCACCATATTTGATGGATAGACATTACGATGATTTTATTTTATATCAATAATATTTAGGAAACTATTTTTATTCCTTGTTTATAATATCATATTTATATTCTTACCTTCGAATCATATGGGAAAAAGAATTGACCCTTTACGTACGTGTGGACAGCCACATCCATGGGTCATGTTTTACATTTTTCCATTCAACATACATGAACTGTAATAAAGATGGATTTAATAAACATTTATAAAAATTATGATAGAATAATGTTTTCATAAAGGTGAATTATTTTTTATTCTTCTTTAGTTCCATCTATAAAAAAGTAATAATATCATTTATGTGTACATACCACATACCATCTCTATTAATAGGTTAATTATTTTCCTATCTATATTAATAATTTATAAATCAATATTTAAATATTTATTAAATATATATGATATTTATCTAATGTTTTAAATTCATTATATCATTTTTCCCTAATTGAATTATAAGAAAAAAAATTACATAAAGAAAAATCTTATTAGAAATTAATTAGATAACACCAAAAAAATGATCTTATCAAATATTTATTTATAATTAAGGGTGTTGAAATGTTATAGGTGTATGAAACATGAAATTATTTTTTCTCGTGATTATTTTATATAAATATAATTCATTTTAATTAATTATAATACATCGTAACGGAATTTCTAAGCATTTTTAAATTCCTGTTAGGGATATATGTAACAATACAAATGTTTACAGAGAGATTTTATGACTATGGTTAAAATGATCAAACATCATAATATAAATATCAAGAACATACCATCATTTATTACCCACTGTTTATTTTTTATTGTAAAATATTTTCCTTTCATATTCCTCCCATTATTTACCATTGTGATAAAATTAATATTTTTGATGAAAATCTTATATGTTTCACTATTATGAAAGAAGTCCCCTTTCATCAATCCCCATGTTTTCAAAAAAAATTCATGAGATATTACTACCCTATTATTTTTTCTAATCATTTTTAATAAAGTCATAATTATTATAAAAACATTTAATGGAATATTATTTTATTTTTTAAAGAATAAGGTGATTTTTGAATTTTTATAAAAATTGGAAACGAATATTGGGTTTAACATGCACTATATGAACATAATTATCAACCACCATGAGTGCTAAATTATTTTTTTATGAAATTATACAATATGATGGTAATATTGAAATAAAATGTTTTCTTTTATATAATGGATACTTTTTATATTAACTTTGGGTTTCAAAATGATATATTTATATTCCTTGATAATGATATCATAAATATTCTTAAGTAATTTCCAACTATGATAAATTCAATTGATGTTAATAATTATTTACAGAGGATATGATCAAATGATATACACCACTCCCATTCATTGTATGCGTTATAATGTTAATGAAATCAGAACAATTTAAGGAGACTCATTTCATTCGCATTGGATTATTATGTTATGATGAAACCTTTATAAATATCATTTCAAATTCACAGATTATGCTAGGATACTATGATAAAATGTTTATGAAACTAATTTCCACTAAATATGTTATAATATGATGAATTAATTATGATATTATGTTAATAATATATATTATTTTCATTCTGCATCTTGTGGGAATGAAATTATACATCGTTCCATTGAATTGGATAATGAAGTATATCTAATGAGATAATAATGACTATTATGGGGACTAAGTATAGTTTGTTATGGAATCTTTATAATATGATAGTAATGGGATTGAACCTTGAAATATTTTACGAGGGTTTTGTGAGTGGATCGAATCCCCAATGATAGTCTTCGAACCAATTCATGACTTCTATGAAAATTTTATTCAATGATTTTGTATTTGAAACCATATTTTGAATTAATATGATGTTATTATATCACAGATTATTTTATATAATTCATTTATGATTCATTTCTTATGAAAATACATTATTTATAACAAGAAACAATAATATGACCTATGATTTACATGTTATGGTTATCAAATGTTATGATAATGTTCTTACATCATTATACTTATTTTTTACATTTATATCTCATTTTTTTACATTACATAGAATTATATATCACTAGTTACAATGCTTATTTTCCTTATGTAATTTATATTTCTTTAGTAAGATATTTCTATATGGGGTTCTATTTATAAATAATTTAGTGGTAGTTGATTTATATTTCCTAACAAAATGATTTTATGTATCTATGATTGCAAAGTCACTATGACACTATAATTCTTTCCTGAATAATAATACCAATCATGATGTAGTCATCAATGTAGATGTAATATATTTTTATTATAATTATGGATACCTATCGAATGTATCAGAACATGGTTTAGTGACCTCTGGATTGTTTGAAGAGAAACATTTTGTAATAACCCATAGGACAGACATATGAATCAGATAATGACATATGTTATAGAACTTAGATGTAGAGACCCGAAGCTTATCGTACATGGACATTACATTACTTTTGCGGAATACTTAGTACATAACAAAAACACACACATAAGGATCGTAATAGTTTAGTGTCTTTGGAAACTCGGAATATAATCCTCTAATCGTGGTGAAAGATCTTCAATATCTCCCATAAAGATCTTCCCTTTTTTTTACCTAAAACCTTTCTTTATATCCTGGGGAAAAGAAAACATAAAAGGGTGAGCTCAAATGCTCAGTAAGGGTATACCAAAGAAAAATCAATCACATAATATTCATAAGAACATAACTTTTGGAAATCTTAACCTGCAAAAGAGAGCATAATTT
The DNA here is from genome assembly GCA_963277665.1 of Viscum album. NCBI lineage: Eukaryota > Viridiplantae > Streptophyta > Magnoliopsida > Santalales > Viscaceae > Viscum > Viscum album. Next base: position 180,336,214 of record OY728123.1, read on the forward strand.
CATATCATGGGATAAATCATAGTAGTGAAATGAAATCCCAATAATCATAACTTAAAACATGAAACTTTGTGGCATACACACATAATCATAGAGAATCATTTCTTGTTAGTCAAGACTCATTTCCAAGACTATCTTAGTGGACGAAGTCCCTTTCTGAATCGAGTAACCCTCGTTTCAGTCCTCTTTCACTGAACCGGTATAACCTACCATTTCAGCCATGTATATCTCATGAGATATAAAATCTTTACCCAATGCATTGGAGGGAGATATAGGTCCCACCCATCTTATAATGAATCCTTTCTTATGTGTGCCACATAATCATAAACCATACATCACAGCGTAACCCATGTAATAAAAATGGGATTCTTAAACAACATGACATCATAAAACAATTCATATAAGATAAAGGAATTCATAAACATAATTCCATCACAACATAGTCAAATGAATGTAAAAATATGTATAGAAACAGAACCCTTTATTAGCTTAGATGGAAAATAATTTTGATAAAACACTTGAAATGAATTCTTGAGGAAAATATCCTTTCTTCTTCAAAATCAATTTCTTTTCACAAAACATCATGCAATTTTAAAAGAAAGAGATTTTATTGAAAATAGTCATGAAATATTTTGGAGGAAGCTTCATGAAAATAAGGCTTTATAAAACCGTAAAAATCCATTTGGGCTGTTTAAGTTAAAAAAAACATTCTTCGTACTTTTGTCGGAAAAGTCAAAAAGTACCTCGTACGAAAAACGACAAAAGATTCCTTTCATTTCTTTTACTAAAAACTCACCGAAGGGTAAAAATGGATTTAAAAAATTGTAGGTGGATGGAAATAATATTACATATTGATGAAACATGGATGTGGATGATAAAATACACCCCAGTAAATACTTACGAATAAACAATCTCGGATAAAAATGAGATTGTGATATTTCCCTTACCTTAGGTCCGATTTGCTTCGTATGTGTCCGAACCTCCTGTATAATGATTTAAATAATGTCATTGACTTATTACAGAATCCTATTCATTGTTATGATATCATGTATGGTTCACTTATGACATTATATTACCCATTCTTTTGTAAATTCCATGTTAAAGAAGCGTTTTGGATAAAATCGTTTCATTTATCGTAGGTGTTTTGACTTGTTTTTCTTGACATAATTATTACTTATATCATGATTTAATTACTTCCAGAATATAAAATATTATTTATATATCATATATATTCAGTATATATATATATATAATAGATAGATAAATAAAATGAAAAACACCGTTCATGGAGACGGTAGTCCGTACGTACGCATGAACGCTGTTTTTCTTTCCTTATTGTCTTGAATGGAAGTAAGTAGATGACATACATATATATATATATATACATAAATCCAGTATCATTATTATGTCATATATTTCATTAGTACTTATTATATATACTTTATAATCATTCATGAATGGTTAATCATTAAGAATGAATCTCATCGCGTCGTGGAGACGGTAGTCCGTACGTACGCACGAGCGATGATATCATTTCCATAAATATTGAATTGAATTGGAGTGGATTATACAATATATCAGAATCAATATGATGTTGTAATAACTATGTATAGTTATTCTTTACACCATTATACCCATCCATGTAAGGTGGTGGTGGAAAATAGATTACACCGCGGCGTGGAGACGGTATTCCGTACGTACGCACGCGCGGTGATTTCTTTTTCCGTAGGATGGATAGATGGTGAAATAGGGTTGTTTAATACTTATAATAACATATCAGTATATGAGTGATACTGATGTTATTACTTCATAATGAAACAACCTAAGAAGAAGAAGTGGAAGAAGAAATAAAGATGAAAGAATTGGTAACGGTAATTACCTCTTCTTTGAAGCGCCTCTTTGAGACCTCCTCTTAGGGCACTAAAATTGGTATTTGAGGAAGACCAGAACCTCTAGGATGTTTCTAGGGAAGTGGAGAAGAGATTTTGGCAGGGGTTGGCCGAGCTTGGGTGCTCAAATTGGTGTGAGGAGGAGGGGGAGGAGGTGTCCTTTTATAAGGGAGGAGAGGGGCACCTTAGGAATATCTCAAAATATTATTTTATTATAATGTCAAGTTCAGTTTTAATTAGCTCCAAATTGATTTATTTCGAGGCTAAGGTGGGGATGGGTCGAAATAATATCAACCAATAGGATTTAGACATTTTTAGGTTCTTATTTTAACCTTATCAATTAGATTTAACTCTAAGTTAAATAATTTAACTTTTACCGTGTCTTTTTGTTTTCTTTCACTATATGGTTAATACACTTACTATAACATGCCAAACGAACCCCAAATTGTTTATTATTAATATATATATCCTTATATAAGTCATTTGGATGAACCTTAGATTTTTAGGAATAAAATAACAATTAATAATATAATATTTGATTTAAAAACTATTTTGTGTCAATTTTGACACTATTTGATATATGATTTTAGTGAAAGTAATAACAGAATTATATGTTCGAACCAAGTTGATTAAATCAACATTAATATATCATAGTAACCTATAAAATTAGTGTAATTCATAAAAAGTCTCAAATTACATTCATTTGAGCATTTATAACATCAATTATGTTAATATTTCCTTAAAAGGGTAATTACTGCATCATCGTTGTGTCATAAATAAATTAATTTATTTAAAGTCTAAAAATTATAAATAAAATATAATTATGTAGGAAATATTTTTATCTTTCTAATGAATATTTACAATCGAATTTATCTTATGTAAAACCCTATATTAAAAATGTTTTTGTAAATAAACTTTGATTTTAACTCTTTTAACTCTTCTTTGAATTAAATAATAATAAATGTCCTAATCTAATCCAAGTGGGCCTAAATGATAATATGTTACACTTAACGTTGTTTTTGGTCGAGATACACTTGTCCAATAGAATTAGGACATGTGTTAGGGTAATATTAATATCATTCTTACCCTTAATTACCGTATTTACTTTTAACCGTGGTAAATAAAAGTAAAAAGTTACTATTCACCAAAAATTATTTTCATCTCATTGAACCACATTTTACTTACTGACATCAACCGTGTCTCTCGGATTTTTGAAATTCCATTCACAGAAGCAGTAAAATTAAGTTTTATGAAAAATTCATTTTTTTAACTACCACTTAGTAGTTTCACTATTCATCAAAAAATGAAGGTTTTTAGAAAAATGCCAAAATTTCATCCTAAGCTATATTTCATATTCCGAATTAAAAAATGAAGTCTATTTTACCAAATTCATAACATAGAAGTTTCATTAATGAATTTTATAATTAAATCCCGCTGTTAAAACAAATAGCGTGTTTTTAAGAAACAATATCTATCAAAAGATTGACATTTGTTTATGTCTGGTTTAAATGTGCAATTACATCCAATGACCAACATTGTATTAAATCGTAAAAATATATTCTAAATATACTATAAAACTACTCCAATTAATAATTTATCACTATTAATTATTTCGATTAAAAAAGTTGTTTTTTAATTATAATTTAGTAATTTTCACTTTTCATCAGAATATGAAAGTCATCTGAAATGTACCAAAATTTCACCTTAGGCTAAATTCGATACTCCAAATCCAAAAATGAAGTTCATTTTGAAAATTAATATTTACAGAATTTTAAAAAGTGGTTATTACTATTCATAACGGCTAGTTTTAATAACATTTTAATAGCATATCGCTGTTTAGTGAAACTCGTTATTGCGTACTACACACGCTATCGAGGAAGGTCGCGATTGCGTGTAATGCAAGGCAAGTCAAGGATGCGTGTTGTGCAAGCTCCTTTTGGTGTAGCGTACAACACAAGACATTAATAAAATTAAAAAGAATATTTTTTATAAAATCTTGGGCTGTTACATTAGTGGTGAGTGGGTTATCTAAAAAAATATTGATATTCATATAAATTATGGATTTGGATATTAAAGAAAATATTCTAGTGGTAATAGAATAAAAAATGGTTGGGTGTTTATATATTGTCCATCATTCTGGTTCATGGTGGTCGTTCCCTTACTACAGAAATATTTTGACTCTCCTATCTGTTATTTTTGGCTTAATTCAAATTTTATTTACAAACCACTAGGAAATAAATGAATTTTATATGATCATGGATTAATTTTTTAAAACATATTTTATGATATATTTAAAATATGGTTTCATGGTTTTTACATTCTAAAAATGTTTTTTAGAATTATATGATTGATCAATATGATTAACCACTCTTAATCATCCTGAAATAAAATTTGGTTTTTTTAGAGATTGAAGATAGAATATATATATATATATATATTGAATATTATCTATGAATTTTAATTCCTAACCATAGTGAATATATATTGAAATAACACAGACATATATTCTTGGTACTATAATAGAATCTTATGTATATTATTCAGATCTTATTGAATTCTGTGGAATTTTCTTTTTCTAAATCATAATATTCTCCCTCTAGTTGAAATTTTTTTATATAAGTCATGGATAAAAACTCCTAACATAAATTCCATATAAATTGACAAGGACGGAAATACATAGTTTATATATAGAAAAAATATACTAACCTATATACGTGAAGTAAAAAAATATGAAATTATAACATCAATCACACCAACTATTTGGGTAATTATTCCTTTTAAAAAAAGGTGGTCAACTAATATTGTTACAGTGAATGTCAACAAAGAAGATATTCTTATACTGAGCGATTTTTTGATATATTTCCTGATCATTTTCATGGTCTCCAACAAAATCATTATGATTAATTTTAAATATAACTCATTCATGGTGATGCACTTATTTTGATGACTCCATATTTAAAGGCCCTAATTAATTTTTATGAATTGAAGACAAAACTCATGGAGAATATTTATATGGGATTATATATGGTTTTTTATCATCAAGTGGTTCAAAATTATTTTTTTATGATGTAAGTCAGAACATTATAAATATTAAATGATTATTAGAAACTGAACAACATTGCAATCAAATTAAGTATCATAAACCCCTTTTGAAGTTTTTTTTATCAAAATCATGATGCTCTACACATTTCCCTGATTTTCCATTGTTCTAAATATTATTAATTGAGGGATATGAAAAAGGTTATACATAATAAATCATTCACTAAATGTATTGGACATAAAAAATTTATAGTGATTCCAATTTGTTTTTTTAATTCCCTATATATCAAAACTGATTAAATGAATAAATATTCTAAATATTACCTTTACTAGTTTTTTGTGGTATTTATATATAAAATTTTAATATATGATAAGAAGTAGGATGATCAATCTGATCTCATGATAATTTAAATATAGATCCTAACAAATCATATGTTGTGTGAAGAAACTACCAAGTGTGAATTTTTTCTCCAGAAAGATTCAATTTTCAGTCATGTAATCTCAAATGAGGTCAAATATATGGATCCATTAGTGATTGATTTTATCCTATATTGGAAAACACTTGTATGAGTTCTATATAATTATTTGGATGATTATTCATTATTATTTTTAGTGAATTTCCCAGGGATATATAACCTAATCTTGTTGTAAAATTATAAGGGACAACTGCTACTTCTAATATTTTAATGTGATTTTTTTTTCAAGGAACTGAAGACAAGCCTAGTCAGAAAACATTTTCTTGAATTACCCTATAATGGGAAAGGGATTGTAATTTATAGTGATTCATTGAATAATATACTAGGTTTCACATCATTTTATATGAAATAGTGATAGTTTTTACATCATGAAAATTAAATGTTCATGAAAAAAATTCCCCAACTCTGGATTTGGTGTTAGCTGCAACAATTTTTGTATTAATGTTATGAATTAATTGACTTTATTGTTAATTTTTTTTCATATATAAAATATATATAATTTTAAATTATTTTTTTTACTAATAATTTATTAAATATGATCCAAAGAATATTGATTGTGTTTATTATTTATTAGGAGTGCTCAATACATTACCACTTATGGAATAAGAACAAGGTGGTCATGTAACACTCTGAGATTTTATAGGAAATATTTTGTATTTATGTATTATGTTATACGCAACACCAAAGTTATCTTTCACTACACACAACATTGTTTTGTCTTGCGTTACATGTAAGAGTAACCTTTCTCGAGAGCTTGCATTGTACGCAATACCGAGACTCACTAAACAACTGTATGTTATTAAAATATTATATAAACTAGTCATTATGCATAGTAATATCCACTTTTTAAAATTTTATAAATTTTATCTTTCAAAATAGACTTCATTTTTGGATTTATAATATCGAAATTAGCCTTGGGTGAATTTTTTGTATTTTTCTGAAAACATTCAATTTTTGATAAATAGTGAAAACACTGAGTTATTGGTTAAAAAAACTTTTTATTTAAATAATAAATTATTTTATTTAAATTTATTTTAGATTAAAATAGATAAATTATACCAATACACTTTCAATGTAATTCATTGGAGTCATTTTATTAAAATTTAAGATATATAAATATTTTATTGAACTTTTGATCGTCTATTACCCACCTCATATGAGAATTTGAAAATTTACACATAAAATAATTTCACTGCTTATGTGAGTGGAATTTCAAAAATCAGAGAGACACGGTTGATATGAATATGTAATATTTTGTTCAATAAGATAAAAATAATTGTTGGTGAATAGTAACTTTTTATTTTTATTTAACAATGTTAAATGTAAATTTTATAATTAAGGGTAAAAATGATATTATTATTACCCTAAAACATCTCCTAATTCTATTGGATAAGTGTAGTTTGACCAAAAACATCCTTAGGAATATAATATTACCCTTTAGGTCCACTTGGATTAGATTAGGACATTTATTATAATTTAATTCAAAGAAGAGATAAAATAGTTCAAATCAAAGTTTAACAAGTAAAACATTTTTAATATAAGGTTATACATTAGATAAATTCGATTATATATATTCATTATAAATCTAAAAAATTTCCAACATATTATTATTTTATTTATAATTTTTTGACATTAAAGAATTTAATTTATTTATGACACGATGAGGATGTAGAAATTACCTTATTAATAAAATATTAACATAATTTATTATATAAATACCAAAATAAATGTTATTTGAGACTTTATATGAATTAAACTAATTTTCAAAGTTAATATAACATAGTAAGGTTGGTTAAATGAATGTTTTTCGATGTAATAATGCTGTTATGAATTTACAAAAAACAAAATACCAAATCGTGTCAAAATTGACATAAAAGACCTTTTAAAAAAATATTAATTTGTTAATTTATATCATATTCCTAAAAATCTAAGGATCGGAAAAATGACATATACACTATAATATCTGACATTAATAATCCAAATGGGGTTCTTTAGGCAGTTTATAGCAATCTTATTAAGCATATAGTGTAAGAATAAAAGAAGACACAGTAAATGTTAAATTATTTAACATAGACTTAAATCCAAATGATAAGGTTAAAATGGTAACCTAAACTTTTCTAATACATATTTGTTGAGAGGATTTCTACCAATCCACATGTTAGCCTCGATATAAGTCACATTGGAGCCATTATTAACCGAATATGAATTTATTATAAAATAATATTTTATATTTTTCCTAAGATGGCTCTCTCCTCCCTTATAAAAGGGAACCTCCTACCTCTCTGCTTCACAAAATTTTGTGCCTCAAATCAAATCCACAACCTGATAATTCCTTTTCTCAACACCTCTAGTTATATCATATAGTTTTTGGTCTTCTCAAAAGACCAATTCTAGTGCCATAAGAGAATGTTTAATAGAGTCACGTCGAGGAAGAGGTAATCTCTTCTACTGATTCTTTCAAGTTTCTTTCTTCTTCTACTTCCTCTTCTTTATTTGTTACATTATAATGTAAGAACACCAGAATCAATCATATACTGATATGTAATTATAAATATGAAATAACCCAATTTCACCTTCAATCCATCTTTCGAAAGAGGAAATCATCACACGTGCGTACATACAGAATACCGTCTCCACACCATGGTGTAATATGTTTTCCACCACCACTTTACTTGGATGGGTATTATGGTGTAAAAAATAACTATATATGATTATAATAATATGATACTGATTTTGAGATAATATATCATCAACTACAATTCCATTTTTATAATTATGAGATCGATATCATCACTCGTCTGTACGTACGACCTACCATCTGTACGATGTGATGCAACTCGTTCTTCTTGATCATCATTGAATAATGATTATATAAATGAATTTAATTAATATATATGACATTTATTAAACTAATACCATTTTTTAAATGATATATAAATTATCTAAAAAGTGGAATAAGAATTTATTCGAAAAAACACAAATAAGAACATAAAGTAATGAACACCCGAATAACAAGTAGAAATGAAATATTATTAATAAGAAGATAAGAATATGACCATATATGATATCATAAGAATTACTATGATTCTGGAATAAGTCAATGACACTATTTAAATCATTATACCGGAGGTTTTGATATATTCAAAGAATATCAAACCGAAGGTAAGCAGAAGACTCACAATCTCATTTTTATCCAAGATTGTTTATACTTATGAATTTTCTGGGGAATATTTATCGTACACATAAATGTTTTCCCAATATTTAATATTATTTTTATCCTCGTACAATTTCTTGAATCCAATTTTACCTATTGGTGAATTTTTAATAAAATATATGAATGGAATCATTTGTCGTTTTCAATATGAGATACTTTTTGACTTATCTGGCCAATGTTCGAGAAGATTGTTTTTGACATATATGGAATGAATGTATTTTTATGATTCCATAGAACATTATATCCACGTATATTCCTTTAAAAGTTTTAAAATTTATTTTTAATTATCTTCTTTTAGATTAAAATTGTATGACTTGTTAAGAAATGGAAATCTTTTTTGAAGAAGAAAGGATATTTTCCTCAGGAATGGAGTTCAAGTGTTTTATCAAAATTACTTTCCATATAAGATAATATAGGGATCTATTTCTATCTCTATTTTTGCATTGATTTTATTATGTTATGATGGAATTATTTTTATGATGTCCTTTTATATTATATGTATTATGTTATGATGGCATGATGTTTAAGAATCCCATTTTTATTACATGGGTTGTGCTATGAAATATGATTTATGATTTTGTTGAACACATAAGAATGGTTTCATAATGAGATGTGAGGGATCTATATCTCCCCCCATTTCATTGGGTAATGATTTATATCTCACGAGATAGACATGGCTAGAACATCAAGTTAATCAAGTTCAGTGATACAGGACTAGAACGGGGAGTGAACTCTACTCAGAAATGGACTTTTTCCACTATGATAGTCTTGTCAATGAGTCACGACAAATCTAAAATGTTTTTGTATGATTATGTGTGTATGCCACAACGTTACATGTTTTATGGTATGGTTATTGGGATAACATTTCACTACTATGATTTATCTCTTGTCCTGATATTATGATCTATTTTGGAGGATTAAGATTTTCAAAATATTATGTTATTAAGAATATTATATGATTGATATTTCCATTGTTTACCCTTTTTGAGAATTTGAGCTCACCATATTGTCTGTTTTCTTTTCCACAGGTCAGGAAGAAGGGTATTAAGTAGCTTATGCCAAAAGGGGCTCTAGATATGATGAAATAAGGGGGAGACAATGTAGATGATTTATGAACCTGTTGATTATGTTTCCCAGTTTCTAAAGACGCTATACCTATGTTGTTTCCAAAATTTTGGATGAAAATAAATAAGAGAAAGAACCCCATGTTCGTCTTCATGAAGCTACATCGTGGAGTCCACCCCATGCAACGCGGCCGCCGCGAATTAAAGGAGGGGGAACATCCATAAAATCCTAGGATATTCGTGAGCCCATCACGAAGCAGAGGAGGCGGGATCCTCTGTGAATTCCCCTGACGTTCTTGAGCCCTTAACAAATCACAAGAGGTAGAAACCTCTGCGAACGCCCATGTAGTATACAAACCCGCCGGGATGTACAGGAGGTGGTAACATCCACGAACACCCCTGACATTCGCGATCCCGCCGTGATGCACCCCAATCCCACTTTGTGTCGTGTGAGCTCTGCTTCGCAGCTCCTCTCGACTATAAATACCGGGCTCCCCCTGACCCCAACGGACGGACAATCCGACCTTTCGCCTTCCTAGCTCCCAAATCACGAATCACCCATTTCACTATGAATCATGAGCTATGCGAGGTATTTTTGCTTCACGGGGTGCCTCCGCATTGTCTCGTTTTGATCCCCACTTCCGAGAGGGATGCCTTTCGCAATGCCCAAGGGCCTTCGTGAAGGAAGGGGATCCCCAAGGGGTCTTGGGTCATCATGGAGCATTTATGATTCGCAAAGCACCCCTCATGTACACATGATCCACATGCCAAGGCAGGATTAGTGTACTCCATGAAGTACATTTCTTCACGACGCTCTCCTTCACGATGCGTCTTTGCTCCACGAGGATGTGCTTCGCAAATACCTTTCCACTTCACGAAGCACCTCCCACTTGTACCTCTTCCCCATCCCAAGGATAAGGCACCCCAATTCGTGAATCACATCACTTCGCATGTTCCCTTTGCCACAATGGGTAACCGGTCTCCACAAGGACCCTACCTATAGACCCCTCTGTTTGGAAAATACTTTTCCCATGCGATCCTCTAGGTCTGCACGATGAGATTTCATAGTCCCCTGGATGATACCGCCTGTAGTGTTGCTTCGCCTAATGATTCGTTACATAGGAACACTAACACCTATTTCTTCTTCACATATCCATGATAATGTGGACTCCTCGATAGTTCTCTCTACAACCACCCTTCTGTATGGAATTGTCGGTACCTTCCCTCCCACATGGAGTAGAGCGTACCGGTTATGTATGATGTAGGGGTGTGGAGTAAACCCACCTTGTCTGAGCTGGAGGACGTTAAACTGCCAAGCACCCTCGTCCTCAATAGATGACGTTAAAATGTGGCATCACCCCATGCCTCTCACACAGGTTCACCCCTCACCTTAGACATTCTCCACGCCCCTGGTCTCCACAACGGATGATATCCTCCTTCTAGATCATAGGGGATGATATCCTACTTCTAGGAGTGGCGTTAGTCCGTGGGGGAAGGGAAGCCTCCTTGGTGTACGCCCCTAACCTTTCATGCAGAAGGAATCCCCCATACACCTTTGTACATCCCCTCTCCCTCTTCGATTTTTCACCCTCGGGCCTCCATCTTACAGTATGTCTTGGCACCATGGGCCGCCTAATGCGTAATCCCCTCTTCGCTTCCCATAGAAACACCCTTCGTGACGTGATCGTGAGGTCTCTAAAATCTCTTGTTTCTCACAATGAGCATGACTCCCGTGATCTTAGAGTGAGCACCGACCCTAACACACACTAGCCTAAACTAGGTGGAATTTGATTCATGTTAAGGCATGGTACATATGGAGCCTCACAAAGTTCAATCCCATCACCCATCAGACCAAGGTCCATATTTACGTCGGTCCTCCGACACACCCACCATTCTGAACTACGTGGTCTTTGATCCATGTCCAGGAATTGTACATAGGAAGACTCATGAGGTTCAAGCCCATCACTCAGTCGTTCCGACCCCATTCACATCAGTTCACCCCCACCCCACATGACGTTAAACTGTATCCTTCTAAAATATGTTGTATTTGATCTGTGTCAAAGCATGGCATATAGGAAGCCTCCCTGAGGTTCAATCCAATCATCCACCCGGACCCCCGGTCCATGTTAATGTCGATTCGATGACGACACCATCCTGAACAACATGGTCTTCGATCCATGTCAAGGCATGGTACGTAGGAAGCCTCCCTGATGTTAAATCCCATCATCCACCTGGACCAAGGTCCACCTTCACGTCGGTTCAGAAACCCCTTTCCAACCTGAACTACGTAGAAATGGATCCATGTCAAGGCATGGTATGTAGGAATTCTCCCTATGTTTCATGCCCATCACCCATCGGACCAATGTCATCACTCATGTCGGTTCACCTGCATCCATACACGAACTATGAGGGCTTTGATCCATGTCATGTCATGGTATGTAGGAAGTCTGTTCAGGGCGCACGAACAATCCCATTGTCCATCTTGATTTTTACACGGGCCGCCACATCCCTGTGAGATCAGGCCACCACATTCCCATCCATAGCATTGGGAATCCACCCACATGCTGGACCCAATATCAGTGTTCCCTCAAGGTGGTTCTCAATTTGATCCCCTCTAGATAGTGTTATAATTAGCCTGATCCATCTCTACGGGATCTTAAACTTGAAGCATACCATTTGTTGAACACAGAAATCTGAGTAAATCCTCAGATACATGCCTATGGAATAAAATTCCATGTGCTCGATGTTGGATGCCTCTAGTTTCTACACCCTCGAGAAGACCTATAATAAGGGACAAAACACAGACATGCCAATTCCACTGGGTCCAGACACGCCAGTGATGTCTGAACAGGACTACTCCCCTAACTGAAGGTTACTGCCCTGACTGGACCACTTGGAATTTCCTGACAGATGCAGAATAATTAACTGGTGTCCATCAATGTATGGCGCTAGGAAGAGTTTCATGAACTATGTTTTAAATCTATAAGGGAGACCCGGACAAGGTGACGAGTTCAAAGGAGGAATCCACAAAAAGGAAGAACCAACATCCCATCATACCGTTTTGATCAAGGGGTAGACGTCCCTGAATAAGGAGTGAATGCCACCCGCCTTTGGAAAATCAGAAATGTGGGGTAACAAAAATCCGCGCATGTCGCGCCCAAGCGGACGGCTGCGCGCGCCCCAGAAAAAGTGGTGGAAACATAAATGGTGAACCCGACGTGAATTTCTTCTAATCCATGTGGAGATTAGTAGCGCTCAAGACATGAATTGATTTATGTGTCACCGGATCCAGATATCCGCCATCGGGTCCCACCAAGGAAATAGCGGGCCTGGCGTGAAACTCATTAGATTTTGGGGCAGTCAAACGTTTGGCATCTCGATCTATGATGTTCTCGGTGTTGATCCCTCTTACAGACCATGGATGACGGAATGGCGATGGGGCACTAGGTGTGGAATGCGTTTTTTGTCATTACTAATGAGCTGATCTCACTTCCTCCAGGAACCCAGCTGCTGCATTCAGAACCAGATCACCTCCCGCTCACCGACGCGGGCGCAGGAGAAATCCCGTTGCTGCTACCCCGCGTGTTTCTACCTTTTCTACGATGACCTCAACTGTTAGAGATACTGGGCACCCACACCCCCTCTCCCCATCGGAGATTACCCAACTAAGGGTAATCAATGACCTTGTACGTAGGTACGAGGAGGAAGGGGTCATCCCTATGAGGGACATGGCCCGCCTGAATTTAGAGGCGTCTGCACCACGCTATCAAAGAGGCTCTAGAGGGCCGCACAAGGATCCACTGCTCCCCTCTCCGACCTTCAATCATTTTGGTAGCCTATCCCCAGTAATCCTCGACAACTCCATGCCCTACGCTGATGAGGTAGGTGATGTTCGGGCCCACCCTGCCAGAGATCCGTCCCATGGGTTCCCTGGGAGGTCCCCCACCAGGACCCGCCAGTGCCGCCACCCGGTTCCCCAAGCTTAATAGCAGGTAGAATACCTACCTGCACCACCGCTACTGGCCCGACTGACCCGACGCTAGTGTCAGGCGCAGGCCGAGGAGGACACCCGTCAGGGGGTGTCAACGTTAGCGGCTACTATGGCCCGAGCCACCGCTGACATGCATCATCACCCCATACATACACTGAGAAAGGGAAGCTATATGCCCAACCCTGATCGAGGCCCCAAACACATCCCAGGCAGGCTGGGTCGACTCTCCTAGTTGCAGGCATAGGCAGTGGCCACCGCAAACAAACCTGCAGTAATGCCACCCACTATGGGGGCCCTCCCCATGCAACCACCATGGAGGATGCGTGCCTTTCCCGCTCCCAGGCCCGACTCGGAGTTATGCCCCGTGCCACCTTCGACCTGAATGAGGTCCTTCCCCGTGGTAGCAATACCTCATATGGGAGCCTCTCCCAGGTTCATTATAACGGATACAGAGCCATCCCATCTGTTACGAACTGTAGGGGTGAGGACGTCACATATCTAGTCACTCTACGATGTGAGGACATTTCTCACATTCTTGTAGCAGTCGTCAAAGTCCTTCTTCATCATGGTATCTAGAGGGGTGGAGATCTACATCACATCACCAGCACCCATCATGGAGGTCATACCCGTGTTTGGTCTAGTCAGTACGGGGACCTGCCTGACACTGACCTCACCAAGGGAACTAGGCATGGAGGTCCTACCCGTGCTCCCTTCAGCTCCAACGGCGGTCGTACCCGTACTAGAAAACAACATGGAGGTCCTCCCCGTGTCCCCTTTGGCATCTTCTCCGGTGCTCCTTGCACCCCGGACCACTCAAGTGGATGTACTCCCCACCACAACACTAGTATGGCCAAAGTACCGTCTCATAAAAGGAATTGTTCCTTCCCCTAAGAGTTGTCCCAGGGTAAGAACGCGAGTTGTCGCTGCCATAAGAAGAATATTGAAAAGCATCAGACTGAGATCAAACCGGTCTGTTTATCAGATCCTGAAGTAGAGAAAAACTCAGTGGTGGAACCATCCCTTCAATCCTTTGTGTCAAGAACTAGGGCAAGAACAAGGTGTATCAGCCTCATCCTTCCAGTGTGTGAAGTCCATCGGATTCCCGCATCTCTTCGCAGAAACATCCAGCAGGACGAATGTTTGGGAGTCCCATTTGGTCCGACAGTATAGTCACCACCATCATCACTAGAAATTCCATCCACCATGACCAGGGATCATGGAGATCTATTTTGGGGACCGATGGCCATTGAGAAATAGTGTGACCCATCACCGGTAACCACAATCCCCGCACCAGAACCTGTGGTTTTCAGCCCGTTCGTCGTATTCTACGCTGCCCAATTTACTGTATCAGCGGTCCGCCTCAGTACCACTACCGGTTCCTCATCTTCCTCCAGTTCAGGAGTGGGGAACTACAGGTCCAGATCCTATATCCGAGTCCAAGAGTTTCTGGAAAATTCTTGCAGCGGATCACTTCCCAGAGAAGTTCTGGCCGGTGGCTACATCGATCATCTGTGCACTGTAATCCCTCAACCTAGAGGAAGTTGAGAGCTTCCGCCATACCCTATGGGCGATGCAATTCCATCTTCAGTATCATCGGGGGGTGTACCCTAGGAGCTAAGTGTACATTGTGTAAATTGGTGAACAATGTCTTCTGGTCGATCTGAACACACTCCCCGTGGCCCAACACCCTGAGTCACCAGGTCGCCTGAGGAGCCTCCAATGAAAATGCGTTCAGAGTTTCAGGGTACTCCACAAAATCATCAGGGAGGATACCCCCCACGTCCTCATTTTTAGTTGGAGGAAGTACGATGACCTCCTCTTCAGCCCCATTCGACGGAAGCCCTACTCAATATGAGATATTGAGGACATTCCCCCGGGAAGGGTCACAGTCCACATGGTCGACACCGTCGACAACTTGGACGACCTAGAATTTTGTGATGGAGACTTTCCCTCTGAGGATGTGCCACCATTGATGGACCCATCAGGGAGGATTACATACCAGCAGAGGAACCTCCTAGGTTTCCATGCACCCACTGAGTCGTGGGTGCTTAGCCAGAATGTTGGCAATGTTAAAGAGCATGTCAGAGCTGTCATGAATTACGACCTTTCTGCCTCATTGCAGAAGACAGAGGAAGACCCCGAGAAGACCACATTGCGCCAGTAACTTGCTAAGAAGAAGAGGCTGGTCGATGATCTCCTGGCCAAATGAGCTATAGAGCGACGACCCAACTATGGAAATCCTAGGCCGGGGTAGTAGGGGCAGGAAAAACTCCCCCCTGTGAGATGCCTCCACGAAATCATGACTATACCGCTCCTGCGGACAGGGTTGAGGCCGGAACTCATGGAAAGAGGGCATGATACGTCTCATAAAACCCTCCTGAATGGCGTGGAAATACGAGGAATCTAGCCCAGGTTCCCCCACCTGCCCTATAGGCCATTACACAAGTCGCTCCACAAGCCGCTGAACTCGTCTATCATGTCGAGGAGCCAGACAACACACTTGTGGATAGTGATCCCCATCATGACTGGGACCCCGTCCAGACGATCATATGGCGGCACTCATCTCCCACCTCGACGCGTTGGAAACGCAGTAGGTGGCAGTCCCACCAGATGGAAAGTCGTACCCAGCGTGGGTGGATGATATGCCTGCACCCCCAGGTTTTGGAAATCCCACTTTCACTCCCTTTAACTTGATGGGGGGCCCGCAGCAACACCTGGCCCACTTTTCCTCCAGGTGTGGCCCCGTGTTGGGGACTCCATCATAGCAGGAAGCCGCCAAACTCCGATGCTATGTGTAGACATTGGAAGGCCCTGCATTTGTCTGGTACATCCAGCTCCCCATTGGATCGGTGACCGGCTGGGAGGATCTTCGCTGGCAGTTCCTATACCTGTTTAACTCCACCACGAGAAGGACCAGCATCGCAGACCTCTTCAGGTGCAAGAAAAGGTTTGATGAACATGTCATGGACTTCATTGCCCAGTGGAAGGGGCTCACAAACTCCCTCAGAATGCCACTAACTCAGGAGAAATTAGTGAAGATGTGCGTGTCGAATGACAAAATAGAATTGGCTCCTTCCCTTATCACTCATAACTACCCAGGAGGGTTGTACGATTTCTTAGATAAGCCCCAGCACCTCGAGGAAGCTCTACAATAGGCTAGTAAGGTGTATCTGCTGCCCCGTTTCATCCCCACAGGGAGGGATTCCAGAGCCGATCCCACCGCGGTGGCCCAAATATAATCCCCCAGGAAGCTATAATTTCTACCAGCAGTGACTGCCTCGTAATTGACGGTTTCCCCCCACGTAATGTGCCACCGCTGCCTAGGCGAGATAATCAGGCTCTGCCTCCTTAGTAGGATCCCTTGAACCCTCGTCAGGGCCTGCTCCCCGAGCCCCCTATTCAGAGAAAAGACACTAGAATTACTCATTCAATGAGGATCTAGTCCTCAGTTACATCCACAGTTCCCCATAGCAGGGGATCGTGCACTTACCTTACTGCAGATGGTCGGTAGATAAGAATCTCACCGATCACCCCAACTACTTCCCATATCATCGCATTCTAGGGCACACCCTCAAGAAGTGCTATGTATTTAATGATTGGCTCCATGACCAGGATGATAACAACATCTTCATGCTGGGCTCGACCCCGGTACTAGTGGAGGGTGTATTTGTTAGGTCGGAAAGTGGTAGTGACGAAGTAGGTGAGTTGCAATAGGTTCCAAGCCACAGATCCCTGAAGTACGATGACTGGATGGCTCGTAGAATAGTCGTTCACGCCCATGGTAATATTCGGGAATTCCTGAATCAGCCGGAGACTTTAGAAGTTGCAACTATTTCCTCTTCTTAATAATCTCATCAAACCTCTTCCCAGAAGAGAAAGCATCGGCGGCGCAAAATGAAGCAGCATGATCCACCTATGCCATCTTCATCCCACAGTCTCGGTGACTTCATGCCCCCTGAGATTGGGATAACTACCATAATCCTCCCAGTGGTGGATGAGTCATCATGTGACAGTGAAGGGTATGCTTTGGTTAATACCGTGGAGTTGGTAAACCCATATATGACTCCTGGCGAAGGGGAACGCCAGGCGAGCATCCCCAACATCCCTAGCCGATGCCATCATCGGCGAATCCGCAACCATATGGGTCATCAAGAAATGTCAAATGGTGCTTTCAACCAGGTCATGCATGCCACTGAAACTAGATAGTAGGCCCAGTGTAGAGCTCAGCATGCGCATCCTCCTCATCTGGTGTCCTTGGACCTACCTCCACCGTCGTACGTGCTACTAGATCAGACAGAGCATCCTTGTCCACACTGCGGCGAGCCTCGCCCTAATACATGCCAATTTCATTCATCCAGTCTTCATCTTGAAGTTACTCTTCATGCGTCGACATGTGAGCAATGGGACGTTCCTAGAAATAGCCAGCCGCCGGTCCAGCCGGCAGAGCCCGTCGTGCCTCCAATTGCAGAGTGGCCTCCTGTAAGAAAAAAAGATCAAGCTTGGCATAGAAGTACGATGTCCTCAAACTTCTTTTCGTCATTCCAGCAAGGCTCTTTATCATTGTGGTTCTTCGCCTGTCATTAGACATGCGTGAGGTGGTTGCCAAGGCCCTAAGGAGTCCCCTATTGTTTGAGACGGAGGTAGCAGCTCCAGAATCCTTCCACGTTGAGGAAATTGAAAACGCTGAGTGCCAGACAGTTATCTCATTCTCTGGTGAAGAAGAATACCCTTCCATACAGGGACACGTTCGTCTATTGTACATCACTGGACAGTTCAGTGGTGTGGATTTCTGTCGCTGTCTTGTTAACACAGGCTCTGGGATTAACCTAATCCCGACTCGGACACTATAGATGATGGGTTTATCTGAGGATGATTTAACTCCCTCCTACATGAGAATCTAGGGATATGAAAAGACTGAAAAAACCCCAGTTAGAAAGATCTGTTTGAAGACCCAGTTCGGTTTCCATGTTCCCAGTACCGAATTCATGGTTGTCTCCTAGGAAACCGCGTACAACTCATTTTTGGGAAGGCCATGGCTCCCCCTACATGCAGCAGTCCCTTCATAATATCACCAATGCCTCAAATACTCCCTTAATGGTCGAGTAGGAGTACTCCAAGGTGAAACCTCTCCTCTCATCTCTTGTGAAGCCCGCTATCTGGATACTGACTATTATATGATCAAGGATAAGAAGATTCTAGAAAGTGAGGATGAACCTGCCCTGGTCACAAGTGACCCCTGGGCAGGTCTAGATGACACCTATGTCTTCCTAATCCATCTATTGGAGTCCAGGACCCATGACAAGGGGAAATTATTTGTTGTTTCAGGTACGAGGGGAAGGAATATTCTCAGGTCCATGTGACGGAGAAAAATCACCTCATACTCCTACACCAACCAGGCTCGGGTGATCCCGAAACCTCCTACCCATGTACGGTATTGGGATGTCGGCCCCACGGAAACAGTGGTAAGTCATACGTGTCTATTCCGCATGGATGGAATTAACCGGCTCAAGCCAACATGCCACTACTTCATTTATATCATCAGGTGTGTCCCTCTGGGCCGAAGGCCAGATGGGATTGGATCAACTACCTTCATCGCGATGGTTTCAACATCACATGAATCTCATGATACACTATCCATTGCTGTCCTGGCAGGTACCAACCTCCCATCAAGTTCCTATGATTGAGGGGTAGCCTCACCCACAGGGTATCCCTCCTCCGCAAGTGACGAAGAGTATTTGGAAGATGCTCCCCCTACTTTTGATGAACGCATCTCTACCACGGTCAAGAAACTGATACAGCCTAGGTAGTGAGGAAGACCTGAGACCCATAATGATCAGTGTTTCCATGTCCCTCAAGGAGGAGCCGTGATATGTGAAATTATTTAAGCAGCACCATGATGTGTTCTCCATGAGTTACGATGAGATGTCAGGACTAGATCCCCAGGTATCCGTACACCACCTTGGTCTCCCGACAAACCATTACAGATTCAAGTTGGCTCCCAGAAATATGCACCGTTCTCACGATGCCATGGTTGAGGCCGAATTTAAAAGCTCATGAGAGATAACATCGTCAAGGAAGTCAAGTACACTAAGTGGCAGGCCAAATTGTGCCAGTCAGGAAATAGAACGGGCAGATCAGAGTCTGCATCGAATTCCGCATTATCAACTGCCACTGTCCGAAGGATGATTTTCCCCTTCCAGTGATTGAAATGTTTTTGGATGCTATATCCAGGTTCCAAGCCCTCTCAATCATGGATGGGTACTCTGGATAAAACCAGATGTGAATGGGCCCCGAAGACGAGGAGTCTACTGCTTTCAGGACCACCAAGGTACTTTTGGTTACCAGGTTATGCCCTTCATCCTGAAAAATGAAGGTGCCACCTATCAGCGGTCCATGTATCGCATATTCAAGATGTTCCTGGGAACATTGGTGGAATGATATGTGGACATTCTGGTGGTCAAATCTCATCATGTAATGACCCAAAATTTTGAATAAATCTTGTTTCCTAATTTTGTGTGTTATTTTATTTTTCATACTCAACAAAACTGTTTCATTTGATAAAATGAGTATGATTAATATGAGACTATTGGGTTTTGACTATTATATGACCGTTAGTCAGTATGACCATTGAAAACTGAATGTTGCGACTTTTGTCTCTAAATACAAGTGATCTTGGTTAATTAATATAGAAAGATGATTTGATGGCCTCACCCAGTAGTCTTGGACCGATCAAAGCCCATCTAACAAAACTTGGGAAGGATTTAGAACCACTGGGATTTTCTCTGGACCAAACATAAGCCGAACTTCATCTTGAGAAGCTAGAATGGAATCGACTTCGTCAGAAGTTCAAACTGATAGAAATTACTACTCGTGCGATGATAGCCGAGCCTCCCTCGGATTCTCACCTTATCACACCGTACACTTAGGTCATATGCTGGTGTGATAATGGGTTATGTAAGGAGACCGTAAATGGCTTGTGTAATCCTTTGTTTTAAAAAAAAATTTTGATTTCTTCTTATGATGAAGTTTATGAATTTTTTAATGTTTGGATAAATATTGTATGCATTTTTTTTGTGAATTTTAGAGAAAGGACATTTTAAAAAAATGTTTATGTAAACCTTAAATAATTAAAAATGTGTAATGATTTTCAAAAAATGGTCTTCTACAATTATGTTTAGTACGAAATTTAGAATCTAATAAGATCAACTTAATATTTGATGAATAGTAAATTATGAATAGTCATTTTATGCTTATGATTAGTAATGTGACCAAATGGATTAGTAATCTCACTTAAATAAAGCATTAATATAATCTAGGCACCTTGATTAAGTAATGTGATTCAATAAAATGGTTAAATAATAGTTTCCTAAATTACTAGTCAAGTATTAGTTTTTTCAGGTGAATAGTTTTTTTACTTTAAAAATTTAATTAAAAATATTTAGGAAATTATTTTAATAAAATGGATTTCATTTTTTAACTCAGAGCATCGATATTATGTGAAGGTAATTTTTGGGGATTTTTCTGAAAAAAATGAATTTTCGGTGAATAGTGTATTTATTGAAAAATTAAATTAAAAATATTTAGAAAATTATTTTTATAAAATGGAGTTCATTTTTGAAATCAGAGCATCAATATTTGGTTAGGGTGAAACTTTGGAATTTTTCTGAGAAAGTTGAATTTTCAATGAATACCGAAAGTACAGTTTCTAAGTTACGGGTGTTTAATGACATCATTAAATGATGTATTAAGTATGTAATCAATCTGGTCGACTTATGAATAGTAATATAAGGTATTATGTGTCCCAAGTGGCCAATACCATGGTCAAATACCATGGTCAAGCCCATAGTTTTTCCAAAACCACTAATGAGGTGTCCCTTGGCCATTAATGCCTTGTCCCCTCACTTTCCCTATAAATACCAAGCCATCCTCTAATCCATTAGACTCCCAAATCTTCCCCAACGAGGCTCTGGTCTCCTTACCTCCCAAGGAGACCTCCTAAGTTTCCCCCAATCCCTCAAGGTCCCAACCCTTGAGTTTTAAGAGTTACGTTTTAAGGTAAGGGATACAAACTCTCTCTTTCTTTTCAAATGCTCTCTTTCAAGTCATTTCATTTATACTCCATGTTCATATGTTATAGGATGTCCCTTTATATTACTATTACTTCCCCATTCATGTTCATATAATTATAGATCCCCTCTTACTCTCATTATATAGTTTTATGAATGTTTAAGTGGCGTCGTTAGGCTGCCGAAAGTTTTGTAATGGATTCTTTCTCCCTTCTCTTTTTTCAAGATCTATTTTCATGTAAAGTCTTTCAAGATCATTTTTATTATGTTGGGTTATGATATCTATATCGTCCATACATATCTTTTATGATCATATTATGAGATACCCCATTTTATCTCTTTAATTAAGTATTTTGAAGTTTTAAGTGATGTCGTTTGGCTGCCGAATTTTTAAGTAGTTCTTTCACACTTCTCGTTTTGAAATTCTACATTCATGTCAAGTATTTCAAGACCATTTTTATTATCCTGGTGTATGATCTCTATATCTATCATACTGATCTTTTATGATCATTTATGAGAGACCCCATTTTATCTCTTCAATTCACTATTTTTATGTTTTAAATGACGCCATTAGGCTGCCGAATTTTTAAATGGTTCTTTCACCCTTCTCATTTTGAAGTTCTACTTTCATGTCAAGTCTTTCAAGATACTTTTTATTAGGTTAGGGTATGATATATATATCTATCATACTGATCATTTATTTTCATATTATTATAGACCCTATTTGATTTCGTCAATTCCTTTTTTTTTAAGATTAAGTGGCGCTGTTAGGCTGCCGATTTTTTTTAAGTAAAATACACTAGTGCAGAAAACATTTTTTACGTCGGTTATTTTTCATTATTTACGTCGGTTTTAGGCGACCTTAATACGGACAATGTTATAAATAACGTTTTTTACGTCGGTTATTTAAAACCCGACGTAACATCCCTAACATCACGGTGTTTATCACGTCGGTTCATATAATAAATGACATGATAAATATGCATGGGGGGGGGGGGTTTATCACGTCGGTTATTTTCTAAACCGACGTGATAAAACGTCTGGGATATCGTTTATCACGTCGGTTATGACATAACCGACGTGATTAACCCTTCCCCGGGCCTATTATCACGTCGGTTTCTTAAATAACCGACGTGATAAAAAGGCCTGTGAAACGTTTTAGCACGTCGGTTATCCAATAACCGACGTGGTAAATCGATTCCCAGGCCTTTTAGCACGTCCGTTATATTAAGAGCCGACGTGATAAAAGGACCGAGAACGGTTTATCACGTCGGTTCTCGAAAAAACCGACGTGATAAACCCCTACCAATTTATTTACCATGTCAGTTATTTTATAACCGACGTGAAAGCGATAAAATTTTTTTTAAAATAATTGCACTACTCTCACCAAAAAGCAACCAGAAACCAAACAACAAAAATAACCATGCCAGCCCTCCCCTAAGCCCCAACTGAACCCCACCCTCATCTATACCCACCTAACAACCTGGCCAGCCCTCCCCCACCACATTGGAGCCCCACCACAACCCTTGGACACCCCCCACCCCTTGGACAGCCCCCCCCCCACCCACATTTACACCCCCACGACCCCTAGTACAGCCTCAAACACCCATTGGACACCCCTCCCATATCCCTTGGACACCCCCACCCCTTGGACACCCCCACCCCTTGGACAGCCCCCCCACCCTCATTTACACCCCCAAGACCCCTAGTTCAGCCTCAAACACCCATTGGACAGCCCCCCACACCTTGACAGCCCTCCCAGACCCCTTGGACACCCCCCGACCCCTAGACACCCCCCCGAGCCCTTGGACAGCCCCAAACACCCCTTGGACACCCCTCCCATATCCCTGGGACAGCCCCCCCACCCTCATTTACACCCAACCGACCCCTTGGACAGAACTCCCAGACACCTTGGCCACCACTCCCAAATCCCTTGGACACCCCCCACCCCTTGGACACCCCCACCCCTTCGACAACCCCCCCACCCTCATTTACACCCCCCGAACACTAGGATAGCCCCAAACACCCCTTGGACACCCCTCCCATATCCCTTGGACACCCCACACCCCTTGGACACCCCCCACCTCTTGGACAGCCCCCCACCCCCTGGACACCCCCCCGACCCCTTGGAAACCCCCCCCCCCCCCCGACCCCTTGGAACCCCCCCATCCCCTTGGACATCCCCAACCACCCCTTGGACACCCCTCCTATATCCCTTGGACACCCCCCCACCACTTGGACACCCCCCACCCCTTGGACAGCCCCCCCCCCCCCACCCTCATTTACACCCAACCGACCCCTTGGACAGCCCCAAACACACCTTGGACACCCCTCCCATATCCCTTGGACACCCCCACCCCTTGGACACCCCCCCCCCACTCTCATTTACACCCCCCGACCCCTAGGACAGCCCCAAACACACCTTGGACACCCCTTCCATATCCCTTGGACACCCCCCAAACACCCACCCACCCCCTTGGAACCTCTCCCCCCATACCAAAATCCAGACCAGAAAAACCATCAATAGTAGACCAAAACCAGAAGTAGAGAAAAATTAAACATTCACTTATATAACATTCAAAACATACACTGTCAACTTCAAAAAAAACTAAATCCAACCTAAACAACTACGAAATACACAATTACATTGACAATATTCAAAATTACATTTTACATTACAAACAACTAAAAGTCAATCAAACCTGTAAAATAATTTGACCACTCCACTTGTAAGTGTTAGATATCTTCAGCAGTATAGGGTTGAGGGTCATCAAAAACCTACAAAGGAAATGGATAGTAGTCAACGTGTATAATGAATAAATCAAATTGAAATATTATGAGAAAGATGAAATCTTACCAGGTCAAAACTCAGAACTGTCCCAGTTGTTATTATTTCATACATAAATCTTAACATGTAATATCCGCATTCGATGATTCCTTGTTGCTCATGACATTTCTGTTTGAATGAGTGTAAATTCAATATATTATTTTTATGTAATAAATCAAAATGTACAAATTATAAATGGATATTTACCTTCGCATTTACATATTTGATCTTGAAATTCCTTTTCTTTGCGCTTTTTCGAAAGTAGACCCATGCCCTGTTAGAAAATAATACGAATGGGGTAAATTTAAAATTCATTATAATATATAAAACTATTGTGAAATTGAAACTTACGTTTCCAATATATTATTAAAACTTTCTCGCACATCATCATGGAGAGAGCATATCCAATAAAGTGCTTTCTCCCTAAGGCAAAAAACCCCTAACATACAATGATCCCTGATAAATGGAAATTTAACGTTAGTGGTTTTTTATGTTAAAAGATAATTAACTCTCTGAGAGGGATGTGTTTCATACCTATCACAAAAAGGCATCGTCCAACACTGTGTGATTACATTCTTTTCAAATCTATCAGCAATATAAATCATTCTTTGTTTCTCATCCAATGCACATGCTTCAGGGGAAATCAATTGTGGGTCCACGAATCCATATACATCTGTCATCCCATTCCTCTCAGAAATTTTATACAGATACCTAATACAAAGCAGACATAAGTATACATTTTTAATAAATATAATGCAAGGAAAAGGTGTTAAGACTTACATGATAAAAATTTTCACCACGTTGATGCCCAACTTATCTCCAGTGACAAACTCCATGATATCAGTTTTCATAATCCCCACACTTAGTTCACGTCCACAGAAATGAGCTTCCATTGTAAAGTCATAATGATCCGCCAACAAATTTGAATATCTTGACAATTTGTCAAGACTGCTAGTATCTGCATCTGATGTCATAGCTATCTGTCTTTCTTGTTGTCTATACAGTATTTCTTTACATTTGAAGTATTCCTGTAAAAATAAATTGAAAAATATATTAGTTTTCAAATGATAAAACATTAATAAAAATATAAAATAAATGATATAACATCCATACCTCTATGGTAATGAGTCGAAGAAGTCTGGATGGCCAAAGTAAAAAATGGCCGATACTATGTCCAACTGTCGTCACCTCATCTGTAGGTAATAGTATCCGAGCTGATCTATCTATAATATCCTGTACAGTGACCCTCTGATTCTCTACCTCTAACTGTTGATGATGAACTGTATCTCCTATACAATATACCATCCCATATAAAACTATATGATGTTTAGGATCATCAACATACAACTCACAAGAAGTAGGTATCTGCGGCGGAGGAGGAGGATCAAAAATGGGGTCCGCAGGCTGAGGTGGGGGAGTGGGAGCTACTGGGAGAGGTGGAGTGGGAGTTGCACCCTGAAATTGTCTTTGCAAGTCTGCAAAAATAAACTGCACTGATGCCCTAATCTTGTCCTCCATTTTCGCATTAATATTATGGACATCAGCCTCCAAGGATTCTATTTTTTTTATAAACTCCCTCAACGTTAGAAGTTGAGGAACGTGGCAACACTTTTCTTACCGATACACCTGCCAGATATCCTCTTACACGGCCAGGATGTTCGGGCTTTCCCAATGCCACAGATAAAATATCTTCCCTCCCAGATGGTGTAAATGTCCCCTGTGAACTCTGCTCCTCAAGAGAGTCCTGTAATAATTAATTTAACATTTCTATAATTATTGGAAATATATGACGAAAATAGTAAACTTAAATAAATAAAATAGATATCTTACAATCCTCTCAACTACGAGCCTCGATTCTTCCGAAAGATATTGTCCTTTTTTGCCCTTCCGAGGTCTTTTCCATTTCTCATGTCTAGATGGAGGGGATGGAGGGGCCACCTCTCCAGAGCATGAAGACTCAGCTCTTAGTTGTTGAAATTTTTCTGCCATCATTTGTTCTTCCAATAATGCATACCCTCCCCGAGATAAACTACGAGGGTTTACATTTTTAGATTGGATCTCTTGATGAGCTTTCCTTGTTGGCTGTAAATTAAGAATAAGTAATCATTAGCAAAACAATAATAAGATCATTTATATAAGAAAGCTTATAAAAGTTTACATTGCCCTTACCAAAAATGATTCTTTTATTCTACTTTCAAAAAATTGTCTCCATGTGTCTTCAACTATAAAAGGATATATACGACATGGATTCTCACGACTCCTATGACCATAAATGAAATCATATGAGAGGGTTGATTTGAAATCCCTCCATCTCCTAGCAGCCAACGATAATCATTTCTTCCTGACTCCTCCAGTGTTAGGAATATCAAATGTCATCTGATAAAAAAGAGGTTAAAAATATTATATATACTAGAAACATTTAAAGAACAGTCAAACAATAGCAAAAGATCTTACCAAAATGGTCTCCCACAGCTGAGAAATTATCGCCTTATCCACACTTCTCCAATCATCATAGAGAATGCTTACTTTGCTCTTAGCCTAAGTTGCTACAAAACCCTTAAAATCATTAGGATTTGGACCTCTAGGAAGATCATCATCATCAAACTCCACGACTATCCTCTCCTCCTTCGTACGGGCAAGTGATAATTTTGGTAAACGTGTGCACCCACGCTTACCAACCTTTGAACTCTTTTTCGTAATAGGAGCATGTGAATGTTCCTCCCCAGATGTATGACCAATATGCTTATCTCCAGAATCATGTGGCTGATCAACTGATTGATCTGTCATTTTCCTTCAAATCAAAAAAACAAACATTAGTTCACAAATATACAAATTCAAATATTGTAATACTACTTAATCAGAAAATAGAAAAGTGTATTAAATTACATAATAGTAATCATTGGTAATATGGTAAGCATGTTAAACAATGATAAACATGGTAAACATAGTCTGTTGTACCCCTCTATCTTGGATTTTAATGATCACAATCACTCTTATTATGTTCTAACTTGTTTTCAAGTGTTTTTGTTGATATGCAAAAGGTTGCCAAGGATTAGGCCCAAGAAAGCTGAAAAGTGGACTCACTGAGTCCACCGGTCAGCCGGTGTGAGCTCACCGGCCAGTCGGAGGACCCAGGCAGTAGACTTTCCAACTGCCTGGTGTCACCGGCCGGCCAGTGGACCAGACAGCCTTGCTCTGTCTGGACCACCGGCCAGCCGCTGGATCACCACCGGCCGGGTGCTGGCTCATCACCGGCCGGCCGGTGGACCAGATAGAGCTTTGCTGTCTGGACCACCGGCCAACCGGTGATCCACCACCGGCCAGCCAGGGCGCCCAGGACTTCTCCTCTTTACGGTTTTTATTGTTTTATCATTTTGGTTTGATACATGTTTTAATAAGTAAAAAATTTACAATATCTAGCATTATATGAAAAAACTAAATGTAAACAAGAAATAAACATGTGTTACCTGTAATTTTAGGAATGTACAGTTGGATTGTTTTCCCAAATTCCTTCGTCATGATCGTTCCTTATGGCACAAACCATGTCTTCAACATACTCATCATTATGTTCTGTTAATCTTTCCATGGAAGTAGGGATCTCACATAAATCAGCATCTTCATCAAATTCATCCTCACCAACATATTGTTTTTTCCCTTGTAAAACAACAGCCCACTGCATATCTGATTGATCTACTACATAGAAATTTTTTTTGGCATGTGTTGCCATTATAAAAGAATCAGCTGTGTCTTCCAATCTATTCAGATTAACAAGTGTCATTCCAAATTCATCGTGTCTGACACTGTTGTTACCGATAAACCATTTACAGTTAAAAACAGGAACTTTAATTTTAAAGTAATCAGCCTCCCATATGTCTTCAATCACTCCATAATATGCACTTGATGCCGAAATTGGGTTTCTTCCTTAGCACTCGAAAAATGCATTGCTTCTGCAAACACCAATACACCACTATTCTGAACTGCACTTCTGTTGTCCTGAGCTTTCGTATGAAATGTATAGCCATTAATGTCATAAGCGGACCATGTTATCAAATTTAAAGATGGACCACCCACTATCCATTTTAATGTCTTTTATACATCTGATCTACCAAGAAAGATCTTTTTAAACCATGGCAAAAAAGTTTTGTTGTGCTCATTCAAAATCCACATTTCTTTCTTCTTTGGATGACATTGTTTCAACTCATTAATATGCAATGTGATATACGGTTGAACATCAGCTATGTTATTCAAGATGTATGATTCTAACTTCTTCATCTGTTCAGCTGACAATGATTTGACTTTCAAGCCACGAATCCCCTTTCCCTCATTATTAACCCGTTCATGGCGAGATGGAGGCAAACCTATGTGTTGCGCCGTAGCCAAGTAGCTCGTACAAAACTCTGCTACCTCCTCAGAAATATACTTTTCAATAATGGAGGCTTCAGGTCGATATGGATTTTTAACATGTCCCTTTAATATTTTCATATACCTTTGAAAAGGATACATCCAACGAAGATATACAGGTCTACAAAGCTTTATTTCTCGAACCAAATGAATCATAAAATGCACCGTCATATCAAAAAAAGTTGGAGGAAAATACATTTCCAAATGACAAAGTATAAAAAGTGCTTCCTTTTCCAAAATGTACAAAGCATTCACATCAATCGCCTTGTTACAAATTGAATTGAAAAAATAACACAACCTCATTATAGTCTTTCTGACACGGATGGGCAATATTCCACGCAGTGCAACTTGTAGAATTTGTTGCATCATGACGTGACAATCATGTGATTTCATACCTATCAACTTCAAGTCTTTCAATGAGACAAAATTTTTTACATTTGAAGAATAACCTTGAGGCACTTTTATATCATGAAGACACTGGCAGAAGCTACTTTTCTCCCTCTTCGATAATGTATGACAATCCGGGGGAAGAAATGTTCGTCTTCCTTTAGGAGTGGGAGCTAACTCCAAACGTATTTCCATTGATAGTAGGTCTAACATTGCATTCAACCCATCTTTTGTCTTTCCTTTAATATCTAGAAATGTTCCGATCAAAGAATCACAAATATTCTTCTCCACGTGCAAGACATAAATATTATGTTTGACTTCATGATTCCTCCAATATGGTAGCTCAAAAAATATTGTCCTTTTCTTCCAAATATGTCTATCATTACCAGATTTCTGTGTCTTTCCCAATGTCACATCAAGGGTTTTCACCCTCTCAAAATACAAATCTGGGGATAAAGGTTTTGGAGCAGTATCAAATTCTTGTGAGCCATTGAATGCCTTTTTTAGTCTTCTATAAGGGTGATCCATAGGCAAAAACTTTCGATGACCCGTGTACACTGTTTTCCTCCCATGATGCAATTGACAATATGACGTCTGTTGTTCGCAAATTGGACATGCTTTATGCCCTTTAACACTGTATCCAGACAAATTTCCTTATGCTGGGAAGTCATTCATAGTGAATATAATCACTGCATGCAGTTGAAAATATTCCATTTTATAAGAATCATACACCCTAATACCATCAGCCCATAACAGTTTCAAATCATCAATCGACGGTGACAAGTATACAATCAATATCATTGCCAGGTTGCTTTGGACAAGAGATCATGATACTCAACATGACATATTTGTGCTTCATACAAACTTCAGGAGAGAGGTTGTAAATTACCAATAAAACAGGCCATGAACTATGTGTGCTACTGAGGGTTCGGTATGGATTCATTCCATCTGTGCACAAGCCTAGTCTCAGATTTCTAATTTCATTTCCAAATGTAGGGTACTGGGCATCAATTTTCTTCCATTGTGGACAATCAGCTGATGACGTATTTTTCCATCACATACCCGCTCATCAGCATGCCATCTTAACCTTTTTGCATCATGTGAATTAGCAAATAAACGTTTGAAACGAGGAATTATAGAAAGATACCAAAATACCTTTGAAGGGAGCTTTGTAATCTCTACATCCGCTTGTGATTTTTCTTTCACCTTATACCGTGATGTCCCACATTTAGGACACTCTTTCTGAAATTCATATTCTTTCCTATATATAATGCAGTCATTCGGACAGGCATGTATTTTCCTGTATCCCAATCCCATCGGGCATAATATTTTGTTGGCCTTATAATGTGAATCTGTAAGATCGTTTTCTTCTGGAAGAATGCCTTTCATCAATTGTAGCAGCTCTGTAAAACTTCTGTCACTCCATCCATGTTTCGCCTTCAGGTTAATCAATCTTAACACCGCCGACAAAACCGTAAAATCTGTACAACCAAGATATAATGGTTTTTCGGCATCACCATATAGACATACAACTGTCGGTTCTCTCTCAATTTGTTCTGCTACAATATCGTGAATCATTTCTTCAATTCCATCGGAGTTACCATCTTGCGATTCATTATCATCAGTGACATTCTGTCCAGTTTCGCCATGCCAAATCCAAGGGTTGTAACTCGGATTGAAACCATGACAAATCAGATGATCTTTTATCTCTCTACTTTTCAACTTCTTCATATTCAGACATTTCAGGCATGGACAGAAAAAAATGTCACTACTTGGAACATTTCGTTTAGCAAATTCCAAAAAGGCATCAACACCTTCCTCATATTCATTGCTCATTCGATGTGCCGTAATCCAACTTCGACTCATTATTACCTATAACAAATAGCAAAAATATATATATTTTTTAGATAAGACAAATATATGTTTATATGAAAAAAATCATAATTTGAATGTAAACAATTTTGAAATATAAATCAAATTGATGTGTATTTAAAAAAATATGCTTGAATATTATTTTTTAAACAAAATATAGTAAGATATAACACCCCCCTGGACACCCCCCGACCCCTCTGGACAGCCCCCCGCCCCTCCTGGACACCACCCCCACCCCCTACCCCCTTGGACACCCCCCTGGACATCCCCCAACCCTCTGGACAGCCCCCCCCCCCCCCCACCCTCCCGGACAACCCCAAATACCCTCTGGAGAGGCCGCCACCCACTTGGACAGCCCCCCACACCCATCCACCCCCTTGGACACCCCCCTGGACACCCCACCGACCCATCTGGACAGGCCGCCACTCCCTTGGACAGCCCCCCACACCCACCCATCCCCTTGGACACCACCCTGGACACCCCCCGACCCCTCTGGACAGCCCCCGACCCCTCTAGAAAGCACCCCCACCCCTCCTGGACACAACCCCCACCCCAACCTGCTTGGACACCCCCCTGGACACCCCCCAACCCTCTGGACAGCCCCCCACCCCTCCTAAACACCACCCCCACCCTTACCCCCTTGGACACCCCCCTGGACACCCCCCAACACCCACCCACACCCTTGGACAGCCCCCCACACCCACCCACCCCTGGACACCCCCCGACCCCTCTGGACAGCCCCCCACCCCTCCTGGACACCACCCCCACCCCCTACCCCCTTGGACACCCCCTGGACATCCCCCAACCTTCTGGGCAGCCCCCCCCCCCACCCACCCGGACAACCCCAAATACCCTCTGGAGAGGGCGCCACCCACTTGGACAGCCCCCCACACCCATCCACCCCCTTGGACACCCCCCTGGACACCCCACCGACCCCTCTGGACAGGCCGCCACCCCCTTGGACAGCCCCCCACACCCACCCATCCCCTTGGACACCACCCTGGACACCCCCCGACCCCTCCGGACAGCCCCCGACCCCTCTAGAAAGCACCCCCACCCATCCTGGACACAACCCCCACCCCCGACCTACTTGGACACCCCCCTGGACACTCCCCAACCCTCTGGACAGCCCCCCCACCCCTCCTAAACACCACCCCCACCCCCTACCCCCTTGGACACCCCCCTGGACACCCCCCAACACCCACCCACACCATTGGACATCCCCACACACCCACCCACCCCCTTGTAAACCCCCCTGGACACCCCCCGTCCCCTCTGGACAGCCCCCCGCCCCTCCTGGACACCACCCCCACCCCCTACCCCCTTGGACACCCCCTGGACATCCCCCAACCCTCTGGACAGCCCCCCCACCCACCCGGACAACCCCAAATACCCTCTAGAGAGGCCGCCACCCACTTGGACAACCCCCACACCCATCCAACCCCTTGGACACCCCCCTGGACACCCCACTGACCCCTCTGGACAGGCCGCCACCCCCTTGGACAGCCCCCCACACCCACCCATCCCCTTGGACACCACCCTGGACACCCCCCGACCCCTCTGGACAGCCCCCGACCCCTCTAGAAAGCACCCCCACCCCTCCTGGACACAACCCCCCACCCCGACCTGCTTGGACACCCCCCTGGACACCCCCCAACCCTCTGGACAGCCCCCCCCCCACCCACCCCTCCTAAACACCACCCCCCACCCCCTACCCCATTGGACACCCCCCTGGACACCCCCCAACACCCACCCACACCCTTGGACAACCCCCCACACCCACCCACCCCCTTGTAAACCCCCCTGGACACCCCCGACCCCTCTGGACAGCCCCCCACCCCTCCTGGACAACACCCCCCACACCCTACCCCCTTGGACACCCCCCTGCACACCCCCAACCCTCTTGATAGCCCTCCCACCCCCCTGGAATCACTGAAAATTTACCATAACAAGAAGTTGGGTCATTCAAAGAATGTTTTTAGGTGTGGAGGAAGAACTGAGTTTCAATAGATAGAGAAGGAACTCGACATTAGGTTGTCTATTCCAGGTGTGGATTTGAAGGAGTTAATGTTTGTTCAGTGACCCAAGAGATTGAATCAGAAATTCAGATGTTGTGCCATTTTCTCATGATGAGGATGAATAATTGGTGGGGTTTGACTTTTAAATGGAGAGCTTAGCAGACCATCATATTTTCTATAGATCAGTAAAGGATGTTAGCATCGAACATAAGGCTTAAGGGATGCTTTCAGATCCAAATATGTATGTTGATGGATGCAATGGATCTAGTAGAGGTTCTAGAAAGAATGGTGGTTTTATTTGCTTAGGATAAGTAGTGAAGAAAAAACTAGTTAATTTTTTAATTGCTGAAAAGAGGGTATCTAAAATTTTTAACATGCCGAGGGGAAATCTGGCGAGTCCTCCTCGTGAAACTTTGTTTGCAGGGGGTGAAAATGGTGATGTGATCCCAAATCCATGCACCTATGCCATGGTTTTGTGTGAATAAAGTAGTAACAACTGTAAAAGGGCAACCCATCCAAATGGACACGCCCCAACCCT
Source organism: Viscum album (assembly GCA_963277665.1). Classification (NCBI taxonomy): domain Eukaryota; kingdom Viridiplantae; phylum Streptophyta; class Magnoliopsida; order Santalales; family Viscaceae; genus Viscum; species Viscum album. The sequence goes on from OY728123.1 coordinate 180,369,993, forward strand.
CTCGGGGATTTATAGAAAACGATGAAAAATTAGTGAAATCATAAAATTAGTCAATATTGAATGTCGAACAAATAGATCTAGGGATGATAAATAAGATTATGGTGCCAAAACGAGTTAAAAGGGTTCGCAATCGAAGAATCTTAGCTAGTTTCAACAAAAAAATCACAACACACATATATATACTATCCGCGAAAAAAAATGAACGAGTGGGAGGATTACCTAAGTGCTGCGAGTTTAGATGATTGATCTGAGGAGATTAAATATGAGAAACGATGATCGCAAAACGAATCTAAACCAACGAAATGGACGAGCCGATTCGGGTTTACGCGTGAGATAGACGAGTCGTGACTGTCGAAGGTAAACTCGCGAATGACAATCCACGGGTCTGGGTAAATTTTTAAATGAGTTATCACGTCGGTTATTCGATAACCGACGTCAAAAACATCTGCGGATTCTTTTTTAACGTCGGTTATAAAATAACCGACGTAAAAAGGCCTTCAAAAACCGCATTTTTACGTCGGTTATTGAATAACCGACGTAATAACTCGTACATATGTCGATTTGTTACGTCGGTTATTCAATAACCGACGTAACAAACACCCCCTGCTTCTGTTTTTTACGGCGGTTAATGTATAACCGACGTAAAAAACGAAGCCGCGCGATTAATAACTTCAGTTATAAAACTAACCGACGTTAAAGGTGTACCGAACACAGGTTTTTACATCGGTTATTAAATAACCGACGTAAAAAACCTCGTTTTACATATTATGACGCCAGTTTTATACAACCGACGTAAAAAATGGTGACGTAAAAAACGTTTTATGCACTAGTGATATTATTTTTTTCTTCCTTTCATGTTATTCATTTCATATGTTATATATTTAAAATTTAATTACCATGTTCATATATCCTTCATATTCTTTCCCTATACAGTTTTATGGGTCATTTATGAATGTTTGACCCATGTCCCCTCTCTTTTCAATGGTTTCTAAAACACTGAAACATAGTCGTTATGTTGTAGAATTTCCGTTCAAATTGTCTCTCCCTCTTGTTCTAAAGTTATTTTATTTCATTATGTGAATACTCAAATCTCTCTCTTCTAAAGGGGTATTCACATATTTACCAAAATGTTATATTTTAAATTCTGTGATTTACATAAATGATACCCACCTTCCTTTTCAGTGGGTTTTAAAGTGACACAATGATCATGTCTTCAAAGCAGTTTTTTTTAAAACGTTATGATTATGAAGTGAACCCCATTCCTTTTATTCTATATGGGTTGTTTATGAAATTATTGATGATGATATATGTGTCTCACATGATAATAAAGACAAGTCAAGGGTGCGCCCTGATAGAGCTCTAATGCATTGGGTAAAGACTTAATATCTAGAGATGACTATTTTTTACGACGCCTTGGTGAATAACCTTGGTAATTTTTAATGACACTTTGGGGATGGACCTAGGTAAAACAGAAATTATTGTCAATATTAAATGTTGTAGCCACATTTTCAAGTTATGAAAAACATTATTTTTATTATGATATGCCTCATGATTTCTTTTTCATGCCTTAATGTTCTTTTTCATGACATTGTTGATGTATTTCAAGTTCACATGTTAAATGTTTCCCCTTGTTTCCCTTACTGGGCCTTCTTCTCACCCATTCTTTTGATGTATGTCCCCAAGTTACGAGATGCTGTAATGAACTTAGGATGAACAAATTAAGAAGCCTTTCAAGTGTTTAAGAATAATGTTTATTTGTTTCATGTTTTATGTTACTGGTTTGCAAGACACTAAACATTAAAGATCCTCAGGTTTTTATAATGTAATGAATGTTTATGTGACAAAAATGTGGGATGATATTGTTGGTATCAAAGGATGTTTTAGATATTTGTGGAAATAAGGATATGAAAACTTTAGGAATAATCCTACATGAATGTTTAAATACATTAAATCTTCTCGGTATTTTGGTGAGTATTGAGTAAGGGGTTTCCAAGAAAATACATCCCTATCTGGATACGAGCAGGTAGAGGTGGCTCTAGCAGAGATGTACATAGGGGTAAAACCCGAAAACAGCTTTTTGAGCTAGACTCGAACGGGAACTGATACACGACAATGGGCGTTACTGCACTCTGGGTTATGACACTCCCGGGGGATATGCTTTGGTAAATTTATAAGCTTAGTATGAACCATTGTTAAAGGAACAAAGATAAAATAAAATAAATATTCACATAAGAATGTATGATCATGAATAACCTATATTGAAACCTAGGGGATCACAAGTTAGGGTATACATTCCTTCTACAAGATTATCCTTCTATGCTTAAAGTTTCTTTTTAATGATTATTGGATAAGTATTCAAGCCCCTAATTTCACTTTTTTTCATAGTTAATTGTGGGAAATAGAAGAACATGTCCCAAAAACTAATGTGATAGGAAATGTGATTATTACCCTATTGATGTGAAAGAGATGATGAAAGATCAAGTTGAACATATTGTGATTATGCCAAACCAGCTATCAAAAATCACTATTAATAATTGGTACCTAGTTTAATGCCCATATTCATCAAGGAAGAAGAAGAAAAAGTCTCAAGGATGTTCATCTAATAATGTTGATAAGGGAAAGGAGACCCAATTTCCATTGTGCAAATAGTGTGGAAAGAGGCACCAAGGAGAATGTCACAAAGGAACCGTGAGATGTTTTATGTGTGGGAAGATAGGGCATTAAGTATCCAGTTGCGGTAAAAAATGGATAATGTGATGAATGGAGATAAGGTTTGATCTAATGTGCCTTATACATTTTGATGTCGTAAATGTGGAGAATTTAGAAATTATCAAAGTCAATTCTCTATTGGAATGGGTGAGAAGCATGATGAGCATCAAAAATTCTATGAGGATAAGGGAACAATACAAGTCCTATGCTAAGATGGATCATGATGACTGAAGTACATGTAACTTCTTCGCAATAATTGTCTATGTCATGTTGTTTTTTAGTTCATGCTCTATGAGAATATCTTTTATTTTTTCTAAGATCATCGAGTCACTACCTAAGATGATTTTATAACATTAAGGAAAACATCTATTGTTATGTACCACATGTTGATGTATTAAAGAAGTTCTTCTAAAAAAAGGCTGATTAGGGGATTAAAATATGATTATTATTTTGGAAGATGTTAACTATTTTGGGAACCTTATTTGATCAAGGTAAATAGATTACTATGGTATTTTATTTGAGGATTAAATGATGACTTATATTTTGAAGAATCGATGAATTTAAGTTGGAATTATAGTAATTTAGGTTATTTATGGAAATGATTAACCTATCTTGGGGTAAATATGTTTAGGTTAGTTTCATTTGTTATAAGATGTTAGGACTGGTTGATGTTGTTTGGAGATGAATGATAATGTTTACCATGGAAGAATATGTTATCAAATCCTTCTTGTGTTTGTGTTTCAATATTAGTTTGGTTTATTTTGAGGATTTTTTAATGATAGTTATTTAAGGAATGTTCTATGATGAACTTTGGGTAGTACCATGGAACTTTGAAGATTTAAAGTAGTTTCCTTTCCTCTAGGTTTCATTATTTTGGAAGAGATGCTTTATCTTACCCTTTATGTTTTTTGGATAATGTTTAAAGATAGAAGAAATAGATAGTTAATCTCTGATCGATTATGAGATTCTCCATAAGATGATTATTTTTCTTTGATGAGACCATGTTTTTTGAATGATCATTGTTTGGAGAAAATATTAGTTTTGGTAGAAACTTTTTAAAGGAAGAAACTCTACTTGAAGGTAGGTATATTTCCATATGTTTTTATTCTATGTAGTAAATGAATTCCTCAAAACTATGAAAAGGAATGTAAAACAAAAACGTTGTCTGTTAACATTTCCAACTGGGTAATCAATGACCGTTTTTACACATCATAATTTTCTAATTTTCTTATTTTTTACTTTCTCCTAATCAAGTTTTATATCACTCTCCCTTAGAACATGACCCTTTGTTTTTTCTTCCATATCCATGTTTTCCTACACGAAATCCTAGTATGGGTTAACTCAAGTGGCCTTTGTACTTCCATTTTTTCCTTTTAATGTAATAGTGTTATTGACTCTTTTTCTGATGTGGGAATTTCAATGAAATTTCAAAACCCAATTTTAAAAATTGCCAGGACACAATTTATTATGGGGGGAAGATTGTAACGACCCGAAATTTTGAAAAAAGTGTGTTTCCTAATTTTTTTGTCTTATTTTATTTTTCATACTGAACAAAATTGTTTCATTTGATAACATGACTATAATTAAAATGAGATTGTTGGGTTTTGACTGTTATATGACTGTTAGTCATTATGTCTATTGAAAACCGAATGTTGCAACTGTTTTCTCTAAATACAGGTGATATTTGTTAATTAATATAGAATAAAGATTCGATGGCCTCACCTAGTAGTCTTGGACCGATTGAATCCCATATAACAGAACATGGGAAGGAGGTAGCACCACTGGTCTTTGCTCTTGACCAATCCCAAGCCAGCCTTCATCATGTGAAGCTAGAATAGAATCGCCTTCACGAGAAGTTCAAACTGATAGAAATTACTACTCGTGCGATGTTGGCTGAGCCTCCCTCAGATTCTCTCACCTTAGCACACATTACACTTAGGTCCTATGCTAGTGTGATAAGGGGATATGTAAGGAGACCGTAATTACCTTGTGTAATACTTTGTTTTAAATAAATATTTTGATTTCATCTTATGATGAATTTTATGATTTTTCAAATGTCCGGATAAATATAGTATGCATATTTTTGGTGAATTTTAGAGAAAGGATATTTTAAAAAAATGTATATGTAAACCATAAATAATTAAAAATGTGTAATTATTTTCAAAAAATGTTCTTCTACAAATATTTTCAGTAGGAAAATTAGAATCTAATAAGATAAAGTTAATTTTTGATGAATAGTAAATTTTGAATAGTGATTTGATGCTTAGGATTAGTAATGTGACCAAATGAATTAGTAATCTCACTTAAATAAAGCATTAATATAATCTAGGCACCTTGATTAAGTAATGTTATTCAATAAAATAGTTAAATAACGGTTTCATAAATTATTAGTCAAGTATTAGTTTTTTTCAGTGAATTGGGTTTTTTAATTAAAAACTCAATAAAAATTATTTTGAAAATTATTTTTATAAAATGGATATCATTTTTGAACTCAGAGCATCGATATTATGTTAAGGTAATTTTTGGGGATTTTTCTGAAAAAAATGAATTTTTGGTGAATAGTGTATTTATTTAAAAATTAAATTAAATATATTTAGAATTTTTTTTTTATAAAATGGTGTTCATTTTTGAAATCAGAGCATCGATATTGGGTTAAGCTGAAATTTTGTGATTTTTCTGAGAAAGTTGAATTTTTGATGAATAGTGAAAGTACAATTTTTAAGTTACGGCTGTTTAATGACTTCATTAAATGATGTATTAAGTATGTATTCAAAACGATCGACTTATGAATAGTAATATAAGGTATGAGGTGTCCCATGTGGCCAATACCATGGGAAAATACCATGGTCAACCCCATGGTTTTTTCAAAACCACTAATGAGATATCCCTTGGCCATTAATGCCTTGTCCCCTCACTTTCCCTAACAATACCAAGCCATCCTCTCATCCATTCGACTCCAACTCTTCCCCAACGAAGCTAGGGTCTCATTACCTCCCAATGAGTCCTCCCAAGGTGCCCCCAAGCCTACAAGGTCCCAACCATTGAGTTTTAAGAGTTACGTTTTAAGGTAAGGGATCCAAACTCTCTCTTTCTTTTCAAATGCTCTCCTTCAAGACATTTCTTTTATACACTATGTTCTTATGTTGGAGTTTGTCCTATTATATTACTCATACATCCCTATTAATTTTTATATAATGATATATCCCCTCTTACTCTCATTTTATAGTTTTATGAATGTTTATGTGGCACCGTTAGGTTTCAGAAATTTTTGTAACGGATTCTTTATCCCTTCTATTTTTTCAAGATCTATTTTCATGTAAATTATTTAATGTTCCTTTTTATTATGATGGGGTATGATATCTATATCTACCATACTGATCTTTTATGATCATAAGATGAGATACCCCATTAGATCTCTCCAATTCAGTATTTTGATGTTTTATGTGACGTCGTTAGGCTACCGAATTTTTAAGTGGTTCTTTCACCCTTCTCATTTTGAATTTCTACTTTCATGTCATGTCTTTCCAGATACTTTTTATTATCTTGGGGTATGATCTCTATATTTATCATACTGATCTTTTATGATCATATTATGAGAGACCCCTTTGATCTCTTCAATTCAGTATTTTGATGTTTTAAGTGAGGTCATTATGCTGCCGAATTTTTAAGTGGTTATTTCACCCTTCTCATTTTGATGTTCAACATTCATGTCAAGTCTTTAAAGATTATTTTTATCTTGTTGGGGTATGATCTTTATATCTATATTAATTATATTTTATGTTCATATTATGAGAGACCCTATTTGATCTCGTCAATTCTTTTTTTTTTGAAGTTTAAGTGGCGTCGTTAGGCTGCCAAATTTTTTTTAAGAGAAATATTATTTTTGTCTTCCTTTAATGTAATTCATTTCATATGGTATAGCTTTCAAATTTCTTTACCAAGTTCATATATCCTTCATATTCTGTCCATGTACTATTTTATGTGTCATTTATGAATGATTTACCCATGTCCCCTCTCTTTTTAATGTTTTCTAAAACCCCGAAACATAGTCGTTATGCGGCAGAATTTCCGTCTCAAAATGTCTCTCCCTCTTGTTCTAATGTTATTTTATTTTATTAAGTTAATACTGAAATATCTGTCTTCTATATGGGTATTCACATATATACTAAAATGTTCTTTTTTAAATTCTAGTATTTACATACCTGATACCCACCTTCCTTTTCTGTTGGTTTTAAAGTGACACAAAGATCATGTCTTTAAAGCATTTTTCTAAAACGTTATGATTATGAAATGAAACCCATTACTTTTATTCTATATGGGTTATTTATGAAATGATTGACGATGATATATGTGGCTCACATGATAATAAATATATGTCAAGGGTGTACCCTGATAGCGCTCCAATGCATTGGGTAAAGACTTTATCTCTAGAGATGACTATTTTTAACGATGCCTTGGTGAATAACATTGGTAATTTTTAATGACACCTTGGGGATGGACCTTGGTGAAATATAAATTATTGTCAATATTAAATGTTGTAGTCACATATTCAAGTTATGAAAAAAAAAATTTTATTATGATATGCCTCATGATTTCATTCTCAAGCCTTAAAGTTCTTTTTCATGACATTGTTGATGTATCTCAAGTTCACATGTTAAATTTTTCCCCTTGTTTCCCTTACTGGGCCATCTGCTCACCCATTCTTTTGATGTATGTCCCCAGGTTATGAGATGATGTAATTAACTTAGGATGAACAAATGATGAATCCTTTCTAGTTTTTAAGAAGAATGTTTTCTTTCTCATGTAATAAGTTCATAATTTCCAAGACACTAAACCTTAAAGATCCTCGGTTTTGTAAAATATAATGAAAAGTTATGGTTATAAAAAGGTGGGATGCTATATGTCAGTTCCAGGACCATCTCAAAGACCTTGAAAAAGTGTTCGACTTCCTCCATTCCAACCACCTGAAGGTGAACCCATTGAAGTGTGCCTTCGGGGTCACTTCCGGGAACTTTCTTGGCTTTATTGTTAGGTACAATGGCACAGAGATCGACCCCAATAAGATCAGGTCCATTATCTAGAAGCCTCCCCCGTGAAATATTTGGGAGCATCGAGGTTTTCAAGGCCACTTATTCTATATACTCTGGTTCATCGCGAACATGTACGGAAAGTGTAATCCCTTTTCTCGGCTCATGAAGAAGGGAACCGCCTATGAATAGGATGAATAGTTTCCGGCCGTGTTCGAGGAAGTCCAGTGGTATCTACTCCAACCACTGGTCTTGATACCACCCTTCGCTAGAAATCCCTAGATCCTCTATGTTACTGCTCTGGATCAATCTCTCTGCACCCTACTTGCCCAGACGAATAATGAGGGGACAGAGAATAGCCTCTTCTACCTCAGCTGCATGCTCCTCGATACGGAGACCAGATACTCCCCTATCATGATGGGTTGCCTTGGGCTTGTATTTTCTGTACAAAATTTGTGACATTACCTGCATCAGCACAAGGTATAGTTGGTGTCCTGAGTAGACATACTAATGTACATCCTTAACCACCCCATGTTGACTGGACGACTAGCACGGTGGGCGTTAATTATCCAGTAGTTTGACATCAGGTTTGTACCTCAGAAGGCTATCAAGGGGCAGGCATTGTAAGTCTTCTTAGCTTCCTATCCAACCTCTATGGACCAGTCTGTGGACCTGGACTTTCCCGATGAGGCAATTCTCTCGGTACACCATGTCATCCCATGTTGTAAAATGTACATCGATGGTGCCTCCTGCAGTCCGATCGGTAGGAGGCTCAATGATCCGAGGCTCAACAGAGTGGTCCTAGGTATCGTATTCATTACCTCTGTGCAAGCTATTCTACCATACTCATTCTTGTTGTCAGAAGGCTGAAAAAACAACGAAGCAGAGTATCAGTCTCTCATCACCAGCCTCTAGTTTCCCCTTGAGATCGATGTACCCCATTTTCATGTGAACGGGGATTACGAGTTAGTCATCAAGAAAGTCAATGGAAACTATGTTGTCAGGAAGCCAAAGATCGTGCCATTGTTGGAGTGCACCCTCCATCTAATGGCCCAGTTCCCTTCTCGACCGGAGGTTACCCATGTCCCTCAATCACAGAATGGTCGAGTAGACACTTTGGCTGGTTTAGCAGCATCACTTTCAGAACCCGAGTAGGATGATCTGATTATACTTGTGGCACACCGGAGAGTCATTGCCCCCATCGCCCTAGAGGATGATGATGGCCTTCAAATAAGCCATCTTACCACCAGACCCACCACGTCACGAGCCCCAGGTTTGTCAGATCTAGTGATCGAAATGACTCCCGACTGGAGAGAACCTTTTGTTGAGTAACTCCAAAATGGTTGTCTCCCGGATGATCGGGTTGAGCGCAAGCGGATCTGATGCTACGCACTGCAGTTTACCCTCCAGATCGGTCCCAGTCTTGAGCAGATCCTCAATAAGCATGGTTTTGATGTGTTATCCTCTGTTGCATTCAAGGAGTCGAGATTTCTCTTGTCATGCAAGAGGTTCATGCCAGTTCCTACAGCACCCACCAGGATGGGCCGAAGCTGTCCCATCAGATCCGGAGGCTGGGGTACTTTTGACCCTCAGTGATCTATGATTGTATTGATTTTTCCACGAGATGTCACGTGTGCCAATTTCATGCTAACTTCTTGCATCGGCCGCTAGAACCCATCCACTCCACCAAGTACTCTTGGAAATTTGTGGTATGGGGACTCGATGTTGTGGGACCCTACCCACCGGCGACATCTCGCCAGTGCAGGTTTATCCTGACCGATATGGATTTCTTCTCCAAATGGGCATAATCAGTCCCACTCGTGGAAGTCAAGGCTCGATCCATTGTCGATTTTGTGATCTCCAAAATCATCTACCTATTTGGGGTCCTTCACCCTATGCTCACTGATAACGACACAGAATTTTGAGTAGCTGAGCTGAAGAAAATGTACGCCAAGTACAACATTCGCTCAAACAATATCTCCCGCTATCACGCACAAGAAAAGGGGAAGATCAAGGCGTTCAACAAAAACTTTTCTCATATTTTGCAGAAAATGGTTGTCCAGAACAAGAAGAGTTGGCCGAACAAGCTCCCCAACGCCCTTTGGGCTAATCTGACGACGACTCACAATTCCACCAACGTGACCCCATAATCCCTGGTGTATGGGGCCGAGGTTGTCCTGCCCATCGAGATCCATCTAAAATTGTTATGCACTATAGTCTAAGACCAGTAAGCTCCAGATAAGTTGGCCGAAATCCGTCTCGATGAATTGGATGAACTCGACGAGAGTAGGCTATGTGCCCTGCACAATCTAGAAAGGCATCATAATAAGATATCTAGAGCCTTCAATAAGAAGTTTTTCCTTTTCTCTTTCCTGCAAGGAGACCAGGTATTGACCCTCCAAGCGTTAATGATCCCTGGAAGGAAACCACCCAATTTGGAGCTCAAATGGGAATGACCATAAATCAATCAAAAAGATTACTCTAATTGATTGTATTCCTTGGCTACCGTGGAGGGTGAGCACATAACTCCTCCCACCAATACCAAATTCCTCATGAAATACTTTTCATGAGCCCAACAGTCGTACACGACCTTAAACTGTACGGTCCTGCTCGACCATAAACTGGACAGTCGTGCATGACCTAAAACAAGACGGTCCTGTATGACATTAAACTGGACGGTGCTGTACAACCTTAAACTGGACGGTCCTGCACGACCCTAAGCTGGACAGTCATGCACGACCATAAACTAGACGATCCTGCACGACCTTAAACTGGATGGTTCTGCATGACCTTAAACTGGATGGTCTTGCATGACCTTAAACTATGCGATGGTCCTGTATGACCTTAAATTGTCTAGTCTGGCATGAATTTAAAATGTACAGCGTCCTACCTGACATTAAACTGCATCTTGAGAACTACGTGTGGCTTGATTCCCACCCTTTTGGGATAAATAGGAATGATCGAAAGTCTCATTTTGAGCCTATCCCCAAACTCTTCTCTTTCAACTATCCCCATGGGTATAGTTCTCTTGGTGTATCATCGCATGATATGATGTAGGATTCCTTATCCCGACTCATATAAGTATTATAATGGTCAAACCTTGTGCCTGATCTTATACTTATATCATCCCGAGTCTTCACCGCACGATGTTAAACTGCATGGCTTTCAAGAACTACGTATGGCTTCATTCCCATCCTTATGGGATACGATGGAACGCCCAGATATTTCATCTGTTGGCCCAGACCAAATTCCAAAATCATCCCCCTAGGTTAAGATGTATGGCGAGGGTGAACTTTTTACCCAACTCATGTCGAGCTAACTGCAATCCGGTTATACACCCCACCCCTAGAGACGTTCTCCTCTTGGACAGATGGGTACATATATCCTTCACCCGCTCCTTGACTAGGATTCAGTCTCCTTCCCCATATGGAAGGGCACCTGAATGGTACGATTGAAATTCCTAAGGTATCTCTCCTACCGTTATGGGCCAATGACCCTGAGGGTTTCATGCAACAAATTAATACAAATCCCACATTGCAAATATGGTCAGCAGTCGATGCTCATTTGTCTCTCCCCATTTCGAGATAACGTGATGTGGATGCTGCATTTCCTCCACGGACAATAGCTATCCTCCATCACTGCGCCAATCCCATTACACCCAAAATTTCGAATACATGATTCACATCTCTATCAAACTCATCATGTCCAAGTAGAATTTTGAAACTCACGGTATTATTCCTCAGTACACATCTGCGCGTTAAGAGGACTAGAGCCGTTCTTGGGGCTCCGAACTGATTTCCCTTTGATGTTCATTCCATTTATTAAAATAGACATGTTCCTCCCTTATTTCCCACACTGAGTCTGACCAATGTGGGAATAGGGACCAGGTCGAGGTCTGCGCTTACTTGGAAGGTTTCCATCCCCATAGGGTCTAAGCTATAAGACCTTAAACTAAGATCTTCTTAGAACTACGAGCGACCTGTATTCCCATCCTCATGGGATATGTAGGAATGCCCTGACCTCTTATATTTGGGTCTAGCCCGAGTTTGGCTCATTTGACTTTTTGGTACCATTGTTTGGACTTTGACTACGGGACCGCATGGAGTGGTACGAGATTATGTCCTCATTCACATCGGGTTTCCAATAGCCACACCACGCACACCCCATCCTAAAAAAATTAGCCCTCATATTTCATGTCTCTCTTATCCCACACAACATTAAAAGGGACCATCTAGAACAATGTATTGCTCGGTTACCATTCTTATGGGATATGTAGGACCACCTTGGCATCTCATTTTCAGGTCTAGCTCATCTAGGAGCTAGTTTCTCTAGCCCCTTTCACTCTCACCTCTATGTAGGCCCCTTGGCCTGAGGTCCCCCTCTTGGAATTGATTATAGTGTGATGTTGGATCATGTCCCCATTCATGTTGGTTAGGCTTCATTACACCGTACAAATTCCCCACCAAGAATCATCTCTGCTACATCTGCACTGTGTGACGTTAAAATATATGCTTGGTCCTACCACATGACCCGAAACTATGACACTATCGTCTGGGACGCACGATGAAAAACGACATTGTATTGTGATGAACTCACCTTTGGGGACATCATGTGGGGCATTGGTTTTACGCCATGCCATTTGTCAATGCCTACTATGGCTTGATTCTTGTGGTGACGCCAGGGCCTGCTAATCTAGGCTTGTCTCTTCACAAACAAACCACTTACCTTAAAGGACAATCAAGATTTATCAAATACCACTACATTTGGTGCATGGGCCATGCCCACACACCTCCTTTATATCTGGAACTGGTACCTTACCGTGTTGTGCCACCATGCAAGAACTGTGTATGGCTTGATTATAATCCTCATGAGATACGTAGGAGCACCCAGGAACTTCCCTGCAGGCCCAGCCAAACTTTCATGTTCGGTCCCTCAACTCAACACTTCCCTAGAGGACCCATGGAATGAAGGGATTATTTCCTCATTCAAATTGGGTTTTGTAACTACCTTTCCATGTGTCTCCTGCTCTCTTTATTCATTCATGTTCTGAGTTATAAGACATTAAACTAAGACCCTTTCATGAACTATGTGCAGCTTGATCCCCATCCTCATGGGGAACGTAGGAACGCCTATGAACATTTCCTCAGTCCCAGCTCAACTCTCGTTTTTGGTCTCTCGACCTAAAAACTCTTCCCAGGAACACGTGGGGGTCGGAACACACAGTTCCCATTCGGGTCAGGTTTTTGTAAATACTCACCATGAGTCTTTGGTACTTCCTCTCATCCTTGGTCCAAATTTTACAACCCTAATCAATGATCTCCATATGGTAAGGGACTCTACTCCATCTATCTAATACGTATCGATGTCGTATTTAGATGCGTTTTTACAATGATCCAGAAGTGTGGAATTTTCATAGGGACATTCCCATCGTTCCATATCCAAGATTTGTGAGCTCGCTATTTGGATCCTCATCCTCTTCCACATCCAAAAGGACCCTCAAATGACATGGATGCCAGGCCTAAGGGCTCTCAATGGATGCGGGGCCTAATGTCTCTCTCATTGTTTCGAGCCAACATCCCTGAGGATCTCAAATAACATTTGTGATAGGTCTCATGTTTCGAACATGGTCAACAGTCGACCTTCATTTGTCTATCCCCAATCTTGGATAACACGATTAGGATGACGTGTTTCCGCTATGGTCAACAGTTATCCCCCATCATCATGACACCATCATTGTGATCCAAATTTCAAGCATCATGATTCACACACTTCTACTTCCTCATGTTCAAGTGGAATCCTAACATTCACAAGTATATCTCTTCGCGCATCTAGGTGTGCTTCATGGACAAGTTAGCATTATTGGGCTAGTATTTACCAAGTGTCCCTTCGTACTAACAAGCCTCTTTCTGTGTCAGGAAATTCCCTCCATTAATTATTGTTTCCCACACCAAGAATGACTCATGTGGGCTTAGTAGTTTTGGTGGGACATGTAACAACGTGGCCCAGATTCTCATCGTCCCGCATGACGTTTAACTGTGCTCTCAGAACTACGTATTGCTTGACTCACATACTCATTGGGTACGTAAGAATGCGTGACCACTATGTTTCGGTCCCATCTTAATTCTCACTTTTGGTCCCTCGACCTGAAGTGTTTTCCTAGGGGATTGGTGGTGTGATTTGGAATCAAATTCCTCATTCACGTCGGTTTCGTAGCTACCGCACCACATGCTCCCTGGGCTCTTCCCATTCACTTCCTATCATGTGACGTTAAACTACAAGAGGCCATATTTCCCCAATTCATGATACTAAACTGCCATTCTACCCTGAACATGTTCAAGATGCCCCATGTTAATCATGGGATGTAGAAGAGCCTCTTCCATAGAGGATTTCCACTTTTAGTGCTGGTCTATGACTACACTGTGCTTCCAGAAATACGTACGGCTTGATTCCAATACTCATGGGATATATAGTGACACTCTGGTATTTCACCTAGGGTCCAGCCCTAGGGATTTTAAAATACTGTCACTCCAAATTTCTGGCCCATGGCCTGACCCCTAGCGAGGGACCATGTAACTGCAACTACACCCCGAACAAGTCCGGGATGCCCCAAGATGAATGTGGGAAGTGACTGCTCCCTCGCCAGAGAGGTCCTGTCTGAAAGTAGGAATGATCCATGATCAAACTGATGTGTCCATAAAATGTGCTTCTTTCACACTGGCGTATTTTCAAGAGTGTTGGATTTTGTTCACATAAACCCTCACTCCACGTTCCACGCTTTACGTGGCATTTATTCAGACCCTCGACCATTTTCATGTATCGAGGAACCCACTAAGAGTATGGATGCATGACCTATGGCCCACATACTATCTTGGGCCGACATTCTGGAAGACTAATGGGTAGCACTTTGAGTTAGGTCCCGAGTTTCAAACATGGTCAATGGTCGACCCTCATTTGTAATCCCCATTTCAAGCTAACGCAATAAGGATACCATGTTTCGAACATGGTCAATAGTTATCCTTCATTGTCACCCCCCCCCCCCCGTAGCATTGTGGATTTTTGGGTATCATGATTCACACCTTACATTTCCCTATGTTCAGACTAATCCCAACACCCGTGGTGTTACCCCACTCATGCACCATAGTACACCAGAATTCGTAATCAGAATTTAGAGTCAGAACTCAGAAGAGTTCGTAACCAGAATTCTGAAAATTCGGATTCTAAAACAGAATTCTTCGTATCTAGGTATTTATAGGATACCGAGGTTTTGATTTCAAACCAAATTTTACACTTACAAAAACTATTATATGAACAATGATGAACTTGATAATGATAAATTTCCTTGGGAAAAAAAATTTCATTGTGAAAAAAGATTTCCTTAAAGATGTAAAACAAGGGGTAAAAAGGGATTTTCCATGAGATAAGGAGTTTGTGATTTTCAAAACAAGAAGTAATGGTAAAGTCATAAAGAAAATTTTTTGGCTTAACAATCTCCCCCAAGTACAATTGAATGGAAAATTCATAAGGAAGACCTTATTGGCTCAACAATTCCTCCTTTTTGGGAAGCACAAACATCCTTTCAAAACAGAATATAAGGGCATAGAAAAAAATTTCCTACACTTTGAAAATAAAACATATCTCCCTTCACATATGAACATTGGTGTATACAACTAACTCCCCCTTAGAATTTGAAACTCTAAAGATTTATTCTAGATTTTCAGAATGAAAATTTTCATTATCTTGAGTAGGGAAATCTTCATAATGGAAAACTCCCCCTTAGATAAACTCCCCCTTACGTAGGGATATTTCTTCTTAACATATAATTGTTTTTCCTTTCTCTCCCTTTGTGATTTTCAAAAATAAGTTAAGGGTATTTAAAAGAAATTATGATACCTGAAATATTAGTAAAAATATCCAAATAAAAACAAGCAACCACAATTTCATTATGATAGGAAGAATTGATTCAAGGAAAAACATATACAACAAAAGATCATATTTATATCTATTTTTCTTATTTATCAATGGGAATCGGCTTCTTCACGATGGTTTTCAGCTTCATTAGCAGTTTGTGATCCTCTCCTACTTGCTTCTATAAGGCTTTGATCCTATCATCTTGAGCATTCAGAGCCTCAACCTGAGCCTTCCGTAAGTTATCTTACTTCAAAAGCTTTTCTTGAATCTCGATCCAGATATTCCATTCTGTTTTCCAACTTCGGACAACATAATTCACCTTCCCATTTAGATATTTGACATTATAATTCCGAGTATTCTATTGAAGATTTAGATTTTCCACAAAGCTATTAGTAATATCCTTGATTTTTATTTCTTTTGTGTCAAAGGAATACTTATCAACATTTTAAAAGTCATCAAACTCTCTCAAATCTTACACTATATTCTCTGAGCATCTAACCATTTTCTTGTAATATTTTCTATGGGCTTCATATTTGATAAGTAAATTCTTGTGTTCAGCCTCAATATTTATGCACCTATCTGTCACTATGGATATAGAGTCTGATTTAGGATTCGTGCTATGTTGAAGCATATATAAACTAGAGTCAATTTTCAGAATGATCAAAATGGTGTCCACTAGCTTCTTTAGGGACTGAATGAAAAAATCATGTCCTATTGATGATGAATCTAAGTCTGAAACTCTTCTAGGTTGTGGTTCTTCCTCTAGCTCGACATGCTTCCTTTTAGAGGATCCAACATCTTGTTTCTTCCTTAAAGAAATTTTTCTTGGTGTTTCAACTACCAATTTTTTTCCATTGCTAGTTTTTGGAATAGATTCTTTATCTAGAGACTGATGCTCACTCTCAGCCAACTGAACAATATTATCTTCATCAATTTTTTGTTTCTCAGCTACTGACTCAATATCCTCAGGGTGAATGAAGTGATGATTATAACTCTCTTCCTTAGATAATTTTTTCACTTCCCCTTCAGCCTCTTCCTCAAGTCCAGAGGTAGCAAGATTCGAAGATCCATATTGAGATGTCCGGATTGACTATTTTTCAGAAGCACTTTCCTTCACATGATAATATTCAACTTAGTTAATCAGATCATCAGTGTGACTATTACTTTCATCCTTTTCTTGCACTTCTTCCGCAGCTTCTATCTATTCAGAAACCTTCTCTTGAACATTTTACGGATTCATAAAATTTTTCCTCATTGTCTCAGGAAATGGTCCAACTAAGATGGATTTTGGTACAAGAATGTTCTCGGATGCTACTTCAGTATCACTTAGAAGGGATTGAAAAATAACAGCCTTATATAATTTCTTCTTATTATTCTTCTCTTTGGATTTATTTTCAAGATCTTCAGGTCTTTCAATGCTTTGGCCTCTCTAGGGTCTATGCCAAACTGTGGATCCCCTTATTTCGGGTTCTTCTTATCCTCCCTCCATTTGGTAGAAACATCATCTGGATATGATTTCTACTTCTTGGGATTTGGAGGTGAAGTTTGAGCATCCTTGGATTTAGGGGATTCAACTTCATCTTCTACTCATTAAATTTTCTTTTCCTTCCTGCTTTCATAGATGATTCAGCCACTTCATCATTTTTCAGAACGACATCTTCCTCTTCCATTGGAAGATAATTAAATTCTCATGAATCTTTAGAAAATCCAAAATTCATTTTTTTTCAAAGTCTCATCGCATAATAACATCATGCTGCAATTCCTCGGCATGGAAATACAAGGAATCATGAATGAATCATGACAGTGAACTATCAACATGGAGAGTAGGGAAGGATACATGATTATCTGTGATCTAAAATTCCCATTGTTGATATTCTCTATCATAATTAGAATATCTTTCATCAGATTGTTTTTCCTTAGATTTACCAAAAAATATAATATATACATATCACTCTTCTTGAGTGTGTCTTTGTCACCCTTTCTCGGTACAATAAAACCATGAAACCATAACTCTAGGATCAGATTGTTATAGACAAGTGAGAAATTTTCATGGTCTTGACATCTGTAAGTCCAAGACATTGCATAGCCTTCACTTTTACAAGAGTCCATTGAACATTTGGAATCTTTTGGGAAGAAAATTCAGCCTCTCCTTTATAAGATAATCCTACCAAGATATCATCCTTGGTGTAAAAAAGTGCATATGTATTTCCATAACTCTTGAAGGAAAAATTTTCTCTGCCATCTTCCTTGAAAAAATAGGCTGATTCATAAAAATCATTCCGGAGATCCAAATACACATGATCTTAAGCCCCAGTCTTCGAAATGGATACACTCTCCCATCTATTAAGCTTGATATTATTGGAGATAATAGAGTCATATTTGATGAAGAAGTTCTGATGTACCAACCTATCCATGTATATCTTCCACTCCGCAATCGGCTTGACAGTAGACATCTCTTGAGAATGAAATTCACCAGACATTCGGTCTTGAGCACTTCTGAAAAGTTTGGAATAGGATTTTGAAGAGGGGTATAGGTTCGACATTAAAAAGCGTGAGAAACGATGTGGGAAAACCATTGGGGGTCCCCTTTTATAGGAGTTTAAGCAAAGGTTCATCTTCCCATTTCACTCTAATGGATGATAATTCCATTGATCTGATCTGAATGCTGAAATTATACCCGCAACAATACTTTTGTAAGATCTGATCTTTTTAGTGTTTTAAAGGAAAATATTGGGATTGAAGGAAATTAGAATCTAATAAAAATATTTAAAAAAGAAACTACCATCAAGTAAAAGGTGATTATAAAATCTCAAGAAAGAAATCATACCTTTCAGATTTCTAGGAGGATTATTCATATTGCGAAGAAATTCTTCATGAATAAATTTTGATTCTGAAAATTTTGATTATGAAAAAATGAAATCAAAGAAAAATTCATTATGAAAATCATCATTACGAAAATTTCAAGTACAAAAATATTCATTACGAAAAACTAAAAAAATATTCATTACGAAAAATATGGAAAACATCATTACAAAAAATAGTAAAAACTACATGACGAAAAATATGAAAAACATCATTACAAAAAACATGAAAAACCTCATTACCAAATTTTTTTTAAAACATCATTATGGAAAATATGAAAAACTTCATTACGAAAAATATAAAAATAATTCATTATGAAAAATATGAAAAAATTCAAATAAAATGTAATCCACCTATGAAGAGGAGTTTATTACTATATGGTAATTAATTTCAACATTATGTTAATATGGAGGATTAAGTAACGGTTATCATTCCTATCTTCTATTTAATGTATTCAAATCTATCAGAGGGTAAAAATTCTATGAAAATATCAACAAGTTGATTTTGAGTTCCGATAAATTGAAGAATGATATCTCTTTTTTGTATGTGATACCTAATAAAGTGATTTCTAATAACTTTGTGTCTTTCACGAGAGTGATGTGTTGGGTTTTTACTAAGGGCAATGTAACATTTGTTATCAAACAAAATTTGTGTTTTGGTTAAATTCTTACCATAGTCTTTGAGTGTGTGTTGTATCCACAACACTTGAGCACCACAACTTCTAGCTGCTACATATTCAGCTTCAACAGTGGAAAGTGCTATTGAGTGTTTCTTTTTGAAAGACCAAGACACTAATGAATCTCTTAAGAAATGTCATGTTCTGGATTTACTCTTTCTATCTATTATACATCCACCAATGTCAGCATTTGAAAAACATTTCAAAACAATATCATTTCCAGAAGTATAAAATAGTCCTAAATCAATGGTTCCCTTTAAGTAGTGAAAAATTATTTTCACTAAGATTAAATGAAATTCCTTATGATTGGATTTATATCTTTCACATAAGAATACTAAAAACATTAAGTCTGGACATGTAGATTTCACGTAACGTAAACGTACTATCATACCTCTAAAAGTTGTTTGATCTACTAGTGTCCCAAGTTCATCATGATCAAGTGTTTTTGAGGTATAAATGTTAATACTTATACTTTAAGTGTTGTCATATCCATAATTTTTTAGAAGATCTATAATATAATTATGTTGGGATATGTAAATTACTTCGTTTTTATTACATATTGGAAAACCAAGGGAAAATGTTAACTCACCCATCATACTCATTTCAAACTCAGATTTCATTAGATCTGTAAAGGAATCGGTTAAGGATTGCTGAGTTGAACCAATTATTATGTCATAAAAATAAATTTGAACAATCAAAAAAATTATCTTATCTTTCTTTATAAAAAGGGTTGGATCTTCATTTCCCTTAACATTATTATTTCGAAGAAAAAATCATATAAGTCTATCATACCAAGATCGAGGGGATTTTTTAAGGCCATTCAAAGCTTTGGAAAGTCTAAAAACGTGATCAGGATGTTTTGAATGTTCCAAACTAGGAGGGTGTTCAACAAAAACAACCTCTTGGACATAAACATTAAGGAAAGCACATTTCAAATCCAATTAAATAAGTTTGAAATTTAAGAATGCTGTAATGGCTTGTAAAATACGAATAGATTCCAATCTAGCTTCTGGAGAATAGTTTTCTTCATAGTCTATTCGTTCTTTTTTATTATATCCTTTAACAAATAATCTAGATTTATTTCATAAAGTGACTCCATTTTCATCACACTTATTTTTGAAGACCCATTTTACTCCAATAACTGATGTTTCCTTAGGTCTTTCAAATAGAGTCCAGACTACATTTTTTTCCAATTCATTTAGCTCATCATTGCATAGAACTAATCAAATCATCATCACCTAAAGGTCCATCAGTGATTTTTGGTTCTAATTGGGAAAGGAAATCTAGATGTTATAATTCATTTCTTAAGGAACTTCTAGTCCTTACAGGTTGGTTTACATAACCAATGATCCTATCACTGGGATGATTCTTCAGAAACAACTGATTTGGGTTTTGTAAAACATGTTCATCAACATAGGGTAGAAAATATTCCGGGGTAAATATTTCAGAAGTATCTTCATGGACATTTTCCTTATAAAAATTATATTCTAACACTGGTTGATAATCAGTTTTGGAAAACACATCTGAAGATTTAGGATGGGATTGTTTCAAAACAAAAGGACCAGTTTCATCAATTTTCACATGTACTGTCTCTTCAATAGTGAATGTGTTTTTATTAAAAACTCTATAAGCATTAGATGTTGTGGAGTAGCCTAAGAAAAGTCCTTCATCCGATTTTGGTGAGAATTTATGTAAATTATCTTCAGTATTGAGAATGAATAATTTAAAACCAAAAACCATGAAGTTAGAATGTCTAGGTTTTATACCATTCCATAACTCATAAGGAGTTTTATTAAGAAATGTTTTAATTAAAACACTACATATAGTATGAAATGCCGTACTTACAGATTCAGCCCAAAAATATTTGGCTAAAGAATACACACTCAACATGTTTTTTGTTATCTCTTGAAGAATCCTATTTATTCATTCTACAACACCATTTTTTTTGAGTTGTTCTGGGTGTTGATAAGTTATGATTAATGCATTTTCTAGTACAAAAAAGTTCAAAATCATAATTATGAAATACTTCTCCATGATCACTATGAAGAGTTTTTAATGGATGGATTTTCTCATTTTTAACGTGGTCTCTAAAACATTTATAATCTGAAAATATTCAGACTTCATTGCAAGAAAATAGACCCACTTAAATCTAGTGTAATCATCAACTATAAAAAATACATAATAATTGCCCCCAATACATCCAGTTTGGGTTAGACCAAAACTATCCATATACACTAACTCTAATGAATTGGTAGTTGAGACTTCACCGATTGATTTAAAACATTACTTATGTTTCATTCCATATTGACAAGGGTCACAAACTTTTGAAGAATAAAATCTAAGCTCTGGTATATCCTTAACTAATCATTTCATAGAAATTTTTCATATGTTTCTAAGGTTACAGTGACCTAACCTTCTATGCCATAACAATGAATGATCTTCCATTACATTAAGGCAAGGAAAATCTTGGCTCCTAAGGACTTCTACGATTAGTGTGTAAACATTATCTTTCTTATGTGAATAAATAATTAAATCATCATTAGAATTGTGTACAAAACACTGGTCATTCCTAAAATCCACAAGATAACCTTAATCACATAATTCGATTATGACAATGATGTTTTTGTATAAGATCCTAACAAAAAAAACATTTGAAATCAATGATTTTTGAAGAAAAACTATTTTACCTATACCAATAATTTCTCCCTGAGCATTATCTCTGAATGTTACTTTTACTCCTTTCTTATTGATAATATTTTCAAAGTAGTTTTTGTTACCAGTCATATGCCGGAAACATCTGCTATCCATGTACCAGGTGTTTCTATTGTTACTCTCTCTATTTTCATGAAAACAAAAGAGTTAGACTTCCGGAATCTAAACATTATTGTATCTGAGAATTTTAGAAAGAATTTTTTTTGGAAACAACACGTTCTTAGAAAAATAGGTTTTATGAAATCCTAAAGATTGGGTTTTATTTAAGGAACAATTTTTTGCCCAGTGTCCACCACACTAACACTTAGTACTGAATGGAGCACATTGAGGAATAAAATAATTGTGACTTAAAATAGGTTTAGAACTAGTAAAACCATAACCAGAACTATTCCTTAGAGGTCGTATTTGAGAATACATTTTATCAAAATTTTATTTACCTAAGGTAATGTTTGACAAACACTTATTCAAGGAAAATATTTTGGATTCCAGATTGATAACCAAGTTCTTGTTTTTAAAAAAATTATATTTTGAAGTAGATCTAGGCTCCAAAACATATTTCTTAGATATTACATTTTCTAGATCATTAAAAAGTTTATTCTACATAGAATTTACTTCCTCAATATATTTTGAAATATTTTCAAAATCATCATTTTTCATATCGTTATCTTTAGAAAGATCTTATATTTCATTAATAAGAATAGTATTCATAGATTTTTCCATATCAATTTGTTTTATGAGTTTTGAGTTATCAATTTCAAGATGTTTAGGAAATGTAGAAACTTTTTCATGTGATAGTAAAGTATAATATTCTTTAGATGAAGATTATTCGTCAGAAGAGTTATAACATTAACTATAATTAGAATTATATGATATATTTGCCATAGATTCAGAATTTTTTACCTTATCCATTAAACAATGATTTTCAATAGGTAGTCTGGCTATTAGACCAGGATTCTTCGGTCCAAGAGATTCATAATCTGAAGATTCTCCTGAAAAGTCCCCAACACTTGCACTCCAGGTGACATTGGATTTTAAGAATTTCTTAGCTTTAGCCTTGTAATACTAATTTCTGTTCCTCTCAGAATTCTTTTCATTTCTTTCTTTCTTCTAATGCATTGGACAATCATGGCTTATATGTCCAGTTCTATTGCATTCATAATGTGTAACTTCTGAATCTTTGTTCTCATTTCTATATTCCTTCTTGTATTTGGATTGAAAGTTCCTCTATCCATCAATCTTGTTCATCCTTCGAGTAATATTTTCTAACTAATTATCTGAGTATTCACATCCAATAGATTCACATTGAATAATAATCTTCTTATATTTGGATATGGTATCTCTCTCAAGAGTCTTAGATTTCATATGATGTGAAATTGTAGTAAATGAAACATTTCTATTTCCATTATTCTTCTTTACATTATCAACATCTCTATTCATTATAGTCTCATGTTGTAGAAGAGTTCCAAAGATTTCATCAAGAGTAATCTGAGCAACCTTTCTGTTATCATATATAGTTGTCTTCTTGGATTCCCACTCATTGGGAATAATGTCTATGATCTTATCAACAAGAGCTTGAACATCTTATCCTTCTTCACCCATTGATTTTAACTATTAACAATAGTCATGAATCTTTGTTCCACCTTACATATGGGTTCTCCATCAGGAAAGTTAAATTCATGGTATTCAGATCTCAACATAGATCTTTTTGTCTCTATAACTTTAGTAATACCAAAATGTGTAACTTCACATTTCTTCCAAATACTATTTAATGCTTCCCCAGATGAAATTTATCTATATATATTTCTATTCATGGATCAATGAAAATTATTTCTTACCTAATAATTCAGTTGATATTCATGCTTTTCTTGATTTGTAAAGGTACTAACTTCTCTATCAGGGATTCTGTATCCTCTAGTAAGCATAACAAAATTATCAACTCCAGTATAGATAATGAATGTCTTCACAAGATCTCTTCAATATTCATAATCATTTCCATCAATGATAGGTGGTCTTTTGGATTGTGATTGTCTATGGAAGAAACATTTGTTCCTATCATGTAAAAGAAAAATTATTTCCACAAAAACATGTTAATAAAAAAAGTCCGTATACAGGGAAAATATTCCTAAACAAGGAAAATAAAGAACAAGAGTATCTATAAGAAAAAATGAATCTGAAATTTATGAGTTCAAAAAACAGATTCCGAAAAATATTATTCCGAAAAATAGAAGAAGGTGTAGAAGAATTATCATCTAAATCAAAAAATAAGATTAATTCAGATTGAACCAAAATTATAAAGCCAATTGTTGAATTGGTTCAGGATTCATGGTAACCTCCTCTGATTTAAATTGTTGGATCAATAGATACATTTGTTATGATACTGATTTTAGTATCAAATTATGATGCATATAATCAATATACAAGAGGGGGGTGAATTGAATAATTTTAAAAATTCATTTGTATCTTTTAATGATGGTTATGTTTAACAAGGTTAAACAAGATAATTCAAAAAAACATATAATTATACAGACCTGCTTGAATCCATAAATATGTTTTCGGGAAAGTGAATCTAGAAATATGGTTCCAGAAAGTGAAACTTAATGAATGTTTACAAAAATAAAGATTCGACCTTAAATTATATAGTTACTTACAATAATAGAGTAAAAATATAATGAAGTATAAGATAGTAATACTTTCCTCAAAAATAAAAATGCAGTGAAAACTTGTTACAAAACAAGTAACAATAGTATGTCTTTTAAACCAAAGAGTAGGGTATCCATAAACCTTGGATAAAGGTCCCATGATTTATACTTTCTTGAATTTTTTTCTTACCCACACCAGTGTAATCCCTTGATACGAAGATTTGAGTCTGTCTTGTTATCCCCGCAAGCCCTCGACTTCATGGTAGTCGGAACCTCTGTCTTCCTCATGAAGATAACCCTCAACTTCAAGGTAGTTGGAAACTCTGTCTTCCGATCCCCGAAATCCATCGATTTTAGATAATAACAATCAGAGTCGCACAATGAAAAACTGAACAAGTAATTCAGTACGCACAAAGAAATGAAAGTCTCTCTCTAGAAATCAATTAAACAACATGTAATCTCTGGAGTCATAGAACTGTTATGAGATCTTTAAAATGATATCATATTTATAGGAATGGTTTCAACAGTCAACTCCCTCCACCAATGGTTATATTTTTCCTTGAATTTCGGAGGGACCTGTACATGTGTCACTCAAACTAAGGTTTGTGAGTAACTGAAAGCACGAAATTATTGTATAATAAAACACGTGTAAGCATAACTAAAATTTGATATTTATAATGTAATGAAATATTAATGTTCGAAGTCTAACCCAAATTAAAATCAGAGTCTTTAATGTAAGGATATTCGGATTCTGTTTTATAAGAATTCAGATCCTGATCTCTATAGAATTCAAGAGTCTGAATTTCTAGGAAATTCATAGTCTAGATTGACAAGAATTCGGACCCAGAAAATACAAAGTTCGGAGTCAGAGATCCTGAGAATTCGGATTCAAAACTCATAAGAGTTCGGAGTCTGTATTCAGAGAATTCATATTCAGAACATGGAAATGTTCATAACCATAATTCATATTCAGAATTCAGAGTCATAACTTCATAAGAGTTTATAACCAGAATTTGTAATCAGAATTCAGAGTAAGAACTCAATAAGAGTTCATAACCTGAATTCGTAATTAGAATTCGAAGTCAAATCTTCATAAGAGTTCATAACCAGAATTTATAATCAAAATTCAGAGTCAGCACTCAGAAGTGTTCATAACCAGAATTTTGAGAATTCGGATTCTGAAACAGAATGCTTCATGTCTAGGTATTTATAGGATTCTGAGTTTGTTGTTTCAAACATAATTTTACACTTAGAAAAAAATATTATATGAACAATGAAAAACATGATAAAGATAAACTTCTATGGGGAAGAAAATTTTCCTTAATAAAGTAAAACAAGGGGTAAAAAAGGGAGTTTTCATTTAGATAAGGTGTTTCGGATTTTCAAAACAAGAAGGAATGGTAAAGTCAAAAGAAAGCCTTGTTGTCTAAACAATCTCCTCCATGTATGAGGGAATGGAAAATTCATAAGGAAGTCCTTATTGACTCAACATGATTGTGATACCATGAACCCTTATTAAAGGTATTTTTGATTTTCTATCAGTTTTTATCATTACGGTGTCTACGATATGCATTAGTCACCCCTTGGTTTTGGATATTTCCAAGGAAAAATTTATAAATTTAAAACGTAATATATATATATATATATATATTATTTCTAATATGGATAATGATAAAAAATATATGTTAATATAGTTTTTCCGGGCATATAATCTAAAACCACTATAAAAATTAAATGGGAACACTAATAACTCATAATCATAATGAAAATAATGAAAATATTTTCATAGATAATGATTGGGAATCTAAAAAATAAAATAATAAAGGGACAATTAACCTTATATATGATAATTACATTATCAAACCATAATCAATTTTCAATATTCAACAATTATTTAATAGTGAATTAAAAATTTATATTAATTTAAAATATTTATAATGGTATGTAGATTTACAATGATTAAGGGGGTTCAATTGAATATATTCTTCATATAAAATAATTATGGTGAGATTATCTCCATCATTGTGTATGGTCACTGATCCAATTATTTTTTAAAGTTCATTATTATTGTTAAATTCAATATATATATTATTAAATATTTGAATGGTCAATGATGACGAAATAGAATTTACCCATCTACTATGATTTATTAATATAAATTATTGAAGTTTTAATTAAAACATAACATATTTATATCAATATTTATATCTATGACACACATAGACATAAAAATAAATATAAATTCAGTAACTACATAAGCCAATAGAAGACCAACAGGTTGTATGATATTTTTTGAATAAAAATATAATCACTTATAAAATATAATCAATTAAATATTTCAATCCATATTAATATTTCAATATGATGTCATCACTTTACACAAATATTTTAAAACTTATCATTTTAAAATCTCAAATTTAATTTTTTTTAATGATTATGAGTCCAACTCATACTAATTATTTAACTACAAAAATGTTTAACATGATCTAATACACCATATATAAATTTATTTATGTTATTATTCACCAATTCGTTATGTATGAGAATTATAGATGAATTTTGTTAACTCAATAATTACTAATTCAAATATATATTTATTTTCTAATTGATTGAATAGATAAATCTAGTACAAAAAGTTTATAATGATTTCCCACGAACTATCTCAATATAACTCAAATGAAAAATTTAATGACTACCTATACAATATACATAAAATTATAAATAAATTTACCAGAAATTTATTTCACATAATTAATTAAATAAATAATGACCATTTTTATCTATGACAGTGAAATTTTAATGGGTCAATGAAATATTGGGAAATGACTCATTAAAATTTTACCTATAACATAATTTTTTTATCATAAATAAATAACTTTACACTAGTGATAAATTAGAAAATTAAATGAAACAACACCAAATATGTCTATCATGTCTAGTTATATATGATTTAATGGATTCCATAAGTAACATGTATGAAAATATTAAATTGATAAATGTTGAAAAGCGACATTAACATTATTATTACATTGACCGAACTATTTATATTTTTTGGGATGGGTTATAACATGAATCTTATGTATGAAGAATTCTATAATCATATTAATGAAATATCATGTAGTAGAACATAATAGATTGATAATAAAATTATGTATTATATTAATACGTAGCATATTACCTAATATAACCATTATCCTAAAAAACGTAATGTAATAATTTATCCCTATGGAAATGTTTCCAATATCACATTGAAATAAAAATGATACAATTACCTTATAAAAAATATATAGAATATCATGGATACCCAATGAGTGATAGAGTAGTGGTTTAAATAATTAATTATGACATGTGATGTAATTATTTATTTAATGAATGGAATCACATATAAATAAATACATATTAAATAAAGAATAACAATTGGATATTTCATATTTATATAATATATACTGAATAATAACCAAGGGGAAAAAATTTGTATCGTAAATTCAAATATGGAAAATATATAAATTTCATGAAGGAATCACCATTCCCATTACACAGTGTTATGTAATAATAAACTATGTGATGAATATAAAATTGAATATAATACAACTAGGTAATATATTAAAATAAATATCCTAAATAAAAATTCATTTATAACTAAAACACGAGATGTAATTCTGAAAATAATTTCATGAATTAAAGAAGGGGTAAGGATGATTAAAAAGGATATCCATATACTAATTTATAAAGTGGAATGTGAACATAATCCATTATAAGCGAGTAAATAATTTTTTTACATAAAATAAATGTTGAAAAATTTATATACCATGTTCAAAGTATATGTAATAAAAACATCTTAATGATACTAAATGAAAATTAAAATAAATAAGTTACAGTTTACCAATAGAAATACCTTTATCAAAATCACCTAAACATTGAACATACTAATCACTCAATATATGAATAAAATTATTCCTAAAATATTAATTTAATATCTGTATTCATATTTTATTAACATATATTTTAATTTAGCCTAATTATTATTCAATAATATCTTATTTTTATTTTAAGTCTGTATTAATGATATGTTCATTCTAATGGTTAAATGATCATTCTCGTATTGTGGTCTCAATATTTTCTCATTGTTGAAGAGTTACTCTAATACATAACATAAAAGTAGTAATGTTTTCAATTATTCCACATGTTTTTAATTCATGTGTTCATTCAAGTATTGGATTTATTTAAACCAATTGAAACTAATATTCACGATTAATTTATTCTATTTTGTTTTTCCATAAATAAAAAATTATATTTATTATATATTCATCACCCATTAGATAACCTACAAGATTGGTAGTGATGTTAATAGTAAACCCCAAATCCCACCATCAATATTTTATTTCATGGTGAAAATAAATATGGGAATGAAAAACACAACATGGGAGGAAATACCGTCTTTTATATAGGAAATATAAGAACAACCATAAATCAACACCAAATATATAAAATAAAACACATAATGAAATTAATATTTAAAATAAATGTATTTTCATATTAAAAAGTGTAATACCTCTAATGAAATATTCAAAATTCAATAATCTCTAACAGAATTAAGTTCTGAAACACTACCTAAACACTATACGAACAGATAGTAATTTCCTTCCCTACCAACATATCAGAACTATTGATAAATATAAAAATATATGAATATAAGGATGGGTATGAACATATAAAAACTTACATACTCACTAGAAAATATCCAAATTTTTTTATTAAGTATATGAATTCCTTAATCGAGAAATCGTCTAAGATAACTTATTCCCAATCCAAGGATAACTATATCCAATATGTCTAATGATTCAAATAGTAAATCCATATTAATATATAATATAATAAACATTAAAATAAATACTTCATGGGAGGTACCACACATTCACATCCAAAAAAGTTATCACCCTCAATCCCAAATGGCATAAATCAAGGTGCATCCACCCCTTTCAATAACTATATAACACAAGTATAGTTTTTATATTAATACTACAATACTAATTTAAAATGTAATTACATATAAAAATTTAACAACAATGTCCAACAATTTCCATAAACACTATCAATATCTTATATCTACACTACAAGAAGAATAGAGAGAGGGGGAGGGAAAGTATACATACACCAAACTCTCCCTCATCCCACAGTATTATGGGTTCACACAGTACCTATAACATTATATATGTGTCAATAGTGTATCTTATATATTGTGATTTAGTATCATAATAAAAAAACATAATATGATATTCATTAATATTCAATAATCCAATCCTTTCCCATACATAACTATTCAAACACCATTATAATTATACAAAATGATCACTCTATGATTTATACACAACAATAACAAATATTTAAGCCACTCATAAAAAACTAACTAACTAGTACTAGAACAACTCTATAATTAGTTAATATATTCAAATTAATGATTCAAATAAAATTTCAATAACTTTAATTACATCACAATATAATTTATATGTTCATCTAATAACATCTCAATAAACACATAATTAAAATTATTTTACCCCTAAATAATTACCATTATTTAAGTAATTTTATTAAATAATAAGGTTATTTTTCACAATCCCACACCCATTAGTGTTATTTAGTTGTTTTATTATTATGGAAGAATTCCATATACCTAAGAATCTAAAACTTCCTAATGAAATACACTAAAACAATAAAATATAACAAATTATTAAGCTATTTCCATTTATATCCAACATGAAAAAATTAATATAAATTCTCTTACCACTTCCATAACAAATTCAACAAAAAACAGATTCCACAATAATAAAAATTAATTCTTTTCATTTCAATTCTCTCAAAATACTATTTTATTCTCAAGAAAAGTATGAGAAATCAAAACATTTAGGATTTCCACATTTATATTTTGATAACATCTTTCAAACTATGTAAAAAATTTATGTTACAATTTCACACAATTAATAATCAATTACAGTTATAATATCATTTTTTTTGTGAAACTAATGAATCAATTTGGTCAATAATATGTGAAATAATATTATGCATTATAGAAAAATATCCATCTATATTAAATTAATTCATTATTAAAGGTAATTTCATGTCCACCCTTGTGTAAAAATTAATCTTAAATAAAATTAATATAAACAAATAAGGATATAGTTTGAATAATTCACATCAAAATAATCATGACTGTTTCTCTAAAAAATATAAAAATTGTTATCCCTCAATTATTTTTCAAGGAATGTATAAAAATTCAATAGCATTTCAATAATACACCAATTACATAAACCATAAAAATTGTAAGTGTCTATGAATAATGATAAATATAAAATAGGTATAATAGTGGAGAAGAGAACCTTGAATCCTGAAAATTCATCATCTTGCATCTATGGGATTAAATGCCCAACAAATGATTGACAACAATGATGGACGATCATCATACCCACCTAGGGTTTTAAGAAGAACTAGGTTACCAAATGGGTGTTGTGGAAAACTCGTACTTTATATTTCAAACGTGCCAAATCAAGCTGCGTAGAGGTGAAAATTGATGATGAAATAGTTTAACGTAGACAAACCATTCAAAAAACAGCACATTGAATATAGAGATATGAAATATCTGATGATAACTCCACTTCACAAAACACACATTTTAATAATCCATAACTAGTTATTTTTAGATCCCTATTAAAACTAAAAGAAATTCATGATGTTATGATCCATATCATAATAGTTTTTAAAACCATAGTCATAATCAAGACCATATCTCATTATTTTGTTTCATCTTGGGATTCTAAAAAATCATACAGGAAATAAATCCATTAATATTTATGGGGAACACAAATTACATCATGGTTTACAACAATGATTTAATTATATATCAAAAAAATAACCTCAAATCAAATGGTAGTTCTCCATAGAAATGCTCGCAACATTGTATCTAGAGATACAACCATGTGGTTCCTAGTTATATCACATCATTAAGAAGAGTAAACCACGATAATTTTTCATCGAAAAGACTAATAAATTATAATTAGTAAAAATCAACATCTAAACTCTCTTTTTTCATACAAATAACCAATAAAACCAAAAATATAGGACCATGAAATTTTGAAACTGAATATTAATAAAATTTTCTGTGATTATCATAAAAAACACTCCAAAATAATGGAATTTTATAATATAAAATCATAAAAACACTCCGATATTTCTCTTCAATATGAATTCACCATTTATAAGAGGATATTTTATAAAAAATTAAACCTAAAAAATCAACCATTTCATATAATATAATCAATGTTTAATTACTAGAACCAAAAATAAAATCTAGATATTAGGTTTTAATCTATGTATTTCACATTGGATAAAATTCCATAATTCCAACATGCCTACATAAAAATCACACAAAAAATGAGGCATCCTTATACTTCAATTTATTTATTGTCCCCTAATTTCAATAGGCCTCTTCATATACATCATATATTTCTATATATATTTTTTCTCACACAAAAGTATAAGGGATTAAATATGAAAATATTTTTCTAATATTTATATTCATGATAGATATCAGGAGTTTTATCTATTTGAGGTGGAAGACCTAACTTATTTGATACCTCATTTACTATATAAAACACTTAAAAAATTCACACTAATTATAGAGAGATAATATTTATTATAATAAACATTGAATATAAAATATGAGAAGAATTTTTTAAAAAATATCAACAATCATGATGTCCAAAGGTCCTTCTAAATGATTTTGAAATAATTATATAATAATCATATTCATCATTCAACATCTAAAAAGTTTATTTTTATTTCTCCAAAAAATGCTAATAAAAATTTAATGTTGTGATTAATGATTCTCCAAAATTTCTTTAGTATAATAGTAATATAATTGATCAAACATGTAACAGAACAAATTAATCTATTAAAATGTTGAGTGATTGATATTTTTATATGAAATCCCAATTTATGGAATGATCATTACACATGAACCTCTAAAATAAATATCACATTAACATATTAAGTCCTATTGTGCATAAATAGTTTTCGATATCTTCAAATAAATATGAGGATTAAATGAAATAAAAATGAGTAATTGAGTTCCAATATAATAATATATTCCCTTTAAAATTGAATGAAATACATTTTATTTTGGATGATTTTGAGATATAGAGTTTCGATGAATTAGTTATCTATCCATATATTAGGTGTCTTTTACAGAGGTAATGTGTTTAATTAGAATATTCTCTTATTATAGAACATTTATATTAATATTAATCCAATGAATGATAGCGTTGATATAGTTATTCGGTTATTTGTATTATCAAAGAAAAAAATAATTTTATACTGTATGTTTTACATTTTTCATCAACTATAGTGATGTTCACTCATTGATCTATAGTGATTAAAAACATTTAATGTGTCGTAATTTTTATGGTTGACATTTGATGATGTTGAATTAGTAGGTGACCTATGTATGTTATTTTCAATCATTATACTATTGTAGAATAGGTTTGGGATTTAAAATGACTTATTATTATTTGGATAAAGAGTGATTTTTTTGTCTAAAAATTTCGAAAGCTTCATTGAATTTTTCAATTCAGAAGTCATTTTTAATAAAAAGTTTCCATTTGAATAAAATATCATATATCTCATCATTAATTCCATAATAACACATGTATAATTAATTTAATTTAATAGAAAAAATGGTGTCTCTCATGTGATTAATTGTTATGAAAATAGAAAAAAAATATAAATCATGTTTGTTGGATTATGAATGAATAGACTGAGTTAGACTAACTAATATTAAATTAAAAAAATAATGGGATGGTGATACAACTAGTGAAAATATTCTATGGTTGTTTTGGTATCAAAACACTGTCTACCATAACAAGGTTAAACTATGGATTTTGTTTTTAGAATTTTAGAAATAATAAATGATGATCAAATCTAGGGAATTTAAGAATCATGGTTGATTTTTGGCTTCATTATAAATTAAAAAATAGACTAAACATTTTCATGGAATATTTCTTGTCATGAGAATAATATACATATCATAAATTCTGAGTATAGAACATGCCATGGTGAAATTAATTATTAAATTTATTTTCAATATCGTTTGGAGAGATGAATTAATTTTTTTTAACATTTAATGGTGATATTTTTCATGATGTTTTATGATAAGAGTTATATATTTTGAGAAGATTTTAGGAAAACGTTTATTTAATGATTACTCACATCTTATATATTTAATATATAATTGATCTAATATCATAAATATGGATATATTGATCTTCAACCATATCATGGATTAAAATAATGGGATATCTTAATGATAAGTTAATGGATTTATATATTTTTTATTATATTTTTTAAATTCCTATTATAAAATAATTATGTTTCACATGATTTCTACGGTAAGTGTGAATTTCTTTATAGAATTAATTATGGAACGTGAGTGAGAGTGATATGAATAATAATTAGAGATAATTTAAATAAGGAGATTTCATAGAATAGAAAGAATGTGAAATGATAGAAGATGAAACAAAATAAGGCATAGATTACACACATGGTATATATATGATAATACTACCTATATTTGTTGTTTTGGGAGAAGGGGGATCAAAACTAATATTCATTTTTAAATAAGTGATAGACAATTTTACAGTTTTTGGTAAACAATCAATAATTAGAAATATGATAATCCATAACACAATGAATGAAAGATAATATCAATAATAATTTTGAGTAAGGATGAATTATTTCTTCACATGATCAGATATTTTTTTATTATATACTTCAAACATGGTTTGATGTATAAAACGTACATGAAAATTCATGAATAGTGATTTTAGTGGAAAATGTGGTATCATGTGTTTTTATATCATTCCATGGATGTAAATTATCATTTCTTATTGAACCTTGTACATCATGTGTTTTTATGTTTTCATTTTTGGTGTGTGAGAAGACCGGTGATGACATCAATCACTCTTACAAGTGATAATAGTAATTTTCAATTGATATTATAAGATATAATATAGAATATTCCTCCAAATTAACCCTCCATTTCATTGAACCATCATATTGTGTTGTGTCTATCAGAGTTAGTGTCAAATCATTCTAGGTTTATAATGAAGATTGACAATGTTTAATTTAATTATGGTGATGTTTATTTACCTATATATTTAATTGATATTAACTCAATCCTTGAATCAATGATGTTTTTATGTTTCCTTTTCAATGTGTTTTAGTGAAAATAGTTTTTGATCTAGGATTTTACAAATTTCATATATATTATATATTTAGTTTGTAAAAATATTTCCCAAATTTAATAGGAAAAATGAAAATATTTTTTGGTAAATAATGTTTCCATAATTTCATTAGATAGGTATAGATGTTTAGAAATTGTTATTGATTGATTTAGACTAGTTACATAAGTATTTTCATGGACACATTATCCTATAGAAATTTTTTTACATTCATGTAAATGAATGAAATACTATATTAGAATCCCATTCATAGATGGGGTTTGTATTAATTGTAGGATTTGAGGCCAAAAAAGGAATTTGGGAAAGGGTATATAATATATATGAATGAAATTATAATGAAAAAATGATAAATTTAAAATTTATTAACTGAACAATGATGATATAAATATTACTAAAGAATAATTTTTTTTAATTACCAAAAAGTGTTGATAAGGTACTGATATCCCTTATAGGAATAATTAAATATTAATAGATATATTTGATGATAACTTTGATGAACCTTATATTCTGGAGAATTGTGATTTTTTCATCAAATATTTAGAATGTGGTAGAAGATGAATGCAAATATTACGTAGAGTCCACATATAAATATTAATATAAAATTTATATGAATTTAAAAAAAAGTTCTTAATGAAAGAGTTAAATAAATAATGCCTTATTTTAAAAAAATTATTTATCTAAGAAGGATTAAAATATTACTGATATTGTTGATAATGGTTTTCCAAATTTTGTAGAGATAAGATGTGATTAATTGTTATTATGGATTCCAAGGAATCGATGTAACAACAAATAATTACATAAATGAAAATTTGCTCCATATAATTATATAATATCATATTAAACACCTAAAATCACAATTTAAACAAAATTAAGAATTTATAAATGATGAATAAATAAAATATATAGTATTCCAATATGTTAAGGAATATATACCAGAAGAATAATAACATGAATATTAGAATAGAGTCAACAACCTTATTAATAGTAAACCGAACAATTGAATAGTAACCGCACCAATGAGTGTATAAATAAAATTAATCAATCTTATATTTTACAATATTATTTAATAATATGACATAATAAGTAAATAAATATTTTGAAAATTATTCATTAGCTTTTGGTATTTTGTTAGTCATTAATTTTTATTTACAATTTTATTTATTATATATTAATTTCGTAAAATTTAGTAACATAATTTGGATTCATAAAGTATTAATTATATTTATCTTGATTTCAATATAATATTATGATACTGTAGTTATTTTTTCAATATGATATAAATTTAGATATAATTTTTAAATCATTATTTTTCATTAAAGTTATGAATTTTTAAAAAAATCATATTCTCCTCACACCTCTCAAGTAATGATCCTTGCCCAAATTCTACTAAAATAGTGACCTATGACCGTCCCACTTGTATAGGATGATTTTTCCTTGTCAAAAGACCAAGTCTAATCCCCTAAGGAGGTTCCAAATAATATTTAATTAGAAGGTGAACCATTTTCATTTTCATTTAATTTCCTTTCATGTTATATTAGTTTTTATTTATCACATAAAATACCTTCATTAAAATGGTTTTAAAAATATAGTACCTAAATTATTATGGAATATTATTACTTAATTGGGATAATTCATCATCATATCTCTTTCCCCCACCTTTTATACTAAAAATGGAAACATCTTCTACAATGTCTTAATTTATCATATTCAAGGATGATAGTGTCTTCAATTTCCATTATCATCATCAAGGCTGGTCCTGATACCAATTTTTTGGATGAATCAGATTATTGTATTTTTATTATATCTTATGTAATGTTCTATAATAATTTTTTACTGATCACATTAATTTATAAATAAAAATAAGTTTTTTTTTGTGATTGAAAACCTCCAAAATAAACCCAAACAATTATCATTAGCTATTTATCTAATGATTAATCCATAATCCATAAAAATGATATATAAGTAAAATTTTACATATGTACATTAATTAATAACATATTAGTTCAATCATGGATAATTACCCCCTATTTAAGCGGTCTTTTTTACATGTATATAAGTAAACTGATCCTGAAAGTCAGAGAAACCAACACACACAAATAATGAAATTGAATCCTTTAACCCCAAAAGGCCATAAATGTACATAATAATTTTATAATCAATAAAATAACTATATAAATAATTCATTAAATATTAATTTGGGAATCTAATTTTATTATCTGGTACATTAAGATCAAGTGATGGAAACCTTTGGAATTATGGTATTGGATTCTACCCGAACCTCCATTATTCCATTGGGATATTCCTTCTCTCTTAATTAATTGATGAAATAAAATTATATTTTTAATTACATATAATAATTTCTTTGTATATGTTTCAAAATCATGTATTATGATCTGTATATCCTTTTTGGGATTTAATTGTTTTTTATTGGATCCACATTCTATTATTCCTGACAAGTATGGCCAATTCAAGGGAACTTACCAAACTATTAAATGTTTTCATGTAATCTCTATAATATATTTTGAGCTAATTTTTTTTAAATAACTCATTTTATTACGAAACAATCATTTGTTCTATTTTAATATTATATAAAATATTATACCATTTTCTCCATTAAATGATATTTAATATATACCTTAAACCGAACAAATTTTTTTAACTCCATCATTTCTTATTTAATATTTTTTCTTGTTATACCTTTAGTTAAAATCACTAATCATTATATATACCTAAATTACATTATTAATTTCAATTTATTATTTAAATCCATTCATTCATTGAATGAATTGTGATATTCCCTTATGTTATTCGTTTTGTGACATGATAACAATACCCAATTCATACCTTGGGTAACCCTTATGTTTATGATTGATTCTGTATTTATGAGTATTCATGTGGAACACATATTCATGAAAACGTTATTATGGGTGATCCTTGAATGTTCTCCATTGCATTTTATAATGCATAGTATCGTGAGACGTCATGTGCAATAGTCTTGGGGGTTACCCTTTACTCATTTTCCATGTGAAATAGTCTTGATGGTCAATATAGACTCATGCTCTTTTATGTGAAGTGAGCCTAGAATATTTTTTATTTCATTTTTTATTTTTTTCACATATTATATGATATGATGAATATATATTTTATGCTTCATTATCTATATCCACACATTTCATGTCATCTTATTATGAAAACTAACCAATTTTTTATGATTTATTCATATATTTCATCCCTTATAAGTATTTTAGTCTCATCTATTTTTTATGTAATCCCTAAGATATCCTATGTAGTTTTATTAGAATAAAATAATATTGTATATCATAATGGATAATAAATATAGAAATTTTTAATTTAGTCCCATGTTTGTTATTTTATATTCCTAGTCATCAAAATATAGAAGGATATATGATCCATGGAATGTAATTTGATTATTAATTCTGATTAAAATAATGTATTAATAAGTTTAAAATTATATGGTTGTTTTAGTTCTTATTATAGTAAGACCTATTTTTTTTTAATATTTGGAATAGAGCACATTAGTTTTATCCTTAGGTATAAGACTAAGATTCAAAAAACATTCCTAAATCTTGTTATGTATAGAGTAAGTGGTTTATCAAGAAAATACATCAATGTATGGATACTAAAAATGGACATGGTTTTGAAATATTTTTACATAGGAGTAACAAATCTGAGAAGGTGTTCCTGGCCAAAATCAAGGTAAACTGCAATATGAAAATTGGCCATACTACACAACTGGTTTAAAGTATCGAGGGATATGGTTTAATAAATTAATAAGATCCTTATAAACCCTTATTAATGGATAAACAAATCCCAATAGAGTATATTTTTTTAAATAGACCTTGGTTGTCCTAGATCTGATCCTAAGAATCTCAAGATATCATATCCTTTATTTTATAAATATATACATTTATGTTCAATGTTTGTTTTTACATGCATATTAGCTCTGTATTCTAGACACATAATTTAACATTTTTTTCAAAGTTAATCTCATGAAAAGGAAGAACATGTGCCAATACTCAATGTGGTTGGAAATGTGATGATTTTCCTAGTCACATGAAAAATATTATTGGAACGTGATCTCAAAACATTATGATATGACACAATTACATGACTCGTGTTATGAATAATTACATAAATCATGTGGACTACCCAACTTCTACAAGGAAAGATCATGTTGACATCAAATCAAACATTTGGAAAAGGCCTCCAATGTTTAGTGGATCCTCTAATCCCATCCTTAGTTAATAGTGGATTAACTCCATTAAAAACATATTCTATATCCTTCAGCACTCAAAAAAGGGGAAAGTTGATTTAAAATGTAATATCCCAGGTTTTTTCCATGTATTCTTTTAATATTATGTTGGAATTATTTTGAGACAAGGCATTGAGATGACGTGTAGTTCTAAGGTCCAGTGAGCCCGGAACAAATGTTCGAATTTAATTAATTAATTAAATTCTGCAGGAATATGGTTTTCCTAAAAAAGCGGAATAACTCTCGAATGGGTGCTTGTATCAGAAATATGTGGCCTCCGTTACATCTAGAGCAGCAGGTTTACCCTCGAAAAGACCTAACATCGGATGGCACATGTCGGTGGTGAAATCCAGTTTTTGGACGTAATAGTTATAAAATATATAATTAAATTATTTTATGGTGGTGAATATATTTTTATCCTTTCTAAATAATGGCTTATGCATGGGTCCATGGTTACAGAACTCATAACCCTAAAACCCTTGGAGGCTCTAGGAAATCTCGAGAGGAAACCCCTAGCGCGACGACGACGTTCGTGACGAATTTCGTCGAATACGACAACGCGACGACTAGATCCTCTCCACCCAAAACCACGGATCTAGGTAGGAAGTTTGATCTCTTTGTGATTTCTTTCCCATTCATGATTTCTATGACGAACATGGATTAATCCACAAACAGAATAGCCTGTGGATCTATCATATTTGCGGGATGGGCTTGTGCGGGAATTTTGGGGATTTGATTCGTGAAGTTATTTTGGTTTCATTTAATCCTATAATGATGATGAACCAAGATTGACATGAACATCGATCGAGGTTCGTCCCTCTCTAGTTTTTGTTCTTTTCTTCCCCGAAATCTAACGTTCTCCGTGTGCGCTCTACGCGTTCTTCACGGAGATATGAACAATGGATCATTGCGCATCCATTGTGTGACACAATGATTACAAATTGAATATCTGGCGTTGGTAAAACCCAACGGAGGTACAACTGTGGTGGAGATAGATGGATCGATGCTGATCGGAATATATCGGTATTCGAGTGATTTCCGCATGGATGACCAGAATCAGATTTCAAAGACAATCGAAGGGCTGAAAACCATGGATTCAGCATCACAACGATGAGGAGACCAATGATCATGAGTTTTGCAGAAAATATATGACATGATCAAGATCCGGAAGGTAGTCCGAGGCATGAGGAGGAAGACAACTTTTCTGGAAAAATCCAGACTACACGGTGTGTAGTATGGGCTACACGGCGTGTGTTCATCTGTGGGCCACCTGGAGCGTACTGCAGAAGTACATGGACACTGGTTGGGTATATGGCCAAGGACACTGTGTGTATCCCCTTCCCCGGCCAGACCCGACCGGATACACGGGAAACCCCGTGTATTGGTATACGGGCAGGCGACACAGACGGACACCATGTACGGGTACACGGCTAGGGTACACAGGTGTTTCCCAATTGAAAGAACACAACATGTGCTTAGGCATACACGCCATGTATATGATTTTCCTACAAGACTTCGATTCCAGACACGTGCCGTTTACACGGGCAATACTCAGATTCAGGGAACACAGTGTGTGACCCTTCTACATGCCGTGTAGTTGAGTTTTACACAGTTTGAATGGGTGACACGGGCCATTTACATGGGCAGTACCCTGAGACAAGGTACACAACGTGTAACCCTATTACACACTGTGTAACCTTTCTTACATGGAATGAGATAGTTTCATAATGTGACTTGGACTATTTTCCTTAGGTTTCGTCCCCTTGGTCTTTCTCTTGAAGGATTCCGGTATTAATTCCTACATACAGGAGTATGATCTCTTCAGTAGGACATCCTAAATAGAGTTGTTGGAATCCCATCTGTGAGACTTAGATCTGGATCCTCTATATATTTCTGGAACCCTAGGTAGAGTTCATGGTATAGACGTGACCAACATTACCCAGGCGGCAATCCTCTGCTTAGCGGATTAGTTCATATTGAGTTCTTGGAATCACTCCATAGCTATTGGTTGTGATCCTCATCTGAACATCCTGTTCTCAAGTACTTGTGGAGTGTGTCCCCCCGGAATGAGTACTTCGTATCTCTCTCTTCAGACCTAGGAGTGTGTTCTATTTGTTGCGTTCTTAGTTGAATCATCGAGATGGATCTTAGTGGTGCTTTCACAATGGTCGATCATGTATGAGTATATCTGGATATTCATATTATATGTTATATAGACATATACTGTGTAGAGCTAACTATATCTTTCCTTTGTGGTTTTTCCCTTGTATTATTCCTTTTTGTTTTTCGGGGTGTCATATTGGGTATTGTTAAAATCACACCTACATGGGATTTGACCGCACGTGTGGTGTCTTGTGCAGACGATTGAGCCTTTAATAGGATTCTATGCGGACTAGGACCAGATAGTGCTCAGTGAGATCAGACAGGCTGAGTTGTGTTTCTATGGCTACAGATTGCAGTCCAAGTACCTTTCGTTTCAGGTTGGACTTTGTTATAGACAT
Organism: Viscum album; assembly: GCA_963277665.1. Taxonomy (NCBI): domain Eukaryota; kingdom Viridiplantae; phylum Streptophyta; class Magnoliopsida; order Santalales; family Viscaceae; genus Viscum; species Viscum album. The sequence continues at coordinate 180,411,589 of OY728123.1, forward strand.
TATTTTGGTGGGTTTTAACTTTGTCCCAGGGTTATACATTACTGTAATTTACCTTCCTATGGTACTCTATTGGTTTGGTTTTTAGTGTATGCATGCATTTCCTTTTTTAGTAGTTTTTACGTTTCAGCTTTGTGGGCATGGAGATGTGTGTGCGTGTGTAGAGGTTTATAGGCAATGCCTCCCAAGTTAGTATTATGCCTACTCGATGCTAGTCACCAGCCCCGGGCCTATTGGAGGCGGGCATGGGGTGTTGCGGCTCAGGCCCCACTAGGACTGGGCGTGACAGAGTGGTATCAGAGGTGGTCAGTTCTACCTTATGACTGAGAGTTTTTGAGTTGGATTGGGGCAACAATGTTAATTTTTTTGAGTTTAGCTTTCAGGACAGGGACCCCAGTGTTGGTGCGGGTGGCCGACATATCCTTACACATGGACTCTAATAACTTTCTTTTCGACTCAAAACATTAGAACACTAGTTGAAGGGGAAAATAATGATACATGCATCATATAGGATTGGTTTTTGGTTTCCATGTCCTTCTTGAGTCATCTCTCCAGATATACTCACTGACTAAGATACATCTTGTTTATTTACAGGATACCTCCATGACGAACACCCATAAGGATCTAGAAACTTGATCACAAGGATGACCCCCTCAGTGATGAATCATCGATACAGGGACAAGATCCACTAGTTTTTCCATTGGGTGGTGTGCCAGTTATGCCCCCACCTGTGGAGTAGTGTTTAGTGTCTGTTGTACCAGTAGAGGAGGAGCGTGGGACGAGTACACTCCATGATTATTAGAGACAGAGACCCCTCAGGATTCGAGGCAAGCCTGAACCTCAAGAAGCAGAGGACTAGCTTGAGGTAGTGACCAGAGTCTTCCGTCTATTCAGGACACCAGCATATCAGATGGTCATCCTAGAAGCGAGCCTTCTGCAGGGCTCGGCAGGGCGATGGTGGAGGATGGTTATCCAAACTCATGACGAGGTGGATATTTCATGGTTAGATTTTGAGCATCTTTTCAGAGAGGATATTTAGAAGGTTACACTGAGAGCAGTACAGATACAGGAGCTTCTTCAGCTCCAGTAGGAGACCATGACAGTGGCTGACTATTCATCGAGTTTTACCGACCTCTCACGATACTCGATGGATATGGTGTGGGATCAGTACTTTAGAACAAGAACTTTTGAGTGGGATTGTGCAGAGACATCTGAGATAACATCATCCCTATGAGCATTCCTACTTATTCTGGTGGTGCATGAGCGGGCTTTGGTGGTTGAGAGCATCTTGGCAGAGCAGAGACAACCAACAGTTGCTTGTAGTAAGCGAGCTGGAGAAGAGACCATGACAGCAGGGAGAATACGTCAGGGACCCTGGAGTTCGAGACGTTTTCACAGGAGATCCCAGGGCAGAGGATCTGCCGTATAGGGTTCCCAGGGTGCATCCAGCCATCCTCGAGAGAGGCGATGCTACCCATGTGATGGCAGGGGACATCTAGCTCGATATAGTCTGAGCCACCATATTTCTGACATATGACCAGTGGATGGACCACTGAGGTATAGGCAACGTGTGGAGTAGATATATCCACATGGTGGAAGACGGGTTAGAGGAGCTAGGAGAGCAGCTAGAATTGGTTAGTGTTTTGACCATTTACCACCACCACCCCTAGGAGGTCCACCCTTGGCTCTAGGAGCTACTGGATAGAGGTAGCGACAGCTGTAGGCAACAGAGGCTTATGACCTAGGTACTCTTACAAATATTAGATATACAATATGTGTCTTTTCTACTTTGGTTTTTGTACATATTGACACATGTGCTAGTCATTCTTTTCCGGCTGCTTATTTTGTACGAGACCTTGAGATTCCTATTGAGTCGTTGACTCGACCCTTACACATAGAAACACCGACTACATAAGATTTAGAGATCACACACCTTTGCTGACATTGTGACATGACCCTTGGAGGCTAGAGTTTGGTTTGGAACTTCATGGTGGTAGTGTCGAGGCCTTATGATGTCATTCTTCGTTTGGATCGACTCTCCACAATTCATGTCTATATTGACTATTTTATGTGAAGGGTGCGGTGTGTCCGCAGAGATGGAACGAGGTTCTCCTTCATCGGTAAAATAGAGACCAAGGCAGTACAGGATGGACTCGTACGTAGGAGGGTACAACAGATTTCACATAATTTTTCTAGACTAGCCCTTGGTGCGGCAGATGTTACGAGTTTCCAATTTCAAGCAGGAGTGGATGAGTACTAGGACGTCTTTCTAGAGGATGTCCCCAGACTACCTCCCCGTCGGGAGGTAGATTTCTAAATTGAGTTGCAACCCGAGAAGACATTGATATCAGCATCAGCATCTAGGATGGCACTTGCATAGCTTCGTGATATGAGAGTACATCTGGAAGACTTACATAGGAAGGGCATTGTGAGACCCAGTGTTTCTCCCTGGGCGGCCCCAGTATAGTTTTCCAAGAAGGCAGACAGGATCTTGAGGCTGTGTGTGGATTACTGGCGCTTGAATAAGGTGACCGTGAAGAACTGGTATCCACTACCGAAGATCGATGACCTCTTTGACTAGTTAAGAGGGGCACAATGGTTCTCGAAGGTTGATCTATGACCAGGCTATAACCAGTTGTGAGTACGGGATGAGGCTATACAGAAGACATATTTTAGATGTCGTTATGGTCACTATGAGTACTTGTTGATTCCCTTCAGTGTGACGAATGCACCAGTAGTGTTTATGGGAGTCCTGAACTGGTTCTTTCAGTCCTATCTAGATCAGTTCGTGTCGGTCTTGATCGATGATATCATGGTGTACTCTGCATCCAAGGAGGAGCACGTGAGGCACCTAAGTATGGTTCTGGACACACTCTGAGAGCACCGATCGTACGAGAAAATCTCTAAGTGTCATTTCTGGATACATGAGGATAACTCTCTAGGACACGTTATCTCATCAGTTAGTGTAGTAGTGGACACTGCCAAGGTAGAGACAGTGTTAGCATGTGAGCCACCCCAGAGCATGACGGAGGTGCAGAGTTTCCTTGGGATGGAAGGCTACTATCAAAGATTCATTCATGATTTATCCAGGATTTCAACACCCATGACAACTTTGACACAAAAGGGGTAGCCTTTTGTGTGGACCGAGAGATTCCAGCAGTCCTTTCAGCAGTTGAGACAGAGTCTGATGAGCGCCCTTATCTTGAGACTACCAGAAGATGGTGTCGAGTATGTAGTGTTCTGTGATGCATCAGGAACCGGGATTGTTTGTGTCCTAATGTAGAATCAAGTTGTGATTGCATACAGCTCATCTTAGTTGATGCCACACAAGTAGAACTACACGACCCGTGATCTTGATTTGGCAGTGGTAGTCTTCATGTAGAAGATGTGGTGGGACAATCTGATGGGCGAGCTGTTTACCATATTCTCTGATCAAAAGAGTCTCATATATATCTTCTCTTAGAAGTATCTGAATTTGAGATAGTGTCGATTGCATAAGTTCCTATAGGATTACGACTTTGAGATCGTTTATACTCCTGGGAAGGGGAACGTTGTGGCAGATGCTCTCTTCAGGAAATCTAGTTCGCAATATTTGGATGAGGCGACAAGGCAGTTGGACTCTTCACAGTTATCCTTCATGGATAAAGATGAGGGAGCATACATTTAGTCGATGTCTGTTACCCCAACAACCTTAAAGCGAGTCAGGGAATCACAACTTGAGGATGCTAGTTTTGATACTCTATGCTTTCAGATATCCGCAGATGATGCTGTTGATGGATATTCAAAAGGTGGGGAGAATGTTTTTCTCTTCAGAGGGCGTATAGTAGTACCAACGATGTTAGGAGAGGATTTTCTGAGGGATTTCCATACATCTCATTTGGAAGTGCATCAAGGCATGGTAATGATGTACCAGGACCTCTAACGTCAGTTCTGGTGGCCAGGGCTGAAGAATATTGTGGCCGAGTTTTTTTCTCGGTGCCTTACTTGTCAGCAAGTAAAGGTTGAGCACCAGGTACCAACATGTTTGAGTTAGACCCTTGATGTTCCTTAGTATAAGTGGGATGGGATATCCATAGAATTCTTATTGGTTTTACCACTTACGTCTAGGGGACATGATTCCATCTAGGTGATCATTTACAGATTCACCAAGTCGGCCCACATCCAACCCATACTGTAGCAAAGTTCAGTAGAGAGAATGGGAAACCTCTAAGTGCAAGAGATAGTTTGAATTAATGATGTTCCATCAACGATCATCTCAGATATTGATGCTCATTTCACAATCTGGTTTTGGAAGGGATTGCAAGAAGATTTTTGGACGCAGTTACGATTGAGCACAATGTTTCATCCTCAGAACAATAGACAGATAGACTGAACCATCTAGGTCCTAGAAGATATGCTACGAGCTTTCATACTTGACTTTGTTCATCGCTGGGAGGATCAACTACCACTGGTGGAATTTTCTTATAACAAAATTTATCATTCCACTATTGGTATGACATTATTTTAGTCTTTGTATGGGAGACGTTGCAGGTCACCACTTTGCTGGACTGACCTAGGAGAGTTAGCACTCATGGTCCTAGAGATGGTGTGAGCTACTATAGAGAAGGTGTAGGTCAACCAAGAGCAGATGAAGATTGAACAGAGTCAGAAGAGGTTATATGCCAATATAAGACGGAGGCCCTTTGATTTCTAGGCGGGAGACCATGTGTTACTTCAATTCCCACCCTGTTGGGGACTGCAGAGATTCAGCCGAGGCAGCAAGATATCTCCGAGTTTCATCGGCCCATTTCTGATTCTGAGTAGAGTTTTTGAGGTGGTGTACTGCTTGGGTCTACCACCTTAGATGGAATGGGTACACGATGTCTTCCTTGTTTTGCAGTTACGAAGGTACGTGCATGATCCAGTGCATGTTATCGACTTGGGAGATCTGGACATCGATGATGGAGAGACCATTGCTGTGTACCCTGTAGAGATTCGAGGATCAGTAGGAGAATATCTTTCGTGGGTGGGCTATTCCCTTGGTGTGTGTCCGATGGCAGAACAAGAATCTCCAAGAGAGAACGTGGGAGCGGGAGGCTCATATTCGTGTGTAGTACCCACATATTTTTGAGTAGCCCTTGTTTTGGCTTTTTGTGGATGTAAAATCCCTAAGGTGGGTGTGATGTAATGTCCCATATTTTTTCCATGTATTATTTCAATATTATGTGGGAATTCTTTAGAGACCAGGATTTGAGACGACATGCAGTTCTGAGGCCCGGTGATCCCTGAAAAAATGTTCAAATTTAATTAAATAATTAAATTATGCGGGCATATTGTTTTCCGGAAAATGTAGAATAACTCCTTAATGGGTGCTTGGATCAGAAATCCAAGTGCACCGTTGCGTCTATAGCAGCTGGTTTACCCTTGGAGAGACCAAACATCAGTTGGCACATGTCGGTGGTGAAATCCAGTTTTTGGACCTAACCTAATAAAATATTTAATCAAAATATTTTATGGAGGAGAATATCTTTTTATACTTTTTAAATAAAGGCTTCCACAGAAGACATGGTTATATACCTCATAACCCTGAAACCCCAAGAGGCACTGGGAAAGCTCTGGAAAAAAACCCCCAGCGCGGTGATGATTTTCATGACAGATTTCGCCGGCGACAATGACGCGGTGACCGAATCATCGCCAACGAATGTCGCAGATCAAGGTAGGGCATTTGATCACTTTGTGATTTCTATCCCGTTCTTGATTCCTACGATGAACGCAGAAAAATCCACGAATAGATTAGCCCACAGATCGATCATAATTGCGGGATGGGATTGTTGCCGGAATTTTTAGGATTTGATTCTTCATGTTATTTTGGTTTTGTTTAATCCTCTAATGATGATAAATAATGATCGACACAATCAACGATTGGGATTCGCCTCTCTCGATTTTTTTTATTTTCTTCCCCAAATTCTCACATTCTTCATTTGTGATCTACGTGTTCTTCATGGAGATATGAATGATGGATTTTTTTGCATCTGTTGTGTGATGCAATGATCCCAAATTAATGATCCGGCATCGGTACAACCCCACACAGGTGCGTATATGGTGGCGATGGAATGATCTAAGCAGTTCAGATGATATTGTTCTTCGATTGATTTCTACATGGATGACCGGAATCGAATTTTAGAGCCGATCGAAGGCCCGAAACCCACAGATTAGGCATCACAACAACGAGGCGATCCATGATCATGAGTTTCGTGGGAAACAGACAATTGGATCAAGATCCGGAAGATTGGATGAGTCGTGAGGAGGAAGATGTTGTTTCTTAAAAAATCTCGACTACACGACGTGTAGTATGGGATACACAGCGTGAGTTCATCGGTGGGCCACTGGCATGTACTCTGGAAGTACATGGACACAGTTTGGTTACACGGACAAGGATACGACATGTATACCCTTCCCCGGCCAGTCCCGGCCTGATACACGGGATACCCCATGTACTGGTATACGGGCTGGCGACACGGACAGACACCATTTACCGGCATATGACCAAGGTACACGGGTGTTTCTTAATTGACAGAACACAACATGTGCTTATAATTACACCCCATGTATATGATTTTACTACACGACCTCGATTCATGAAATGGTCCATTTACACGGGAAGTACCCGGAGTTAGGGAACATGACGTGTGACCCTTCTACGTGTAGTGTAGTTGAGTTTTATATAGCATTGAAGGGTGACACGGTCCGTTTACATGGGAAGTACCTAGATTCAAGGAACACGGCGTGTAACCCTACTACACACCATGTAACCTGTTTTACATGGATTTAGCTAGTTTCCATCTTTCTCTTAGTCTATTTTCCATAGTGTTAGTTCCCTTGGTCTTTCTCCTAAAGGATTCAGATATCATTTCCTATGTACAGGAGTATGATCCCTTCACTAGGACTTCTGGAATAGAGTTATTGGTATACCCTCTATGTCACTTAGATCCCGATCCTCTATTCATTTCTAGATTCCTAGGTAGAGTTCTTTTTATTGACGTTACTAAATTTACCCGGGTGCAGATCCTATGCTTTTCAGATTATTTCAGACTGAGTTGTTGGAATCACCCCATAGCTATTTCTTGTTATCCTCATCTGAACAACGTGTTCTCAATTACTTATGGAGTGTGTCCTCTCGGAATGAGTACTTCAAATCTCTCTCTTCAGACCTAGGAGTGTGTTCTCCTTTTTACGTGCACAATGGAATCTTACAGGTGGATCTTAGTTGTGGTTTCGTGATTGTCGATCATGTATGAGTATACCTAGATATTATTGTAATATTTTCTGTAGACATATACTGTGTAGAGATGAATATATCATTCCATTGTGGTTTTTACCTTGTTGTATTACTTTGTGGTTTTTGGGGTGTCCTATTATGTATTGTAATTCTCACACCTGTACGTGCTTTTCCTGCACGTGTCGTGTCTTGTGCAGATGAGCGAACCATTGATAGGATTCTAGGTGGACAAGGACAGGACGACACTCAGTAAGATCAAATAGGCCGAGGTGTGTTCCTACGTCTACAGATTGCAGTCCAGTACCATTCTTTATAGGTTGGACTTTGTTACATACTTTCTTTTGGTGGGCTTGTACTTTGGCCCAGGGTTTTACATTACTGTACTTTACCTTCATGTCTTACTCTATCGGTTGGGTTTTTAGTGCATGCATACATTTCCTTTTTTACTAGTCTTAACTTTTCAGCTTCGTGGGATTGGAGATATGTGTGCATGTGTACAGGTTTATAGGAAATGCTTCCCATGTTAGTAGTATGCATACTTAGTGATAGTCACCAACCCTTGGCCTATTAGAGGCGGGCTTGGGGAGTTGTGGCTTGGGCCCCACTGGGATGGGTCGTGACATAAAAGTATATAGTTTTAATGGGTATTCTTATCAGTGGTTGAAAATGATCAAAAATAATATTTCTATGTAATAATTTTATTTCATGGATTATGGGGAATTATAAAAAATGTTTTTTCAATAATTATTTTCCCCAAACACTCTATCACAATATAGAATGTGTGTTACTCAATCATTAGAAGATGGAAGATGATCCTATCAGAGTGTATAAAGAAAAAATTACATGGGTTGAATGATAATCCTTTGGAATTTTCATGAATAATGAAATCATGGAAAATCAAATATTTAGATGAAATAATTATTAGTCTATGAAAATTGTTCGAGATTCAAGACATCAACATTTATGAAGAAATTGTCGGTTATGTCGTCAATGTTTAAATAGAGATCGAGGATATTAATGGTCTTGAGGGACCGGGGAAAGAAAAAACAGAAAATAGAGTCTAATATGGATATATTTTCAATTAAATAAGATGCTATAAAGAAGAAAAAATATATGACAAGTCAAAATTATGGGATTATGAATCCTGGGAACTATGTAAGGGGGACCATAAAATGCTTAAAATGTAGAAGAATTAGGAATCTCTATAAGAACAACCAAAGGGAAATAAATAATTAAACTAATGTGGAAGAATAAATGGATATTAATATGAACACTAAACATGTAGTAAAGTGCTTCAATTTCACTGAATAGGGTAAGATTTCAAACCAATACCCTAGTCATATATGTGTTGGTAGAAATTAACAATGACCTCAATGTTAGAAAGGAAGTTATTAGGCTTTCACAAAACCTTAGGTGGATATGGACAACGATTTGATGAAATTCACACTAGTTATTCATGATAAAAAAGAAAATTTATTAGTTGATTCTAGTTCTACTCATTCATTCATATAATTTAATATTAGTCAAACATTTTAAAAAACACCACAAAATAGCGATGTTGTGTAATCTATGAGAACAGAAAATTGGGAAATTATTGAATCCAATTTATATAACTTATAACAACCCATAAATTACATACATAGATATTTATTCAAATTTAATGAATATTTATTAAAAAGATAACGAATCCAAGATAAGACCACATTGGTATAATGACATTATAAATTGGTAGTCATAAGAAAATGGTTCATAAAAAATCTTTTTATCTCTCATTTATTTAATCCTTACTATACCCATTTTGACAGATATTACATAATAACCTTCATCATGATATGGGGAAAAGATTAATATGAAACTGTGAGCTAAAATGTTCTGTATGGGTAAAAAATGAGTCCTAAATCATATAATATTCATAATACATTAGAACCTAACATTTTAAAATCATATCCTGTATTTGAACACTCATAATATCATGCCATGGGGAAAAAATAAAAGATCATTGGAATCAATGAATGTAATCCCAAAAGTTATTATGTAAGAAATTAAATTTAGTTGAATACAAATAATCAAAGAAAATCATTACATATTAGTCATGGATCATTTCCAATACCATCATAGAGGATAAAGTCCATTATTGATCTTAGTTCACTCCTCAGTCCAGCAATGTATTACTGAACTAGGATCATTTCCCATTCTGTCTATGTTTATCACATAAGATATAAGTCGTTAACCAATTCATTGGAGGTAGATATAGTTCCCACTCATCTCATAATGAAATCATTCTTACGTTTCAAAAAATAACAATCATTATAGTATAATCCAAGGAATTAAATGGGTTTCTTATACATCATTCAAAACTAATACATATTAGAAATGTGTTTTATAAAAAACATTATCTAATAAAGATAATCAAATAATAGTAATAATTGGTATAAAAACATTACCTTGTTTAGATAATTTCTTCTTAGATGGAAAATAATTTTGATAAAACACATGAAATTATTTGTTGGGGGAAATATCATTTCTTCTTCAAAAACATTTTATTTTGCTCAGTATTTTGAAATTTTTTAATAGAAAACAATTAATTGAAAATGAACATGAAATATTTTAAGAAAATAACCATGTAAATATGGAATTGTGAAAGCACTAAAATCTATTCATGTAGTATAAGTTAAAAAACATTATCCTCATCATTTTTTAGGAAATTTCAAAAAGTAAGCTGTATCGAATAACGAAAATAGATTCAGATAATATCATTTAATAAATAACATTCAATGGATAAAATTAAATACAAAATTTTTTATATGAATATAAATAAAATTACATATTTAATAAAGATGAATGTGGTTAATAAATATACCCATGAAAATTCTTAGTTATTAAAAATCTCAAATAATAACGAGATTGCAAAACTAACAATTAGTATAGGTCAAATTTATATTGTATGCCTTCAAAACTTTTGTACAATGATTTAAATAATTTCATTGACATATTTCAAAATAAAAGTCACCTTTATGATATCATATAGTATCATATTATATTATATTTTTTAATTACATTACTTTTTTACTTATTATTCAAGTATTAACTATTCATTTTCTTATTAATGTTTTGTTGAATAAAATCATGTTCAACATTATATGACATATTTATATCAATAAAAAATTTTATTAACATTATTTATATTTCAGTTATTTATTCTAATCATTTATATTATCATTCTTTATGGATGATCTTATTGAATGATTCAAATCCCATTGTGGATTTGATAGCCAGTATGTACAAACGAGCGATGATATCATTCCCATAATTGGGGAATGGTATTAAATTGAATAATGAATAGTATTTAACATTAAATATAATGTTATAATAATCATATATAGTTACTATTTAAATCCTTATTCTCATCCATGCATGGTGGTGGTGAAATTTAGATTACACCATGACCAGGAGACGGTAAGCCATATGTATGCAGCTGTGGTGATATCAATATTCATTGTATGGATTGAAAGTGGAATATTTTTGTTCCATGATATTTATAATATCACATTATATATGTTATATTGGAGTTATTAATTTATAATGAAACAAACCATGTAGAGTAAGTATAAGAATATATCATTTTTAAATATTCAGCAGAGGAGAATACATCTTCTCTTACATGCTTCCTCGAAGTCTTCTCATAGAGAACTAGATTTGGTCATTAAAGAAGATCATAACCTAGTAAATTTAACTAGTTATGTTTATAAGTGAGAAATCTATGTTTTGGCAGATATTTAAGGCTTAATGTTATGTGATGAGGTGAGGGTGGAGGTTCCCTTTTATAATTGAGGTGAGGGGCACGTTGGGGATCTCCAAAAATATTAATGTATAATGAATTCAATCCCAAAAAACACTAAAAATGTCTCAATTTTGAGAATGTGATGAGATATGGTTTTAATATTATCATATAGTAAATTTTAGAAATTTCTTTTTGTTAATTTAAACCTTATCATTTAAATTTTCAATTTGTTATTGTATTTAATTTTAACAACGGTAACAAACATTTCATTTCTAAAAGGGGAAATATGTTATTATTTTTAGTCAATTATATGATAAATAAATAAGATAGAACAATTTAAACAATATATTAGTTATTATATATTTTTAATATACATGTTTAATGACTTTGAAATAATTTAATAAAACATTATCTTGATAAACAATCAATGCTGTCAATGTTGATACTATTTATTTGATTGATTTTAAAAAATATTAATACAATAGTTAACATGGAAAAAAATATATTACTATGTTATTAAAAAGTAAAGGTCATCTAGAAATTTCATTATACTTATTAATATTTGAAAATTGTATTTATTTAAATATTTGTTATAATGTTTATTTGTCATATCTATTAATAAAATAATTAATACATCAATATGGTGTAATTATTTAATATGTGTATTTTTGAACAATTAATAATAATAATATATTATGACGAATATAAATATACTATATTTTATTCGAAATTATGTAGTCAAATTTATCGTTTACAATATCCATCATTTTTTAGGTTATACATATTAAATTATCAATGTGAAAACATTAACATCACATTAAATAAAATAATATATTTGTCACAATTTATTCTATAAGGACCCAAATGGAATCTCACTCAATCATGGTTATGGTCTATATATACTCAACCAATGATAATTTTTCATGTGTTTGGGTTTTTTATTGTTATAAATATTTTAATAAATTGATATATTGATTTATCTTCAATTAATTAATTTGTACATCATCAAATAATAAGTCATAAATGTAACAACATATTTCCTAAAAATTAAAAATAAATTACCATGATAAATAATAACATTTTATCTTTAAAATTTGTAATTATAATCAAATTGATCAACTATATAAACTTATAAAAAAGATATATTTATTAAAATATGAGTGAGACAAATTTGAGTCCTCATTAAATAAATAAAATTAAATTCCATAATATCATGAAAGTTGATTCAAAAGGAAACCCTTTATAGCCAAGTATGATTTAGGGCATAGCACAGTAATCCAATGATATTAAGACAAGTGTTAGAGTAATAATATAATAGTATTATTATATTTAATTACTTGATTTATGCATTTAATGTATTAATAAAAGTTAACGAAGTTATTATTAATAATTCCCAAAAAATTAAACATATTTACATTGTTTGGACCTACTGATTCCGAATATGGAAACCATTTTAAAAAATAAAAAACATATATGTTTTAGTGATTAATTTCAATGTAATACCATTATCAGATAGAAAGAACATATTTTAAATGTTAAGACATTATAAATTATTGAAATTCTTTTACATATGAATTCAAAGTAAAATTAATGCTATTGAAATAAATTATATTGAATGATAAAAATAAAATATATTTCTATTTAAAACAGAAATATATTATAATTGAACTATATGTATTATTTCAATGAAAACATTTGTTTTCAATTAAAATTTATTGTATTTTTACTATTCATAAGAATTTAATTATTGTCATAAAATTATTAAAATTACAACCGAACTAAAATCTAATAACCTTTTCTAATGAAAATGATTATGTTTTTATATTAAATTTATTATTTTTTTGAACTCCTAAAATAATGGAATATTCCATGAAAAGGTAAAAAATCATCCTTTTCAAAAATATAGGGTTTTATCAATCAAACATGGTTTATTTATATTCTATGATAAAAATATCTATTTGATGAATATCATAAATATTTATTTAGTGATGTGAAATATATATTTAATTAAATTTATTTAATAATTTAAATTCACTAAATTAATTCATACAATAATACAAATATATAAATCATAGATATTTTTCACCAACAATTAGCATCGCATGACTTCAACATAATTTTTTATAATTTAGTTATCATTATTCTTGCTAACATGATGGATGGGTTAAAAGATTAGTTTTATAATAAGGTAATATATTTTCTTGTTTAAATTCCCTATTTTCTATAACGTCTATAACATAAGATATTGAGTAATTATACTTATTTATAGAAAATATGTCATAAAAACAATGGGGTTCTTTATTTTAGACACCTTAAACTGAATTAACCACTTGAAATTATTCCCATTGATAAAACAATGTGGGGATATATCTCCATCCTCATTTGATCAAGTTACCACATAGCATCCTCAAATTGGTGGTTCTACCAAAATCATTAACCAAAAGAGTGGCCTTTTTTTATATAACTTCTTTGTTATGATCTTGAATCTCTATTGGTAGTTCATCATAAAAGTGATCTTTCTCTAGCGGTACATATTCATATTTTAGTACATGTCATGGATTATGATTGTACATTCTCAAGATAGATACATGAAAAAAGACATGAAATTGAGAGTGATTCGGTAGAAGTGAAATTCAATAAGCTACCTTACCATCACAATCTATAATTTTAGAAGGACTGATATACCTAGGGCTCAACTTTCCCTTCTTTAAAAATATAATTTCTCTCTTCTATGAGGATATTCATTGAAGCTCTGTATCACATACTTTAGACTCAAGGTCATTTTTTGGTTGTCAACAGAACATATATGTTGACTATGAGCTTATACTTTGTGTTGTTGAATATATCTGACCTTTTCTTCCATTTAATCAACAATATCAGGTCCTAAAATATTTAATTCCCCAACATTATCCCAAAAATTAAGAATCATACACTTTATTACAAAGAAAGATTCATAAGGAGAAAATTGCATACTGGAGGGAAAGTTATTATTGTATAGATATTCATCCAAATGAAGGTTTTGATCCGAAAATTTATGGCAATCCTTACATAAGTCTCTCAACATGTATACTATATTTTAAATATTCTTCTTTGAATGGCCTTATATCTGTGGATGATAAGAAGTGGTGAAACCTAGATTTATTTAAAGAGCATGATAAATACTTCTCTAGAACTTCACGGTAATCCATAGATCTTTGTAACATGTTTTGGAAAGAGTTACACCATGCAGTCCTAAAACAGCTTCTACATATATCATAGTAGATGATCAATAGAGAAATCCTTTCAAATAGAAATGAAGTTTTCCGGCTTTGTAGGGTGTTCAAATATAACCCATAGTGCATTATTGCATTTAGATATATTGGGATGTTTGATGAAAAATTCCATTGTGATGATTTCCCATTCTTATTCTGGAATGGGTAATGGTTGGAAAATACTGTTACACATCGATCTCTCTGCCTCCACTTGCCAACACACCATACACTGAGAGACATATTTGGAAACATATCTCATTATTCCATCCCAAAAGAAATAAATTTTTAGGACCCTTTACTTATTTTTGAATCTAGGATTAATATAGAATGATGAGATAAAATAATTATTCAATATATCCTTTTGAATTATGGGTTAGGAGGGATAAAAACCCAATTCATGAACCTTGTTATTCCATATCAATCAATGATTAATCCATGAACATTTTTCACCTTATTTTATAGTTCCAAATGTCCTTTATGTCCCTCCTTAATCATCACTTTTAATAATGGTTGAAAATTCATTTTAGAAAGATATGATTTCTCCACATCCATTAAAATTTTAAGATCCATCCTTTTCATGTCAACACATATTGTATATTTTCTGATCCTCATCATGGGTTGGATAGCATGGTTCTTTCAACTAAAAACATCTGCCACATTTTTCTATTTCCTTGGGGGTAATGTATTGAGTTTTCTTAATCATTATTCAACTCCAACTATATTTTTTGGCACATATTCAGCTCCTTTTTTGTGAAAATATTCTTTATAATTTTATGATCTGTAAAAATATTACATCGTTCACCATAAAGATAAATCCTTGATATCTTTAGTGAAAAGAGTACACCATTTGACTCTAAATCATGTGTTTGGTAATTTTTGTCATGAATTTTCCATTTTCTTGAGTCATGATATACCACCATGTCATGTTTAATGACTATATAACCTAGACCCTTCTAGGAAGACACATTATATATCACAAACCATTCTCCACTACATGGTACTGTGAGCACATGTGGACTGAAAAACATTCTTGTTTTCACTTTGAAATTCTCTTTAAATTACTCTATACACATAAAAGATATATTTTTGGAGTCAAAATGGTGAGTGGATTATATAATAGTTGAAAATATTTCAAAAAACATCGGTAATATGTAGTCAATCAAATAAAACATCATATCTTAGTTACCGTTGTTAGTATTGGATATCCTTCAATAACTTTACTTTTCTGGATCCACATTTATCCCCACTATTGAGTTTATGTGACCAAAAAATGAAACATTTTGAAGCCAAAATGAACACATGGTATAATTTCCATAAATATATTATTTTCATAGGTTCTTTAGTAAAATTTTCAAGTGATAATAATGTTAGTCATTTTTTCACAAATATATAAGAATATAATCTATAAAGATTACCCCCAACGAATCATGGTAGTCTATAATGACTCTATTAATTAGATCCATGAAGATAACATAATAATTAGTAAGATAAAATGGAATCACTATAAATTCATAGTGTCTATAACTTATAAAAAATTCTATATTTGGTATATCCTTAATGTTGGCCCTTAATTAATGATATATTGATCAAAGAAAAGTATTGGAAGTGTATTGATCACCATAAAGTTGATCGAATAAATTAGAAATGCATGGAAGACGATATTTTTTCTTGATATTGATCTTTTTAGGTTATTAATAACTAATACAGGTCCTCATTGATACATCTTTCATTGTCACAAATATGATAGGTGAACCCCAAGGGGATTAACTACAACATATCAATCCCTTTTCATGATTATTATGTACTTCATTCATTAATTCTTACAACTCAATTTCGACCATTCTATATGGTGTCATTAAAAAAAGGCACATTAATCTGTATGAGTTCTATTGAAAACTCAAACACACGATTTTGTGGAAGTCCTTGGAATTCTTCTGGAAATATAGTATAAAACTCTCGTAGAATATGTGTATTATTAATTGTGAGTTTCTCCCTGACCACTTGACATATATAACCTCAATTTATCTAGATCAAGACATTATGATTGATGAAATTTTTAAAGGAAGATTATATTCATCATTGCAACGATAGATTATCATAGATTGATCTTGAATTTGTAACATGACTTAGCATATGTCGAAACTGATACTAGATCCATATAGAGAAAGCTAATCCAATAGTGGGATCCCATCAAATTCAACTATATGAGGGATCAGAATATTAGCAGGAAGAAGGGAACACAATCATCAAACAGAGATAAATTATAAACATTTGATGATATAACTGTTCCATTCAGAGTTTTCACATCTCAACCAACATCTAAATGATGAGATAATATGTCAATACACAAAGAAAATAATTCAGAATTAAAATATTGGGTGGATTAATTATCAAATAAAATATTTTCTACATTAGAGTGTATAGTAAGAGTACATTTCACAACTACATTATCATACTCCATATCACTAATAGTGATGGCATGTGACATGACTTTTTCTATGGAATTATGAGTGTGATGAAGTCAAATATCCTCAATAACCCTTACAATAGAGAATTTATTAGAATACTGACTTATTTCCTTTCACCAGTAACATTGATGTATTGGGGGATAATTCTTTTTATAATGTTCTATATTCACCTCATTTGACATATATTTCACATCACTTCATCATTCAACTCCCCGGTATACTTATACTCCACACATAAATCATTGTATTTTCCCCTAAAGAAAATTTCATCCATTATTCATTCCTAACATTGAGCATAAGGTAAAATTAATCTTTTTTTTTCGCATATTCATTAGATATTCCCATGAAATAAATTTTTATTTTATTTTCTAACCCATGTGAATGTTGTGTTACTCCAATCTCCATCTCATTCTTAAGATTGCATCGATTGATTTTCTAGCAGCTATTGATGTCCCTAATGGTAATTCCTATTTGGTGACATTGGTTTAAGACAAAAAATATTGATCAATTTTAATCTCAGGTTGGATAATAATTCCATAAGCGTGACTTAAATGTATTGTGATGTTTTCCTCATAGGAATAATAAAATTCATCATCCTTTTTCTTATGTTCAATGAAATAATTATACATTATTGTTTGTAAAATACAGTGAATGTGATTATTTATTACTATGTTATTGGACATATCCCTTTACATGGATTGAACTTCATATTATTTCCCCATATTTCTGATAAAGTTAAACCATTAATCAGCTTCACCTTCTACACGATATATAGTTAAGATAACTTTTCATGTTCTGAACATCAGACAACTGAAAATATCTTTTTAGTGGTATTGATCAATTTTTCAGCCACAAATGGATTAGATGACCATTGAAAAAAGGTGGAACCCACCTCATGAATGGCTCAATTGAATGTTGTTCACACCTATTATAATTTGGATGGCCTTCATGATTTATAGCTTGAATTTTTTTGTGAGATCAGATAAATGATTTTTCATTCTAGCTCCTCTTACATTTTGTTGTATAGGATGACAATCATTTCATTGCATGTAGCATTTAGTAGTAACATGGATTCAATTTGATTTAGCCATTTACTAAAACCCAGAAGAATATTTTGAGAAACACTAATCATAATGGGAATAACACATAATCAAGAATAAAATATCTATTTGGGACATGTTAGTTTTTATCCTAGGTTATTCATGATCATTTCTAAAAAACTAGTATTGCAACATATTCATTGACATATCCTTTGGATTCTTCCTGTGGGTTTCTCTTCCTAGTTTACAATGGTTAACTATAACTTTAATCTAATTCCAACTATAATGTACCATACATTACTTAAATAAATATTACTTAATAATTGAACAATATTTATTACAAAATATAATAAATTATGGACATGAACATATATATATATATATATTGTCTTTAGAAACTGGGAAACCGAAATAACTGTTTTATAATACATCTTAATTATCTTCCACGTTTTAGTCATAACTAGACCCATATTTTAAATATCATACTTAATACTCATGTTCCATACCTGGGGAAAAGAAACATATGATAAGGTGAGGTCAAATTAATAGTAATGAAAAAAATAGATTTATCAATCATAGAAAAAGCTTGATACATAAGAACATAAAAATTTAAAATCTTATACAACATATGGTAGAACTTGATATCATGTCACAGGATAAAACATAATAGTTCAAATGAATCAATTACTATATTCCATAAAGGTGTAATAAAAGAAATTATTTTTTTGGCATACACATAAGCATGGAATATCAATTCATGTGATTAAATAATATTTTCCAAGACATTCATAGTAGACAATGTATGTTACTGAACCGAGTTCACTCCAAATTCTAGCACTGTATTACTAAAACCAAGATCATTTCTTGTTCTATCCATGTCAAAATCATGAGATATAAATAATTACCAAATTCATTAGAGGGTTATATAGGTCCAATCAATCTTATAATGAAATTATTTTGGAGTGTTCCACAAAAACAGAAACTATTCATTATAGCATAACCTAAGTAATAAAATGGGTTAATTAAACATCATTCCATCATAACCCATATAAAACAAATGGATTCTATAAAAATAATTCCATGATAAACAAAACAAAATTAAAATAATAATAGGAATATAAAAATAACCCTATATATATAATTTCAACATAGATTGAATATACTATCGAAAAAACACGTGAAAATATTTCTTGAAGAATATATCCTCTAATCATCAAAAACAATTTATATTCCCAAAATGTCAGGAAATTTCAATCTAAAATATTTTAGTTCAATATAAACATGAAATATTATAAAATATTCATTATTGAAATACGGACTAATGAAATCATGAAATTTTTTTCAGGCCATATAGGTTAAAAAAACATTCTCCTCGTACAATTGTTTAAAAATTCAAAAAGCACCTCATTTGGAATAAAAAAATTATGATTCCTTTACAACCATCTCATAAAAATTCATCCATGGATAAAATTGAATTTAAAAAATTATTTAATAATATAAATATTATTTCATAATTTGGAAACACGGATGTTGATGATAAATATACCCCAATAAAAACTTATAAATAAACAGTCTCAAAAAATAATGGGATTGTAAAATTATCACATACCATCGGTCCAATTTTATTTGTATTTATCAAATCCTCCTGTATAATGATTAAAATAATTTCATTCGCTTATTTCAGAATCATAGTCATTATTATGAGATCATATATGATCATATTATCATTATTTTTAATGAAATTTCATTATTAATTGTTATTCGGTTATTAATTACTTCATTTATATGCATGTTTTTTCAATTAAGGTTATCCTTAATAGGTCACAATTATATCACCTACAGTTGATATTATCAATATATATTTATATATATTTCATTCATAAAATTCATTTACATAATCATGTTTTAATTATGATCACGAAAAATGAAATGCATTGCATCGTGGAGATAGTAGGTCATACGCACACATGAGCGATGACATCATTGCCATAAATGTGGAATAAAATTGAAGTGAATGGTGTTTTATATTTAATAATCAATATAATTTTATAATATTCATATATAATTATTATTTCCATCATTATACCCATCCATGTATGTAGGTGGTATAAAATATATCATACTACAACATGGAGATGATAAGCCCCTCAAACGCACGTGTGGGGATTTCGTTTTTAAAAGGATGGATAAAAGGTGGAATATTGTTTTTCCATAATCATAATAACATATCATTATATATTTTATATTGTAGATATTACATTATAATGAAGCAACTATTGAAATGTACATTTAATAAAAAAACTAAAATAATCGAAAGAGGAGATTATCTCTTCTTCGAGGTGCTTCACATAAATCTTCACATAGAGCACTTGAATTGGTGTCTAATAAGAAAAGGCCCACTACAAGGATTCATGGGAATTTGTGATTGGAAAAGGGTAGGTCATGGATGAGTTTTAAAGACCAATGAGATGTTAACAGTGGAGGGCACATGTTCCCTTTTAAAATGGAGGTTAGGGGAACTTTTGGGATCTCAAAAAATATTAATTTATAAGAAAATAAAGCTCCATAAAAAACATCAAAAATTCCGACATTATGAATATACTGAGAGAAATAGTTGTAATATAATCACCCAATATATTTTAGATATGTTTTTATGAAAATTAATACCTTATCATTTAAATTAACACTTAGTTAATTTATTTATGGTTAACTAGGGTAACAGATATTTTAATAATAAAAGGCTGAAATATATATATTTTTAAAAATGGATTGTAATTAAATAAAATATTAAATTTTTGACAAAAGAATAAAAATTGCATATTTTTGAAAAAAGAAATCATGATTTTTAGAAAATTTAATAATAAAATATTTTCCTAAACAATCAAAGGTGTCAATTTTGACACTATTCATTTCATTAATTTTTAAATATTTTAAGATAACAAGTTATCTTTGAAATAATAATTTATTATATTACTATGAGGTAAATATTTTGAATAAAATTCATTATAGATATTAAATAGAAAAAAATATCCATTAATATTATTAATAACATTTATTTTTTTATCTCTATCAATAAAATAATTACTACATAAATTTTATGTAATTATTAAATATAATTATTTTTGAATATAAATTGAAAATAAAATACTATCATAATATAATATCTACTAATTTAATAATAATATATGTAATAGAATTTAAATTCGATATAATAAAAAATTTATGATTTTATACCTATTAAATTATAAATGTGACAAATTAACATCAATTTTTATAGAATAACATAAGTTTCACAATTACTTTTATAAGTCTTCAATGTGACAATAACTCAACTCTTTTATGGTTATGGACGAGGTATGCTCACCCAATTTAATTTTCCATGTTTTTGTGTGTTTCATGGTTATTTTTATTATAAATGTTTTTATTGATTTCTCATCAATTAATTAATTTTTACATCATAAAAGTTTTTGACTTTAAAGAATTTATTTATTTCCTAAAAATTAAAAATAAATTAACATGATAAATACAAACATTATAAATTTCATAACAGTATTTATATTATGATTTATCATCTGAATAAAATTATAAAAAATAATATAGTGATTAAATTTTGAGTTATAAATATTAAATTTTTCTTGAAATAAAATAAAATATATTTTCCAATTTCATCCCAGTAGCTTCAAAGGACACCATTTCGACCCAAAAATTATTTAGGTCCAATGAAACTCATTTAATGAAATTAAGACATTTTTATGGTAATTTTATAATAATATTATATTCTTTAAATACTCAATTTAACATTTTACCTTATTAATAAAACATACTGATGATACTAATCTAAATTCCAAAAAATAATGTAACAATATTGACATAATTTGGAAAAACTGATCGAAAATATAGATTCCCTTTTTAAAATATCAAAACAAAGAAGTTTCAGTATTTAATTTAACATTATTCTCATTATCAGAAAGAGGAAACAAGTTTTAAATGTTAAAAAATTGAAAAAGAATGAACTCTTTCTCATATGAATAAAATTTAATATTAATGATAATGACATAAATTATATAGAATTAAACTAATATATTATTTTTATTATTTAAAAAAATTAAATATTATAATTTTACTATATAAATTATTTTTATGGAAATACGTGTTTGCCATTAAAATGTAGTTTACCTTTAATATTCATCAGAATTTGAAAGTTATCATAAAAAATATTAAAAATTCATCCATAGAAACATTTTATATCCCAATTAATACGAACATGTTTATGTTGTCATATTAAAATTATTAATGTGTCAAAATCTTATAAAACGGTGTTCACTAATAAATTTATGAAAATTCCTCTTTTGAAAATATAGGTTTTTATACATCAAATAGGGTTTGTTCACACCCTTTAAAATTATCTAATTGATGAATTAATACAATATTATTATATATTAAACATATATATTTTATTAATTACATTTACTAAAATTAATTGGCTCAATTTATTAAAAAATAAAATTATATAATAGATTTATATTTTTCTCAAATAATTGTTAGTGAATGACATAAAAATTAATTTAAAAAAGTAAATTATTTTTATTCTTGATAGCCAAATGGGTAGGTTAAAATTGAAATTTAAATCTAATATAATCTAACATTTCCATTAACCATGGGATTGTGTGCAATGAATGACGTTGAATAATTAAAATTATTTAGAGAATATATTTCCTACAATCCTATGGGTGTTACGTAACTCCTCCCTTATAGATTTTTTTCGATAGTGCCTCAAAAAAAGTGTTTTCATACTTCATTTAGTGTATTTAAATACTATATTGGGGATATATTTCCAGTATTTATCCAACAGAAACATCAAATTTAAGGAAAAGGATGTCAATCTTCACATATGGAAGGATCCTCTAATGATTAAAAATTGTAACAAGGATGATGATTCTTCATTCGAATTATTGTCTCAACTAATGATATTTATGCCTTATTGAAAATAATATCTTTCTCAAATGATTGAGAAAAAATAGATAATCATGATTCGCGATATTCCAATTGTAAGTGATTAAACAAATTTATTCCTCAATGTGTCCATAGGTCTTCCTCCTCAACAAAAGGTTGATTTTTTAGTTGAAATTATTCCAAGATCACTCCCTCTATTAAGTAAACCTTATTTAATGGACACCATTGAGCTATAAGTACTAATGATACAGTTATGGGGGAATCTGGAAAAGGGTTTTTATATGCCAAATTTCATCACCATGTGGTGCACTAATCATCTTCATTGAATAGAATGATTGATCAGTGCTCCTCTACATTGATTATGGTAATCATAATAAAATCACAGTAAATAATGTGTATCCCTTGTCATGGATAGATGAATTATTCAATCAACTGTTTTGTGTCGGTTATTTCTCTAAGGTGGACCTCTTGTGAGGATATCACCAATTAATGATTATTTTGTATTATATTCACAAAAAAGACATTCAAACACGGTATGGACAATATGATTTTATTGTGATTCCCTTCAGGCTCAGTAATAGTCATGATATATTCATGTATTTAATGAATAGTTTCTTTAGAGATTACTTTGAATTTTTTTGGTAGTCTTTATCGACGATATTATAATATACTCCGTGAGTAAGATGAAACCTAAGGTACATATAAATATTATGTTGAAGACATTATGAAGGGAGAGATAATATGAAAATTATAATAAATATGTGTTTTGGATGAATGAAGTATCATTCTGTCCAATGGCTATCACCAACAAAGGAATATCTATAGACACTTCCAATGTAAAGTCAATTGTAGTGTGGCCCCGAGAAACTTTTGTAACAGATATTTGAAGTTTCCATGGTGTAGATATGTATTACTAGAAATTTTTTATGAACGTATCCTGACATTAAAACTAAATAACCATGCTAAAAAAAGGGAGTGATGTTTTCATGGACTCAACAATGTCAGTAAATATTTAAGTACCTGATAAAAGAGGCATATCACTAAGACAATACTCGCACTTCAGATAAGTGGAGAACATATTATTTTGTGTAAAGATACTTAAAATAATATTTTAGACTATGTGGAGATGAAAAAATATAAATTGATAGCATATTCATAAGGGATGTTGAAAATTTGTGAGAAAATATATCCTATGCATGATCTGGAGTTTGCTGATGTGATTGTCACATTGCAAATCTCGTAGGATCATCTCTATGTGGGAGGTGTGAGATATATAATGATCAATATAGTCTCCAATATATACATTCACATAGAAATATATTAATATGCACTAGAGAATATGGTAATTTAACATTAAGGATTACAACTGCTCAATCAACTATAATCATTGTATGGAAAATCAGGTGGCAGATTCACAAATTATAAATTATATTTTATCGTTGTCAATGATTATAATTAAAAATGATCAAATATTATTAGACTTAAAATGTATGGACATTGGAATCATTATTTGAGAAACATAATAAATAAATTCTCATTTGAAAGATCTAACATCCCTCTTGGAGAAAATAATGGATGGTCCGATAAAGGATTTTGTAATTCAGATTAGGATGAAGCTATCATAAATAGGAATGTATCAGACATCCAAATTCAAGAAGAAGGGTTCTTATGATTTGGGTCATGATTATGTGTTCCATCTGATCTAGATATAACGAATGAGATTATGAATGGTGAAAAAACTCAACTTTCTCTATTCTCATAGGGATCAAACCAATATACTGTAATATTTGATATTAAAATTGATGGGATAATATATAGAAGGATATTGAAAAATATATATCAATGTTTCTATTATGTCTTGAAGTAATGTCTTAATAGAAAATATTTAAAGGTTTGATGTAATAATTACCCATGTTAGGCCCATGTTTTTTTGTTTTATATGTTACCAATCGATAATTTTGTTTATGAAATAAATGGTGTTGAGAAATATAATGAAGGGAAATCCAAATTTAATGGGACGAAAAAGTAATATATTAATTGGGACACCATTATTGCTAAAAAATATGAAATTATGAGAAACTAATAATGAAACTTGAATGAATGAAAAGTTGTGCTACATTAAAATGTAATTGTGATGATGCTTTCATATTTTTTAATTCTCACAAATCATATGAATAAATGTAGAACATTTGATGAAAGCTTGATGGAATAATGGGTTAAGTAAAATAAGTGAACAATGATTCTGATAGAAGATAATTGAAAGTTGATTACTATTGAAAATCTATCAATGGTGATTAATATTAAAAATATGGGAATGGTGATGAATATTCAAAACATGTGAATAGTGATTACTATTGAAAAGCTATGACCGTTGATTAATATTGAAAAGCTATGAATGGGGATGACTATTGAAAAGATATGAATGCTGATGACTATTGAAATTGTTTGAATTCTGATGACTATTGAAAAACTATGAAGAGTGATGAATATTGAAAATCCTTGAATAGTGATGACTATTGAATGTTGTTAATGGTAAGGACAATTGAAAAGTTGGGAATGGTGATGATTAATTAATAGTCTGGAAGATATAAAATTCATGCAGATGAAAGAAGAAAAGGTCAGTCAAGCTAACAGAATATTAACTTTATTTTTTTATCAGATACAGAGTCATGACGATGTAATAGTTGTTCCAATGGAAATGTAATGCCTATTATAGATGAAAATGTATGTTAAGCCAACACAGTATTCAATTTTTTTTCATCAGACTCAAATTTATGCCAATGGAATAGTCATGTATAGGGAAAAGTCATGTTATTGAATGAAAAAAATGTATGTCAAGCCGACACAGTATTCAATTTGTTTTTCATCAGACTCACAGTTGTATGGTCAAAATAGTCATGCAGATGGAATATTCATTCCAAGGGAATAATCTTGCCCATGTAAAGAGTCATGACTATGGATGATTAATGGTCATGCATATGGAGAAGTAATAGTCATCCTAATAGAATAGTCATGATTATGGAATAATAGTTCTGATGGAATGATTCATATCGATAGAAGAGTAATGTTCATACAGTTTGAAAGGTAATAGTTGTCCTGATGGAATTTTCGTGACTATGGAATAGTTTGTGCTGATGGAATATTTGTGCTGATGGAAATTGTCATTTCATTGAAAGAGTTAGGGTCTTGCTGATTTAAAAGTAATAGTGATGTTGATATAATAGTTGTGTCGATGGAAAGTGTCATGCTGATGGATGATTAATGGTCATTCCAATTGAAAAGTAATAGTTGTAGCGATGGAATAGTCATGCCAATGGAAATATTCATGTCAATTAAAGAGTAATGTTCTATCATGTTGAACTGTAATAGTCTCACTGATGTAAATAGTCATACTAATGGAAGAAGAAAGATGCATTCTGATGGAAAAGAGGAAAGAGTCGTACTAATGGAAAGTGAATGTGAATATATGATTTGTATCATGATGAAAGGGTAATGAAATTATTTTTAATCGGAATCACAAGTGAAAGGGAATGAAAAGAGATGGTGCCAATTAACAAACATCATACCAAAAAACTATCATACTCAATAATCATACCCACATTTCTAGTACTCTAAAAGATAAATTGTTTTGTGTTTCTGGAATAAGAAAGAGTTACGGAGATACAAATTAGATATTTTATGATTGAGATGAAGTTTGGAGAATATTCAAGAAGCTTCAATAAAATTTGACGTAGTCAAAATGTGACCTATAATTTCAGGGGGAAATTTCTGTTTGTGAATATATGAGTGAGCCGGAAAAACTTTGGGATTCCTGAAAATTATCACCTATAAAATGAGAAGGTATTTTGTACTTTCTAATAGAGATAAATGTTCACAACAGATGATAGATAATATCCTAGTTTTAAAGAGAGAAGAATAGGTGAAGTTTATTCAAAATTACTTTTGTTTTAATGAGATCATCATATCAGGACGAATTAATTGTATTCTTTATTTCTATAATAGGAGTTTCAGTATCGGTATTCTCTGGGTGAGGAAGAATTTCGCTGAGTCTCTTAATCGGTCTTAGGTTTTGAAGTAGTGAGGATTATATTTTTCATGACAACTGCATACTTGTTTTAAAGTGGTGAAGATTATATTTGTCTTGACTATTAAATAGATGTTTTGATGTGGTGCTGATTATATATGTTTCGACTATTGTATGAAAGTATTACGGTGATTCTAATTATATTATATTGTATTAAATTAAAATATCAGAGTAAGAAGAAATTGAAAATGAGCATCATACTAAAGGAAATCAGACAGATTGTTTTACATATCCCAATATGTCATAACCATTCTTCTAGGTATGGAAAATAATAATTGATTGATAATTGAATACATTCGGTGAATTTAAAATATGAACAGGTAATATGAGTTTTTAAATAAGAAATTGTATTTTCAAATTATTCTAGGAGGGTGGACACACACTAAAGGGATTGTATCACAGTGATACATGACTGAAAGTCTATATCATACTAATTATTATCCAAGTATTTTTTTCTTAGTGGTTGTATGGTATTGGATCATTTCCATACAATACCATGGATGTAGCTATCCTTTTTGAATAGTGATCCATTTAAATTATTGTTTTCATTTGGTTGTGTGTTGATTTTCTTTTCAGCAGGGAATTGAAATCTCTAACAAGAGGTGAATGTTGATTAAATTGAAATGAATCATAAAATAAAAATAATATCCTTGATTCACCCCACCACCACTCTATTATACAATACATTGACTGTGCACATTTATGTGGTATCAGAGCGAAGATTCCCTTCAATATTTCATGCTGATTGAGAATTTGAATTGTTTGAATAGTAATGGAATTCTATTATTTATGGAATTAATTATAATATCTAAAAATATAGAATGATTCCATATATCATGTCTATTAGTTATGTTGTTCTTGACGATGCAACTATAGGGTTTTCTCCCATTATTGATAAAAAATCCATTTACACCTTTGTATAAGATACATCTTAGGAATGATGGAATGGTAAAAAATGCTAAATTTTCATTACATTCTGAATGTGATTTCAAGATATTAAAAGGTGTTTCCATAGCCAACGATTTATTGGATAAAACAAAAATATATATATACATGTAAAAAAAGTGAATAATGAAATGTTACTAATATGAACATTGAAGTCTGAAGATCCCATGATGGATGCACATGAATATGTTGGGGACATCTTTACAAGGGTAAATAACATTGTAAGTACTATTATATGTCTTGGTAAATTATAGGATGATTCTGATGTGGTTGAAAGGTTCATGAGAATCCTAGCCAACAGATTTGATGTGAATTTTTTTTCATTAGAACAGATAGAACTAGAAACATTAGCACGCGATGATTTGCAGGGTACACATATTGCAAACCCAAAGAAAATGTAGAGTGATATGAATGGAAAAAAATTAAAGGTAAATGTCATTCAAGGCTTACTTAAAAGAACAAAGAATTCCTTATGAATATGTAACTTGAGATTCTGACTACAAAAATAGGGAATGTAATAACATTGATTCAATTTAGTCTTTTTTATATTTATGTTAAAAGAGGTAAATGATGGTATAAAGGTAAAAATCCCTTAAAGTGTTTTAGATGTGGATTAATTATTAATTTTGATTCCTATTTTCTTCAAATAGGAGATGATCAAAAAAGTGATGAAGGAGAAAGTGAAGATGAAGAAAGAAGGCCATGAAAAACATGGATGAAAAAGGGTGATAAAAAACTATTTATTGGTGGAATATTAGAGGTTCTCCAAATCCAAAAGGAGAATCTTTTTTTCAATGGAATATGATCGTGAGGATTTTAGATACAATGTTGAATACAACACATTCAATGCAATAGTTAATGAAAAAATTTCTTCCTGTAATGAAACCACTTATGTTGAAGAAGATGAATAATGTGAAAATGAATATGAAAATTACACTGTGCATGATGAGTAAAAAATTGAAATAATTAATGATGGTAAATTTAGAAGTAACATATTCAATGAATAAGATTATACACAAGAGGTATATTTGAATTAAAAATTTAAAGAATTATTGAGAAAAATCATATGTCTTGAAAAGAAAAATAATAATATGGAAGATGAATATTCCTCAATAAGAAATCAAGGATTTCTTGTGGAAGATAAATATATGAAATAGAAATAGATTTATTATTTGAATAAACATCTTGATTAAGAAAAGAATCTTAATGAGTATCTATAAGTGAAGTTTAAGGAAAAGGAAGAATATTAAGGGCATTTATAATAGAAGTTTTCAGAAGAAGAATTCAGAAATAAAAGTTTCCAAAACTCTGTCAGTAAAATTGGATGATGTTCTAGGAATGAGAAACATGAGAGGGATCAATAAAATTTACCTTCAATGGGTGGTATGAATAATGTAGTTGTTTTCAAAAATAAGAAATCTAGGAAGGTTTTGTATGTAGCCATGACCAACAAGGATGAGAATGTTTAGAAACATTTTGAATCTGGAAATGATTCCAATACATCTGGTTCGAATAATTCATAAGAGAAATGAATTATTTTGATTGATAATAGAATATTTTGTGGATTATAAATGAATAAGAAGAAGGTGGATGAGCAACAAATTTAGAGTTATAGACATAATGGAAGTTTCAGAGGAAAATAGTCCATTTATGGATACTACTGGTATTGTGGTGGATTTAGACATTTTGAAAATAATTGTTTGTTTATCCAACATCACTAATATTATTCCACATTTTATGGATTCAATGGTTATATGGGGAGTCAATTCTGTCAATTGAATATTTATATGAATGTTTTGTTGAATAAATCTGAGAACAATGAAGTAAAAAATTTAAAATAGTTTCCAACAATTATAAACCATTTTTGAATGGTGTGAGAAACCTGAAACATTAAGAAAGTATGTCAAGTTTTGATACCGACACAACATATTATTCTTATCAATTATATGAAAACTAATTATTTGGAAGACATGACCGATAGATCATCTCGATTTCAAATGGGATAATGCATAGTTCTTTTGCCTGGACACAATGACCAGGCTAGGAAATTTGTGGAATTCTAATAGAATGTGAAAGAATAAATGAAGAAGAATCCATAAAATATGATAAATGATAAAAAAATGTAACTAGAAATAGTGATTACAATATATAAGGTAATAATATCCAAACTAGTTCAACTATCTTGCCTGAGAAACATATAGGGATAGACAACAAGGAACTAACTGATTGTAACATGGATGTTTATAAGGATGACGAAGACATGAAATCCTCATCAGAAGGTTAAATAGATATAATGAAATCTATTACAAAACACTAGATAGATGATTATAAGGAAGAAAGAACATCCAATGAAAAATCCATGATGAATAATAATATGGAAATATAGAGACACGACTCTTAGTCTGAACCTTGTTTCTAACAAACAATAGAGGTTCCAACTTATTAAAAATTTCTTTCAATTCTTGTGCTAACATGCATGGGATTGAATGAGTGTATATAAGGATTATTTAATTGATGAGTCTCTTAAATTTATTACAAAATAATGTAATTAATATGTGAAATGTTTTTTTTGTTATGTCTTGTTTATATATATATGAACATTTTGATGTGTTTTTTGAGATGGGTGAAAGATTATTATTTCATAGAAATATTCCTTCAATATTTTCCCCCAGTAATGAAAATGTTGAAGGAAATGTGGAAAACGTATTACATGAATGTTTTTTAAGGAAAACATTGATCATCTTGATTATATGATCATGATTTCTAAACTAGGTTTCCCACAAAAACATAGAGTTATTTAGTTAGACGTTCTTTCTTTAGAAAGTCATGTGATTCAATTGTGAAAAAACATTCAACCACAGGATTTGATGATAATTTTTTAATAAGTGAATAAATAATCATGATGGAAACATTTTATTTGATTGTAAATATGTGGGATAGATAAGAGAATTTGGGAGAGATAAAATTAATATGGGGAGGGAGTATGAAAAACTGAAAATAAAAAGAATGAAAATTTTTATCATGTTTGAAGTGAATGAAATGGGTATTGAAAAAAATGGAAATGGGGAGATTGTTAGGCCATGTTTTTTTGGTTGTATTTTTTATCCATAAATCTATATAAAGATGAATGAAAGGATGTTGACAATGATGATGAAGTGTAATTTGGATTGAATGTGATTGAAAATAATGATATTTTTTCGGTGAACGGTTTTGATGAAAAATAAGATAGAATGGGAATGAAGAATGAAACAAGAATAAATGTATGTTTATGATAGATTTAAAAGTAAATGAGGTGATAAATTATTATTTTTTAATCCTCATAAATAATAGGTAATTTGTATGAACTTATGATGAAATCCTGATGGAAGAAACGGAAAATTGAAATAAGTTATTGGTTATGACGATGGAAGGCTCGTGAATGGTGATGAATATTGAAAAGGTATGAATGGTGATGACAATTGAAATGATGTGAATGGTGATGAGTATTGAAAATATATGATTTGTGAGTACTATTGAAAATATGGTATTGCTGATCACTATTTTAAAAGATGTTAATGGTGATGAATATTGAGAATATGTGAATGGTGATGACTGAAGAAACTTTTTGAATGGTGAAGAGTATTGAAAAGGTGTTAATGATAAGGATGAATGAATAGTCATGCCGATATAAAATTCATACCAATTAAAGAATAAAATGTCTTCAAATCCAACAATTTTTTGAAATTGTTTTTCATCGAACTCAGATTCATGCTGATAAAATAGTCGTGCCGATGGAATAATTGTGACGATGGAATATTCCTGCTGATTGAAAATTCATCATGATGAAAGAGGAAAATTCATTGCAAGACAAAAAATTATTAATATTGTTTTTCATTGAACTTAGATTCATGCTGATGGAATAGTAATGTCTATCGAATAGTCTTGCCGAAGGAATTAGTTATGTCGATGGAAGAAGAAAATGTTTTTCATGACGAAACATTATTCACTTTGTTTTGCATCAGACATTGTGTCAAGATAATGGAATAGTCTTGTCGATATAATATTCAACCTGATGCAATGATTTGTGTCATAAGATGTGTAATTGTCATGTATATTGACAATTAATATTCTTGCCGATGGAGTAGTTGTGTAGATGGAATAATTATGTCAATGGAAAAATTCATGTTTATGGATGAGTAATGGTCATGCAGATTGAAATGTAATATTTGTGATATTAAAATAGTTAAGCTGATGGAATACTCATGTAGATTGAAAGAGTCGTGTCGATGAAAGAGTAATGGTTATAAAGATTGAAAAGTAACAGTTGTGCGGATGGAAAGAGGCGTGTCGGTGGAAGAGTAGTGGCCACGCATATTGAATAGTAATAGTCATGAAAATGGAATAGTTATGCCGATGGAATATTTTTTTCGATGGAAGTAGTCATTCTAAAGTAACGGTAATGTTCATATAAAATGAACAGTAATAATAGTGTCGATTGAAATTGTCATTCAGATAATAATTATCTTGTCGATGGATGAAGAAAGAGTCGTGGTGATAGAAAATATGAATGTGTCGTATCGATGGATAGACTATGTGAAGAGATGATTAATGTCATTATAAAAGGGTAATGAATTTATTTTCACTGTACTCACAGTTTAATGTTAAATACAAGTGATGGTTCTAATTAAATACCATCGTACCTAGAAACTGTCATACTCAATAATCATCCCCACATTTCTAGTTTTTTGAAGGAAGAATTGTTTTGTGTTTCTAGAATAAGTAATGGTAATGGAGATACAAATTAATGAACCTATGATTGAGGTAATGTTGGGAGATGATTCTAGAATCTTATAGAAAAAATTGTTGAAGTCGGAATGTGTCCCATAATTTCAAATGGATATTCAAATTTGGAAATTTTTGAGTGACCAGGATAAACAATGGGATTCCTAACAATTATCACCAACAAATAGAAGAGGTGCTTTGTACATTATTACAGTGATAACTGTTCACAACAGGGGATAGAGAAGCTCCTTTTTTAGAGAGATAAGAATAGGTGAAGAGTATTCATCTTGAATTTTGTTTTAATGTGTTCATCATATCAGGCAGAATTAATCAGTTTCAATTTTTCTTTATAGTTTGTTTCTCTATTTGGATTCTCAGGCTGAGGATGAATCATACAAAGACTATTTATCTGTCTTAGGTTATGATGTGGGGTTGATTATACATGTCATGAATATTCAATACAGGATTTAAAGTGGTCAAGATTCTATTTGTTATGAAAATTTTATTCATGTTTTGAAGTGGTGTTATAATAATTGTCTTGACTATTATATGAAAGTAGTAGATTGTTGTTGATTCTATTCATTATATCCAAGTGAAATATTAGGCTAAGAAGAATCAGACATGGAGCATCATCCCATGGGTAATGAGACAAATTTTTTTTAAGTAGACCACGAGGTTCTTACCTTTCATCTGAGAAAGGAGATGAATAATTGTATTAAAAATGAATAAATTAGTGGAATTAAAAACAAGTTAAGGTAACATGAGTTGTTATAAAAGAAATATTATTTCGTTATTTTACTATGATGATGCAGATGCGCTGGAGGGATTGTTTCGCAATGCTACAGGAGTGTAAGGTTATATCTTAATTGATACAATATAAGGATTGTTTTCTTAGTGAATTGTATGGTATTAGATCATTTGCAAACCATACTAAGGACATATATATTCTTTTTAATAATGAAACATGTAAATAATTGTATTCCTACATATGTCTGTTGATTTTGAGTTCAGTATATAATTAAAATATCTAACATGATTTGATGGTTGTTGCAAAAGGAATGAAATGTGAAAGAAAATGTGTATCACTGATTCACACCACCCCCTCCCAGGAATACAATACATTGACTAGACACATTAAACCCATACCAACATGGAAATTGGAAAACATCACCATGTACATTTTCTCAGGACATAAGAAGATATCGATAGGGAACGATGTTATATAGTTTATTATGGATCTTCTTACTAATACATGACATATAATCACAATTTCAGAGGCCTTATCATTAGATCAAATTTCACAGATATATATCAAATATATGGTTAGGCTGTATAGAGTTCCACTATTGATTATATTAGATTGAGATCTAAGATTCACCTCAAAGTTCAAAAAAGTTATACAAACTTCTATAATAGTAGATATAAAAATTAGTACGACCTGTCATCCTAAAACCAATGGCCATTATGAGTAAACTATTCATATAATGAATGAAATGTTGAGAGTGGTTTCTATTATCTTCAAATGTGTATAGTTCCAACATTTTCTTATTATTAATTTCTTTTACAACAATAATTTCCACTGAAGCCTCAAAATGGATTCATAAGAATCAATTTATGGGAAAATGTATGGAACTCTGGTATGAGGGAATGAAACTTGTGAATGTAAGGTGCTTGGACCCCAAATGGTTGAAGAAATGGTAGAGAAGGTAAAACCCATTCACCAGCAATTCATGAAAAAAAATATTTGATATACGTTTTATGTAGGAAATCATCGACGAGAGATATATTTAAATTTTGGACACAACATATTCCACTGCATATATCCATGGAAGAGAATAATGAGATTTTGGAATAGTGGGACACTATTTCATAGGTTCATCGGCCCCTTTGAGATCCTTCCCCGTGTGAGAGATTTGGCCAATCGAATAGAAATTCCATCAACCATTTCTCAAGTACACAGTAGATTCTATGTATCCAACTAGAGTAGGTACATACTGAATCATTCACATGTTCTGAATTTCAATGGTTGTACAAAAGGATAATTCTCTCTCTTATGAGGATCATCCATTGATGATCTTGGACTTTAGAGATAATTTTCATCACAATAAGGTTGCCCACATGGTCAATGTACTATGGGAGAACCATAATTATGAAGAGGAAAGATAGGAACCAACGTAATTTATGAAAGAACATCCCCACTCATGTTTTCATCATAGAATTAAAATTGACTTTTGAGGGAGAAAATCATAATGGGGGAAGAATGTAAGGACCCTGAATTCTTTAAATTGAAATTCACTTTTTATAATTGTATCATATAGAAAAAACCACAAAAAGTAACATTTTAAACCCAATAAAATATTATTAATGATTAATAAAAGAAAAAAAACGGTTTTATAAGTTAAGGAACACATAACAAAGGAATTTTAACTTGAAATTTTGAATATTAACATGAACCCTATGAATATAAAACAAGAAAATTAAATAGTAACACCACCAATGAAAGTGTTAATAAAATTTATAAATCATATATGTGATAATATAATATAATTATATCATTGTATAAATAAATAAATATTTTAAAAAATATTAAATAAGTGTTGGTATTTTTATATGTCATAAATATTTATTTACAATTTTCTGACATGTGTTATCATGTAAAAATATAATTATTTTCATAAAATGTTTTCATAATGTTTGATATCTATTTGTAATGATTATAATAAAATTTTATGTAACCTTGGTAAAATTTTCAATGCGATATAAAATAATTTATAATTTTTAAATGCATATCATTCTGGTTAGTTATCATTTTATTAAAAAATTAAATTTCACATATTTACGAAATTATTTTTACAAAAATGAATTCATTTATTTATTATACCTGTCCAAAAAATGGTTACTGTGAATTTGTTGGATCATTCTTGTCTACTTTTTTTTAAAAGTAATATAAAAAAATTTACATTATTTATACAATATAACTTAAATAAAATATTCATTAAGTCATTAATGATGTAATAAACATAATTGTGAACATACCTTAGTTATTTTAATATTTATTATTATATTTTACAATCTATTAACAGTCATTAGAAGAAATAATAAACTAATGGTTAAAATTATGAGAAAGCATCCCTCTCATCCACTATAAATAGGTTGGAACAGGATAGTCAGGAATCCTATCTATGTCCGTGTGTAACATGTGCATCCTTTGAGGTGTATGGAGAAATTCAAGATCAAGAATGAAAGGAATGATTCTTTGAAGGCTATGACAATGGTTGAGGTGATATTATCAGCAGAAAAAGGAACCAGAGTGTCCAAATCCTGGTTTCATGGTCGATGGAGAGACCCTTGAAATAATCACTCCACTAAAATATGATATGGTCATTGACTTGAATGGTGGCTAGTCATTCAGATCAATTCTAATATTTATGTTTTTTCCCTTAGTGCCTGCTGGACATGATTATGGGTTTTTTATGTTTCCTTGTTTTTATACCAATTAAGACTGTAGATTTGGTTTGTGTTGGGGCTTCTATACACTGGATTTTCATTTTCTATTCTTTATTTTTTTTAAATATATAAGTTAAATTACATATAATTACCCCCACTTCACATGAACTTTCATACATGTATACAATTAAACTGATCATGATAAACAAAAATCCAACTCTCCCAAATGATGTAATTGAATATCTTGACCAATAGAGAAGTATATAAATGAACATAGAAATGTTATAATAAATAAAATACATATATAAAGGGTTATATATTCATTAATTAAAGAATATAATTTTTTAATCCAGGACATTAATGAAATATGAAGAACACCTTCAGTCTTAAGGTAAGGTATTCTACCTGATTAACCATTATTACTACAAGTTTTTCATTATATATTTTTAGTCAAATTAAATAATAATTTATTTATATATAGAAAATATAAATGTTTTTATATGTTCCATAATCATCTATCACGATTCTCACATCATTATTTTTCAGAGATATACATGTTTTTAAAAGGTTCCCCACGTGATTCTTCACAATATGTATGCACTATTTAACGAACATAAAAAATTCTTACCCATTTTCAAGTGCATCCTAAAATCTATTTATATCCGGAATTTTATTAATAAATTCATTCAATTTAATTTAAAAAAAATCTTTTTTTTAGTTATGGTTTTAAATAAAATATTATTCCATTTTATTCTTTATATTCTATTTAATATTTACCATGAACCGCTCTAAAATTATTTATTTATAATGTTTCTTAAATAACATTTTTAAATGTTGTGAATTTTTATTAAAATCACTTATCACAATATTTTCCTAATATAACTAATGAATTTCCATGTATTATTTAAATCCTTTTTAATGGACACCATTGTGATATTCTCTTATGTTATGCCTTTTTAAAAAGATTATGATACCCACTTATTACCATTGGTAAACACATGATTATGTTTGATTACTTTCTGTAGTTATCCATATAGAACACATATTTAGGAAAATTTTATAATGGTTGTGCCCAGATAGTTCCCAAATGAATTTGGTAATTTTTAGTCTCATGATATGTCAGGTGCAATAGTCTTGCTTGTTATCTTTGAATTAGGCTCTATGTGAAATGACTTGGGTGGTTAACCTTGAATCGTGATCCTCCATGTGCATTGAGCCATGACTCATGATTATTTTACGTTTTATGTTTTTTACACATCTCTTGTAATTCAATGATTACATATCTCATTCCTCCATATGTACATCCATTAATTTTATGTCATCTTATTATGCATACTAACCCATTTGGTATGCATTATTGTTATGTCTATTCTATTACTGGTATTTTTAGTTTATCCATTTGTTAATAATATATCTTGGATATCATATGATGATTTATGAAATCAATGGTTTTTAGGAGATCATAATGGATAATAAATAATGAAAAGAATAATTTATACCCATGTTTTCATTTTTATGTGTCTATTCTACTGAATAAACTCGAATTTTTGGTCCTTGTCATTTAATTTTGTTTTTATTTTTTTTAATATCAAGTAATAATAAGTATTAAATATTATGGTTAATATAATCAGTATCAGGGAAGGTCCTGTTTTTTTGGTGAATATGAATAATATTCAATATTAAAAAACCATAGGGATAGGACTAAGTCTAAGAAAACATCCTATTATTTTTGTATATATAGATAATGTGGTTTATCAAAAAAATGCACCCCAAAATAGATACTAAAAGTGGACTTGGTTCATGAATGGATATATCTAAGAGTAACAACTCCGTCATGGTGTTTCGATCCTGAATTGGGGTAACTTGTTATATTAAAATAATCCAAACTATGCACCTAGTTTGACATTCCTATGTGATATGATTTGGTAAATTCATAAAATCATTTTAAACCATTATTTTGGGAAAAAATCCAAAATGTGTATTTGTTAGGATATAAACATTGGATAACCTAAATTGAAAAATTGTAATCACAAGTCAAGATATTCATTCTTTAATGGTTTATCCTTTAAATTTTAAATGTTTCGTTTTACATGCTTTTTAGCTAAGTATTGAATCCCCCTAATTTCAATTTCATTTTCTTAGTTAATGGAAGGAAAGAGGAATACACCTGCCAATAATCAATGTGATATGAAATGTGATCATTACCGTAATGATATGCCAACTATGAATGGATATGGTGCTCAAAACCTTTTTAATGTACTTAATCAACTTCCTCATGTTACGAATAATAACTAAACACATGCAAGAACACACTCCTTCTCTATGTAATGATAAAGTGTCAATAAAATCATTCATTTGTAAAATTCAACCCATTTATAGTGGATCATCTAATCCCCTCATGAAGGTACAATTTATTAACTCCATTTAAAAGATATTCTATATCATCTAGTGCTCATAAAAAGTGAATGTTGTGGTGGAGATCTATCGTTTTTATGTGGATGCTTATCAGTTAAAGAAACTAATAAAAAATATAAATTCCATAGAGGTAATTGATTCCATGGATTAGAAGGAAATGAAGAAAATATTTTTCAAAAAATATTTCCCCGAATCCCACCATATCAAGATTGAAAGAGTATTCCTCATACTAGAGCATAAGGAAGATGAGTCTGTCATGGAATATGAAGGAAAATTTACAAGGCTTTCATGATACAGATCCAAATTTTTCATGAACACCAAAATCAAGGTATATAGCTTCTTTAGTAGAATAAATCATAGCCTAAAAAAGTGTTTACTATAACAGACTTCTATAGTTATGAATATATACTACTTTGTCTAATCATATATGAAATAGATATCATATAATATCATTGGTCTCCGGGGATTGATGAAAAAAATTGAAAATGGAGTCTAATAGGGGTGTATTTTCAAATATATTATAGTATGGAAGAATAATCGAATATCCCATGAGACAAAATTGGGTAAATAAGCATCCTAGGATCTATCTATAGGGAAGAAAATAATGCTTCAAATGTGGAAAAAATAGTGCATCTTGATCAGAACTACAAATGGGATATATTTAATTCCACTAATGTGGAAGAAGAAAGGATGGTTTTTATTAGCATTCATCCTATAATTAAAAGTTTCAATTTAAACCAAAATGGAAAATTTTCCAAATAATTACATTATACTAGGGATTTAAGTGGAAATAAACTAAAACCTCCATGGAAAAAATTAAGGGCTTATGTTAACACTACTACTGAGGTGTAGTTAGAAATTGATGTGGTGATTGGTACACTGTTTATTCATTAAGGAATATAAAACATTCTATATTATTACAGTTTTACACTTCCTTTCATATCATAAAATTTTAGTATAACAATTAAAACACCACCTCATTATATGGAGGTTTAGTTATATGTGAGAATGGAAAATAGGGTAACTATTGAAAACAATGTATAAAAATACTCCATGAATAATTTTTGTGGACTGAACGTACTTGAAATTTTCTTCATACTTCATTTGGTGGTGTTTGATACCATATTTGGAATGGATTTTATATCATTATACAATGACAAAATCAATTTTCGTTAAAGGGAGTTCGGTCTTCACATCTGTAAGATCCTCTAATTCCATACAAGTTTAAAGAGAAGGTTGAATGTCCTTTAGAATCGTTCTATCAATTATTAATATTAAGTCATTATTATCAAGAATATATAGACCAAATTATTGAGACAAATGATTGAACCATGCTTGATGACATGGGAATTGCAAGGGACTACACTGATGTTTTCCCTGACGTGTATTTTTTTATTCCATAAGACTGAGAGGTTGATTTCCCTAATAATCATATTCCTTGATATCGAAATATATAAAATATTACTTTTGGAATGGAAATTGAAGATCATGAAGAGTTGATGAAATGGTACATTTATAATGTCCCTGACATAAACATTATATAATATTGAATAAAATGAATAGTTCATATTGAGGATCTTTTTAGGTTTAGAGTTTTAGAGAATTAGGACATTTCATTTACATAACAACATGAATACTATATAAAGGAAATTATAAACTATTTCCATTTTTTCATAAAATAAAAACTCATTAGAAAGAGAGTCATGTATAGTTCCATGTTTTAAAAAACATGAACTTTCCTTGATCCCATCCTTGACCCTATTCATCGTTTGTTCCGGTGAGAAAATTTCAAAACTTGTGATGATCATAAAAAACTCATTAAGGGTTATAAAACAAGGAATGGAAACATTTTCTCATAAATACATACAAATCACGAACTCTTTTACATAACTCATGAAATCATAACATTTTAAGAATAACACATAGAAATCCTAAATCATAAAGGTAACTTGTAACATCCATGTCATACTTAAATTGTAGAAATCATAGCTACAAAGGGAGTTACATTGAAATAACCATCATAGTATATACCCTAAATCTCTTATGGGAAATATTCATGATTACCTCCTTTACTTTATCCAATGCATTGAAGAGCTATCCCAGGCTCACCTGCCCTAGGTTTATCAAAAAACCACCCGTATACATAAATAATGGCCATGAACAATATCAGGATCATAACACATAACATAAGCATAAAATAAATTTAAAATTTACACATTTAAATAATAAAAAATAATTTCAAGATATTGAAATAATAAACAATAATTTCAAGATATTGAAATAATAAATCCATTATAAAAATCATATTCAATACCAAAATATGTAAAACGTGTATATGATATTTCTTTTTTCCTTTTGAAAAACATTCCGTCTTATTAAAGAAGCCAAAGATCAAATAATACTCACGGCGGCGGAATGGTCATTGTCACTGCTTACTTTAAAATAACATTCCTTTTTTTATTCGGTAAAAAAATTCATATAAAAAGATTCCATTTGAATGAAATGAAAATTAACAGGGGTTTATATAGAATATAAAATAAAATCTTGTATTAAATCAAAATATGCCTCAATGATAGGAGATTGAGAAGAAGTCCCTTACCTCATGTCTGACTCAACACTATCATTCTTTAATATCCTGAATAACAAACTGAAGTTCATTTATAATTTTTTATGAACCATTTTCTGGTTTAAAATTCCTTTTATATCACTTATTACCATGTTATAAAAATTATTTAATCGTATAAGTTAATAATGTTAATTTTGTCGATATTTGGTACTTGAGTCAAAAATTAACACCATATATTTAGAAGTTGTC
Organism: Viscum album; assembly: GCA_963277665.1. NCBI lineage: Eukaryota > Viridiplantae > Streptophyta > Magnoliopsida > Santalales > Viscaceae > Viscum > Viscum album. The sequence goes on from OY728123.1 coordinate 180,452,804, forward strand.
AATGTGATCAATAATCCATTATATCCAAAATGAAATTCATCATTTATATATCATATATGTCATATATATCCAGTATATATATATATATATATATATATATACTTATAACAGTGCATATAATTTGATGGTGAAAAATGAAATGCACCGTTCATGGAGACGGTCTGCCATATTTATGCATGAACGATACATTCATTTCTATTTTTTATTTTAATGGAATTAAAACATAATGATATAGTGTAATATTATAATTCCAGTATAATTTCATATATAATATAATATAAAATTTCATTAACTCCATCCTTTATATGTCCCACATATGGAATTAACAAGTCATATCATTTTGAGGGGGCGGTAGTCCGCACTTCCTCTAATGAGATTATCACGTTTACCCATAATTGAAATCATAAAGGCATGATATAAATGGAAATTACAGAAGAATAATGAAAAAATAAACATAATATATATCATATATAAATACAGTGTCATCATAATTTCCACCATGAGAGGCGGTAGGAGATAATCGAAGAATAATCATTTCGTGAGGTGTTATTTTTCCATCCACAGAAACATTATGTTATTCATCCATTAGATGGAGGTGTGTGTAAGTGTAGTCAGAATCCATCTCAAAACAACATCCTAGTATATTTATGATATTTGTTTTGTTCAAAATGAACGAAATAAAATGTGTTTAGGGGTTGGAAAAGTTAAATAAAAGAAAACAATTTAAGAGAAATCGTTACCTTTAATTTGGGTAACGTCCTTTGGTTTGAACCAAAAAAGGCTTCTTGAAGTGCCTCCTACCTAAGTTAAGGCTTTTAGGGGTTGGAGAGGGAAGTAGGGAGCATTACTGGGAAGATTCTTGATGAGCCAAATGTCTTGAGAGGTGTGAGGAATTGGTTAGAAGTGGTCTATTTTTAGGAGGGGGAGGAGGGGCTCTTTAATAATGTGTGAAAATATTATTTTATGATATAATGATATTCGGTTTCTAAAGGTCCAAAAATCATTATAATAAAATATAAGATGAATAATGGTCGATATAAAATCATCCAATAGGAATAGGACATGTTTTGGATAAAATTTTAATCATTATAATCTTATTTATCTAAATAATTTATTAATGAGGTAAATATTGCATCATTATTGTGTCATAAATAATTTAATTTATTCGATGTCTAAAAACTATTAATGAAATACAATAATATAGGAAATATTTTTATCTTTATAAATAATATTTATAGTATGAAAAAAGACTTATATAACACCTAATAAAAATTATTCTACTAGAAGACTTTTTTTATGTCATTTTTGGTTTTACTTTAAATTAATTAATCTAATGTGTCATTATCCTTCGAAAGTGGCTCCATGGTGTCCCAAAATTGAACCAAATATGCCCATGGTTTTCCATTTCTCATCAAATTTGGTTTGGACATGTGTTATGGTAATTTTTAATTATTATATTTTTTTTACCTTAAATTACCCTATTTACCTTTAACCGGGGTAAATAAATGTCAGAAGTTACTATTCACCAAAAATTATTTTCATCTTATTGAACAACATTTTACTAACTAAAAAAAAACCATGTATGTCGGATTTTCGATATTCAATTAACAGAAGTGTTAAAATTTTATTTAAATGAAAAAGTTTGTTTTTTAACTACCAATAACTGATTTCACTATTCATCAAAAATTGATGTTTTTCAGAAAAATACAAAAACATCAGCCTAAAATTTATTTGATATTCTGAATTAAAAAATGTTTTCAATTTTAGAAAATTAAAAACATAAAAGTTGAATTAATTAAATTATAATTAATTCCCGTTATTAAAACATATAGCGTGTTTATAAGAAACAGTAACTATCAAAATATTGACACTTGTTTATGTCCAATTTCAATGTGAAATTAATTCAAATGGCCAACATTGGATTAAATGGTAAATATATATTCTAATTACACTTTAAATCCAACTAAAAAGATAATATAACTATATAAATAAATTTTATTAAAACGTACTTTTGATTTAAAATACAATATTTTCACTATTCAATAAAAAATGAACTTTTTCGAAAAAATCCCAAAAATATACAGGAAGTAAATTTTTATTTCACCATTCTAAAAAAAGATTTTATTTGTTCAATTATAATTTATTAATGTTACCAAAACTATATTTAAATAGTGTTCTCGATTAAAAGGCGGTAAATCGACCTTTTAATTTAAATTATGGTTAAAATTAGATTCATTCACATTTTAAGCCTCTAACTTTTCATTGGATAAATGTAAATACATTTAAAAATCATGTATAATCATATTGTAGTTTGTTTTGTTCATTCCCACAAATACAATGGCTAGATGTTAACTACCATTTAAAATAATAATATTATATTTTAGTGTGCAACGTATGATTTCAAAGAAAATCATTGTTGCGTATCGGGTAATCTATCGATTATAGAAACCCCTTTAATATAAAATTAATATTTAATTCAAAAATATTTATAAATATGAAATATGTCTTATTCTTTATTTACCTAGGATGTTACATCCTTCCCCCCTTTTTGAAATTTTGCACTCGTAATTTTTATTCACCTATCAAATAAGTTGGGGTATTTACCCCTCAAATCATTTTCAGATTCCCACGTTACATCATCAATCATATGGTTTTCAACAAAATATTTACCTGGTGAATTGCCTTATTCTGCAATAGTTGCACTCTACGGTCAATAATATGGACTGTTTTTTCTTCATAAGAGAGATTCTCTTCCAGCTGAACTACCTCTGGGCTCAAAACATGAGATGAATCTGGTATATACTTTCTCAATAAAAAAACATGAAAAACCTTGTGTAACTGGGATAAACATGGTGGTAAAGCTACTCTGTATGAAACTGATCCAACATTCTCGAAAATTTCATAAGGTCCAATGAACCCTAAACTCAACTTTCCATTCTTACCAAAACACATCACACTTTTCCCTGGAGAATCATTGAGAAAGACATGATCACCTACCTCAAAAGAATGATCCTTCCTCCAGTTATCAACATAATTTTTCAATCTACTCTGAGATTTTCTCATGTGCTTCAAAATCAACTAAACTTTCTCTGCCATCTCTTCTTTTAATTCTGGTCCCATCAGCTTCCTTTCACCGATTTCATCCCAAAAAGCTGGAGTTCATCAACTTTTTCCATATAATGCCTCAATTGGATCCATTTTTATACTGCAATGTAAACTGTTATTATAAGAAAATTCTACCATAGAATGACGATAGTCCCAACTTCCCTGATAATCCATCGATCAAGCACGTAACATATCCTCCAATGTCAAAATTGTTCATTCTGATTGCACATCTGATTGAGGGTGAAATGCTGTAGTAAAATTTAATTCAGTACACAACGACTTCTGAAGGCCTTTCCAAAAGTTATAAGTAATCATGGTATCACGATAAGATACAATGGATAGGGGAACTCTATGCAACCTGGCTATATCTTTAACATACAACCGAGCAAGATGATCTAGATAAAAAATATCTTGAATAGGTAGGAAATGAGCATATTTTGTCAATCTATCGACATAACACAGATTTAATTATTACCTAAAGATGTCTTTGGTAAACCCACAAAAAAGGCCATGGATATATTTTCCCATTTCCATTCTGGAACCAGTAATGGATGAAGAATCTATTTCGGTAACTGCAACTTTGCTTTAACCTGCTGACAAGTCAAAAACTTCATAGTAAAATCAGCAGTATCTCTTTTCATTCCATCCCACTAGTAAAACTCACGATGATATATGTACATCATAGTACTACAAGGATGAACTGAAAAAAGGGAACATCGAGCTTCACATAACAACTCATTCTTCAACTACGAATCACAAGGAACACATAACCTCTTTCCAAACCTCAAAACCCAATCATTTTTAATGTTAAAATCATGAAACATACCCTTCTAAACCAACTATATCTTTTTCTGTAACTCACTTTCTTCATTCTGCATGTGCTTTATTCTGTCTGATAGAGATGATTTCACTGATTCCTGAAAAAAAAACCAAAGAATTTTCTGCACCTGGAATTTATATGCCAAAGTTTATCAAATCAAAAAACAAAGTATCTTGTTCCAAACGTAACATGGTTAATGAAGCATTACGTTTTCTACTCAAAGCATCATCCACTTTATTTGATTTTCCTGGATGGTAATGGATCATGAAATCACAATCCATGAATAATTATAGCCATCTGCTCTGTCTCATGTTCAATTCTTTCAGAGTGAATATATAGATTAATATTGTTTGATCAGTATATATTTCACATTTTACTCCATATAAATGATGACTTCACATTTTTAAAGTAAAAACAACAGCCGCTAATACCAAATCATGTGTAGGGTAATTTAACTCATGAGGTTTCAACTAATGTGAAGCATTATCAATTACCTATTCATTCTTCATTAGGACACAACCAAGTCATTTCAACGATGCATCACTATAGATAAAAAATTCCCAATTTTTTAATGGTAGTGCCAAAACTGTAGCATTCACCAATCTTCTTTTCAATTCCTGAAAACAATCAGCACATTTCTTCTATCGAGATGAACTTAACACCTTTTCTTGTTAACTTAGTCAGTGTACTAGAAAACTGTGAAAAAGATTCATCAAACCTCTTGTAATAACCTGTCAAACCAAGAAAACTATGAATATTAGTTATATTTGGGGGTATTTCCCATTCTTCAACAACTTTTGTTTTAGAAGGACCAACAGTTATGCCATTTTTTTAAACAATGTGACAAAGGAATGAAATTTTTTGTTACCAAAACTCACACTTGCTGAATTTCCCATAATGTTTCTTTTCTTTTATGGTTATCAAGATGACCCTTAAATGACTTTAATTATCCTCTTTACTTTTTGAATAAACCAAGGTATCATCAATGAACCCAACAATAAACATATCCAAGAACTCAAAAAACATTTTATTCATAAGATCCATGAATACTGCAGGTGCATTGGTTAACCCAAAAGGCATAACCCCAAATTCATAGTCGCCATATCTAGTACGAAACGTGGTCTTTGGAATGTCTGCATTCTTTACATTCAACTGATGGTACCCTGATCTCAAATCAATCTTTGAAAAATACTATTCTCCCTGTAGCTGATTAAAAAAATCACCGATATGAGGCAAAGGATTCATATTCTTAATAGTGATGTTCTTTAATGCTCTATAATTAATGCAAAGTCTCATTTAACCATACTTATTTTTAAAAAACAAAACAGGATCATGCCATGGTGATGTTCTATGTAGAATGATACCTTTATCTAATAACTCTTGAAATTGCTTCTTTAGCTCTAAAAGTTCAATTTAAACCATTTGATTAGGGGGTTTTGAAATTGCCTTAGCATCAGGAACTAAGTCAATAGTAAATTCAACTTCCTGATCAGGTATAATACCAGGAAACTCATCCGAAAAAACATCAAGTTACTCATTTAGCACTGACACATCATTAATCTGAATAGTTCCTTTGTTTTCAACAATATGTTCAAGGTAACATTCATTTCCATTTTTTACTAGTTTCTCAGCTTCCTGATATGTTATCAAAATAAAGGGTTCATTTTTTTTACAAACTAAAAATTTTTCTGAAAAGAAACCTCTTTAGCTCCGCATTCAATCTTAGTATTATAAAAATTTAGCCAATATATGCCCAAAATAACATCAAACTCTACTAGAGGCAAGATAATAAGGTTTGTAGGTATATTCTTTCCACACACAAGGGCATGGATTTTCTTATGTTTTCTTTTGGTCTCAACATTTCCTCCAGGTGTTTGTACTGTAATTTCGGTATTCATATCATGAGATGGAATTCTCAATTTACTAGAAAACTTCTTAGAAATGAAAGAGTGTGTAGACCCTGAATCAAACAAAACATTGGCATAATATGAAAAAACAAACATTCTACCTGATAAAACTTCATTTAATGGTCCAACATCTGCTGAAGTAGTTGCAATGGATTTTACCACCCCTTTCTGCTTGTAGTTTGGCTGCATTCCTTCGATTGAGATCTTTTTTGGGCAATCATTTGCATAATGACCCATTTCATTGTAATTAAAACATTTTACTGATTGTAAATCTAATTTTGTCTTACCATTACCCTAATCATTTTAGTGCAATTACGAGCCTTATGTCCCATTTTACCACCTTTGTAGCACTTACCAGAATTCAAAAGACATTCCCCAGTATGATTTTTACCACAATTTCCACAATCAGTAAACTTATGTTTCTTCCCATAAGAATTTTTTTAAGTGTTCATTCCTTTAGCCTGCCACCTCGACCTCTTATTCTGTTGTTTTTTAAAGAACACCATATCATCAGCAAACTCCATATCCACCATCCGCGCACAACAAACAGGTTTTTCATAACTTTTGAACTCATGAGAAGCAAAAGACATTAGATACTTTGGCTTTTATCCTGAGTAAAAATGGTTGATATTACTATCAAGATCTCGTATGAAATTTGGAGCATGCCTTGCAGTCGAGTGAATTTTTCTTCATAAGCATCCACTTAGTCATCCTCCGACCTCAATTCCAGGAATTGATTTTCTATACTAAGATAAACCACCATAGGAAAATATATCTCAAGAAATATACCTTTGAACTCATCCCAATCATGAGCATCAATCTCCCCCCTATCCCTGATATCTTTCACCATAAACCACCACTGATCAGCTTCACCTTAAAAATGGTAAAAAGTGAGACTAACCTTTTGACTTTATAAACAACCCATGACATCAAATATCTTTTCTAGTTCTTTATCCAACCCTTCTACTAGTACCAGATCAGATGATCCTCTGAATGATGGGGGATGCTGCCTCATGAAAGGATCCACTTCTGAGATTTTCCTCTGTGGATGATCTAGCTGGTCTCATAAATGGATACCACCACCATTTATAGCCTGATTCAACTGTTCCATCACTGCAACAAACTATTCAGTTCCTATTCCGACCATCTCGGGTTGATTATTTGGAAGTATGTCTTCATCCTGATGTCGTCCCAACATAGCTTCCTTGTTTCCTATGTGGAAAACCAATATGAACATAGAAATATTTTAGGTGAAGCAACATGGTAATCTGTAAATGCTATATGATTTCATTATTAATATAAATTACTTTATGAATATTAATTTAATGATACCCTAACTCTTAAAGTTATCTAAACTGACCTCGGATACCAACTATAAGGACCCGACCATAAACATTACATAATATGGAATTAAAAGAATAATTCACATTGAGGATCTTTTCAGGATTAGAGTTTTAGAGAATTTGGAAATTTCATTTAAATAACAACATGAATATTACATGTAGACAATTCTACACAGTTCCCATTTTTTTATAAAAAATAATCTTGAAAAAAAGTGTCATGTCTAATTCCATGTTTTAGACAGCATGAATTTTCCTTGATCATATCTTTGATCTTATTCATCTTTAGGTCCTGTGAAAAAAACTCAAAACATGGGATTAGCATAAAAAGCATAGTAAGGGTTATAAATCAAGGAAAGAAAACATTTTTTCATAAATACATAACAAACATGAACTCTTTTAATTGTCTCATGATATCATGAGATTTTATGAATAACACATAGAAATCAAAAATCATAAAGGTAACTTGTGGCATCCATGTCATACATACATTGTAGCTATCATAGTTACAAAGGGTGTTACATTGGAATACCCATCACAGTATATTCCCTCAATCTATTTGGAGAAACATTCACATTTACCTTCATCACATTACCCAATGCATTGGAGAGATATCTTGGGACCCCCGACCGTAGGTGTATCACAGAACAACCCGTATACGTAAGTAATTCTCAAGAACAATAACAAGATCATAATACATAAAATAAGCTTAAAAGAAAGATAACATTTCCACATTGCAATAATAAAATATCATTTCAAGATATTGAAATAATAAATCCATTTTCAAAATAATTTTCAATTCCAAAATAAGAAAAAAGTGTATATCATATTTATTTTTTCCTTTTAATGACATTCCGACATTTTAAGGAAGACTAAGATCAAATAATACTCGCGGTGGCGGAAAGAATGTTGTCACCGCATACATTAAAATAACAATCCTTTTTGTCGTCTAGTAAAACAATAAATATAAAAAGACTCCCTTTGAATGAAATGATAATTTAATGGTGTTTATACAACGTATTAAAGAAAATCGTGTATTAAAACAATATATGCCTCAATGTATGAAGATTGAGACGAAGTCCATTACCTCGTGTCTAACTTGACTCGATCATTCTTTAATCTCCTGAATAATAACTAAAGTTATTTTCTACTTTCTTAAGAACATTTTTCAAGTTTATAATTCCTTTTAAATCACTTATGACTATGTTATAACCATTATGTAATCATTGAAGTTAATAACGTTCATTTTGAAGATATTTGGTACTTGAGTCAAAAAATGAACACCATATATTTACAACTTGTCCATGTGATCAATATTCCATTATATCCAGAATGGAATTCATCATTTAGATATCATATATATCTTATATATCCAGTATATAAATATATATACATATATCAGTACATATCATTTGGAGTTTAGAAATGAAATTCTCCATTCATGGAGACGGTAAGCAGTATGTACGCATTAACGCTACTTTCATTTTTATTTCTTATTTAAATGGAATTAAAAAATTATGATACATAGTTATATTATAATTCCATTATAATTTCAAATATGATATCATATATAATATCATTAACTTTATCCTTTATATGTCCCACATATGGAATTTACCAATCATATCACTATGATGGGGTAGTAGTCTGCACTTCCTCTAATGAGATTAGCATGTTTACCCATAATAGAAACCATAAAGGAATTAGATAAATGGAAATTAAATAAGCATAATGAAAACATAAACATAATATATATTATATATAAATACAGTTCCATCATAATGGCCACCATGAGAGGCCGTAAGAGATAATTGAACAATCATCATTTCGTGAGGCGTTAGTTTTCCATCCACAGAAACATTATGTTCTTCACCAATTAGATGGATGTGTGTGTATGTGTAGTTCAAATCCTTATAATAAAAACATTCTATAATATTGAGGATATTGGTGTTTTTACAAAATAAATATGTATAATGAGTTTAGGGGTTGGAGAAGTAAAATAAAAGAAATCAATTTAAGAGAAATTTTACCTTTATTTTGGTTAACATCCTTTGTTTTGAAGAAAATGGACTTTGTTGAAGTGCCTCCATCCTATGATAAGGTTACTAGGGGGGAGAGGTAAGTAGAGAGATTAATTGGGCAGAGGTTTCATGATCCAAATGGCTTGAGAGGTGTGCGGAATTGGGTATAGGTCATCTCTTTTTATAAGGGGGAGGAGGGACCTTTAAGAAAGTGTGGAAATATTATTTTATTATACATTGATATTAAGTTTATAAAGGTCCAAAAATAACAATAGTCGAAGATAAGACGACTCATGGTCTAAATAAAATTATCCAATAGGAATTGGACAGGTTTTGGAAAATATTTCATTCATTATAAACCTATTTATTTAAATCATTTATTAATGAGTTAAATGAAGCACCATTATTGTATCCAAAATAATTTAATTTATTCGATGTATAAAAATTATAAAAAAATAGTATCATGTAGGAAATATTTTTAGATTTATAAATAATATTTATAGTGGAATAAATGATTTATATAACACCATATAAAAATTAATTTAAACAAAAGACTTTTGTTTCTGTCATTTTTGGATTTACTTAAAATTAATTAATCTAAAGTGTCATTTTCTTTAATAAGTGGCTCCATGGGATCCCCAAATAGACCCATGGATGATCATGGTCGTACATTACTCGTAAAATAAGGTTTGGACAAGTGTTAAGGTAATTTTGAATTATTATAATTTTCTTTTTACCTTGAATTACTCTATTTTCCTTTAATGGTGGTAAATAAAAGTCAAAAGTTACTATTCACCAAAAACTCTTTTCATCTTATTGAACTGAATTTTACTTATTAATAACAACCATGTATGTTTTATTTTTGAAATTCAATTCACATAAGTGGTAATATTTCATTTCAATGAAAAAGTTAGTATTTTAACTACTACTATTTGATTTCACTATTCATAAAAAATTGATGTTTTTCAGAAATATACAAAAAATTCAGCCTAAAATTAATTTGATATTTCAAATTCAAAAATTATGTCTACTTTTCCAAATTCAAAACATAAAAGAGGCATTAATTAATTTAAAATTAGTTCCCAGTTTTAATACAAATAGCGTGTTTTTAAGAAACTATAACTATTAAAATATTGACAATTGTCTATGTCCAATTTCAAAGTGAAATTAATTTCAATGACCAAAATTGGATTAAATGGTAAAAATATATTCCATGTACACTTTAAAAACAACTAATAAGAAAATATAACTATATAAATAAATTATATTGAAACGTAGTTTTGAATTAAAATAAAATATTGGCACTATTTATTAAAAATGAACTTTATCAGAAAAATCCCAAAAAATATACACAATGTAAATTTTGATGTCACCATTTTAAAGAAAGATTTTATTTGATCAATTAGAATGTATTAAAGTTACGAAAACTATATTTAGATAGGATTTTCCATTAAAAGGCTGAAAATCGACCTTTTAATGTAAATTAGGCTTAAAATTAGAGTCATTCACAATTTAAGCCTATAATTTCTTATTGGATAAAAGTAAATACATTTAACAATCATGTACAATCATATTGTAGTTTGTTTTGTTCATTCCTGCCAATAAAATGGCTAGATGTTAACTACCATTTAAAATAATGATATTATATTATTAGTGTACAACGTAAGATTTAAATGAATCCCATTTTTGCATATCGGGTACTCTATCGATTATTGAAATCCCTTTAAAGGAAAATTAATATTTAATTCACAAAAATTAATAAATATGAAATATATTTTGTTATTTATTTACCTGGGATGATACAACATTAGAATCTGGAAATGGATTTTATATGCTCATGTGATTCACCATGGGGTGAACCAATCCTCTTCATTAATAAAAATGTTGAATGGATGCACAATTACATTGATTATAATTACATCAATAAAATCATGATAACGAAAAAATATCCCCCACCAAGGAAAAATGAATTGTTTGGTCAGCTATGTGGGACATGATATTTCTCTAAGGTGGATCTTTATTCAGGATGTCATATATTCAATTTTACAAAGGAAGATATTACAAATACATTTATATTAAAAAAGGTATGTACTCTATGAGGTCATAGTGAAGCCCTTCTGAATCACTATTTCTTTTGAAAGTTTCACAAATTTAACGAATAGTGTCTTTAGATATTACCTCAATAAATTTTTGGTAATCATTATTAATGATATTCTGATATACTCCATAAGAAATCAGGATTACTATGAGTATTTGAGAACTATACTGAAGAATTTATAAAGGCAGAGGATAATTGAAATCTATAGTAACTATGAGTTTTGGATGAAGGAAGTATTAATCATTGATAATGTTGTTACTATAAAATGAATATTTTTGGACCCTTCCCAGACAAACACAATCAAATAGTGGCCCAATCCAATACCTGTAACAGAGGTTTGTTGTTTCTATAGCCTAGTACAGTATTACATATGATTTTTGAAGAAAATCACACTATTTTCAGACCCAATAACCATGATGATACAAATAAGACCGATGTTTTTCTAGACTAAAAAATGTGAAGAATAAATTAATGAGCTCAAAAGATCCTTATTACAACACCTGTAATCACACCGCCAACAAGTGGAGAACACTTTTTGGTGTACACCAATGCTCCAATTAATGGGATAAGATATTTACTAAAAAATAAATAAATTAATAGTCTATGACTCAAGGCAATTTATAATTCATAAACTCTTCTATGAATGATTTGGACTTGGCAGTTGTGATCATCACATAGAAAATATAGTGGTCTTATCTCTATAGGGAGAAGTGTGAGATGTATACTGATCAGAATAGTCTAAAATATATATTCAAATAGAATGAGATGAATATTCTCCAATGAAGATTCTTAGAGCTCATTAAGGATTATGATTTATCAATCCCCTACCACCCTAGTATAAAAATTAGGAGGCAGATTATCTATGTAGAAAAGATCATTCATCTTTATCAATGATTTTAATCAATAAATATCCAATATTAATAGATATAAAAAGGATGGAAATTAGAATTATTAAGGGAAAAACATCATAAATCCTTTCTCAAATGATTCCACAACCATCCCATATATAAAAAAGTATTCCCAAATTAATGATCTAGAAATTTAGAAAATGGAGGAAGCTATCAGAAAAGAGAAATCATTATATTTCCAAATACATGAATAATTTTTTGTGTGATTTGGGTCACAATTATGTGTACCTTCATATCCTGATATAGGGAATGATTTTATGAATGATGCATATCACTCAACTTTCACAATCCACCCAGGGAGAACAAAGATGTATTGTGAAAACAAGGGAATTATTAGTATAATAATTTGAATGATGATGTTGATAAATATACATAAATGTTCTTTGTATTTTAGTAATTGATGGATGATGGAAAAAATGTATAGAGGGGTGATGAAACCATTACCCATACAACATGAAAATTGATAAAGATCACTCTTGACATTATAACTGGACATCTAAAGACATGCAGTGGGTATAACGATATATGGGTAATTGTGGTTCATAATATAATGAAATGTCAATTTATAAATGTATTAGAGGAATTATCATTCAAGAATAATTAAAAGATATATATCAATGAGATAGTAGGGCTATATGGAGTTCCACTATCGATTTTATCTAATCGAGATCTATGATTCACCATGATGTTCTAGAAAATCCACCGACATGCTTAATGAATTGAGATAAAGTTCAGTGATGTATATCGTCCTAAAATCAGTGGGCAATCTAAGTGAAAAATTTCAACACTAGATGACATGTTCAGAGATTGTTCTGTCGACATCAATGGATAATAGGACCAACATTTGCCTCTCATTTAGTTATCTATCAACAATAATTCTACTAAACCATCCAAATGTATCCATAGAAATACCATTAAGGGAAATGATATACAACACCAACATGATGGGGGGATATTGGTGAAAATAAGCTTCTTGGTCCCAAAAGGGTCAATCAAATCATGGAGATGGTGGAAACCATTACGCAGCACATCAAGGTAGCCCAAATTAAATATAAGAGTTATATAGACAATCATCGAAGGAACGTCATGATTATGATCAATTACAAGGTATTCCTCTTCATATATCTATGGAAGAGAATAATGATATTTTATTTATTAATGGGAAGCTATGTCCTAGGTATAATGGCCACTTTAACATCCTTTATCATGTTAATTATATGGCTTATCTACTATCACTTCCACCATCGATTTCTCAAGTACAAGATGTTTTCCATGTATTCCACATATGGAAGTACATACCATATCCTTTATATTTACTTAATTAAAAGCTAGTACAACTTGGAAATGATCTCCCCAATGTGATGTAGCCTGGGATGAACTTGTACCATCTATAAAATTCACTACAAAATAGGACTAATCTATTTGTAAATATACTAGGTATTAACCATAGGAATGAATAGAAATCATGATAAATGAATTCAGTGATGATGTAAAATTACCCACAACTGTATTCAAAATAGAATTAAAAAGGGTGAAAAATCATAAGGGGGGAAGAATGTAAAAAACGTAAATAATTTTAATGGAAATTCCCTTATTATAATTTTTTCATATAATATAATCCACATAAATCACATTTTAATAACAATAAAATCTATATAAATGTAGAATGAATGAAATAAAATGTTTTTCAACATGTTATAGGCCATATACAAAAGGAATAAAAACTGAAAATTTAATATAGTAACGTGACCCTTATAAATATTAAAAAAGTAAAAATGAATAATAATATCACACATGAATGTATAAATAAATTATATCCATCTTGTAAGTGACACCAATATATTATTATATCATTGTTTACAAAAAAAATTATTTAAAAAATTATTAAATAAAGGATGGTGTTTTTGGAAGACATAGTTATTTAATTAAAATTTTACGCCTCATTTAATAATTAAAAAAACAAAAAACTTATAATTTTGATGACTTGTGATTATATTATAGTATTATGATGCCACAATTAAATTTTGATCCTATTCTAAAATTAATTATATTTTTAAAATCTATATTTTTATAATAAATTATGATTATATAATAATTAATTTAGAAAATTAAAAAAATTATTATTCATAAAATCTAGTCCGTTTTATAATTATACATTTAAAAAATAATTATGGTGAATTATTTTGATATTTATGAAATACATTATTTTTTGGTGAAATGTGTAATGTGATAATATATGGTATTTATACATTATATGTTATATATATAATTCCTTGATTCATCTCCAATTTAATAATCATAATTTCGAAAATACATCCATTATTTTTATATTTTTTATTATAATTATCAATATATTCATAGTATTATTCCAAAAGTATAAACTCATGGTAAAAATAATGAGAAAACACCCATTTCTTCAACTATATATGTAACACCCCAGGTAAATAAAGAGTATGACATTTTAACATTTATCCATATTTTTGAATAAAATATTAATATAACTTTAAAGGAGAAGCTATGATCGATGGCATACCCAACACGCAACAACGAGTTTCTTGGGAATCTTACGTTGCACTCTAATGATAAAATTATATTATTTTAAATGGTAGTTAACACCTAGCTGTTGTGATGGCGGGAATGAATAGAACTAACTAAAAAATGATTATATATGTTTATTAAATATTTTTACTTTTTACAATAAATGTTAGAGGATTAAAAATGAGAATGAATCCAATTTTAAGCATAAACATTCTAATATTCCTTAAAAGGTCGATTAACCGCCTTTTGATGGCGAACCTATTTTAAATCCACTTTGTGATACTTTTATGTGTTATATTTGACAAAATAAAATTCTTCTTTAGAATCGGGACATCAAAATTTACTTTGTGTAATGTTTTGGTATTTTTTCGAAAAAGTTCAATTTTTAATGAATAGTGAAAAATGTTGTATTTTAATCCAAAACCACTTTTTAATATAACATATTTATATGAATAGATTATCTTTTTAATTGGTTTTAATGTGAAATTAGAATATATTTTTACCATTTAATCCAATAGTGGTCGTTGGAATTAATTTCACTTTGAAATCAGACTTAAACTAGTGTCAATCTTTTGATACATTTTGTTTCATAAAAACAGGCTATTTGTTTTGACAGCGGGAAGTAATTATTAAATTAATTAATGCAACTTATATGTTTTTAATTTTGTAAAATAGTCATCATTTTTGAATTTGGAATTTCAAATATAGCTTAGGGTGAATTTTTGGTAATTTGCTGAAAAACATCAATTTTTGATGAATAGTGAAACCACTAAGTGGTAGTTACAAAAACTGATTTTTCCATTTAAACGAAATTTGGCCATCTTTGTGTTTTGAATATAAAAATTCCGATGTACATGGTTGTCATTAATAAGTAAAATATGGTTCAATGGGATTAAAATAATTTTTTGCTGAATAGTAACTTATTAAGTTTTTAATCACGATTAGAGATAATTAGTGTAGTTTAAGAAAAGAATAATGTTTTAATAAAATTAAATGACATAGAAACATGTCCTACCCTCATTGGATGTGTCATTTCCGACCAATAAAATCCATGGGTCAACTTGGGGACCCCATGGAGCCACATTGGTTGGAAAATGACATAAATAACTTTTTATTTAATGTTAAAGTAAAAATGACACAAACATGAGATGTTTTAATTAAACAATTTTTACATGGGGTTATACAAGTCTTATTTTTGACTATAAATGTTATTTGTAAAGATAAAAATATCTCCTATATAATTGTATTTTTTTATAATTTTTAGATATTAAATAAATTTAATTATGTATGACATCATGATGATGTAGCAATGACCTCATTATTTAATGATTTAAATAAAATGGAATGATAATGTAAAATCTAAGACCTAAACATGTCCAAAACCTATTGGGTGGGTGGTTTTCGAACCCTTATCACCTTATCCTCGAAACAAATCAATGTGGGACCATTAAAATCCGAAACTCATTCTAAAATAAAGTAACATTTATTTACTTTCCAAGAGTTCCCCTCCTCTCCTCATCTAAAAGGTCCCCACCTCTACCTCCTTACCCACACTTCCAAAGCCGTTGTATTGGACAAACGCTGCCCATTTTGTCTCTCCATATCCCTATATATCTTCTTGAAGCCTCACATTCGGCAGAAGTCTTCCCATGTGAGCTTTTGAGCTCAAACCAAAGGGTGTTACCCGATTTTAAGGTAATGTCTTCAATTGAGTCCTTTTTTTTTATTTTGCTTCTCCAACCCCCTAAACTCTTTTTATTAATTTCTTTTGTAAAAACTCCAGTATATTAAATATACTAGGATGTTTTTATAATAATGTTTCGAGCTACACATACACACACCTTCATCTAATGGTTAAAGAACATACTGTTTCTGTGATTGGCGATTTTCTGCCCAAGAAATGATGATTGTTCCATATTCATTTAACACCTTAAAAGGTGGTCATTAAGATGTGACTATATTTATATATTATATATAATATGTTTATGTTTTACTTAAGCTTCTTTATTTTTCATTTATGTCATATCCTTAATGGTTACCATTATGAGTAAACGCGATATCTTCATTTTAGGAAGTGCGGACTACAGCCCCCTCAAAGTGATTTGATTCGTTAATGCCATATGTGGGACGTATAAAGGATGTAATTAATGATATTATATATGATATTATACTGTAATTATAATATACCTTTATATAATTATGATTCCATTCTATAAAATACGAAATAGAAATGAAAGTAGCATTCATGCGTACGTACGGCTTACTGTCTCCATGAATGGTGCATTTCAATTCTTACCCCTAAATGATTATGTAATATTATAAATGCATGTATATTCTGGATATATATGATATATATGATACCCAAATCCTGAATATCATTCTGGATATAATGAATCTTTGACCACATGAACAACATGTAATTGTAAGAAGTCCACTTTCGACTTAAGAACCAAATGTCGACAAAACAAACATTATTAACTTAAATGATCACATACTGTTTATAACATGGTAATAAGTGATATAAAAGTAATAATGAACTTGAAAATGGTTCTTAATAAAGTAGAAATTAACTCAAGTTTATTATTCAGGACACTAAAGAACGATCGAGTCAAGTTGGACCCGAGGTAAGGGATCCAACCTCTCTATTTCTTTTTAAGTACTCTCATTTATGTCATTTCTTTTAAGCCCATCTTTCTTATGTTTGGGGATGTTATTTTATATTGGTCATACTTTAATTTTTATGTTCATATTATGGGAGACCCTATTTGATCTCATAAATACATTTTTGGAAGTTTTAAGTGGCGTCGTTTGGCTGCCGAGTTTTCGTAAGGGATTTTTCATCTCACTTTTATTCTCGTGACATTTATGCTACGTTTTCCACTATTTCGATTGAGTGGTGTATGTACTGACCATTATTATACAATTTGTGTAGTATAATTTCATTTATGGGTATTTACATCTTCATTTTATGACCCTTCTTCCATGGGGTGTACTTTTCGAATGTTACCCAACTCGGTAAGGGGATCTTTCACCCTACTTTTTTTAAAGACTTCATTTGTTATGTATTTTAATTCACATACTATTTTGTTGGGATATGTTCTTATCTATCCTTATTTATGTAAATTTTATGTACAAGTTATGAGATCCCCTTTATCTCTCTCAGCAACCCTTTTTGCAAAATTTTATGTGACGCCGTTAGGCTGTCGAATTTTACCAAGGGAACTTCTTAACCCAATTTCGATTTCTTTGGGTTCAACATGTAGTTATTGGATATTCCATCCTTTGAATATGTGTGAATAACCATTGATTGTTTTGAACATAATATCCCCTTATATTGGGTTTATTTATATTTGTCACAGATAATTATGAGATTGAATTATCCTTAATTTGCGGATACCTTCTTTATAATGGATTTCATCTCATTTTACATTTCTTTTGAGACTTCGTTGTTGTTATGCACCAATTCACTCTTATATGGTATGTATACTGTCATTTGACATATTATATCCTGAATACGTTTATTCCAATGATATTATAAAATTCGTATTAAATGTTATTCCACTATTATTTGTATTCAAGAATCTCTCATTTTGTTAAAAACTATTTAACAAAAATATCATTTTAAATGTTTTAAAGATTTATTAGACTAAATATTTATCTTTAATGTCCATGTTTTCAAAATGGTTTTCATTATTTATTTATATGGAAATTAATGTTTTAAAATTATAATTACATTAAAAGCTTCAAAGTGGTATGGGACACATTGATTCAAAAATCTCTTTGAAATGGTTTTTGAAAATGGATTGATTAATTCATTATCTGGGTATTAATTATTATAATTTCAAATGAAATGTTGTTATTAAAATGTTTATATTTTCAATATTCTATGTGTAATGATGGTACATAGACATTTTACGGGTGGTTACGTGATAAACCATATGACGGGTGGTGCCGTGAATACCAGGAAAGGTGGTTACATTATAACCTCTAATACATTGGGTATGGAAGTCGGCCGTATGGCTA
Source organism: Viscum album (assembly GCA_963277665.1). Lineage (NCBI taxonomy): Eukaryota > Viridiplantae > Streptophyta > Magnoliopsida > Santalales > Viscaceae > Viscum > Viscum album. Next base: position 180,471,564 of record OY728123.1, read on the forward strand.
TTCCATTATGTATGTGTGGAAGTCGACTGTATGGTTATTCCATTTAAGTATGTTAATGTCCCAAGTTACCCTTATATGTTATGTGTTCTTTATATGGGTTTTATGGTAATCTTTTGGTTACAAAAGGGTAAGTAATGATCTTTTATTCAGTGAAGAGTTGTTACGAATTCATAAAGGTGAAAAGTATTTCTTTGGTAAAGTACTCATGGTTTACTTTTTGATATTGAAAAACTAATAGTTTTCCTTCTTTGTGTATCCTTTACTCGGCTTTTTATGCTCATCCCATGTTTTTTTGAAATGTTTTTCACAGGTCAAGGGAAAGGTTCATGATGTGATGATAGTGTTAAGGAAGTGTCAAGAAAGAATCTATGTTTTATTTTAAATATGTTTCCTTTGATGGGAAGAATGAATACTATCTTATATGTAACCACTTTTTTAAAATGTGGAATGTAATGCCAGTTTCCTCATCTAATCCTCTAAAAATATAAACCTGAAAAGATCCTCAATGTTTAATCTTGTAATAACTCAATATTTAGTAAGGTGTAAGGCTAGGGCCTTATAGTTGGTATCATAGGTCATTTTAGATAACTTTAAAGGTTAGGGTATTCTTTAAGCATAAGTGACATTACCACAATGGTTAGGAATTCAGAAAGAGTCCTAGTTTTAGATAAAGTGAAGGAGTAAGTATATCTTAGTGTTTATCTTCCTCATTAGTACATGATGGTTTTGTTGATATACTCACATTGACCTTTTTGGTATTATTAAATGGATGGATCTAGCAGGAACCAAAGTAACCGTGGATGTGAAGGAAACTGTGACAGTTTTTTGAGAAAGCAACTGAATGATGTGGGAGCTGCAATGAGAACTCTTGTGTTTATTCTCAAACAACTATCTGGAGTCATGATTGACCACGTAAACCTTGGTGATTTCTATAATGCATCATATATGTGAGAAACAAATCCCTACGGAACTATGAGTAATAATCATAAAGGTAAGTATGTTCAAAAACCTGTGAGTCAATGATGTGGAAAGAAACACCTAGAAAAATGTTTCAAAGGGACAGAAATATGAGATAGATGTGGAAATGAAGGTCATAAAGTAATAACCTACCATGGGAAAAGGAATCATCCAGTTGACTCTAGGAAAGGGACCAAAGATCTTTCTGAGGGATCAATTGAATGTTTTAAATGTGGTGTTCATGGTCATTATGAAAACACAAGTCCTATGAAGAAGTTTTGTGAATGGGATAACCAAGATCGTACAAATATTTGTTTACCAATAACTAATTCCATTCCGATTGAGGATGAAGAAACTGACAATGACCAATCAAAAGTATGGATTATCTCATAACTTTTGTTTTCCTATTTTGGAATCTTAGGATATGATTCATGATTTTATTTGTAGGAATGAAGTATTTCAGAATAACTTGGAATGGAATAGTTAATGGATCATGCGGAATGTTTAATGAGTAAGAATTCAACATATAAGGTCTTCAAGAGTTATGGTGAAATTCTTAAGAGTATTAAGTCTCTTTTGATGATGGGGTTACATTAGAAGACTTTTTATAGTATGTGTAACCTTGATGTTTAATATATAAAAATTTTATTCAAGGAATAGTTATCTGTTCTTTTGTGGGCACAGTTATAAAGAACCATTTGGGTTTATATGATCCTTACTTTTGAGGTAATTATGGGTTAATATATGTTATGATGGAAGTGAATGGCATGAGATTAAATTGAGGTTAAATTATGTTTTGGTTATTTTTGATGATTTTATATCTTTTTGGGAATGATTTGAGAATTATATAGTTTTGGAAAAAGGATAACACGCAGACCATGTGACAACCTGTCACGTCAGTCAAAGCCGCGGGAATCGAACCCACAAGAAAAGTGCGACTGGTATTTATCGCCTACCACTGAACTACGTGAAGTCCCTTGTTAGTTTGAATAATTCTTTTTAGTTAGATGATTTTATGAATTAAGAGTATGTTGATTTTGGGATATCTATGGAAATTTATTAACCTATCATAGAGGATATGTGATTAGGTTAATTACATTTCAATACGGGACATTAAGAGCAACTGATGTTGTTTGGGGATAAATGATACGATTTAACGTGGAGGACTATGTGACTAAATCCTTCAAATATTTGGGTTTCAATCATAATTTGTTTTACTTTGAAGAATTTTTATGGAGAAATTTTTTATCAAATAGTCCTCGTTGAACTTTGGGATTTGTTGGACAAATTTTGGAGATTATGAATAGATTTTATTTTTATAAAGTGTTATCCTTTTCTGGATTATCTGATATTGTACTAACCTTTTTGGTTTTTGTTTTTGTTAGAGTCTAAATATATGGGAAGTATATAGTTCTCTGTTGTGGATTAGGTGATTCTCTAGAAATTGATTATAGTACTCTTAATGCTAACAAGACTTCCTAAATACTCGTCTTTTGGAGAAAACATGAGTTTGATTAAGGAATATAGTAAACGTTGGAAGTCAACATGATAAGTGATTATGTTTCCTTATGAATAAATTCATCAATAAAAATTAACTTAAAACAAAAATGTTTCCTATTAGCTTTTCCTACTGGGGAATCAAATACCGTTTAACCCATCACAAGTTTGTGATTTTCTTATGGATAACTTTATCCTAGACATGTTTACTATCACTCTCCATCAGAACATGACCCTTTGTTTTTTTTCTTCCATTTCCATATTTTCATACTTGGAATCCTAGTATGGGTTAACTCGGGTGACCTTTGTACTTATCTTTCTTTATTTTTTTTTAAAGAGATTGTTTTACTGACTCTTGTTCCGATGTGGGATTTCGGATGAGGTTTCCAAGCCCTATTTTAAAATTTTGGGGACGCAATTCCCAAAAGGGGGGAAGGATGTAATAACCCAGGTAAATAAAGGGTATGAAATTTTCTCATTTATCCATATTTGTGATTAAAATATTAATATAACTTTAAAGGTGATGCTATGCTCTATGGCGTACCCAACACACAACAACGCGTTTCTTGGAAATCTTACGTTGTACTCTAATGATAAAATAATATTATTTTAAATGGTAGTTAATGCCTAGCTGTTGTGTTGGCGGGAATGAATAGAACTAACTAAAAAAATGATTATATATGTTTGCCAAATATTTTTACTTTTTACAATAAATGTTATCGGATTAAAAATTCTAATGAATCCAAATTTAAGCGTAAAAATTCTAATATTCTTTAAAAGGTCTATTAACCTCCTTCTGTTGGCGAACCTCTTTTAAATCCACTTTGTGACAATTTTATGAGTTATATTTGACAAAATAATTTTTTTTTTAGAATCGGGACATCAAAATTTACTTTGTGTAAATTTTTTGTATTTTTCTGAAAAAGTTCAATTTTTAAGGAATAGTGAAAAATGTTGTATATTAATTCAAAACCCCTTTTTAATCTAATATATTTATATGATTATATTCTCTTTTGAATTTTTTTAAAGTTAAATTAGAATATATTTTTACCATTTAATCCAATAGTGGTATTTGGAATTAATTTCACTTTGAAGTCAGACTTAAACTAGTGTCATTCATTTGATACATTTTGTTTCATAAAAACACGCCATTTGTTTTGATAGCGGGAATTAATTATTAAATTAATTAATGAAACTTATATATTTTTAATTTTTTAAAATAGACATCATTTTTAAATTCAGAATATCAAATATAGCTTAGGTTGAATTTTTGTTAATTTTCTGAAAAACTTCAATTTTTGATGAATAGTGAAACCACTATGTGGTATTTAAAAAAACAGATTTTTCCGTTTAAATGAAATTTTTCCATCTTTGGGTTTTTAATTTCAAAAATCCGACATAAATGGTTGTAATTAAGAAGTAAAATGTGGTTCAATGGGATTAAAAACATTTTTTGGTGATTAGTATCTTATTATGTTTTTAATCGCGATTAGAGGTAATTAGTGTAGTTTAAAGTAAGAATAATGTTTTAATATAATTAAATGAACTATAAATATGTTCTACTCTCATTGGATGTGTCATGGCCGACCAAGGAAATCCAGGGGTCAACTTGGGGACCCCATGGAGCAACATTGGTTGAAAAATGACATAAATAACTTTTTATTTAATGTTAAAGTAAAAATGACACAATCATGAGATGTTTTACTAAAACAATTTTTACATGGGGTTATACAAGTCATATTTTTGACTATAAATATTAATTGGAAAAATAAAAATATTTCCTACATCATAGTATTTTTTTTATAATTTTTAGACATTATATAAATTAAATTATTTATGACATCATGATGATGTAGGGATGACCACATTATTTAATGATTTAAATAAAATGGAATGATAATGTAAAATCTAAGACCTACACATTTCCAAAACCGATTGGATGGGTGGATTTCGAACCCTTATCACCGTATCCTCGAAACAAATTAATGTGGGACCATTAAAATCTGAAACTCATTCTAAAACAAAGTAACATTTATTTACTTTCCAAGAGTGCCCCTCCTCTCCTCTTATAAAAGGCCCCCAACTATACCTCCTTTCCCACACTTCCAAAGCCTTTGGCTCGGCCAAAACCTGCCCATGTTTTTTCTCCGCATCCCTCTATAACTCCTTGATGCCTCACTTTGGGCATAAGTCTTCCCAAGTATGCTTTTGAGCTCAAACCAAACGGTGTTACCCGATTTTAAGGTAATGTCTTCAATTGAGTCATTTTGTTTTATTTTTCTTCTACAACCCCCTAAACTCTTTTTATTCATTTATTTTGTAAAAACTACAGTATATTAAATATACTAGGATGTTTGTATAAGAAGGATTCGAGCTACACTTACACACACCTTCGTCTAATGGTTAAAGAAATACTGTTTCTATGATTGGCGATTTTATGCCTCACGAAATGATGATTGTTCCATATTCTTTTAACACCTTAAAAGGTGGCCATTAAGATGTCACTATATATATATATATATATTTTATATAATTTTTTTATGTTTTACTTATGCTTCTTTATTTTTCATTTACGTCATATCCTTTTTGGTTACCATTATGAGTAAACGTGATATCTTCATTTTAGGAAGTGCAGACTATCGACCCCACAAAGTGATTTGATTTGTTAATGACATATGTGGGACGTATAAAGGATGTAATTAATGGTATTATATATTATATTATATTGTAAGTATAGTATAACTTTATACCAATATGATTCCATTCTATAAAATACGAAATAGAAATGAAAGTAGCGTTCATGCGTACGTACGACTTACCGTCTCCATGAACTGTGCATTTCATTTCTAACCCATAATTGATTATGTAATATTATAAATACATGTATATTCTGGATATAAATGATATATATGATACCCAAATAATAAATATCATTCTGTATATAATGAACCTTTGACCACATGAACAAAATGTAATTGTAAGAAGTTCACTTTCGACGTAGGAACCAAATGTCGACAAAACAAACATTATTAACTTTAATGATTACATAATGTTTATAACATGGTAATATGTGATATAAAAGTAATAATGAACTTGAAAAAGGTTCTTACGTAATTATAAATTAAATCAAGTTTAATATTCAGAACATTAAAGAACGATCGAGTCAAGTCAGACCCGAGGTAAGGGATCCAACCTCTCTATTTCTTTTTAAGTACTCTCATTTATGTCATTTCTTTTAAGCCCATCCCTCTTATGTTTGTGGATGTTCTTTTATATTACTCATAATTTAAACCTTATGTTCATATTATGGTAGACCCTATTTGATCTCATAAATCCATTTTTGGAAGTTTTATGTGGCGCCGTTAGGCTGCCGAGTTTTCGTAAGGGATTTTTCATCTCACTTTTATTCCTGTGACATTTATGCTACATTTGGCACTATTTCCTTTGAGTGGTGTATGTAATACCCATTATTATCCACTTTGTGTATTATAATTTCATTTATTTCTATTAACATCTTCATTTTATGACCCTTCTTCCATGGGGTGTACTTTTCGAAAGTTACCAAACTCAGAAAGGGGATTAATCACCCTCCTTTTATTAAAGACTTCTTTTGTTATATTTTTTAATTCACATACTATTATGTTGGGATATGTTATTATATATCCTTATTTATGTAAATTTTATGTACAAGTTATGAGATCCCCTTTATCTCTCTCATCAACCCATTTTTTAAAATTTTATGTGACGCTGTTAGGCTGTCGAATTTTACCAAGGGAACTTCTTAACACAATTTCAATTTCTTTGGGTTCAACATGTAGTTATTGAATATTTCATACTTTGAATATGTGTGAATAACCTTTGATTGTTTTGAACTTAATATCCACTTATATTGGGTATATTTATATTTTTCACACATAATTATGAGATTGAATTATCCTTAATTTAAGGATACATTCTTTATAATGGAATTCATGGAATTTTACATTTCTTTTGAGACTTCATTGTTGTTATACACCAATTCACTCTTATGTGCTATGTAGACTGTCCTTTGATATATTATATCATGAATCCCTTTATTCTCATGATATTATAAAATTCGGATTAAATGTTATTCTTCTATTATATGTATTCAAGAGTCTCTCATTTTGATAAAAAATATTTAACAAAAATATTGTTATAAATGTTTTAAAATTTTATTATTATAAAGCTTTATATTTAATGTCCATGTTTTCAAAATGGTTTTCAGTATTTATTTATATCGAAATTAATGTTTTAAAATTATAATTCCATTAAAATCTTCAAAGTGGTATGGGAAATTTGGATTCAAAAATCCCTTTTAAATGGTTTTTGAAAATGGATTGATTAATTCAATATCTGGGAATTACTTAGTGTGATTTCAAATGAATTTTTTTTGTTGAAATGTTTATATTTTCAATATTTTATGTGTAATGATGGTACGTGGACATTTTACGGATGGTTACATGATAAACCATATGACGGGTGGTGCCTTCAATACTAGGATGGGTGGTTACGTTATAACCTCCAATGCATTGGGTATGGAAGTCAGCCGTATGGCTATTCCATTAAGAATGTGTGGAATTCGACCGTATGGTTATTCCATTTAAGTATGTTAATGTCCCAAGTTACCTTTATATGTTATGTGTTCTTTATATGGGTTTTATGGTAATCTTTTGGTTACAAAAGGGTAAGTAATGATCTTTTATTCAGTGAAGAGTTTTTACTACATCATAAAGGTAAAAGTATTACTTTGGTAAAGTAATCATGGTTTACTTGTTGTTTTTGAAAATCTAACTGTTTTCCTTATTTGTGTATCCTTTACTTGGATTTTTATGCTCATCCCATGTTTTTTTTGAAATGATTTTCAGGTCAAGGGAAAGGTTCATGATGTGATGATAGTGTTAAGGAAGTGTCAAGAAAGAAGCCATGTTTTATTTTAAATATGTTTCCGTTGATGGAAATAATGAATACTGTCTTTAGTGTAACCACTTTTTGAAAAGGTGGAATGTAATGCCAGTTTCATTATCTAATCCTCTAAAACTCTAATCCTGAAAAGATCCTCAATGTGTAATCTTGTAATAACTCAATATTAAGTATGGTTTAAGGCTGGGGCCTCATAATATATACCACCCCTCACCACCTCAAATCCTCACACATCTCAAGCCTTGATCTTTGTAAAAATAATTCTCAAATAGCCTCAAAATCCCCATTCACAATATCCAAGATAATTTTTTAATAATCAAAATACTAATAAAAATAAATTATGGAGGTTCGTAAGATGAATTAATCAAGACATAGAACCCTCTTCTTTATCTTTTATTTTATTTTCAATTTTCATTATTTTATTTTTCTCTATTAAATATTTTTCATCCAAATGGTATGATTCCTACATTTCATTAAATATATAGTAATTTTGTTTTTATAATTAAATAATTCATCATCATATCCCTTTCCAATCCTTTTTATGCGAAATATGAAAACATTACCCATAACGTCTTAATTTATCACATTCAAGGATGTCGATATCTTCAACATCCAATATCATATTCATGGTTGGCCCTGAAACCATTTTTATCGATGAATCATAATATAATATATTTATTATAACTTGTTTAATGTTATAAAATTATTTTAATGTCATTATATTAATGTATAAAACAAAATGAATTCGTCTTGATAGAAAACTACCAAAATAATCACAAAGGATTTTTAATAAATATTTATCTAATTATACATAATCCATCCATAAAAAAGATATATAATAAAAATTTAACCTATACATGATCATTAATAACATATAATTTCCATTATAGATAACTAAAACCCATGTTACATGAGCTATCATACATCTATACATGTGAACAGATCATGAAAACCAAGGAATCTAATGCTCACAAATGATGAAATTGAATCAATTAACCAATTAAGGCAATAATGAAACATAATTAATTTATTATAAATAAATTACATGTATATATGTTTCTATAATTTTTAATTAATTAAAATAATTTTACTCTCTAGATTATTAAGATCCTATAAAGAACACAGTCAAAATTAATGTAAGGGATTCTACACGAAACTACATTATTTCTTTGGGTTATTCATTTAATATTTTTACCCATATAAAAATAAAAATTATATTTATATAAATATTATAAATGTGGTCTATATGTTTCATTATCATTTATAATTACCCCACATTATTCTTTTTATCGGATATACATATTTTCTAATTGATCCCTACATGATTATTCATGATAAATAAGCCATAATACAAGGAAGTATCCAAATTCATACCCATTTTAATGTTCACACTATTATATTTTCATAGAAAAAATTGTTTTTATATAATTATTCATTTTATTATAAATTCAAAGTTGTTTGAAATCTGGTTTTGTATAAAAATAATTCCATTTTTTTGCAGTAAATACTTAATAAAATTTACCATAAACCACAATAAAATATTTTAATTATTATTTTTATTAAGTAAATATTGTATATGTTATCACTAAATATTGAAATTATATATCATTATATATCCCTAAATTCCTGTGGTAATATTCATGTATGATTTAAATCTTTTCTTTCATGGACACCATTGTTATATTCCTTTATGTTATTCTTTTTTGTCAATATAATTATAACCAATTTATTCCATGTGTAAAACATATATTTATGTTTCATTCCTTATTTACTAATCATCATGTGTCTCACATATTCATGAAAATGTTATGATATGTTTTCCCACATAGTACTCTGATGAACTATCTAATGTTTCATCTCATGATATGTAATGTGCGGAGGTCTTGGTTGTAGGTTGTAACTTATGCTTCATGGGAAACAGTCTTGGTGGTTAACCATGACTCATTATCTATCATGTGAAATGTTCCCTGATTCATGATTATTCCTTGTTTTATGTTGTTTGAAAACCTCTGATGATGCCATTATTATATATTTTATGCATCATTATGTGAATATATTCCTTTTATGTCATCTTATTATTCCTTATAACCCATTTTCAATGCATTATCCATATGTTTATACACTTACTGGTCTTTTTATATCTTCCCTTTGTTCATGTTATCCATAAGTTATCTTGTTCATATGTAAGGGATCAAGGGATTTTAAAATATCATAATGGATGATAAATAATGAAATGTTTTATTTAGTCCAATCTTTTAGTTTTATGTGCTTATTCATCCAAAAACAGCAGATGTTATGATCCATGTATAATTTTATTAATTATTACTAATACCATGTAGAGATATGTGTATTAGTCTTGGGTATCTATAATAAAAAATTGATGTTGAATAAATAAATAATATGTGACCTCATTAAGACCAAATTAATTGTTAAATGAATCAAAATTTTACTACATATTTTTGTAGTAATACGAATTATAGTATAACCAAGGTCATATAATTTGAGAATTAAAACCATAGAATAATGAATTCATCTTATATGATCCAATTCAATAATAATAAAATCATTAATAAGGATGTCCTGTTTCTTCTATGTTTTTTAGAAATAAAAAAATTACTCAACATGTATGAAAAGTTATTTTAATTACTGAAATGATAATTATTTCATTGGATATTTAATTTCAATCCCTCATTTAGTTATTAATTAATGAATTTATATATGAAAATATTCATATTTAATTTTATAAATCCTTTTATGATGTGATATATTACTCACACGTAGAGATGAGTTTCATCGATAATGTGAGAAGTTTAATTTCTTTATTTGTAAAATACATCACACATGGATTAATAAATTTTATGATGTGTGTAGATATTTTTTAGCTCAATTGATTAAGATAAAAGTGAAGATACGATCAAATATAATACATATTAAATGTTGTTTCACCGAGAAAGTATTACCATTAATGACAATATACTGTGATGTGTGATGAAAATTGGTCGATATAAAAGCATAAAATTTATATAAAGGAGTATATATTATTATAATGTTCTATTTCATCAAATATATGTCAAGAAGGATTTCAAAATAATGAATTTTATAAAATTACTCCGGTTAGAAAGAGTTATTTTTTTAGAAAAATATTTTCCAATTATATTAATTTCTTGTTTTTTTAAAATCTATGATATTTTAATGAGATATTTCTAGTTTATAGGAATTATATTTTAGTTTTTTAAGTGATATGGAGGGAAAACTTTTAAAGTAAACCAACATTATATAAAAATTAAATAAAAAATGGAATTCAATAATAATTTGTGGTATTTATGAAATGTTTTTATTATTATAATTTTGTCGTCTGGTGATGTAAAAAATAAATTCTTTTTAATTGATGTGTATCTCATGATCATATTTGATCAACATTTTATGTAAAATTGAAAAATATGAGGCTATAACTATGATAAGATAAGGAAATATATAGAGAATCATAATCCTTGAAAGAAGAAATATAATTATTTTATATATTCCAGTAGATAATTTTCTCTTTAAAAGTGGTTAAAAGTTTCTAATTAAAAAGTACGATAACTGGTTTACCATATAAAAAATATATCAAATAAATATAGAATTGTTATTTTTAGAGATTTAAGGACATCAATGATAATGTTTTGAAAAATAATTTGATTTGATGAGTAGCATGAATAATTAGTCTATATGATCCTCAAATTTTCTGGAGATATCTCAGGCCTTCTATCTAGAATTCTATCACCAGTATTTTTATATCTATGGTGGGTTTCTGTTTCATGGCGTTTTAGGTGAAATTTGGGAATTCTGGGAGAAAATAAGTAGTTCATGGTTGGTAGAATATTTTCTCAAACCATTCTCCAACCCCATATAACTATACAATATCAGATATAGGGTAATTTCCTTGTTGTTGAATGATTTTTTAATATATTCTCCCTCTTAGTCAACCATGCTCCCATTAAATGAGGATTAGTGTTAACTCCCTAGCTAGGTTTGGAAAACATTGTGCCCCTACCATTGAAACATTATATAAATAAAATTTATTACACAAAACAAATTTAAAATCCTAAAATCCACATTTATTATACATAATCACACTATCTTTACCCTAAATTCATTCCTTGGAATATTGAAGCTCTCTAAGGATTTCCATGGTTCCATTAACAGTATTCTAGATGCACTGTGGATCTTCTTGAATGATACTCTATACAATGGTAGTATTTTCTTCCCCGGTTGTTATCTCCCTTTCCCATCCCACATTTTAGAATAATTTTCATGATTTATATGACATTGGAGATGGTTTAGATCCATATTTTTCTAGATATTAATCATTTTGATCAGGATGAAATAATTTTTCGTATATCATATATGTTATTAGGAATTCAATTATCAATCTTCTATTTGCAGATTACAATTTTTTGAACAATAATCAAGGACCTTGAGATAGGTGTTTTAATTATAAATTCCCTTAGTCATAAATAATAATGGTATATATATAAATTTTTGAATTTGAATTAACATTTTTGGAAATTAAATCATTCATTGAATTAATTAATTGGTGAAATTAATTAATTTCACTATAAAGAATACAATATATTGGAATTATTGAATCTGTGGAATATGAAATTACAAAATTGATCAAATAATATTATTATGGTATTGATTGATAATTACAATTAGAAGGATTTTATGGATTTACCATATGGGGTAAATCAGTGTTGTGATTAAATATTTACACCTAGATTAATGGTTAATTGTGAATATTATAACACATGTTTTAAATAAAGAACCATGATTGTTGTGATAAATTAAAAAGATTTCAATGATGAGAATGTTTTATAATACGATTAATGGGGAATATTTTTGATGAATGAGATATATGTGTTTAATATTTGTTTCATTGAAATATCAGGTTTAGAATAATGATTGATGCTACAAATAACTAGGGGATGCAATACATGACATTCTATACCCAAAATAAATATATTTTAATATTCTTTTATGGGATAAGTTCTGATGCCCCAAAAAACCATGGGGTCACGGATATGGAATTATTCTCAAAATACTGATGGGCTGCTATAAATGGCACCCTTGACCTAAAATAGAATCATTAGAATGATGTTCCATATAGTTGTGAAATAAAATTTGATTTAATGAATTATGATATATCATGATATAATGAATTGAGATTTCATTGATAGATATGGATCAGACACCGACATGGGACGAATCAGATATTAATGGTACATGAATCATCATGAAACTGAGAAATTATTGTGGTTAATTAACTAATAATGAAATGTGATAACTGTTCAGATTGTTCATTATAATTTATTACTTATAAAACTATATAAACACCAATAGAATTTATATTTTTTTATAATGTGTTGGTGGTGGCATAAAAAATTTGTATGCAAACCCTACATGGGATGAATGATGAGTATGAAAATAGGCATAATTTTTTCTAGAATGGTTAAGGTAAAGAGCAATATGTTAAATGTCTGAGTTGGGTGGAAGAATGGATAAGGGGACCTGATATGATTTCGGGACCTGGTTGACAGTTATCAATGTCTTCATTTTTAGTTATTTATTTTAAACATCATAAATATATGCATTGATATATATATTATTTTGTTTTGGATATTCTATTTTCCTTCTAGTTTATTATGAGATGTAATCCTTTTAAGGTTATGGGGTTATTTTTATTATTATTATTATCAAAAATTGATATGTTTTATTTGCTTCCTCTATTGTGTTTCTTTAATTTAGAGGGTATATTATCCCAGTGAAACATTTATTTGACCCCTACAACTACATGGTAGCCTATGGTGTTTAGGGAGGCGTTCATGGGCTCATGTTACCAACAGGCTTGGGGAACTAGTGTGTGGAACCCTAGTCGAGATGTAACAATGTAATATCAGAGCCCAATTTTCATTTCTTTTCTATAATTGTACTATTTTGGAATGGTTTATAAGATACTAGGAATATTCAATCAATATTCATACACATCTTCGTGGAAGTAGTTAACCCACATATGGTGGGAAATCAACCTACATTGGGTGGTATAGTTTTTATTAATGTTTTCTATCATAGTAGGATGTTATTTCACCATAAATGATGTACATTTTTTATGATGTTCATATTTTCAGGGATTTTATTCATTTCCTATTATCACAAAACATTTGAGTACACATGCATCATTCTTCAGACTCATGGATTATTGTGACGTGCATCATTTTTTGACATGGACAAAAATTAATTTTTTTGGAAATCCATTTGAATGAAAAAAGTTTTTTTACTTGTGTAATTTTAATTGAATGGTTGGTGATATGAAAATAGGAATTTTAAAATGATTCTAAATTTGTAAAAAATTTCCTATAAAGGAGGGTTTTATGATAATTATGAATTATGAATGTGCTTTCCCATTTTTATCCATGACCTAAATGTGGGATTGTTCTGGGTTGTGATAGTGACATCGTTTTGACCATGTGGCGGGTTATGGGGGATAAATTTTTAAGGATTATCTTAAAACCCACTTATGTAATGGTTTAAATTCTGTGTCATGTGTCCTATGTCTTTTGTACATAATTGTTGATATATTACACAATGATGACTCCTATATATAGTAAAATTTGGGAACATTCCTATAAACGTGACTCCTTTACCATTACTAGAGGATCTGATAGTATCATGTGAGGATTATGGGTGGAATTTCTATGTTAACTTATCATAGTTTATGTCATGTATGGAATTAGAATGAGGTCATGTGTTGACGAGTATTTAAGACATGGCATGAGATTCACAGAAACAATAGCCTTTGTCTCTGACGTGAGAGGATTGGAATGAGGCAGCTGAGTTATAGATTGAGTATAACCATAATATCTATGATCACATAGAGACTCATGGGGAGACTATATTAAATCATTAATCATATATGACACATGTTCAAGATAAATTTTGGTATGAAATCTAGAAATTGGATGGATAACAATATAATATTTAGTGTAAGGGCATTCAAGAGTTGTTATTGGCTCTCTTTTACATAGATATGTTTATGAATTAGATGGAATTTGTGTTCATGAGGTTTACATATGAGAGTATTTCATTGAAGGAAAATGATTGCATGTTTACTAATTTTCATTACATTGTTCGAGTTTTCAATGGGGGTGAGGGAACTACAGTGATGCATATTCCAGATGGACATAAATGTGATATTATTTCTAGGGATAACATATTTAGGTTAATGAATATTTCTGAATTGGTGAATCATGCTCTCATATATGAGGATATCTTAAATGATGTTTCCAGTAAAGGATAAGTGGTTTCTAATAGTATAAATTGAGGTACATATTATTAGGGTAGGTATCATGAATATGATAATGTTAACAAGTGTAGTTGATATATTAGTGGATTGTGGAAAGGATTGGTCATGTAGGACATAACTAGAGAACATTATGGCTAGTGTCGCATGATGGGGAAACATTATAGACTATTCAATCACACAAATGTAGTGGGAATGTCTTTTGGAAGGATACTTCATCTTCTTCATTTATATAGGATCCCATGATAGGTGGTTAATGAAGGAGAAGCTAGGAAAAATAATATAGAATTTTGGGTGTATTATTCCATATATCTGTTTCACAGTTGTAATTTTAATAGATATGATATTAATGGAAGTAATTGAGGTACATTTGGGAAAAGTTAAAATATTATTAGAGTGGTGTGTCTTAGGGGAATCATATTGAAGCATAAGGAATAGGCTCATGATAGATGCTTTCATTATAGCTGAAACTTATGGACTGCATTGTTGGACATTCAATAGTCAGAGGTACTATTCATGTAACATATATTCATCCTAGTTTCTTATTTGATATTGGTGCCTCTAATTTCTTTTATATCTTCATATCTATTAATTGGCATGAACTTGATTGTGGAGTTTTTTTAGTGTGGTTATGACAATCAATAAATCATTGGGAGTGTGGTCGATATAGACCCATCTATACAAAGAGTGTTCTCTCAACATTTTGGAGTATCATTTCTGTTGGAATTGTTATATACATGTTTTGTCATGTTTATAATTTATATTGTGTATAGATTTCATAGTAGCGAATCAATTCAAAAATATATTGTTACTATAGGATAGTGACCAATGTGTCACATGAGGTTAATAATTTTTTTCATCATGGGGAGTGGGTTTTAAATGTGGTTTTGTTGGGCCAATTAATCATAAACATGGGTGGCTCCCCACCCTAGTTGAAGTTATTTTCAAGATTTTGGGGATGTGACGCATGATTTATTTCCTATAATACTATATTGGTTATAGAATTTGTTTCTAAAATACATAATAGGGATTCCACATTAGATTTCATGATTGATATTATGTTTGTAGTTGATGTGGTTTTCATTCCACTAAATAGAATGGAACCCAGAGTCTATGAAGGGAACAATAATCATCCATAATTGATCATGTATAAGGGATTTTTAATTCTGAGTTCATAGTCTTGGGGTTCTCTAGCCATTTTTTCTAAGGATAAAAGAACCTTCTTGTTATATGTTGATTAATTAATGTTTAACAAGATGATTGTAATGAATCAATATACCCTTACCTGCATAGATTGTATATTTTAACACTTGAGGAGATATTGTGACGTCCCTAAGATTTACATGAGGTTGAGGTTTCATCAATTGAGAGGTATTCCTTCATATAAACCACATAACACCAACAAAAAAAGGAATAAAATATTTGATTTTTAGGGTTGTTGTTCAAGATTTAGAACACTCCTCTAATGTTTATGGCCATGATGAACCAAATCTTCCACCCATACTGGGATTAGTATGTGGTTATTTTATGGATGAAATCACGGTGTATTCCTAAAATCTGGACGATGATATGAAAAACTTGACATTATCCTTACTACATTTATGGATAATTGACTATATTCCATGTAATATAAAATAGTCCATTATAGAATGACCATGTACATTTCTTGGGCCACATAATCTCAGAGGATGTTGTGTTTGTGGACCTAGAGAATGTCCGTATAGTTTTTTATTGGGAGGAACCCAATAATTATTTTTCATATCTAATTAATTCTATGTATAAAGGGAAAATATTAGAGGATTATCCTTGACTTTCCCTCATGGAAAATATAATTCATGGTTTTACCAAATATGAGTATGGTTTGAGTGGTTTGGATCTTGTGAAAATTGCATATAGGTATTAAAGGTTGAATATGACCACCTTACTGATCTTGATCATACCATAGGTGGGTAATGAGTATAATGAGTTTTGGGATGCATATCTGATGAGATGTGGAGAAGTGTATATGAATGTGGATTTAGTTTTGGCCTATGGTTCAAGGTACATGAGGCCACATGAACGTAAATTCCCTACTCATGACTCTGATTTAGCAGTACTGGTTTATGATATGATGTTTGGGTGGGATTATCAATTTGGAAGAAGTTTTCTGGTGTGTAATGAATACAAGAGCTTAAAGAATTTATTTTCATATAGTGAATTGATTATCTAAAAATTTATATGGGTTGAATATTTTTATTAGGTTGATTATGATTAAAAATATACATCTGGGAAGGTAATTATTATATATGAATCTTTGAGAAGGAAAAATAGACTCATATAGTTTCGGATCCAAACACTAATTCAATGATGGTGACCATTATCGATGGGATGCATACTATTGTTTAATATGTCTAGCATAATATTACCCTTGTACAATATGAGTCAAATATATACTATTGAGCTACATTATATAGATCCATTATGAGTATCCAAAGTTTTTGGCCTTGAGGTAACCCCATGAAGGTAGGGAGTGACCTTCAGGATGAACAAAATATGAGGATGAGTTCATATATGTCAAGAACTATTTTTTTGTTCCTACCTATATATAGGATGAGTCTATGTGTGTTTTTTATGCCTTAATGTCTATGATGCATCTGATTTTGAGAAAACTGTATCATGACTTATGTAAACAGTATTATTGTCTAGGAACTAAAAGAGAGATTGCAGGTTTCCTCACGTGGTGCTTTATTTATCAACATGTGTGGCCAAGAATTAAATACTCGGGTGATTAAAATATTAATTTCCCATTTCTAAATAGAAAATTGATGAAGATACCATTTATTATATTTTCTATATCTAAATGATTCTAGATAATAAATATTCAATTTGTATGATTATAGACTAAATGATTAATGAATCACATTTCCATCTATTTTAGGATACATTTATGTTCGAGAGATAGTTAACCTGCACTACGTGGCATAGCGTATGGTTTCATACTGTGACTATTGTTTCACATGGAAAATCTATAATATTATTTATAAATAACATGTTATGAATGAATATCCATGTTTTCATTTCAACCGAAAAAAATGGGTAGTCAAAATATACTATATAGGTTTTGGGGGACCTGTTAAGAGTTTGATTTTTAGAATTCCTGGGTCTTAGGAGAAGTAACTAGAACTCATTGAGTTGACATATAACTATAGTTATTAGGTGACTATTAAAATATAACCATATCAGGATCATTATTTTAGGTCTTTAGGATCATCTCTGTTTGATGGAGGCTGGTCAGACATATTTACATTGTCTGTGCCCCATGTAGGAGACTTCAAAGCATGTTCATTTTATTTAGAAACATATGGCTAAGGAATAGAGTAAGAAGAATAAATATGATGATGGACATGAATGAACCCTTTATTTTTCATTTGGTGATTATGTGGTTGTTTGAGTGTATTTTAAATTGGGTAACCATAGGACTTTAATGTACAAAAAGTTATCATAAATGTTTTTGGGACCATTTGTGATAGTATGACCGAATAGAGGTAGTGGAATACCTATTCTCTCATCCATATATCTAGATATATTTGATTAAATAAATTCCTTGTGTCACATCTTCAATAGTATCACCCCAACCCTTTTCATGTGATCGATAATGATAATGTTCATATTTATATTGTTGCATCCTTTTAGGAGACTACAACATGGGGTATGGATAAAAGTGAAACAAATGGCGTTAGAAAATACTTTGATGATATTTTGAGTATTGTAGCAACATGTATGTGTTCAGGAGGAAAATTATTATAAAAGAAAATATACAGGCCTTGTTGCATAACCTTTTTACTTTGGAATCCTACAGATTCATGGGAGTATAGATCTAAGATGAACTGTCATAAGGTGGTGAGATTTTATGATCCTGACGATTTCTTGATATGTATCTTGCATTCTTGATGGAACTATTTTACACTTTTTTGGCATATCATTGTCGTATATTTTCGGGTTTTAAAGGTGAAATTTGTTTATTTTTGCGACCAGTTGGTGTAGTGAATTGTTGGAAAATAGTTTTCCCAAATAGTTCTTCAACCCAAAAAATACAAAAAATAACAAATAATGGGAATTTTTATACATTTCAGGGCTTTTCAACCCATACAATTCCTTAGTAGAAACCGTGATCCCCTAAGATGATGCGAAATTTATGGGTGCACAGTTTGGAAAACTATTCTCTTTTTCATAGGAAATCATTTATGGGGGATTTTTATTACCATAAATTTTTTTATAAAATAATGAAACCACATATTATTATAAATAAAAATAATATATTGACCCTAAAACAATTCGTCCAATTATTGATGTTCTTAGTAGAGTTATAAGTCCCCTAGAATCTAATTCTTTATGAATCAAATATCTATATTAAGGACTCTCCCTCCTCAATTTTGTGTTTTCTTCTTCTATTGATTAACTATCTGTAATGGCCAAATATTTTTCATTGGAAATTACTTTCTTATAAACATGTTATAATCCCATGAAATTATAACATAATGAAAAACTAAGTGCGATGTGATCAATGGAACTCAATTATTTTATTTTGGAAACCATAAACTTTATAAAATAAAAAATATTAATTATGAAAATACAGTCTTACTTCAGTTCAGGTTTTATACCTTTATTTTTCCAAAAATAACTCTTTATTTCCATGTAAAAGAGTATTTATCTCATGGTTTACTCGATGATTTTATAAGAGTATGTTCATCTATTTCAAAACTTTTAATGATTATTATTTATTTTTGGGATTAGTATTCCATGTTATAATCTACCATATTTAATTTAATGGTTGATTATTAATATGGATGTGGATGTTCTATCTTTAATCCATTCTCCAATTTACTCCGAATGGTTAGTGTTTATGGATAATGTTCGAGAAAAGTAATTTTAATTTCACATATTAATTTCAATATTAATGTATTTATTGTTTATGTTTTTCCACATTCATATGAGTAATGCGTTGGAAATAGTAATTATAGGGTGGGGCACACTATAACCCCTCAGTGATTCAGTAGGTCTCATGAGGCAAAATATAGTCTTGGAAAAAGGCCTTCACAAAATGGTTAGGATAATTCACATTTTCCTTGCAAGCCATAATGATGATTTAAATGTAAATTTTGCCTCAAATATACCTTGATTATGATTAAGAGAAGTGCTATGCTTAGAAGTTCTATTTATTCTAATTTTTTTCAACATTGAGATTATACATTACTATTAAAAGAATAATTTAATTTATGTCATTATTTAGAAATGGCACCATGTGGAATGAATTGTAGTTACACGAATGTACATGTCCCTTGTCAGGATTACCCACTGATACGTGATATTGTTAATGGATCTTGTGTTGTGACTAGTGATGAGGAACTTTTAACTATACTAGGAAAAATTACTCAGGTTATGAATAATAAACATACCCGTATAGAGCATCTAGATCAACTACATGGAGGAGCTATGTTATATTACATTATATGATAAAAACCTAATTCAATCAATGGGACAACAAACCCATTTTTAGCAGAGTAGTTGATATGTTCCCAAGAAAAGATATTTCTCACTTTGGGATGTAACTAAAGGCAGAAGGTTTTCATGGAATAATATTATCTAATGAGATATGCAGATCAATGTTGGTCATTAATCCAAAACACAAAGGAGGAGGAAGAAATATAAGAGATGGAATTGAGGGATTTTAGGGAAATGAACATCGAAATATATTTCCCTCATTATCACCGAGCAGATATAGAGACACAATTTTTGATTCTGAGGTAGTAGGAGTATGATATTTTTTCCATGTATGAAGCCTACTTTACAATGCTAGAAAGGCATTTTGTGGACTACATACATAATCCAAGGAGAAAAATTGATAAATTTTCTGATAGTTTAAAACAATTCCTATGAAGGGATCTAGTGTCCCAGAATGTATCCTTATATGAAGACATATTTTCATGTTCTATGAAGACAGAAAATGAATTATCTAAGACTTATGAAATTAAGGTAATGAAAGAGAAGAATATGGATACTGAAAACTATAGTAAAGGAATTACGAAATGGAGAAGAATAGAAGAGTTGAATTTCCATCACGCTATAATTTTAGGAAGAAACACCCTAGCACATTTCCTGAAATTTATGGGAAAATGTTACAATTGTAGAGAAATAATCCACTAATATCAGGATTGTAAGAGGAAGAAATATGCTACCAATGTTTAATGCTATAATTATAGGGAGAAGAGACATTATGCAAATGAATGTCCAATCTGTCAGAGAAATATTCCCCAATGAAGGCCAAGGAAGAAATACCATGCTTATACGGTCACGATCGCGTAGTTTGAAGATCCTTACGATGAGTTGGCATGTAAATTAATCATTTCAGCCAACATATACAATAAATTATTTGATTCTGTATCGTCGCAATCATTTATTTCATCCATGTTTTCGAGGAAAATTAAAATTGTCATCTTTGATTTAATAATGGAGTTATCAGTCAAAACCCCTAGTGGATGTATTATTGCAACAAACGCATGTCGATTAGTCCCTCTCATGACATATAACCATGATTTAGTTGATAACCTTATCAACATACCAATGGTAGAATATTAAATATTTCTCAGTATGAATTGGATATCAAATTATGATATGAAGATCTATTGCATGAAGATGGAAGTTACAATTTTTGATAATGGTGTAGAATATCTTATTTGTAGATCAGAAAACTCGCCATTTGATACTCATCTGGGTCCACCCCCAGTAGCTCAATTGAATTAAATAATTTTGGAGGAAGGGAATGAAATCAATATGATTCAGGAGATGAATTAACATATAGTGGATGTACATGTTATATAAGAATATGTTGAAATCTTTCAAGAGGATTCACCTGGACATCCTCCAGAGTGAGAAATTGTGTTTTCCATTGATTTAATTATGGGTTCATGGTCCATATCAATGAACCCTTATATAATAGCCACTATGGAGTTAGTGGAACTAAATAAAAAACTTTATTAATTGATTGATAATGGATTTATTCTACCTAGTGGATATCTATGGGGATCCCATGTCCTCTTTCTTAAGAATAAAGATGGATCCATGAGGTTGTGCATTGATTACCAGGACATTAATACAATTAAAATAAATAATATATATCATCTCCCAAGAATTGATGATTTATTTGATCAACAGCATGTAGCCAAATATTTTTTGATGATTGATCTTCAATATGGATATCATCAGTTTATTGTGAAGAAAGATAACATTATAAGAACATGATTCTAAACTAGGTATGGGAATTACAAGTTTCCTATAATGACTTTTGGACTAACAAATGCACTATATATTTTTATGGATATAATGAATATAGTTTTGAAGGAATATCTTTTTGAATTTTTGGTGTTGTTTATTGATGATATATTGGTATACTCTAAATGCTGTGAAGATCATGAAAATCAATTGAGCACTATTTTGAAGACACTTTGATGAAATAAATTATATGGAATGTTTTCCAAGTGTGATTTTTGGATCCAGTCAGTTTCCTTTATGGGACATATTGTCTCTAAGGATGGAATATTGGTTGATCCTGAAAATACAATGGTTGTGTTAGAATGGCCAACTCCAACGAACGTAACTAAGGTACATAGTTTTATTGGTTTATCATTTATTATCGGAGTTTCCTTCAGATTTTCTCCTATTTAGCCAACCCAATGGCCAAGATCACAAGAAAAGGGGATATGTTCATATGAACTATAGAATGTGATTATTGTTTTCAGGAATTGAAGAGAAGGTTATAGAATGCTTCGATCCTAACCCATCCTTTGGGGAATGAATAATATGTAATTTATACTGATACAGAAAATAATGGACTTGGTTGTGTCTTTATGAAGATTGATCTATTTATTTTATATGCATCTAGGCTGCTAAAAAATCATGAACAAATCAATCCATCTCATGATATTAAGATTGAATTAGAAATCATTGCTCTGAAAATTTAGAGGCATTAACACTTTGGTAAAAAATGTTTGATATATACAGATCATAAGAGTTATAAATATATATTCTCCCAAAATAAACTCAAAAAGAGACAAAATAGATGGATTCAGCTACTCAATGATTATGATTTCACAATACACTACCACCCGAGGAAGGAAAATAAGGTTTCATATGATTTGAGATGAAATGAACCTAGAGTTTTGAATAAGATTAGAGTTGAGTGGGATATTATTTTCATTGATCTAATAAATATTGATATGTGAATTATCAAGGAAGTTAACACCTCACAAATTTATAAAATTGTTTCCAAACTTTCTTTACAGAAATTGAAAGAATTTTCTCAGGATAATGATGTGGAGTTTCAAAAAATATTAAAGCTATAAATGATGGTAAGTTTATTAACATTGTATATAAAGGAGGAATTTTGAAATTTTGAAAGATGCCTTGGGTTCCCGCTATTTTGGAGCTAATGAATGAACTATTATAGGATGCTCATCTCTCTAATTTCTCTATACACGTTGGTAGCACAAATATGAATATTGTTCTAAAGGATGATTTTTTGTGGAAAAAATGAAGAGAAAGATTTCTGATTATGTGTCACGATGTTTGGTGTGTTAACATGTGAGGGCTAGAAGACAACATCATTGAGGAGTCATGAAACCCCTTTCTATTCTTATATTGTAATAGGATGATATTACAATGGAAATTTTCATAGAAATACCAAAGACTCCAAGAATGGATGATGTGATATCGGTCATTTTTTATCGTATTAAAATGTCACCATATGTTCTTACTATATGAGATGATTTACCACATGAATGTTTAACAAGACTATATATTAAAAAAAAATTAAGACTCCAGGGTGTACCCTTATCAATTGTTTCTGATCGTGATCCTAGTTTTACATCACAATTTTAGAAAAGACTTCGGATGGCCCTAGATATTGATCTTCATTTGACCACTTCCTACCACATAAAAACTGATGGACAATCATATCAGACTATTCAAACATTAGATGACAGGTTGAGGAATTTTCCACATGTCTTTCAAGGAACGTGGGATCAGTATGTACCTCTCGTATAAATTTCCTATAACAATAGCTTCCATTCAAGTATTCAGATGGCACCGTATGAAGCGTTGTATATGAAGAGAATTTGTAAACCAACATATTGGGATGACGTTGGTGAAAGAAAGGTCGTATTCTCATACCATGTTGATGAAACAATAGAAAATGTGATGATTATTCATGCCCATATCAAAATAGCTCAATGTAGGAAAAATAGCTATGCTGACAACCGAAGGAACTATTTGTAATTTGATGAAGGAGATCATGTCTTCTTAAATGTATCTCCATGGAAATGTATTAAAAAGTTCAGTAAGAATGGAAAATTAAGCCCCATGTACATCAGACCATTTGATATTTTGGATCGAATTAGAGCCATAGTGTCATGACCCATCCTCAGGGCTCGTTCCCTGACTACCCCAAGCCCGCCTTCCATAGGCCAGCGGCTAGTGACTAGCACCAAAGTCACAATCCTGATAAAAGGTAAGGCATTGCATTTTAAAACTGTAACACAGACACTCTGAACACATGTGGTAGAGGAAACAACTGAAAATAAACACTAAGTAAAACTGAATACTAAAGTAAGTGCTGAAAGGAAAGGGGCCGGAAATACAAGACCAACATTAAAGTATAACTACAGAAAAGTAAACAGAAACTACCGAGTCATCCTCTGGGAATCCCATCTGATGGGTGGGTATAGATGGCCTCCTCACCACCTCTAGTTTGTCCATCCGATTCATGTACATCTCGCCATGTGATCCACCTCGTTGTAACATCCTTCTTAACAACACTCTTCCTCGATCAGTGTTGTGTGTCATCTTCAACCAACACAACAAAGTGCGGGCATTTCCTATGCATGGGTGATTATAACAATACTAAACAGGGACCTCGATACCCCTGAAGGTCTCCCAGAATCCACGAAGGATATAACACTAATGGAAAGATACAATCATGAAGTATCAACAAACCCTACATAGGTATATGCCAATAGTTATACCTATGTTATCAAACATAGTCTAGTTCAAACTCTCTAGACCAAGCACAAACCGGTCCACACAGGAAATTAAGTCAAACATATTGATGAAAATGATTGACTGTCAATACATAGCTCACACATGTATACATCTCTTGTATAATGATAGACATGATCAGATGCAGTCACTAATTCATCTAAGATGTCAGTACCACACATGATACGAGAACAGTAGTCATCACTGTCAAACCCACGGAGGATTCCAGTACAATATCCTTTGTTGTCAAACCCATGGAGGGTCCCAGTATAGTATTTGTCACTACCGAACCCACGTAGGATCCTAGTACAGTAGTCGTGGCTGCCGAACCCAAGTAGGATCCCAGTGCTGTAGTCGTCACTGTCGAACCCACGAAGGATCCAAGTACAATATTCCTCACTGTCAAACCCACGTAGGATCCCAGTACAATATTTGTCCCTACCAAACCCACGTAGGATCCCAGTATAGTATTCGTCACCACCGAATCCACGTAGGATCCCAGTACAGTAGTCGTCGTAATCGCTGCCAGCTCCAGGGTCCCCGCACACAAAACGTTTGATTCCATGAGGGTCCGCTCTTTGAACCAAGTTTTGATGCATCAAATATCATGAATTCATGATTTTTTTTATACCTTAGATCCATTTCAGCATAAAAACCCAATTCGATAGATGGCGCATCAATCAGACAACCGGTCTGAGAGTAATAAGCGTTTCTGTTCTGAGGCCCCAGTTAGTTTAGGAATGTAACCAACACGGCCATACCAAAAATTCATGAAAAACATTAGTGTAACATACCAAAACGACAAACTCAATTCATGGAATCCATCACAACTCACAGTGTGTTGATTAGAGATCCTTAGTTGAAGTTTTGGGCGAATGACTAAAGGTAATCCGAAGAGGGGGTTCTGGGTCTGGTCCGACCCGGCCGAACCCGCTCGGGTTCATCCCACCCCAGGTCGACCCATACACGGTCCCAGTCTAGCATTGTAGGTCATGACTCGGGCCAGCGACTGTGGCCCATCCCATGCGAGGACAGCCCGGCCCGTACGACAAGCTGCTCGGCCCGCGCGGCTGGCTTCTCGGCCCGCGCAGCAGGTGGACCGGCCCGCGCACCGACGTCCTGGCCCGGTGGCCGGCCGCACATCAGCCGGTTGGCCGGGCGCGGTGTGCGGGTGTGTGGTACCATAGTTCTTATAACGACCGTGTGAGCGGGTGCCACTCGTGCCTCCCAGAACCCGCAGACGCGGGATCTGCTCCACCGCCGCGCTTCTCCGCGGGCCACCGGAGTCGTTCCTGTGATCCGTCTTTCCCTCTTCCTCTACTATGGGCTCCTCGAGTCCTTCCCTTCACTAAAATGGCCTTAAATAATCATTTCCCTTCTGTTCACCCATCGACCAATAAACCACGCATCAAGAAAGAATTGGCAGAGGGTCCAGACTTATTTGTCAGCCTGTGCCCTCCGCGTTAGAGGATCAAACAATTATGCAACATATATTCACCCAAGTATGAGGGTATAAACAACATGTTTAAAAACAAATACCCCCTACCTCGATTCAAGGTACATTTGTCGTAGTCACGGAAAATGTTTTCATGGAAGACGATGTCACGAAAGAAGGGGTCGTCGATGATAGTGTCGTTCCATCAACGTCGGAGGGAGATTCGTTGTTATTGTCGACGTTCTTCACGGGCAGCTTCTTCTCCCTTGACGCAGAGGAAGAGGAAGGAAGGCTGTGTTCCTCATGGGAGTCTCCTAACGGTCTTTCTCCGGTTGAAGAAGTCGAGATAATGTTCTTAGTCAAGAGGAAGATGTCGTTCTTCACGTTCTTCGTGGAAGAACACTTCCTAATCTCCAAGGCTCTCCAATGATTATGCCAACCCCAAATAAAATAAAAGCATCACTTATTTAAGGTTGGCATAATGTTTTCAAAATTCCAAACACTGAAATTAATTAATTAATTGTGGAGCATAATAAATTAATTAGTGGTGTTGGAATAATAATGTGAGAAAGTGGGATGTGAAGAGATCAACATTAAAATAGGGGAGTTGGAAGCATAAGAGTTAAAGGGGGGTTTCATAGGTAGATGAAGAGTTTGGGTTCGTATGGTCCCCACAACACATTATCCTCTCATGGGAGGTTATGTGGGGTGTGGGCCCCACCTCCAACTCCTCATTGGATAAAATAACCACCACCTAATAAAAATGTGTTACACAAACATTTTAATTTAATCTTTAATTTTTAATTAGAAACCCCAATTTATAACATCCACTCTCGTCCAATGCACCTGCGGTAAAGGTTCCCCTAAGAGAATACCGGTGCTGCGAGGTCATTGGTGTCCTCAGATTTCAATTCTGAGAACTGGTTCAAAAGATAGAAAAACCCACACGTACGTTTTCTGAACGTACCCGAACAAAACATCAAAAATTGATTCCAGGCACACCGGGCCTCATAACCAGGACCCGTCAGAAACTAAAGACTTGTAAAATTCTACCGAATTTATGAAAAAAATTTCCTAGAAATTTATAGGTCTTTAAATTACCCCCACCTCAAGTCTTTACGTCCTCATAAAGCTACAACTCACACTAGGGAAACAAATGAGGGTACTGTGTATGCATCTAAGCCTCCCACTCCAATGGGTTGTCCTGGAGTTTCCCGTGCTGCCAGGGAACGTGCACTAGAGGAATCGAACGTCCACATAGGGCCCACTACTGTCGATCCTCGATCTCCACTGGGACATCTATGAAAGTCGTCCTATCATCGATGTCCAGCTCCCTGTGGTCGATGATGTTGGACGGGTCGTGCACGTACTTCATCAGTTGAGATACGTGGAAGACATCGTGCACCCAGTGCAACTGAGGTTGAAGGGCCTGGAGGTAAGCCACCTCCCCTACCATGCTGAAGGCGGTCCCCGCGGCGCACAACCGCCCTGCCCGGCGCCCCCCTACGCCCTGTCGTGCTACCCAGCATGCCCCCACACCCTGCCCAGTACTCCGAAGCACCCTTCTAACCTGACTAGCACCCCCCAGTGCCCTACCGTGCTACCCAGCGCACCCCTGGGCGCTGCCTGGCACCCGACGCCCTACCCGGCATTTACGCACCCTGCTTGACGCACCCTCGCACTGCCTCATGCACCTGCGGCCTGTTAGTGACCAGCCGGCCCACCCACATCCCGTGTGCCCTACCCACTAGCCTCCAGGCAACCAGACTACTGAACCGGCCTGTAGCGCCCCTGTGGTATTGCTGGTCAAACAGACCCGATATCCTGGGCTGAGTTATCGATCCACCTACGTGGTGACTATTGGATCGAATCGCCCTCAAGGTCGGCTGGGCCGGGCCCAGTGGACTGGGTCAAAACATAACGTGCTGACCCACCAAATGGGATGCATCAAGCCTAGAAAGGTTTATCAGGTTGGCCCAGACTGGGTTGGGCTGAGTCGGTCCAACCTGGTCAGACCAGACCCATGCCCTTTACAGTCCCATTACCTTCTGGGGCCATATCTTAGGCACAAGATGTACATTTGATGAACCATCAGTGGAACCAGTATTCATGGTGCGTAACCATCCATTTGTGTATACCCCACCATAGATTGAGGCGTAGTTGAGTCATGGTCCGGCTGGTTTGTACATGAATCCAACTGGGCCCCAGGACTAAAATGCTAATAACTCATAGATCGGGCATCTTATTGACGTGTTGTCTCTTGTGTTGAGACCTCTTTGACATGGCGGGGCTTTGAAATACTTCCAACTGCAACTTTTTGAAACTTGGAGTATAAAACACTAGCTCATGGAGTGGATCCTCCCAGAGACAAGCAGATAGAGTACAGAGACCTAGTAGTTGTAGACCTGATGACGGCTTGACTGATTCGACTCGAAGTGATTCAACTAGACCAGTGGACGGAGCACCCGGTTTGGGGGATAAACCACTATGGACCGAGTGCCTGGTTTTATAGTAGACCCATGGTACTCGATATAAGGAGTACCTCTGATAGCTATTAGGGGTTGAGCTCAGTTTGGCGGCAGATCGACAGTGGAGGAGCGCCCGGTTTGGTATCAAACCCACAGTACTCGAATGGAGGTGTACCTCAGTAGTCTAAGGTTTTTGACTAGTGACTTGGAGTCACGACAGTGCCACTATACTCGACAGAGGAGGTGTCCTCCAAAGCCATGGATTCGATAATGAAAATCCTGGTTTGAGATGAGTCTATGACCCTTGTGTTTTCCTAATGATTGAGAAGGGTTACATGATTACTTAGGTATATTTATTGGCATATACCTAAGTAGTGGTTATCTAAGGAAATAATACATTTTGGTTTATCCTTGTTTTATTTCATGAGACCCTGAGGGTCTCGGGGTCTCACCTCAGTATCGTTATACCCACCCCTACACGGGCTATTCCCGCATCTCGTTGTGTTGGATGCAGACGACGGACATCGCTGACGGAGGCTGAGAACTCCAGGACTGGACGGTACCCAGAGGAGGACCTTATGACGTGTCGGTACACGGTGGTGTCTGATGGATGTGGGGTGCTGTGGAGGCCATCTGTACCTGCCCATCAGGTAGGAACCCCGGAGGACGATCTAGGAGCTACTGTTTAATTTTCTATACTTGTACTTTTCTGTTGGTCTGGTATTTGCTTCCCCTTTCCTTTCATCACTGACTTTTGTATTTAATTTCACATAGTGTTTATTTGCAGTTGTTTCCTCTACTAATTTTGTTTAGACTGTGTGTGTTTTTACAATTTATAAAGGCAATACATACCCACATTTAGGGAATTACGCCTTTGGTTCTAGTCACCAGCCCCTGGCCTATGGAAGAAGGGTTTGGGGTAGTCACGATATGGGCCCCGGGGACAGGTCGTGACAAAATGGTATCAACGGGAGGTTATGTTGGGTGTGAGCCCCACCTCCAACTCCTATTTGGATAAAAATAACCACCACCAAATAAAAATGTGTTACAAAAACATTTTTATTCAATCATTAATTTTTAATTAGAAGCCCCAATTTATAACATCCTCTCTCGACCAAACTCTACTATGATAAAGGTCTAACTAAGAAATTATCGATGCTGTGAGCTCAACGGTGCCCTCAAATTTCAATTCCGAGCACCCGTTGAAAAGTTATAAAAACATGCTCGTACATTTACTGAAGGTACTCATACAAAACTTAAGAAATTGATTTCGGGCACACCAGGCCTCAGAATCAAGGGCCGTCAGAAACTGCATATTCGTAAAATTCCAAAGAATTTACGGAAAAAATATTCCTTGAAATTTCTGGGTCTTTAATCATAGCTTACGATTTGGAAATTCCACCAAGTCACTCCATTGTTCAAAATGTGTTCAATGTGTCAATGTTAAGAAAATACATTCCCGACCCAACACATGTACTCACCTATGGTGAAATAGTACTTGAGCCCAATCTGTCTTATTGTGAAGAGTTGATCAAGATTATTGAAAACAGAGAACAAGTATTGGAAAATAGAATTAATAGTCTTGTAAAGGTTCTTTGCAAGAACCATAATATGGATGTTTCAACATGGGATAACGAGGAGCTTATATGGAAGGCATACCCGAATATTTTTGGGTAACATTTATTGAATTTTTGAGGATGAATGTTTTGTAAGGAAGGGAGAATGTAATGACTCAATATTTTTCAATGGAAAATCCATTCTTATAAACATGTTGTAATAACATGAAATCACAACATAATGAACTACTAAGTTCTATGTGACCTTTAATCATAAGTATGTCACGTATATGAGATTAATTTAAAAAATTTCACATACACGGTTGATATTAGTAAATTATTTGACGTCTGATATGAAAAACCTAATTTTTGGTGAATATAAACAAACCCATATGAATAGTAACAAACCCTTATGAATAGTGATATACCCTAATAAATAGTAAAATTACCATTACTAGTAATTATATAATATTCATTTTTATGTATGATATACATATGTTTAGGAAAAAGTTAATAAATGATTTAAAATGTTTTTTAGAATAAATTTTGATTTTAATTAAATATATAATTAATCATATTAAAATATATTTCTAAAAAATGGAATTCATTTTTTTATTCTACGCTTCAAAAAATGGTTGCTGTGATCTTTTGGGATCTTTCTGAAATACATAAATTTTTTAAGAATAGTGAAATGACATAATTTACAAAATAAGCTAAAAACAATAATTATAGAGTCATTTATGATTTTCTCATGATGTAATCACATTTGATTCGGATCTGAAAGATAAGATTACTATTAATGGTCATGTAAGTGTCATTATTCCTTGTCTTTGGGAGAAATAATAAACTAATGAAAATAAAATAGAGAAACCCCCCTGCCCTCTAATATAAAAAACCCACATCACTCTATCTTCTCTTCACTCCTCCCAAGCCTTGTACCTTCAAAAAATTCATTCCAAATATCATCCCAACCTCCTCTCCCTTGTCCATAAAGCCTCGGTCTCCAAAAAATACAAAAAACTCCCCCTTAAGGAGGCAGTAATGGATGTTTGGTTCAAGAGGTAAATTCCACTTTTCCATTCATTATTTTTCCTTTCACGTTCATTTGTTTTATTTCTCAATTAATAAATATCCTTATCCAAATGTTGTAATGACTCTAGTACATTATGTCTAACAAAAGGATTTCATGATTTTGGAATATTTTATCATCATCTATTCCTTTTACCTTCTTTTATACAAGTATCAAAAACACCATCAGAGATATGTCAATTTACCACATTCAAGGATGACCGGCTTTCGATTTCGATTATCATTATCAATTATATTCATGAAACCATTCATATTTTTGTTAAAAAAATTCTTATATATTTTATATACCATATTTGAGAAACAATTATCTATTTCTACAAATGGTATTATGTTATAAAGAAAAAAGAGTTCGTTGTAATCAAAACCAAAAAATTAACAGAAACAGTTATCATTAATATTCTATTTTATAATTCATTCTCATTCAATGTATCCATGTTATATAAATGACAAATAACACATATGTATTATCATAATTAATATATGAATTCAATTTTGGATATTAAAATCCATTCCATTTGAACTCCATTACTTATATAAAAGTGACACGATTATGAAAATAAATAAAATGAACACAACAGAACGAACAAATTTAATATAATAACATATCAATAAAATAATAATTAAAATAAACATTATAAAGATAAAAAAAATAAATGTTTAATAGGTTATGAAATATTTTTTTAATATGTATAATTACATATTCCATGATCTTATGTTCCAGAGATGAACACGATTCAGATTTAATGTAAGGGTTTTTTCACCCGAACTTCTATTTTCATTCGGGATACTTTTATTGTCTATTACCTCAATGAAACGCTTGTGTATTATTATTTACTAATAAATAATTATGAGTATGGGTTATATATATGCTTACACATCAGAATCTTTCATTATTGTTTGGATGGTTACACGTTTTAAAGGGAACATTCAAATTTTTTTCAAAATACAAGGATGATCAAAAAACATTTCTCTAATTATTACCTATTTTCAAGGAGACTCTATAATCATTTTTTAGAAACCATAATATTTATAAAATCAAATTTTTTTTATGAACATTCTATCTTCCGTCACTTCTGGTTTAATAAAAATATGTTTCCAAAAGAACTCTTCTTTTTCAAGTAAAAAAGTATTTATCTCATGATTTACATGAAGATTTTACAATAGCATCTTCATCTATTGAAACACACTTGTTTATTATTATGTAGTATTGGGATAATAATTACATATTATCATATAATATATTTAATTTTATTGTTTATGATTACTTTGTATTTTGATGTGCTATCTTAAATCCATTCCCCGATTTTCACTGAATGGTTGGTGTATATGCTTAATGTTCAGTGAAAGTTATTTGCATTTCATATATTAATCTCTATATGAATGTATATGTTTTTTTATGTTTACCACTTTCAAATGATAAATTAATTGGAAATAGTAAGAATTTGGTGGGGTCCACATTATCCCCTTGGTGCATCGGTAGGTCTAATGAGTCAAAATATGGTTTTGGCACAAGGACTTGACAAAATGATCATTTACGGTCTTGGCATGAGGCCTTGAAAATATGGTTATGTTTTCCCACATTATGCATTACCTCATTATGAAAATTTAATTGATGGTTCATGTGGTTATTCGACTAGTAGAATAAACATGGTTATGTATGTTATGGGTATTTTTACATAGCTCATTTATCTTCCATATTATATTCATGATTATTTTTAGAGGCAAGTGTTTTCTATTATTCCCCATGTCTAATGTTTATGTTATTTTCCACTGTGTTTCTTAACCATACTGAGATTTTGAGATCACCCCATTATTATGTTCCATTTTTTAGGACATGAAGAAATTTATTATTAATGACATGCTGAAATTACTGAGGAGTTATGAATGTTTTCTAAGGAGTTTCTATGTTGTATTTTTTTCATGTTATGATGTTAAACATATGTATGATTATTTTTTCCAATAATACTACACTACTCAGTCCTTTGGGATTCTTATTCCATGTTTTTATGCCAATTTAATAAAATAAGTAACTTGGTCTGCATAAATGGGGTTGAGTCCTCACAGTATATATATATATATATCTCTGTAATCTTTTCGGATGAAGCGGAATGTTTTATTCACTAATGGAAATTATTTAGTTCTAGTTTTCATGGATCTTAATACATTTTCTCTTGATCAAATGATTTCATATGAAAAATGAATCTCCATTGAGAATTAAATCACACAATATCAATTTGTGGATTTTCATTTGGTGAACTCTCATCGAAAGACATGAGGTAGGTTGTATAAAGTAAATTCTCATAGAATAAAATTATAATTTCATATATTTAACTATGGAATTTCAATTCCCACATTCAGAAATTGAATTTTGAATTGGATTAGTTAATTGGTTAAATTAAATAGTGGTATTTGGAAATTATTCAAATATTTCGGTATTGGAATTGGTGAAAAATGGACATATGAAATTGGTAAATTATTTGAATTTTGGGATTGACTGATAATTGTAGTAAAAGGAATCTATGGGAATAACCTTTTAGGGCGAATGTGTATTATTAATAAATTGTTATAAATGTTTTGATGGTGAATTTTTCATATTAAAAAATATGATTTAAATGAATAACCATGAGTGTTGTGATAAATTTAAATGGTGTACCATGCAGAGAATTACTGTAATTTAGCGAAGTGATGATTTTCCTTGATGAATTTTTTATATTGATATATCTCTGATTGATTGATAAATGCAGCGTAGGACAGTAATTGAGGCTCTATGTTCCCACAAGTTTCTATACATGACATTCATGAACAAAATACATGTATGTAAATATTATTTTATGGGATTTGGATAGATGATCCAAATATTAATGTTTTGTGGGATATGCATTAATGATCGCAATGCCCATGTGGTGCTCAATATGATGTTATAATCCCAAAATGTTGGAATTGGAATAGAATTCTAAGAAGATGGGAAATGAAATTGGATGTACTAAATTATTAAATACCCTTATATAATGTATTGATATTTCATTAATTTTCATGGATTAGACTCTAGAAAGGACGGATGTTGTTATGGATGGTTTGGGTGCAGTCATGAACCTTGAAAAATTAAGTAATTTATTAAAGAATAATTACATGGGGTAATTGTTTAAATTTTATTATATATTATTATTTATTAAAAAACATACATTGTTATTGAGTACATATTGTTTTATACATCATTGGTGGTGACCTAATAGGTTTTTCTCACACACTACTTATGAATCATGATCAGTAATCAAATATACTTTATATTTGAAGGAAAATATAAGGGTAAGAGCACGGTTTTAGATAGAAGAGTTGGGATTATGAATGAATTAGAGAACAAAAAATGATATTGTGAACCACATATGAGCTGGAACTATCATTAATTTTTTAATTCGTTTTTCCTATGACTAATTTATTACCAGAAATATCTACTATTTTTGTTTGGTTATCGTTTTTTCTCTTCTGGATCATAATGTGATACTATTATATTATATTTATGGAATTATTGTGGATATTTATTATTAACTATATATGTTTATTTATTTATTTTGGATATTATGTCACTATGATAAATAGTTTAATGTCTCCCCATGATACATCAATTTGACCCTATCTACTAGTTTGAAGCCTCTAATGAACATGAAGGTGATTCTGAGGAAATATAACAAACCTGCTTGGGGAATCCCATTGTGGAACCATAGTAAGGACAGTTCTGGGAATTTGAATTGTAATTTTACGAAGTGAATAATACGATTCTTTCATAATATCCAAAATTATATTTTAATAATAATTTGGTAAATAAATGATTTTTTAGTCAAATTATGACTTTAATTACAAGCCTTGGTGATCGAAGAAGAATCCACATCCATTATTCATTAATGAATAATGAATGATTAATTCATACAACCACTTAATTGATCATTATATGTTTTTTATTAATTTAAATCCCATTATTATTATCCATTAATTTTATTAAATTAGGGTATAAATATATTCGGGAAAAATACAATGATATTTTTTTAACCTAATGGGGGATAGAGCTCTTATTTTCGAGAAATATATGATGTTTGTTTTCTTTTTGAGGGAGTTTTGAATTTTTCTTACATATTATTTGATGATGTGTTCCAAAAATTATTATACATGTGTTCAAATAATTTTTTTTCGATGTGGATGTTGGTGTAATTCATGAATTTTATTTCAACATGTTTCATATACTATGAATATTTGAAGGAATTTCACTTTAATATAATTATATGAATTGTTATATTATGTTCTTATTTTTAAATAGTGATTTCCTTCACATTCAAAAAAAATTATTGATTTTAATTGAAAATATTGTGTCTTATATTTGTAAATTAGTTAATATAAATTTTTTAACAAAAAAATTCAAAGGGGGAGAATGATGACATCAACCGATGATTTTTTAAGATGTGGAGATCAAGAGTTTTTGTGATCATGGGAAGATTATAATGACTCAGGTAGATATTTATTAGATCATAGGTAGAGGAAAAATTCACAAACAATTGATTATTATTATATTTATAAGTGTTAGAGAATAAATTAAGTATATAATTATAATATTTTGAAATTTTAATCTATACAAAAATTTTGTTCAAAATCACATGTCACATGAAAAAGTCTTTTGAGGGGTTGTGCTGATAATGATTTTTCTAATTAATGCTGCTCAATCTGGTGGAAGTGTGCCTGTCAAAGCTGTTTTTGCCCTCCCCAAGCCAAAAAACATGGGGTGAAAGTGACAGAATCTTGCATCAAATTCAAAAGATAAAAATATGAAAAGTTTAGTCTGGAAGTGCTTGGATGTTGAAATGGAGTCTCAAATGGAAGAATCAAAGATGTTATTCACATACTGAAGACCTGAATTTTTTTTCTCTAGGAACAAAATCTCTGGATCCGGCCAAGAAGGAGAAGTTCACTTCTCCTCAGAAGACTGATGTCAAGACGGTGGTGCACACTGGATGAAGTTTTGGATGACAGCGATGATGAAGATGATCTGAAGATGGGTGATGCCGATGATGGTTCTGAAGATGATGATGAGGACGTCTCTTTGGAGGAAGACTCAGATGACAATGAAGATGCACTGCAGAAAGAGGAAGCAGGCAAGAGGGCCCTTGGGTGGTCTGTTTTTCTTTGTCATTTACTTGTTTTATCTTTAATTCCCCGCTGGTGTAATTTCTTTACACCTCGAGTCTGTACTGCATACATCCTGTTTTTAATAAATTCGTTTGGGTTGCATGAACTGGGAAACCAGTTCATGTCATCAACCTTTTAAAAAAAAAATTAATGGGTTGATCATTTTTTAAATGGTAATTTCAGAATTATTTTCAAATTAAAAATTTAACTATGATCAAATTAGTGGCACATATACATCATGGTTAAAGACAAGGTAGATCACGTATAATTAGTTTGATGAAATAGGAAAATGATGGGCGATAACGTACAATTAATTTTAGTGAAGAGGAAAAAAAGGTGACTCATGTGTATTGAATTAATTAATATGTGTCCCTGTGACATTAACTAATCAGATGTTAAAAATTACATAGACAGAGAATTGAATAGTTAATATGGTGAGTAATATTTGGGAGATCAAAATGATATTTAAAAACCCATAATCAAGCTCTAATGGACATTTTTAGAATTATATAATATATTCCGAAGGATTAAAATAAATAGAGAAGGTTTTGTTGACTCATATTTTTTATTCAGTTTCAAAATGAGGTGTAAAATCCCCTACATCATGATTTAGTGTTACTTGAAAATATATTTTTAAAATAGTGATACATGTACTTTTTAGGAAAAAAGGTTTATTTAATGATGATTTTAAAATATTTTATTAGAGTTCGACTGAAATGGTATAAAAATGACATTGTGAAGATGAACATGACGTCATCAGGGATGAAATATTGTTTTTGAGTGGATTATATAAATTTTCTCTTTAAATTAATCATGTATTACTCATTATCACTCAATATGATCTAAAACAAATCAATGGGTACTAATCGGTGTTGAATGATCTAATAGATCAAAAAATATGTTGGATACTTTATAGGTATTTCAAACTTTTTTATGAATTAAAATTTGATTATTAGGTTCAAATTTAAACATCTAGAAGAGTCCCTTGTGGTTTAAATTTTTCTTGAACCTGGTTGTTGTTAAAATTAGGTACATATTTTATAACGAAGAATGGTGCAGGTATAAAGTAAATAATGTGCTATGATTAAGGTGTATAGAAAAATATAGAAGAATAAAATAAAAAAAATGGGCCTTAGGGATAATCAAACATTTTTTTGGTCCTGAGGATAATGGTGGTCATATATGTTCTATATTTTAAAGAAGTGGGAGACAATGCATTATTTTGATAAAAATATAATTTCATATAGGATAATATATACTTATTAATGATATTGAAATAGCAGCGATAAGACAAATCATGGTGGAATAATTTCTTCTTATATTGGGATACAAATATGAATCCTATAAGATGTGGTTAAAGATAATCCATTAATTTTTAACTAAAATGTTTGTTCTATTGTATTGGGTGATATTATTTATTTTTCAAATAAATGATGCAATTTAACTACATTATGGAGGATATAACATTATACATTATT
Organism: Viscum album; assembly: GCA_963277665.1. Taxonomy (NCBI): domain Eukaryota; kingdom Viridiplantae; phylum Streptophyta; class Magnoliopsida; order Santalales; family Viscaceae; genus Viscum; species Viscum album. The sequence goes on from OY728123.1 coordinate 180,509,564, forward strand.
TATTATTTTTTTTTTCATTCCATGGAGTGTGATAAGATAAAAAATTAGGTTTTTTACTCTAAAAAGTTACTATGGTAGATTCATAAGATATTATAAATATAAAAATGACTTGTTTTTTAATAATTCACCAACTCTCAATGAAACATCCAGGTATAATAGGTTCATCAAACCATACATGAGATGTAAAATAAATATCACGATCAAAAATAAATATCAACAAAACATCATATAGCCTTACAACCTCTTCCCTTTTTAAGAACATAAACATTTATTGTACACAAAAATATATACTTATTATGAAGTGATATGACATAATTAGTTAGTCAAAAAATACCTTTATTATATCAATGATTTCCTGAGGCCAAAAACATATTTTAATAAAGTAAATTAAAATATCATTTCATTTCCCTGATGAAAAAATGTAATTGTTGTAATAGATCGTTTAGAACTCCTTTAAAAGCTGCTACACATTTCAAAACAACACTTTCAGATATGAGCAACAATCAACTATCTTAATACATAGGTAATACAATTTTATTCCTTTGAACATGATACATATTTAATATTCTTAGATGTATTACCCAAGGGAATATATGAAACTAAATAAAACACCAGCAATCACATTACCATAAATATAGATAAATTCATCTATTATAAAAAATTATTATCATCATTCTCTATCTACACATCACGAAAATAAACATTCTTTATATGATATCTCAAATTCCCAACATGTGTATCTCTTAGATGATATCTTCATATTATTTGAAGCAATGTGTAATGAATTATTATATGATATAAAAATGATATTCTGCTAACAAACTTCATATCAAAATTTTAATCCATGTGCTCCAACATCATCATCCATTAATCACTAGCAACATGATAAATATCCCCACAAATATCTATTCATAGTGTATCAAATTATACATTACATTTTTATGGATGATTAAAGGTATTGAATTTATGGTTATATGGGAACTCGATTAATACTAATTGATGAAAATTTATATATAAGAGTGAAAATATATTCCATAGAATCTAAAATTTATTCAATATAACAATGATATATCTAATTGTACAATGAGATCATAGGGTCTGTGATAAAACTACCATCTCCCACTCAAGATTTTTTATAACATATGTATATCCATATGAATATATCATTCATGTATCATATGTGATCAAATATCTCTCTTATATTAACATGATACCCATTCCAAAAATGAGATTCATAGAAAAAAATAAAAATGTGACTTCTCCCACTGGTATTTTAAGGATGGATAAAATACATTACATCATACTGTGATATTAAAATTTCATCCTTCTATATTATAAGAAAACATATTCATTATCTTTTCTAGTAATTGTTATCAAATGTGTTATAATATAGGTGAAATCATATATGAACATTATATTGTAGATTGGAAGACCATGGAAACTATACAACATTACAAAATTCATTTTTGTAACCTATGAAAAAAAATACCATGGTCTTTTAGTGATCAATTAAAAAAATTCTAAGACATTACATGTTTGTGGGAATATACCCCACTTATCTCAATCATTACCATGTAGATATTTTAAATTTTTTCATTTTATTGATGAATATCTCAAGAAGTTTATACATATTAATCATAAAAATCACCCATCATCTAATACAATAAGAAATAATTGATCAATGTCCTAAAAACATTTCTAATAATATATAATACACTAAATACATCAATATAATTAAAATATGAATCCAAATTATATCATCATGTAATATAAATCTCTATAATGAAAATTAATTATAATCATTATAATTTCTTAGTATTTATCTAATATATAATAATATATTTAATGAAAATAAACCTTTGAATATAAATTATATTGGTTTTGTTGATCATACATGTAATCAACCATTCATTGGGTATAATTGATCTTCATTTTAACTTGTTTCTACCATTAACAATCATATCATTGAAACAACTATCATGTTACATCATTGTAAAAATAAATAAGGTTTGTAATGGGATATTATTATATAGATGAATCTTTTTAAAAATTGTATCGGTCGAAAATCCAGAACTCTATTAAAACACCATTGTATATTAATGATCAATATTTTAATGGAAATAAGGATTTATATTTGTGTTAAAATTATTAAAATAATTATTTTTCAAATTGTTTAAAAATCTGTTCTAAAATATTTAGAATGTGTTATTTGGTGGGTTTGGAGGTTCAGTAGGTTTCGTGAGTCATCAATGTAGCATCAAAGTAGGTTTAGGTTGACCTTTCTTCATAAATAAATGTGGTGGACATCAGTTAATTAACTAGGATGGGGAAGGGTCCTAGAAGAATTTTAGGTGGAGGAGACAAAAGGGAAACTTCCACTAATAACATGGAGATGGTGTATCGAGTGTCCAAAAGAGGGACATGGAATCTTTAAAATATGATTGGGTATGGTATTCACTTTGGGTTTAATTTTTTAATGATGGTGTTATAGTCATTTTAATATCAACCACCCTAAATTCTTCAATGGGGTTGGATTGTGAATTAAATTTGTTGACTTTTCATTCATACAATCTCCCCTCTCATTCCCACTAACCCCCCCACCCCCGATGAGGAGTTATATGATTTGTTTTTTTATAGGATGCTAACGGATTTATGTGATGAATTCCCTGAATCATGGTGTAAACATAACAAAATATAAAGGTTAATTGTGAAATGTAGTGTAAAATTTTAAATAATGGAAACACTTTTTATTTAATTCCATTTTAATAATTATAAGTTGTATGTTTTTTATATGTATTTCATTATTATTTTCTCAATATTAGTTGATGAACTAGTGTTGTTAATTGGTTCATTTTCTTATATGGGTGCTTAGGTTATTTCTTATACCACTAAGAACTATTATTTCTGGTTTTGATATTTTATAGTTTCTAGTACATTCTTTTTAATATATTATGTTACATTAAATGGGTAAGTTATTTTAAATTTTGTATTTTGTTTTTGGGATTCGTTCCTTGAAACAATGGATAGAAAGCTACACAATCTTTATAATGTAAATTTTTAAGGAAGAAGGGATCATGGAATTACATAAAAATATGTATTCATATGGTTATGGATCAATATAATACAAATATATATACATATTTATCTACCATTATACAAGATATAATGTCGTTTTAGTCATCAATATCTACAAAGGGATTTATAGATACCTTGGTTTAATTTAAGTGTATTAATGCCTCATGTGATTTAATTAAGTGATTTTTTCAAGTCAATGAATGTAAAATCAACTATAGAATGCGTCTCCTAGGTGAAAATATGTTGGTTAAGGATTCAAGAGGCCCATGAGAGATCTTTGTTCACAAATGACTTCAGTATAAATAAGGATGATTCTTCAAAGGGCTAGTAATTAGACATAATGGGATTAAGAAATTAGTTAATGGGGGAGATTATCAAAAACCATATGTTATCTTGAGATTACAATATTATGATGGTGGGTAGTGGTTTTAATGTATATTATGATCGATATATTTCAATTAGGGATTGCAATGTTTTTAGGGGGTATTTATCTAGATTACATGCATGAAATATATATTATGATATTTTTTCTGAGACACAAGTGAATGTTTTGAGTTTCTTTCATATTACCTAATAGTGAGATATAAAAGGGTGTTGAGGGTGTCTTTTTGCATTTTGTTCTCATTTATATGGATCCCATTATTTTCATTACTTAGATTAATGGTAATTCCAATTGGTGTGTTATATAATTCATTTTTGGTCAGCCATGGTGTGGAAGAGTTAGTTGAGTTTGGTATGACGGACTTGATATATGGTATTGGAAGTGGGGATTGGTAACATTCGAATCACACTCATTTTATAATTCACTAATCTAGATGGTATGTTTTTTTGGGCCTCTTGTCGATAGATATATCAGGGACTACGATTTATGGGTTTATAATATTAATTTGGATATGTTTTTTAGGTATCATGCAGTGGAAAAAATAGTTCCATAGGAAGCATGGTGTTAAAATATATGACCTAGTTGAATATATTCCATGATTTGTTCTATTGTAGACATATGGTTAGAATGGATAAGTAATTGGTTTATATTTTGTATTTATTCATGCATATTTTAATAGAATCCATTGTAATATGATCTCATACAGAATATAACATGTATGTTCATACATAATGATAGTCTATGATTCCATATGATATTTTACACCCTTGGTTTCACCATTCAATTTATAAGAGACCACCATCAACATTATATAGAACATATCTATACCATATGAGATCCCAATAATTCTTATAAATTTTATAAATAATGTTCATATATATTGATAGTCTGTGATTCCATATGACATTTTACTCGAATGGATAGACCAATTGAGACAGCAGAAACAATATATATCATATTATAATCAATGTTCAAATAAAAAATATGTATTAGATTCCATATTATACCATCATAATTTTGAGACTTCTATGGTTTTTATTCACTCATGGAGATAAAACCATGCATGTTCTAGTGATGTGTTTGATTGGTTACCACAAGAAGTCTCAACATGCAATCTTGTATGTCATATGCTTTGTTTATTTATTTTACGGCTGTATATACTTGTACCTAATAGTGTATAGTTTGGGAAATTGGTTAATGTCTACAAATATTTATTTATACCACCTAACATTTCAACCTATAAAACATTATAGACCTCATGTTTTCTAAACATTTCATATTACATGTTTCATAGTGGGTTAGACTAGAGATGTGGTTTATGATTTAAAAATATGGTTGTGTTGAGGATTCGGGTTGGTGTTGTCACTTATTATTAATTTTATTCTTTTATTTATTATGATTATTTGATGATCTGAGTAGGATTTATATTGGGATGTATGATTATTTTTCCAGATTATTTATTTGTAATAGTATTTGTGTGTTTATTTTGCTAGGGTTTCAATGGTTGTAAATCAATTATTTAACACACATATAATTTTTTTAGAATATATTATTTTATTTATTGTTACTATTTTATATGACATAGATATCATTCTCCCCCAAAATATGATCATATCATATTTCGTATGGATGATAGATTTTGTTATTTTGTGTGGTTTTCTGGTGATCATGTGTTGCTCTAGCTAGAGTTTCTTTCAAGAAGATATTGTTTTAGAATTGAAAATCATATCATTAAATTGCTTTTAATCTTATTACTATTTTTGATCTTTCAGTTTTTCATTGGAATATTTTAGATCATTATATTGAAAATATATTATTGATTCAAGAACACATGTGATGTGTGATTTCAATGTTTCTGGGAATACCAATTTTTTTATTCTTGGTTTTTATTATTATTGATGAAATTTTTTGGAAGAGTGATTAAAATATGTGGGGTTGTTATTTATTTTGGTTAATATTAACATCAATTATTAATATATTAATGTATGTGAAATATATATGGAAATAATAATTCACATGACAGTCATCTGCTTGTGTATTATTGATAACTATGATAAACAATGGGATCTGTTATTTAATGTATCAAAAAAACCTATAGTTTGTTTTGCAGAGTATGTTTTCAGTTTTATTCTACATAGTTATAAAATTGTTTTTAAAATAGAGTATTATGTGTAATTTTTCAGAATACATAATTAATTTATTATTATAAATTCCTTATGTATACGTAGTTCATAAATTCCTTATGTATAGGTATTTTATAAATGAACTAAGAGTGCATTTGGGAGAAGTTTATGTGGCATGGTATCTCCCAGACTTGGATCAAATGCTCTATAATGACTCTAAAATATCTTCATAACACATTGGACTATTTCTTTGAATATTTATGTAGATGGGATTAAATCCATAACATACATCAAGTTTATATAGATCCCCAATTTAAATATATACTAAATATTATTTATTTTATATCTTGTATCTATAATGTTTTAGAAAAAATGGAATTTCTCTGAATGGATTCCTAACGTGAAATTTCATATTACTATTAAAAGTGGAATGGATGTTTTATAACCCCAAAACTCATAAAATAAAAAAATTTATTTGATAATTTCAATGAAATAAAAAAAATATTTTTAGAGAATACAAAACCCACATATTTTAAAATAAATTTATGTTAAAATTTATTTCATCCCTTTAATAACATATTATGCAAACGACACCAAGTTTAAATTGGAATTAGAAATTTTAGATATATGAATTGAATTTTAAAAAAATTAATTATTAATTTTTAATAATTTAATATTTTATTTTATAATCAGATTAAAATATTTATTGATGAATTTGAATAGTAAAATCATTAAATATATATTACTTGGATTAAGGTAAAAATAAATTTATCAACAAAAACACTACAAAGATAATGGTAAAAATGGCCTAAAATGATTCACAAAACACTTTTTAGGCCATATATAGACCTTAAAAATTATATATTATACAATTTTATATTATTATATCTTTTTGGTAGAAACAACTCATTGCAAGAATTCGTTCTTTTCAAAATATGATAATTATGCCACTCACCTCGCCTATAAAAGTCCATCACCATTTCTCTTATCACCATAACATAAAAAATAGTAATATATTCAAATGAATCCACAAATAAACACCAAAATTTTTCCGAATAATAATAGATTCCTTTTTTTGATGAAATCCATCATAGGAATGAAATTGTTCTATCCAATGGAGGGTAACCATAGATTATTATATGTTCTTAAACAAGTGTTTCAATTGAGATTATTTCTCCACATCCATCAATAATCATTAATTTGTGATGATATCATATTATTGGTATTTCATATATAATTATATGTTTTTAAAAATATTTCCATGACCTACATACATCCCCACAGACACCAAATGGTTTGTAAAATCAAAAATCATTTATACAATGGACTACTTCTTCACGAACAATTGTCATTCATTTTCCAATTACAAACATTAACGATGGGGTATGGTAATTGATATAAAGTATATATTAGATATTTATAACACAATTATATTTATTATGTCATTATATGATATATAAAATTTTCTCATTACATTCCATAAAGGATAGAAAACATCGCTCATATGTACACCGTACTACCACCTCACGAAGCGATGTGATTGATTTTTCAGAAACAATTATCACAAAATGTAATAAGGATAAAATTATATAATATATGTGACATAAAGAAAATATTTATGATACTCATGAAATATTTTTATTATTTGAAAGATAATATATCATTTTTTGTAAACAGAAAATTGATATCCTAATTTGTATACATATGAACTACAACCTTCACGAAGTGATGAGACATTCTTTTCAGCACCACAAAACAGGGGTGGAATATAAAAATATATTTAAATAAAAATATGGAATACATATACCTATTATTAATTTTTTATTATAAAATATTCCTTATATCATTTCCATAATGATCATTGTCAATTGGAATCGTCACACGGGCGTCTGTATGGTCTACAATCTAAATGATTATATTATTATCAATTTTTCATAACAATATTCATCTAATGAAATTAAAATAAATATTGATATAAAAATATTATAATTATGTTATTATTATTTATCTTGATATGGTATAAATATATAATATGTAGAAGGACTTGATTTTTCAGGATGAAACACACATGAGAAAACATTTAAATTAACCCTCAAAAACAGGAATGTAATGATTGATTATTAACAGAAGAGTGATAATATGTGATATAATGATCATATATGATATTAAAAATATTAATATGTTTCATTTATAAAATAAATACGTTCTTAAAACAGTTATATATGTGTTTAAACAATGCGGAACTAATTGGAAGCGTAAGGTTTGGGATTTCATCTCATATTTCATTCATTGAGGAATATAGGAATGTTTTACACCAAATTTGTTTTCTTTGTTGTATATACTACCCGTTTGACATTATATATCACGATTTTATAAGATATCAAGGAATTTTATATTTCATTTTGAAATATCTCATCCATGGGGATGTGAAATTAAAATTACCTTGTACTAACTAATTTCATAACACAATTTATTTTCTTTTGTTATATTAATTATTCATTATCATTTATATTCTATGACTGTGTGTATAATGAATTATTATTATCTTATTATGTATCTAAAATTATTTTTTGTGGATTTTATTTGATAAACATAATCAATGCGTTGATTAAATATCTCATCAATGTTATGATCTTCGTAATGGTGTATATCACAATCACCCTCTAATTGAGGTTGTTTACTCCTAACATTCAGTAAAATAAATGTATTTGATAATTTTCTAATACAGGCATTTATTTTTATTATTTTCTATTTAATCATATTATTTTCCTGTAATATTAAATTTTTTCCACCATTTGGTACATATAATTTTGGAGAATATGTTTTTATAAAAATATGAATTTACTTCCCTTTTCAATCGAAAAACTATTTCTTTCAAAAAAAATTCTAATAATTTTTCTAGAATTTTAAACATATTACAATTTATTTAGTTAAAATATTTTTACATAGTTTTTTATTAATAATTTTTTTCGAAGGAGTATTTTTATCATTTCCCAAACAAGGCATATTTATATAATTTTATATTATAAAAGGAATACCAATATAATATTATATTACTTGCAAAAATTTCCCTATCATAATGAACAAGATTTCATTGAATCTTCAGATGAATGTTTACAAGGTTATATAATATTTGGAAAATTACATAATATGCTATAAATTTTTAGTTTTTAAATTATTTTTTTAATGATAATTATTTTCAAAATAATTTCTGTCTTAAAATGGTGTGTTTTAAAATGAAATTGATAAATTCATCAAAAGAATATTAAAATATTTTTTTGTTATTTAATTTAATAATTGAAAAACACATTTATTTTAATTATACTACACTATGGGTAAGATGTATTTATTCCATTTTTCTTGTCCTTCTAGTTATATTACGATCATAGTTTACAAGGATATTGTTGATAGTAAATTACATAATACATATTGGTAGTCAGTCAAATTTTCTTGAAATATTGTCATTCCATTGATCATTTAATATTTATTTTCCACTAAATATCTATATTATATACCATGGGTATTTTTGTTACACAGGCCATACATATATATTCTATATATATGGTAATACATTTAATGACATTTCTTTATCTTGGAATATAATTGTAAAAACATATTATTTACATAATAAAACTAGTTGATGATAATGTACAATTTATATGACCCAAATAGATTATTTGATATCTAAGAAATGATTTGTACATGAAATACATGTGTGGGACCAATTATATATATCTCATTGATGCATTAATAGTCTGATTTGATGAATCATATGGGAATTCATAGTTTAATGGGTTATTACCAATCTGTTCGAAAAATTCATGGGGATATATAAGTTGTTAGATTTATCATATGTGTGATACATGATATCCAAGAATTAAAAATATAGTTCATTCAAAATTTTCTTATCATTATCAGTGATATTCCCTCAATTATATTATCTCTAGTAACATTTCAAAATAAATTATTGTTTAAATGGTATTTGTTTTAAGCTATTTTCCATTGCAAGTTAATTTTGAATTTTCTAGTTATTATACTGATGTCCATTATTAAATGGAATTTTGTTTTAGTTTTATACCACCCCATAATGATTATTATTTTTATTAATGATTTATTTTTGTTTACATAACCCTTAATGATTAATTTGAGATCTCCCTTTTTTTGGTTTCGTTTCCTTTTAATCATTGAATAAAAAAATAATTCCTAAAAATGATATTCTATAGGGGATAATGATATTTCAAAATACAAAATTGAGGAAAATTGTATTGTTAAAAAATGGGATAAAAATACATATAATTATATTGTAATTATTTCAAATCATTTCTTCCAAAATATGATTAACAACATATAAATTTACCAAATCTCAGACTCTATAATCAGTAGAAGAATGGATTTTTATTAAAACATGAGTAGTGGAAATGATGGATAAAATAAGTATTTATTTCTATTATTTAATAATTTTATAAAGAGACATCCGTAAATGTATCCAATGGAATGGTAAAATTATTTATTTTATGAAAATTAGTGTAAAAAGAAACAAACATTCCGAAAAAAATTGAATGTCTGGTGAAGGGAAATAGATTCCATCATAAGAAACAATATATAGTTCATTATAATAAAAATGGGAACCCATGAATTATCTGAATGAATTCTATTTCCTAAAGATTAATCCCTAGAGAGTGGAAGGACCTCAATTGAAATAAATCAGATTATGTATTAATATATTTTTATTAAACAATTTAATTATGGATGATTTTTTTTATAAAATGTATTTTTATTATATGACTCCTGAAACATCCTAGTATTTTCTAAAATTTTATACAAAAATATGTATTCATTGAAATAATATTTATGTATATGATCATGAGATTATGATTTCATGATTTATCAAATATTTCATGCCATAAGACTCTCATTTTATGGTTTTATGTTATGGTATTCCACTAAGATAACTGTTATAAGGGGTACGATTCATGGAAATAATATGTTCTAATGGAAATGATATTTGAGGAATAATTACCTGAAATTTAATATTTATATATATATAGGTATAGATAACTATTTGTCATAATATGATCATTAATGAAAATATAATAATAGTAAAATATTATTTTTGTACTTTTTAAATATAATATGATCTTTTGAAAAAAATATTTATAATGTTATATAATGAATAATTTCATTGAAATTATGTCTATAATTCATATTGAATGTTATTAAAAAGGACAGTGACAATATTTGTTTAATGCCTCATATCTTTTATAATTTTTATTTTATTTTTGATATTTACTTTAACCTATAAAAAAATTCAAATTTTTTTATGTGATTCAGATTCAGTATGTCCATGTATTTATTTAATATATAATTAAATATTTATACAATTCCTTTAGAGTTTATTCCATTATAAATATAATAATATTGGCATCATTTCATCTGTTTTTGTCAAAATCTAATTTATTTATTTCAATTGTGAAAAAATTCACCGATGATGATTAAAGTTGTTCATGTGATATTTGAGTTTTCATCTTTATGTAAACTTGAGATTATGATGATATCTCAAGCTAAATTTAATGGATTCATAAGAACATTATACCAACTGATTGATAAAGAGTTTTTATAAACATAATTTTTTTATGTTGATGTCTAAAAAATATTTTTTGATACGCTAAAAAATTAGTGTCTTTTCTGAAACATTTGTTCAACTATAAAGTGAACAGATTTGAAATCGTATATTTTATCTTTTATAATCAAGTTATAAAGATTTAGAAATTGGTCTAAATGTAGTGATATGGAATAAAACTAAATTTATATTTATTTGATAAGATTACATTGAAGGCTGAATTTTTTTTGGATTGTCAATAAATTATCTGATGTTATAGATTTCGGTTTTAGAAGATGTTTTTATTTATTATGTAACATCTATTTTTTATGATATCAGGAGTTATTGATGTTGGATTGATTCAATTTTTGAATATTTTGAAAAAATAATCAGACTCACAAAAAATAAATCTCATGGGATGAAGGCATAATCTGTTGTTAATGGGATCAATTTTTTATTAATAATTTTCATGTTAATGTGTTCATATTTTTCAAAAACATTACTCATATTATCGTTAGAGTAATATAAGGAATGAACCCTACATTTTAATAAAGTGTGTATGGATTTGAAACCCTACTCTAAATAGATTTTATATGGATTGGAAAACCTATATTCATAATATAATGAATTTAATGAATATCAAGACTACGTTGAAATATGGAATTATTTTTCATACAATACTTTTGACAAGTTGAATGTATGGTTAGTGAATGATATGTTCGTGATTTTATACTGATAATGATGAATGCATGGGTCATCATCACAACGTTGCTTTTTGATATATATGTTATGTGGAGAAACAATTATGGATAAGGAACCATACGTTTGATAGAACCCTATTTTATGCAAATAAACCATAAACTATTTAGTTTAACCTAGTATATGGTATTTTTTTAATACATAAAAAAATCTATGTTTGACTTTTCAACGACGCTATTTTAAATCCGTGATATTTTCCATGATTTCGGAAATCATAATGGCTATAGTATTTAATTTTTTTATTAATGATTCATTTTCTCACTTGTAATGGATAAAATAGTTCTTATTTTTAAGGACTATTTTGAAACCCTTTGTATGATTTGATTTTAAATATTCATGATTTTTTATGAGGATATTTTTTAGGAACTATTTAGACTATATTTAAAGTTATTTGAACGGATTTAAAAAAGAGTCTTATAATATTCAGTGCTGCTATTATTATGGGGATATTATTAGAGTAGTTATTTGAATTATATTAATTTAATTTAATAGTGTTTTATTCTACTGGAAAAAAGAGGTAACAGTGCTATGTAATTCATGGAATATTTATGAATGCTATTAACTCAATTTTTTTTGAATCCTAAGGAATAGGAATCTCGTTAAAAATAGAGGATATTTATTATCAATAAATATTTCTATATGGAAGGAAATAAAACTACAAAAATGAATAAAATTCAAAATGTTATAACTCTATTAAAAATAATTCACTCGAACTAAATCTGGATGCTTTTGATGAAAAAATTTAACATCTTTTTCCATTCTTATTCTCTCACTGTGTAAATATGTTAGAAGCCTACAAAAAATGTATAATATATATGATTATTTTTAAATATGAAAAAGACTATCAACATTGAATATTATTTTTCTACTTATATAATAAATTATTAATGAACATCTACATCTGTTAGTTCCTACTGAAATTGTGAGATAAAAATGATTCACAATAACCATCATCAAAAACATTTTCATTAGAGTATCAACTACTCAGACTTAGTCATGGTGGATTGTCAGCTTCATAGACTATGGTGTGGATATTTTTGTTACTTAGAAATGAACCAAGAGGCTCAGTGAAAGCCTAATTAGGGGTCAACTACCTATACACTCTCACAAACAGTCTTGTGATAAGAGGATCAACTAGTGAAAATCACTCTGCTCATTGAGTATAGAATTTGTGGAGTGGACGGGGGGGGGGGGAATTTGGGCCCTGAACCTCTATACATCCTCTTGTTATATTCCTTTATTTATTTCCATTTATCAATCTACATTTAGAGATAATGAAAGGGATTTTTCATTTCAAGAGGGACCTTTTAATATTGTCATGATTTGTAATTTGACACCATTCACCTCCCTCCCCCCATTTATGTCATCATAATAACCATCCCTACCTCACAATTGGTATTAGAGATTGGGATCTACTGATTTATATTATCTCTCACAATCCTGAATAAATGATTCATATGAAATATAACATTAATTGAAAATTTTAGAGAAGGCATATCGATGATCCATGCACCTTATATTAATGGTGATAATTATGGATGCTAGAAATTACCTATGACTGTCTATTTATTAAATCATGGATTAATTGTTTATATGTATATTTACAAACCCAATGAAACCCCTAGATATCCAGATATGTCGGATGATGATAAGGAAACTGAGTATGATATTAATTAAAAATCCACGAATGCAATTATATTAATGACTGGTTCTGTATAATTTGGTCATATTTCCCCATGTGTTAATGCCTATAACATGTGGAAAACTATTGTGATTTTATTTGAAAGAAATCACAATGTCAGAAAACTAATGTACAATACTGCAAAACATAAATTTGACACACTTATGATGTATGAATATGACAGAATCACTCATATTAATTGAAGATTAATAGAATATGTTAATGATGTCGCTACCTTGTAAATTCCCATTCCAAAACCAGATCAGGCTTTAATGGTGAATATAGTTTTTCCTTCAATATGGAATGAAATATAAGATAATATTCAACAATTTATAACTTATAAATAATTAAATATGAGACAATTGATCAAAATCCTTACGATATATTATCCCGAGATTGTAGAAAAGATGAAAATCATATTTTTATGAAAATAGGAAACATGTGCACTCAATGTTTTGATGGATGATTTTTTTTATTCAAGAACTAGTCATTTAGATTCAAGCGATGAGCTACCAAATGTTTATATATAATTTGGTATGATCTATAAAATTAGAAAATAGAAATTGATTTTGAATAAAGATAATTACGTTAGATGATATGAGTATTAAAAAGTAATTTTATTTGAGACTAGACTTTATATTTGATTAAGTCTCATAGGGAAGATGAATATAAGTGAACATGAAATAATTACATGAAGGCTACTAAAAATGAATATGATGATTGAAGTGAAGAATCCTCTAAAAAATCAGATTTTGAGCTTGAAAATATAAAGGTTAATCTATGCTTTCAGGATCATGGTTATAGAGTACAATATTATTACTCTAAAAGGACTAAATATGAATAGTTTTCTTATGATGAACATATTAATATTTGTTTTAAGCAAGAAGATAAATTTTATTCTTTAATGGAAGAGCATACAAGTATTAGAATGTATTATGAAGATACATCAATTAATATTTAATTTTTGTCCAAAGTGATTGTGGATTTATGATCAAATTCTTCCAAAATTTCATATGATCACGATGAAACTAAAATTAAATAATTGTTGGATGATGTTTATAATTTAAATAAATATGCATGTATAATAATTAATGGGTATAAATATTACATTAAAATTATTAGTAAAAATAAAATTCAAAAATAAAAACATTATATTGGTAGAAATGGAGATAATCCAAAATTATATAAAAATTATATTATTCTTGGTTCAAATAGTAAAATCATGTCAACATGTAAAAGTATTTTTTATGGTATTAATGGAAAATATTCAATTGATATCAATTTAATAAAAAAAATTTGTTATCATGAAATATCATTATTCAAAAACATTATATAGAATTAATTATAAAAAATTGGATCCAAATAATAATAACAGGTTATTAAAATCTTTAATTACTAACACTACTAGGTCCTAGAGTATATGGGTATCTAAAGGAACTAGTTTTGATATTTTTCAGGTAGGCTCTAGTGCATTTCATCATTAAATCATCATGTGGGTGGATGAAAATTTTGGGAGTTTATTATTCTATTAAATATTAACTTTATTAGGGCTGGAACGATTAATTTAAAAATCATATTATATAAAATTTTAAAATTATACTAAAAATCACTAACTGTTTTATATAGGGAGTGTATTTTTGTTAATGTTTTGTCTTTTATTCCACTACATTTAATTATTCGTATGATTAAACTATAAACCCTTTTCACAATTTTATTTTATAAAATGAATTGAAATTTCGATTTATCTTATTAACAAATGACCATAAATACATTTATTTAGATTTTATATTAATGATTATCTTTCATGTAAGCATGTCATTACATTTGAGTAATTAAATTAATCGAATGTGATACATTAATCTTTTGTTGTTTGTGATCTATTAATCTATTATTAGAATAATTTGTTTTTTCATTTATGACATACGTAAAATATTGTAATTATATTCATTGAAATCCCTTTTAACTAAATTCATTGAAATATTTAAATTTAATTTATTGAAAATCTTCTAAGTAAAAAAATTGAAATTCTTTTAATTATATTGATTGAAAATAAATTTAATTAAATTCAGTAAAAATCCACATCAATAAGTTCATTAAAAATATTTTAATTAAATTATTTCAAAATAATTTATTATTTTTATTATTTTACTGATTTATTTATTTATATATATATTTTTTAAAATACTTTACTCATTGGAAAAAATTTATTTAAATTCATTGAATATCATAAATATTTAATTTTTTCTTAGGGGGAGTTATTTTTAACATGTAGAATGTGTATAAATGTTTCATTATTATGGAATCAATTAAATGGTTTAATATACTCATTACGAACCATTCTTATTCATTTTATAATATTATATATGTTTTCATGACCCCTGGATTATCTCTGCCAATTTTTTTAAGAAACATTAACATAGGGAGAGTTTATATTATTGTATATATTTAAAACATGTTTTGAAATAACTCATATTTTTAATATTTAAAAAAATGATAAAATTTCATATTATAAATATTGAAAAAATTTAAAATTTTAAATAATTTATTTAGAAAATATTTTTAAAATTTTAAATTCAAAAAAAAATATTTTTCAATTTTTATATACATAAAAATATTTATTTTCAAATATTAAATAGTTGAAAAAGATGTTTTGGAAATATTAAATTCATTAAACATATATTTTTCATGTTTATAATATATTTAATAAATTATTTTTTCAATTTTTTTATATTAAAAAAATATCAAATTCTAAATATTATTAAAATGTGAAAAAATATAGTTTTTAAAATTATATTTTGTATATTTATTTTTTTACTTAAATCTAAAGTTCCTATTATTTTAAAAAAAAATTAAAAATATTATATTTTTAAATTTACTCAAGATAAAATATTTTTATACTTAAAAAATGGGTAGAAAATTTTAGTTGGAAGTTATGGTTTTCTAATAATCGAAAATGTGGAGATTATTGACTGTCTCTTTATCATTCTAATTTTTTATTTAGTTTTGATAATTTCATCCACCCATCAATCTTTGTTTTAAAATTTATTTTTCAACTATTTCCGAATTATTATGTCAACGTGGTAAAGTAATATCAAAATAAACAGTGATCAAATTCTTAAAGATTTTATTCTTTTAAAATGATAAGAATATTATCTTCATTTCGTCTATTTTTGTATAAACCAAAATTCAATTAGTTTGATAGTTCAAAAATTCAATGAATCTATTACAATATGTTCAAGTGATATTTCCATTTTATGCGTGAAGTCAATTTGGGATTATGAAGATATCTCAAGCTACATTTAACAGATTCACTGTCTCATTATACTATTGGATGGATTAGGAGTTTATCTAAATATCATTAGTTTATGTGGAAGTCTCTTAATGATATTTTGATGAACTAAAATAATCAATGAGTTTTTTAAAGCAGGTTTACAATTGTATAGGGTGTAGATATGAAAACCTATAGAATGTATTGTTTATGAAAGTTCTACATATATCAGAATCACTAAAAACATTAGTATATATAATGAAATAATTTTTATCTTGATTTCATTAGTTTACATTAATGTCTAAAAATTGGTCTGGATTGTCAATAAATTTATTGAATTTTTTTATTTTGGTTTTAGTGACAGTTTTTCCTTATCATAAGACTTATGTTTAACAATGATATCAGGAGTTATAGATGAGGCACTGATTAGATTCATGAACCATTAGAAAGATCATGAGATCTACTAAAAATAATTCTCATGAGATTATAGATAAATTTTTTATTTGAGCGATCAAAATATTTTCTTAATTTTAATGTTAATTTTTTCACATTTTTTGAAAATAGTATTCGTACCCTATGTTGGAAGGAATAATGTAAGAAATGAACCCTGCATTTGGAAAGCACACTTACATATTTTCAATAATATGTTGATTATATTTCATATGGATCAGCAACCCTACTTTTAAAAAATGATAAATGTAATGAATATCACGAATACATTGGATTCTAGAATTATTGATTATACACTATATTCAGGATGTTCGTTGTATGTTCAGTCAATCTATGATCAATATTTTATGATTACAATGATTAATGTATGGATCATCATCCCTATATTACTTTTTCATCCTTATGTTATATGGAGATAAATATTTGTATAAGGAACCATATATTGGTTGGATCACTACACAATGAAAATGAAAAATACACTATGTAGTTGAACCCTATGTTTGTTGTTTTATCATTACATGAAGGAACCATACATTTGAATTTTCAAATTCAGTTTTAAATCTACGATATATTCCTTGATTTCAAAGATGGTCTCTATAATTTTATTTAATCATATAGTTTCTGATTCATTATATAGTATGTAATGGATTAAAACATTATTATTTATATTGAACGTTATGAATCCCTTTGAATTATTAGATTTAAAATAGTCATTATTTATTGTGTGGTTTTTTAGGAACACTTTATACAATATTTAACATGGATTTAATTGATATATATTGGAGTTTAAAAATTTTCAACCATTATACGGTTTTGGAGATATTTTTGGAGGAGATATTCAAATTATCTTTAATGGATTTTTTAGATATTTATTCTATAAGAATAAAAAAAGACAATGCTACTCAATTAATTGAATATTTATTAAGGCTATAACAATATTTATTTTTGGGTATCCAATGGAAGTGTAATATTATTAAACTAATGTATCATTTTTATTGAATTGGATTTCCCAGTTTTTTTTAATATTACTGAGAAAATTTTGACACCCGGAGTTAAGACATCACGTGATTCTTATGCCTGATCTTCCATGAATGGTCTGTTAGAAATGTTTTTTTCTAAATTACATACGTATGTTGTTTTCCTAAAAAGTGGAATACCTCTTAAACGGGTTTCTGGATTTGAAATACAATGAAACAATTGTATTTAAGGTGGTGGGTTTACCCTAGGTGAGAATTAAATTTAGTTGATAGTGGCCTCTAGTGTGAAAATGTTAAAATTACATACCTATAAATAAAATAATTAAATAAAACTATTTCATTTTTCAGATCATTATAACTCATGAATAGTGACTAGGATTGAAAGTATTCTATGACCATTGATATCATAATTGGGTGTTTTCCTTATTCATATCCCAAAATTGGATGGCAGGGGAAAACTATGGAATGTATTTTTTGTACATTACCATAAAAAAATAATTACATAAATATTATTTTATATTCAACTCCTATAAAAAATAAACAAAAAAATAGATTCCAAATCCATGAGTACTGTTGAGCTCGTGATGGTATTCGTTCATTTGGCAAGGCCTAACCTAAACCGATGCGGTATGATGTTAAAAGTTAATTTATGGATATTTTAAAAGGGAAAAAATTAAACTTTTTAAAATGTTTATTTTATATCATTTCATGTTTCACAGTGTCACTACGATTCCAAAACAAGAAAGTAGTTTCCTATCATAAAAGAAATTGTGTGTTGATGCTGCAACATGGTGAAATGGTGACACTGAAAGGAATTTCAATATTTAACATATTTATATGGAAACAAGATCAGATAGACAATCCCATAGAACTTCCTCTAAATATTTGGAAAGGAAAATTTGTTGCTGAATCCCTAAGGAGGAAAATCAATAGTGGTGAATAATGTTGTAGGATCATGGATCACAAATCATGGATAAATTACTGTGGATCGGGGATCGAAAAATGATTTCAGTGAAACTCCATTATCCAACAATGACCAATCCAGTACTCATGGTAGGGGTTTTATTTTTTCTTTGTGATTTCCATAAACCCCTATTATTCTTTTCCAAATGAAGAATGCGGATCAAATCCATATTAAGATGACATGTGGATCAGTCTTTCACATGGGATTGGAATTTTCATACCGGGATTAATGAAAGGGTATTATATCATAAATATTGTGGAATTCTCATCCCTTCATTCTAATGCAACGAACGAAGGTCAAAATAAAAGGGTTGTTGTTCCCATCTTTTGGTGTTCTTTCTTATCCTACACTTTCACTCTCTCGATGCATTGTTCACCGATGGAACAACGTGGTCAGGTTGGCCACTTCCCAGGAGGTTTTGAATGTGGTCGGACCATCAGATTGATGGAGAAACGGCTTGGAGAAAACTGTAGTGGAGGAGACAACCTAGGGATCATAGCGGTACTCTTGGATACAAAAAACTGACCACTGGAGTGAGTAATATAGCCCAAAAAATAACCCTCTGGTGTACCGACGATGGCGGGTGGTGGTAAATGGTGATGACCACATGCAGGAGGTAGTGTTCCCCACGATGGGGTAATTTACTCATGAAAGCATCAACATGTGGAAGACATAGGCCACCTAAAGGAAGCCTGTAGTAAGTTGCAGCAGATGTGGCATCGAGTCACGGTCTAGTTGGAGCGCAACTGCAGGACCCTGTGAAGAGCCATGGGGGATTTTTAGGCACGAACACGCCGCGTCCTATGTGGAACAAAACTGACCACATCAGTGTTCCATGCATGAGTTACAGGATGAGATGAGTGGGCTAGGTTGACCAAATTGGTAGGTTCAGACATGACGGATCTGGTCAAACCAAGGAAGTCAGGTCAGACCCCAGAGGTTGGGGCGATGGACCCAGCAGGGTGGGTCAGCAAACCCTGTGCTAGGTTAGGTCGGGTCAGTCCAACTAGGTCAAATTAAACCCAGACCCTACAAGACCCTTTTCATGAAAAAGATCATAACATTCAAACCATAAGTCTGATTGATGATCCTTTTACAGTGCTCAAACCCTTGCGATGAGGAGGTCTTTTAGATAATAGATAATTAGGTTTCTTTGTATTTTTTTTCGATACGACCAATGGCTTCAGGAGTATATTCTTCCTGAATCAAGCACACTATGCACAAAAAAATCATGTAGTTGGAAATGATGAGAAGAATCTGATTAGAGGGTCTAGGTGACCCAGCATGACTAATTGAGGAGATAGACTAGTCTACCCAATAAGGCTAGGTGATGAGGGGGTCTAGGTGAGACAAGAGACATAAGTGACGAGTGGGTCTAGGTGACCCAACACGCCTTTGTGATGAGGGAGTCTTGGTGACCCATTCATCCTACGTGTTGAGTGGGTCTTGGTGACCCAGCAGGCCTAAGTGACTCATCGATGATGAGTGCCTCAATAGTACAAGTTGATCAGGGTTTATGATTGACAGTCCTTCTTTTCATAATATAGATTATACTTATGTGAGCTGACTCTCGTGACGGACATTGTTGTATTTCTTAGAGGCTACACATCATATACCTCTTTGGTAGTCCTCATGGTGTATTTATTTATGGTTTAAATTTTTTTTCTTTGGATTCCCTATTGAGTATTACATTACTCACCCCTGCACGGGCTTCGCTCGAATGAGTTGTTTGTTGTGTAGACAATTAAAACTCTGATGATTTCCTTAGTGGACTGGATCCAGGTTGTTCATATCATGAACAGAGAGAAAACATGTGATTTTTTGTATTTAGATAATTTTTTCTATACCAAACCTTCAGGTAGGGTTGTCTATGGTGGAGTTCGAGAGACATATACATTTACTTTTCTATTACAGTTTTGATTGTATTTTTTCAATCATTACCTTATGTTTTTTCTTTCATACGGAGTGTTTATTTACTTAGTTTTTTCATCTTCAATAATCTATTACTTTGTGTTATGTGCATGTGCACAAGTACATCCGAAAAGGCATCCCATTTGTTCATGATATTCCAAATCGGCACAAGTCTCCATCCCCAAGCCTATTAGAGGTGGAATTAGGGTAGTCCCAGTATGGGCCCTAGTGGATGGGTCCTGAAAATTTTATTATCTTTATATATATCAATCTCTAAATGGAAAAGAAAGTGCTCTAAGAATAAAACCAAAGAGGTGATTACTATGTAAAAATTAAGTCACTCATACTAAATCATTGATCATATGAAAAGAGAATTTAACTTGTTTTTTCATTCATTTTCTATCATGGTCTAAAGGCCAATTTTGCATGACCAAACATTACATCATATATTTTTTTTTCTATTTAAAGATGAATAAGTCATATCGACATTGATGATTATTCTACTGATGTTGTTGTTCATTTTTTAAGGTCATCTATATCTGTTAGTCTCTACTAAAATAGTGAGATAATACTTTTCACACAAAAACATAATATTATCTATTTTTTGAGTATATGTTATTTAGACTGAGTCATTGTTGAGTGTTAGATTCTCAGACTAAGCGTTGGATATATTGTTTCCCTGGAATAGAACCAGAAGGCTCCATAAAAGCATTGTAATGTGTCACCTGTCTATACTTAGTTGTGGAATGTCTTCTAATAAGAGGATCAACTATTGAAAATCACCATGATCATGGAGTAGATCGTTATTGAAGTGGACTAGGGGATTTCTGTTCCCTGAAAAACAATACATCATTGTATTCATTTCCATTATTTATTTCAGCTCCTCAGTCTATATTAAGGGAGATTACAAATGATCGCTTCACATAAATAAGGATGTTTACATATTTATTTTACTAAAAGGACACAATTAACCCCCCCACCTCTTGTGACATCTTCACAACCATCCCAAACTAACAATTTGTATCAGAGGAAAGGATCTACAAATTTCAATTGTATCTAAAAATTCTGAGTAAAATATTTAAATGAAGTATAATATAAATGGGAAATTTTGAAGAAGGTCTATCGATATTCATTCTCCCAATATTAATAGTTCTAATTATGGTTGCTGGAAAGCACTAATGACTATATATTCAATGAATCTCAGTTTCAATGATTATATGGTGATTTTCAAACCTTATTAAATCCCTATGGAAATGGAAATGTGGAATTATACTATGATATATGGCTATGATAATAATTAAAAATCCATGAAGGCAATTATATGTTTTCTTCACTGTGTTGAATTTAATATGGTTTCACAATTTTATACTACCTTTGAGAAATCATAATCTATTTCATTTACATAAAAAGTAACTGAACATTTCATAAAATTAATGTACATTACTAAAAAACAAAAATATGACACATTCAGGGTGTATGAATATTAGAGCATCACTCGGATGAATGGAAGAATAATAGAATCAGGTAAAGATATTGTTGTCTTGGGAACTCCAATTCTAGAACCAAATAAGGTGTTAAAGGTAATTATAGTATTACCTTATAATTGGAATGCATTATTATCTATTATTAAATAATCCACACTAGTTAATAAATTAAGGATGAACGAATTGATAGGAACCTTGATGATTTTTGATTTAGAGATGCAAGTTGTAGAAAAAAAAATTATATTTTTAATAAAAATAAAATAGATTCACTCAATGTTTAGATGTATGATTTTTTGATTCACATTATATTACATTAGGATTAAGTAATGAGATACCACATGATTCTAAAAAACATAGAAATATGCATAAAAAGTTAATGGAGTAATATAATTTCAGTAAATATAAAGAATTCATCTTATATGAGTGTAAAAAAACTACATTTGAGACTGGTTTATCTTTGATTTAATATCAAAGGAAATATGAATAAAAAAATTAAATTTTTTATAAATTATAATTTTAATGTATTTTAAGATTCATGTGATGAATCTACTACAATGTTAGATGTTGTGCTTGAATAACAAAAGGTTAATCTATTTCTTATCGCTCATGATGATGAGGAACACTATTCTTACACTGAAAGTTCTAAATCTGAATGTTTTTCTTAAGGATAACATAATAATTTTTTATGATTCAAGATAGGTTTTATTTTCTAAAATAAAGAGCATAAAAATATTATAAAATCTTATGATTCTATTTCAGGTTAAAATGAATGTTTATCAAAATAGATTGATGAATCTTGATAAAATTATTCCAAAATATCATGTGATCTATATGAAAGTAAAATTAATGGATTTTTGGATGAAGTAGATTATTTAATGAATGATTCATGTATTATTATTAGTGGTGGGTTTTTTATTTGATTAAAATTATTGGTAGAAATAAAATTTAAAAATGGGAAAATGGTATTGGCACTAATGGAGAAAAGGAAAAATTATATAACTAATATTTAGTTTCTGGTTCAAACAGAATTGTCATGTCTACGATTAATTTTTTATTGTGATAATCCAAATTAGGCTAATGAATTGTATTTTAAAAAACCTCAATTTTGTGGTTTAAATAATGATTATTATTCAAAATATTAATCTAGATTTAATAATAAAATATTAGATCAAAATTAATATTTTTGGTTACTAAAATCATAAATTACTAACACTTCTAGACTAAAAAGTATATTGATACCAACAGACATTTTATTATTATTTTGTAGGTATTCTCCAATGAAAATCATTTTTTTAACATCCCAGATCCGGGTGCAGCCCAATGGTGCCCCAAACCCAATTTCTCAAATGTCCTCAAGCACATTTCCTTGAATTCCAAAGGTTACTAACTATAATCCTTGGCCGTGTATTGATATTGGGGAAACAATAACTTCCTTTGATAAGTATACCCAGATGAAAACAAATAGTAAAAAAATAGTGGAAGCATTAATAACAAATGGGAATAAATAGGGGATGAATGGAAGGAAACCCAATAGATTCCATATCATATATATTATGTTTCATGTCGTATATATCTAGGAATATAGATAAATATGACATCATGCTAGAAATATTAGACAATACAATAAAAAATAAATATGTTTTATCTCCAATAGCCACACAAGACATATCATGGTCTCATTTTCTCTAAATCGAACAACAATCACATACCAGATAAATAAGGGTGCATTACCTTTACAATACCTGCAATCATATAGTATTATTTGGTCTAAAATCAAGACACAAACTATGCTTGGTACATATTGAAGTAGGCAACCACCAAAATATATATTCCTAACTGTCTGTAAATTTATATATTAGGTAATATGACAGAATGAATCAATAAACTAGGAAGTAGACATAGGAAATCAATCCTCTAGTTTTAAATTATATATATTTCCCATTTACCATTTATTGAATCACTTGAATAATGTAACCCTTGGAACTAGCCTAATATTTGTATCCCCCATTTAATGAAACAAAACATATATAACAAAAGACTATATGAAAAATCATGTAAAACAAAATCCAATATTGTGTGTTGGCTTGGGAAACATTTCTTAATCATTCAATAACTCACAATGACCCTTTGGTAATTATATCATTGTATAACCCCATTGTCATAATAGCATAAATTCATTTAAATAACAACCCTATGGATAATAACTAATGGTATATCCCCTTTGGTCAAACATAGAATCATGAAAAATACAAATGATCACCTGGGAATGCTCTCACAGTCTAATCCCCAAGGGTCAAATATTTGCACCATGGCCTTCACATTCCTATGTAAATAAACTATAATTATCCTCAATCATTATAGTCCATGGCTCTCATGGTACATTGTAAAAAAATAATAGCACGGATATCATAACAAAGCACCTCATGTAATCCATAACTACAACACGGAAAACATTTTCAATGAATATCATATTTCTTTCATATAATCAAGAACTCCATCCTAACAAAATAAGGAATAGAAAACTAGGAAAGACTAATAGGTGTTATAGACCAAACAGTCATAGCTAATCAATAAAGGGAAACAAACCAATGGAGTGTCCCACAAACAAGGTATTAAACCTTTTACATAATCCCGAACCCTTTCTCAACTAAAAAACAATTGACTGTAAATACATGGTTTAATTCCAAGTCAAAAAAATTCCAAAACATTGGAATTAGGCAGTATTAGCATATACAATCAAAATATAAATACCCAAATTCACAAACCACCTACATAGATATCATAAAATGGTTATTCTTAAACATTGTCCCTTGGATCATCCAACATTTGTGTAGATATAAAAAATCACAAAAAAACAACATTTAATATCCAATAGGAGATGATGAATAAGGATGAAGGGATCTATGGGTTATGGAAACTCACCAGTGGGATTATAACATTCCCAATAGAGTCTCAATAGGAACATGTATAGAGAATATAGAGATAAAACCTTTCCATTGTTCTGGAGTACTATTGTACGAAATATAAGGATATGAAGTTGTTTTTAGACATGGGACACAATCAAACTCTGAAAAATAAAATAAAATGAAACCTACACAATGCATTCATTAAAACTACATGTCATATATTAGACTTAACAATCTCCCAAACTAAGAGCGTCTTCCAGGTCACCACACAACCATGTATTTATCCATTACATAGTAAAAATGTTGTTGTGCGCGACCTTATAGGTACACGAACATTACATAGAAATACATCATGTTTACTTAGAAGTACATGACGTGTACATAGAAAATCCTCTTTAATTCCTTTCTCAAAAATATAACCCAAAATCAAGATCCATACCTAAAATAATGATCTGGGTTCTTACAAATAATCCCCCTTAAAACAATTCGTCCCGGGATTTCCCGTCCCAGGATGGTGAAGAACAATCTGTGAATAGCTCTGACTATTGCGATTTCACATCAGTCTCCCTCTCCCATGTCTCATAATATACTCAATCATGCTTCCAAAACACACGTACATGTGGAACATATGGACCAAAAATAACATTCATTTCATGATCCATAATATGAATATGGAACTCCTCGATGGATGAATCAAACAATAATTAATCTTCCTCGGGTTAGAAGACATGAAATGGGTCTGAATGTAATGATGTATCTGAGAATCATGAATGAATTCGTACGTTACCCAATACTTCTGATGTAATAATAACCAATAGGAAACTGGACATGAACACTTCAAAACCTAAAATGACCCAATATATCTTGGCGATATATTCCTCTATCTCATAATCATTCTTTATGATAACATCAATGTTACATGTAGGAAAACCTAATCTATGACCTCAAACACTAGAGGTAATCTCCATCGATCAGCATAATTTTTTTTTCTGAGATTGTGAAGTAGACATTCTCATTTGAATAAACTCCAATAACTCAATGGACTTCTGAACATGATGATGTGCTGGCATAGTTTCCTCTCCTGCCTCTAGGTAACCTAAATCTTCATAAGGTGTCACTCCCTTCTAGTATCTGGAACTTCATTATTTGAATCCTATTACTCAACACATCTGCTACAACATTTCCTTTACCATGAGTGTAGGTATGATCCCCCCCACAAATACATTTTTTTTTTATTTTCAAGCAGACCACAGTGGGTTGAGTGGGGACAAGAAACATGACATCTCGGAAAACATAAGCATAACCATAGAAAGAATGATTCTTAAGAAATACCTTGTCTCTGACCCAAGGGTGGGCGTCGATATTTCCAAGCCAGATCAGTATTGATAAGCTCTTTTTTCATCTGCTTTGAAAAATGGGAGGGGAATCCGATGTGTCTTAGATCCAGTTTGTCAAGAGAAATCAGATCATGTTTTTCTATTGGGTCTGGTGGCATGAGAATAAAAGTAGGAGCAGGGTCCAGACCATCAATCTCAGTGTGTTGTGTCAGGCCAGACATGCATTTCATTAAAGAAGATATATGTGATTCAACAAGATCATGAGTTTCACTAGTAGTGGACTGATTCACTTCTGTAATCCCTTCTGTTTTAGGGGATCCTTCACGATTCTTGGCTTGTGATTCTCTCCTCGATGTTCTAGTGGTCATCAGCTTGAGAAAATATGAGTATTCATTTCGGGTCCTAATTTTCATCCAAGGAGACACTGGGAAATTCCCTAATTCAGAGAGTCCCTTCTTGCCTCTGCCCCGGACCTATTCTAAGATAATCATCAGCTGCATGAAGGACATCAAGGCCTGGATAAATCTTGGTATGCTCCCCTTCCTCCTTATCAGATGTAGCAGGACTGCCGGATCTCTCAACAATTAGCGTATTTGGTTATGATACTTCGAAAGAGACTAGTTGTGATTCCATCATTATTGTCTCACTATCATTCCTCCTGTAAAAAGCATTATCAAAATTCTTTTTTTTCTTGTGCCCAACTTTCATCCACCCTCCATTTAAGGGGATGTTGGAGATATCACCCGAACAAGAAAACTGATTCTGAAAAGGTAATGCCTCCCTTGTTTCCAGGTTAACGCCGCCCTGCATTAGCTCGCCATAGACATGTTGGGAGTTTGATAAATCTAACACCTGATCGGTTGGAGGCATTTTAGGCCCTGCTAGAAGCTTCACAGTGGCCTATGCAATTACATGATTCACTGCTTGAACATAAGAAACAGAAACACCTTCAATACGCACTGTAATTTCTGCCTTGTCTGCAAATTCTTACACCGAATTGGTTTTAATAACTCTAATAGCCATTCGCCAGTTACAATCTTCATCATGGGCTTCCTCATAATCCTCATCATATGTAATCGTAGGATAGGAAACCAAAAGATTCCTTGAAGGAAGAGACTCGCCATATTCCCTGAAAATACTAGAACCACCAATCCAATGGTCCTCAACACCTCCCAATGAACTAGGATTCAAAGCTAAAGGGAATCTGGAAGGAAGATCCCCATGCATACCCCACCGAAAATGGGGAACCAGATGACCTAAGAGGCCGAAATTCACAAAGAAATAAGTACACGATTCATAAGAAACCTTTTGTCTGAAGCGATGTTCCCCTTCTATTTCAATCCAGAATAAATCCACTGGTGATTTTGTAACATCGACCACCACAAAAATCCGAGGTTCAACCGGATGGAAAAGATCTTGAGTTCTATAGTCCACACAGAGAAAATTCCTGAGAGCGTTTCCTATCAACCTAAGGATAGAGAGACTCTGAAAGGGGAGGGGTATTTCAAGAATACAAACCCAAACGGCCGAACAGGGAATATCACGGTGCAGGTGAAAATCCATCAACCACCAAAATAGGTATAAACCCATGGAATTGAAGGATTAGGTAGCCCTGGACCATGCTATAGCCATGTCATCTTCATCCCTGAAGTGAATGAGGATGTGTCACGATTAGTTAAGATGAAAGTCAATATACTAATTCTACTCAACAAACCTTCATTGTCCCAACACCATATCTCGAGGAGTAATGATATACTTGAGGTTTTTCTTGTCATTTTATACAAAAATATATTATATTAAAATATAATGAATCCAACATCATAATTCATGAACATTCATATCTAAATTGAGAACATCTTAGATATGAGGGTTGCACAATGTTTCCCCAAACTCGGTTAGTAACATGACATCATGCACACTTCCCCAAATGTGAAATGATGCATAGTAGTTGTGAGGGCCAATGTGTGATATTGGATAAAAAATTCCCAAATTTGAAGAGTAAAAAATAGAAAATAAATAGTAAACAACAACGGATGCAGTAATACCAGACATGAATTAAAAGGAGAGTACTAGAAGGAAAACAAACAGAATCATATAATATATATAATGATACATCTCATATGTGTCCAGGAAAATACTAAAAATGTTAATATTTCTTTATATTCAATAATATAAAATTCAAAATAAAAACATGTAAACTATAATGAAACCACCAACCTCAGCTTGGTCACATGCTCACTATCTCAAAAAGAAATCAATTTCCTGAAAAAGAATGGTGTTTTCCATTATCTAAACCAAAAATCAAATTGTCTATTTGGGTACAAAACTATGAACCAAATAAAATGTGAGACGAATCCCAGTAGGTATCCACCAAAATATTCTTTCCTACATATGAGTGAATATATTTATATAACAGTTAATATTCAGTAATTTAACATTAAACTTTGAAGTACACAAAAGTAAATAATCATACAGTTTTAAATTAAATAGATTTATCATATATCATTTATTCATTATAGTGAATCTAATATCAATATGTTTTATATTATGCTCTATATACACCATGAAAAGTAATTAAATAGACCTCTCATAATACCATCTAAACAATCAAGTAAAACTGTATCCATGCTTGTGCTTTGGCTTTGCTGTTTCATCACAATAACGGAATTATTCACAATTACCCTCTTAGTGGGATCTAATGGTCCATCCCCTTTGTTCTTACTGCATCAATTAAATTAAATAAAGACCCTATATGATTTAAAACATGGTTTAACCCCTTTGGTATAACATATAATCATGAAAAATATAAACACCCACCTGGGAAATCTCTCAATATCTAATCTCCTTGTGTTAAATAACTCCACCAAGGATCTCACGATCATGTGTAAATAAATTGGAAGTCCCCTTAGTCTTATTGGTCCTGGGCTTTGAAAGTACATAAGAAAAATAAATAGTGCACATATCATAGTAAATAGTCCCATGTAATCTATAACTACCACATGAATAAATATTCACAATACATATCATAAGCATTTCATAAAATCAGTAACTCTATCCTTGAAAAACAAGGAATGGAAAACTAGGCTAGTCATATAAGAATTAAATATCAAATTTCCATAAAAAATTAATCAGAGGAAACACACCCATGGGGTGTCCCATAAACAATGTATTTATCCTTTCACATAAGAAACAAATCATACTCAATTAATCAAACCCTAGCTAGTAAATACTGGGCTTAATTTCAAGTAAAGCAATACCCAAAATGTGTCCATGCATTATTTATAGCATATATAGTCCAAAGAAAAATAATAAAAGAAACAAACCAGCTACCTCAATGTCATATGATAAATTTACATGATCTTTGTCCCTTGAATCAGCTTATATTGGTTTATATATACAAAACACAACAATCAACCCAACCTTTACTAACTCACAGGATTTGAAAAATTAGGAGGAACGACTCTAGGGATTTTGAGAAGTAACCGGTGGGATTCCAACACACCCAATAATGTCTCAATCAGAACGAGAATGGAGAATCGAGATATCAACCTTCCTCTGTCATTATGATGCTCTTTTATACAAATCACAAGGGGAGAAGGTGTTTACAGAAATGATACATAACACTACTATGATATATCCCATAAAAATAAAACTACACAATGTGTTCTCTAAAGCTACACACTATGTAGCAGTGTTAACTTACCCCCCAACTTAAGCTGGTAAGCCATGTTGCCCCAATTCCATGTATTCGGCCATTAAAAAGCCAAAACATGGATGTGTGTGGCAGGCTTGGTACATGGAGTGTAATCAAGAGATCATGATGTGTACTTAGAAAATACTACCTTTTCCTTTTTCCCCAAAATAACTAGAAATCTTATTCAATACCTAAATTGATGATTTTGTTTCTTACAATCATTATTTCATGATGTGGATGCTTTAAAATTATGGAAATTTATTATATTCTTATTTTTTATTTAATTAAATTGAAACATCATTAGAGATGAAATTGTTAATATAATAAGTGTTTTAGTTTCAAATTTTATATTCAATTGAAATACATTAACTATTTTATATAGCGGATATTTTTCAAATGTTTATCTATTATTACTCAAGATTGAATTATTATTACTCTTATACAATTAAATCATTTCAGGCTGTTTTTATATCAACTAAATTAATTTTTCGATTTATTTTATTAAATAATGACCATCAAATTTATTGTTAATATTTTGTATAAATTAATCTCTTGTGTATAAGAATATATTTAATGCTTGAATATATAAATTAATTGTATCAGCTAAATTAATCACTTGATTTTTATGATACATTATTAAATTATTAAATTAATATTTTTGGTCATTTATGACATACATTATTTATTTTAATTACATACATTGAAAATTCAATAAATTAAATTCGTTGAAAATATTTTAATTTTATTCATAAAAATATTAGTAAAATTATTTGAAAATAATTTTTTTAAATTCATTGACAATACTCTAAATTAAACGCAATGAAATTTTTTTATTTAAATTATTTGAAAATGTTTTATTATTTTTATTATTTTATTAGGTTATTTATTTTTATATTTTTGAAATACTTTATTCCGTGAAAATAATTTATTTAAATTCATTGAATACCATTAATATTTATGCTTGGTCTTAATGGTAGTGATTTTAAATATGTAGAATGTGCTTAAATGTTTCATTATTATGACATGAATTAAATGGTTTAATATATTAACTATAATCCCCTTTAATTCATTTAATAATATTAGATATGTTTTTATGGATCCTTGATTATCTATTTTTATCTTTTTGATGGAAGCATGAATTTCAGAGTGATTTTATATTGTTGGTTTTATTTAAAACATATTTCAAAATAAATCATCTTTTTAATATTTATAAAATAATTAATTATTTAGATGTTTTAAATTTTTAATTATTTTTTTTAAAAAAATTATTAATTTAAAAAATTATATTTTTTTAAATTATAAACGTAGAGACCCAAAGCTTGACGTATATAGACATTACATCACTTTTGCAGAATTCTTAGTACATAACAAAAATAGACACACAAGGACCGTAATAGTTTAGTGTCTTTGGAAACTTGGAATGTAATCTTCTAATCGTGGTGAAAGATTTTCAACATCTCCAACAAAGATCTTCCCATTTTTTGTTTCCTTACCTAAAGTCTTTCATTTAATTATTTGGGAAAAGAAAACATAAAAAGGGTGAGCTCAAATGCTTAGTAAGGGTATGCATGGATAAAATAAAACATAACATATATATTTGAACTTAAGAAAACATGAACATTAATAATCTTGAGCAATGATATAAAACAAGGATGTACATAAGGCATAGATCATAATGGAACATAAATCATTATAAAATAGCATGGGAATAAAACATGAAATTTTGGAAACCATTAAGCACATGATATGATTACCATAGTAGCCAAGGAATTGCTGCCAAGACCATCTTAGTGGACAAAGTCCCTTTCTGAATCTAGTTCACTCCTCGTTTCATTCCTATTTTACTGAACCAGTATAACCTGCCGTTCCAGCCAGGTCTATCTCATGAGATATATATCTTTACCCAATGCATTAGAGGGAGATTTAGGTCCCACCCATCTCATAATGAAATCATTCTAACTTGTGCCACAACATAAACATAAATCATTCATCATAACCCAAAGAATAAAATGGGTTTCATAAATATCATTCCATCATCACATAATCCATATAAAAGAAATGGATATAATTTCGTAATAAGAAAAGTGAAACCATGTAAATCATAGAGACATTATACTTGAAACATACACATATGAAATAAAGTAATCTTATATGGAAAAATGGTTTTGATAAAACACTTGAAATGAATTCTTGAGGGAAATATCCTTTCTTCATCAAAATTAATTTCTTTTCACAAAACATCATGCAATTTTAAAATAAGGATTTTTTGTTGAAAATAGTCATGAAATATTTTGGTGTAAGATTCATGAAAATAAGTCTTTATAAAACAATAAAAATCTGTTCTTGCCGTATATGTTAAAAAAAACATTCATCTCGTACTTTTGCCGGAAAAGTCAAAAAAGTACCTCATAACGTAATCAAAAGAAAGATTCCTTACATACCATGTAGTAAATGTAAAAAATGGGTAAAATGGAAATTAAACATACATGAATTCAATTTTATAAAACATGTACATGGATGATAGAAATAACCCTTGTAAATACTTACATAAAAGCAATCTCGGATAGAAAATAATTGAGATTGCAACATTATCCCTTACCATAGGTCTGTTTTGCTTCGTAAGTGTCTGAACCTCCTGTATAATGATTTAAATAATGTTATTGACTTATTACAGAATCATATTCATTGTTATGATATCATATATGGTTCACTTATGACTTTTTATTACCCGTTCAATTGTAAATTCCATGTTAAAGAGCGTTTTGGGTAAAATCGTTTCATTTGTCGTCCATGTTTTGACTTGTAATTATTCATATGATTACATAGATCATGATTACTTACATACAGAATGTAAAACATGATATATATATATAATATATATTCAGAATATAATTATATATAATAGACCCATAAATGGAAATAAATACGCCATTCATGGAGACGGTAGGCCGTACGTACGCATGAACGTTGTTTTCGTTTCCTCATTGAATTAAATGGAATTAATTGGATGACATACATATATATATATACATAAATCCAGTATCATTATTATGTCATATATTTCATGATTACTTATTATATATACTTTATAATCATTTATGAATGGTTAATCATTGAGAATGAATCTCATCGCTTCGTGGAGACGGTATTCCGTACGTACGCACGAGCGATGATATCATTCCCATGATCATGGAATTTTATTGTAGTGTATGTATACTATTAAATAATCTATATCACTTTATAATAATCATATATAGTAATTAATGACACCATTATACCCATCCAAGTATGGTGGTGGTGAAAAATAGATTACACCACGACATGGGGATGGTATTCGGTACTTACGCACGGGCGATGATTTCTTTTTCCAAAGGATGGATAGATGGTGAAATAGGGTTCTTTCATAAATATAATATCATATCAGAAGATGAGTGATACTGATTTTATTACTTCATAATGAAAAAGCCTAAGAAGAATAAGTGGAAGAAGAAATGAAGTTGAAAGAATCGGTAACGAACATTACCTCTTCTATGAAGCTCCTCTTTGAGACCTCCTCTTAGGGCACTATGATTGGTATTTCAAGAATATCAGGACCTATAAGATGTTTATATGGAAGTGGGGAAGTGAAATGGGAAGGGGTTGGCCGAGCATGAAGGCTCAACTTGGTGTGAGGAGAAGAGGGAGGAGGTGCCCTTTTATAAGGGAGGAGTGGAGCACCTTTTGAATTCATAAAAATATTAATTTATAATAAATCTAACCCCATTTAAAGACCTCCAAAAATGACTCATATCCGAATATTAGATGGGATATGGTTGTAATATCATCACCCAATCAAATTTAGACATGTTAGGAATTTATTTTAAACATTATAAACTTGATTTATCCTTATTTAATCAATTTAGTTTTATTTACGTTAATAACATTCTAAATTTTTAATTATAACAACAAATTACTTATTTGTTGTGAATTATCCATAATTGGATAATTTATAACAGTTTATACCATATAAAGTTATATTTATAATATTTAAATATTTTTGTGATTTTTAAACAATTTTATAATATGTTATTTTTATAAAATAACAATAGTGTCAATTTTGACACTATTCATTTATTTGAATTTAAATAAAATATATACAGAAGATATGTTCGAAATAAAAGCTTTAATATATTCATAAAAGGTCATATGTATCTATAAAATTATTGTAGCACATTAAACAGTTCATATAATATTTATTTTATTATTTTTAAATCCATTTATTTGGTTTATCTCTTAATAAAATAATTACTACAACATTTTTTCATTATAATTTAATACAGTTATTTTTTGAATAACACTTAAAAATAAAATCCTATCATGAAGATAAAGCTGTTAACAATCACAATAATACTTTTTCTCTAATTTATCATCTTAAAATAACGATATTTAAATTGTTATATTTATTAAAATTTGATGGTGACAACTTTGGCATCATTTAAAATAAAGTAATATAAGTGTCATAATAACATTTATAAAACTCCAAATGGTTATATATTATGTAACTAGATGACTAAGGTGTATATATACACTACAAATAAGTTTTGGGTAGGTTTTTGGGCTATTTAATGGGTACTATTATTACAATAAAAACTATATTACTGATTTTTCACTTAATAAATAATTTATGCATCATTAATGTATCACCCTTAATGACAATTATTTAATCCCTAAAAATTCTAAATAAATTATCATGATGTAGATACTTTTATTAGATTTCTTGAGACTATTCATGTTCTATGTTTGAGGATGTTTATCACAAAATTAAAAGTATTATACTTATAATAATTAAGAGAGTGACATGTTGTCACTTTCTTCGGTTTTAATAATAATTAAATTATTTTCAAGGTCAAAAGTCCATCAAATGTATCTAATCCGACCCATAGGTGATATGTGTCGACATTTAGTCATACAATAGAATTTTGGCATGTGTTAGGGTAATTTTATAATATTATATTTACCCTTAATTACCCGATTTACCTTTAACTATAGTAAATAAAATTTACCGTAGTTACTATTCATTATTCCCAAAAATAAAAAGTATCCTATTAACATAATTTGGACCCACTGATTCCAAATATGGAATATATTTTTTCAAATTTAATACACAGAAGTATCAGAAATTAAATTAAAATTAATCCTGTTGTCGAATGAAAACGGGTTTTTGTTTAAAACATTGCAAAAGATTGAATTGATTTAACCTACGAATTCAATGTAAAATAAATTCTAATGACATAAATTATATTAAATGGTAAAAATATATTCTATATATACTTTATAACCATTCAATATTATAATTTAACCACATAAGTTATGACGATGAA
Organism: Viscum album; assembly: GCA_963277665.1. NCBI lineage: Eukaryota > Viridiplantae > Streptophyta > Magnoliopsida > Santalales > Viscaceae > Viscum > Viscum album. Next base: position 180,545,534 of record OY728123.1, read on the forward strand.
AAAAGATATTTTTAATTAAAATATAGCGCGTTTTTACTATTCATTAAAATATGAAAGTTATCCGAATAATATGAAAAATTTATCCAAGGTAAAATTTTATATCTTGATTTGAAAGAATAATTTTATTTTTTAATATTGAACTTATAAACATGTCAAAACTAGATTTAAAGTGGGTGCACCATCAAAAGGCGGCAAAACTGCATTGTTTTTAAAAAATAATTATATTTACCCGAAAAATTTATTTTGTTCTTATACCATGTTCTAGAAAATGTGTAAGATGAATAATAATGTTATAAAATTAAAAATTTAGTTAATAATATTTATAACGTCTAGTTCATAATAATATGATAATAATATATCATTGTTTAGTAAAACTTGGTATTGCGTACAACACACGCTATCGAGGAAGGTCACGATTGTGGGTAATGCAAGACAAGTCAGGGTTGCGTGTTGTGCAAGACTCCTTTATTATTTCGTATAACAGAATCCAACAATATTTCATTTATAAATTGAATATATACATATATATACCTTCAATGTTGCGTAGAATGACTATTATAAAACGAACTTGAAATTATGTGTAACACAATCTAAGAATAGTGTTGTGTATACTTCAAGCTAATATAGTGTGGCGTATAGCACAAGATAATCTTTTTGTATCATAAAACACATGACATAAAATTAATTAAAGAGAATACTTATCAAAAAATATCGGGTTGTTACATTCTACCCCCTTTAAAATGAATTTCGCCCTCAAAATTCGTTGGGGTTATAAATCGTTTACTATTCATAGAATCCCACATCGTAAAAAGGAATACTGAAACAAAATTTTAGAAACAAAAGTATGAAAAAAGGATTACCCAACGTAACACATCACTGGGTTTCCATTTTGGAGAACATAGGTGAAAATATGGATATGGAAGAAAAATATAACCCTCAAGTTCTGATGGAGAGTGGTGGAGAACATGGCTATTAAAAAGCCATCAATCACAAAGCCACAAATTTGTGATGATATAAGGTACCATCAGAATCATCAGATATAAGAGCACTAGGACAAATTTTTTGGTTTTCAATATCATTTCCCTAATGTTGAAAATTTTGAATTAGAATATATACTTTCTTGATTTTGGTACAATCTCACTGTTGTTCGTGCTTTGAAAAATTTCCACTTCATCTCTTAAAGAAATGAAGTTGAATTTGTTATTTGTGAAGTGTTAGCAGATCATGTGATAGAATGATGGGTCATTCCATCTGTTTCAAACCAAAAGGTTAGGAAAAGTTATCAAATATACATAAGTCCATATATGGTGAGATTAATCATATATGGTAACTAAAATGGACTTATACTTCATATATCATACTGCTTAATATAATAAAACTAGTTTCTACTAAACAGTGACTTCCTGTAGGCTAGTGGTAGGCGATAAAGGCTAGTCGCACTTCGGTTGTGGATTCGATTCACACAGCCTTGTCCGACGTGATGGGTTGTCGCCCGTCCTACATGTTTTCATTTTTCTAAAACAACATTACAATAACATCCCATCAATAATATCGAAAAAATCGTCTATCCATAAACAATATTATCTGATGTCCAACATAATCCATTCCAATCTTTATCTAAAATACTTTGGTCCAATATCATAGTATAAATAAAACGATTACTTGAAATGTAATCAACCAACCATCATTTATCTCCCATTATCTTGTTGGTCACATTCCAAACATTCGAAGGCCTTAATCATGTATTCTCTTGAAAAAATGAATACCCATTGAACCGTAGTGAAAACATGAATTCTCTCAAAAAGTTAACTCTTTCCACATTCCAAAATCACAAAAACTATATATACTCAAACCATGATATGACCTTCTCCTTATATCAGTCACGAGCTCATGAACTATATCAAACATTTAATTTTCTCATTATCCCTTCATTCTGCGCATATCATCTACTTTCCAAAAATATATGAATAACCTTTCACGGTCACTGGTACCATTCATCATATACTTTCAAAACATAAGGAAAGACAACAGTGTAACAATCCTTAGATGTCTCTTTATTTCATAGTACCATGAGATTACTTATACAATATTACACTTGATAAACATGTAATAATCCCACTACCTTATCAAACCATTAACCGAGCTTCAACAATTCTTTAATCTCACATATCATTTGTAGTCTCTTCATCATCATCAACATAAATACTACCCATAAGACCCTACTGATTCTCTTCATGAGACTTTCCCTTCGGGCATTGGTTTGTATAATGCCAGTACATTCCACATTTAAAACATTTAACCATTGTTGATGTCGTAGCAATACCATTATCCTTATCCATGGTGTTAACTGAACCTTTTCTGTTGCACTTACTGGCTTTGTGTCCCTCTTTTCCACACCCAAATCATCTTCTAGTTACCTTGAAACAATCTCCCTGATGCCTCTTCCCACATGATTTACATGAGGGAAATAGAACCTTCTTTCCACTATGATCATCATTAAACTCCATCTTTCTCTTATTAGCCGAGTCAGGAAACTTACCAAATTTGAGTTTATTGATCATATTATGAGATTTCTGATTCGGCATAATAATGATGGTTGGACTTCAAAATCCCATTTCATTTGGTTTCTCATGAAGAATATCATTCCATTGTCCATAATATCCCCCATTATCGTGAATCATCTTATTTCCAGCCATTTTATAAAACCCAAAAAGAATAGTGTTAGAGGAAAAAATAATAATAAAGGGGTAGTAACTTCAATATCTAACATCTTAGGTTAAATTATAAGATTTTTACCATAGTTCTAGGACTATATCCTATACGTATACTTATCCTTAGGGACATCACTAGACATACCTTACAAATATCTGTAGGGATCTCACTAACGTTTTTTCTTCCTAGTTTCCAAAGGTTGACTAAACATTTCCTCTTATACCACCTGTAGAGACCCAAAGCTTAACTTACATAGAAATTACATTACTTTTGCAGAATACTTAGTACATAACAAAAACAGACACACAAGGACCGTAATAGTTTAGTGTCTTTGGAAACATGGAACGTAATCTTCTAATTGTGGTGAAAGATCTTCAACATTTGCCATAAAGATCTCCCCATTTTTTTCCTTACCTAAAATCGTTCTTTTAATCCTGGGGGAAAAGAAAACATAAAAAGGGTGAGCTCAAATGCTCAGTAAGGGTAATCATGGATAAAATAAAACATACCATATGTATTTGAACATAAAAAAACATGAACATTAAAAATCATGAGCAATGACATAAAACATGGAAGTACATAAGGAATAGATCATAATGGAACATAAATCATGATAAAATAGCATGGGAATAAAACATCTAATTGTGGAAACCATTAAGCACATGATATGATTTCCATAGTAGCCAAGGCATGGCTCCCAAGACCATCTTAGTGGACAAAGTCCCTTTCTGAATCGAGTTCACTCCTCGTTTCAGTCATGTTTTACTGAACCGGTTTAACCTTCCATTCCAGCCATGTCTATCTCATGAGATATAAATCTTTACCTAGTGCATTGGATGTAGATATAGGTCCCACCCATCTCATAATTAAATCATTCATACTTGTGCCACGACATAAACATAAATCATTCATCAAAACCCGAAGAATAAAATGGGTTTCATAAATATCATTCCGTCATCACATAATCCATATAAAATAACTGGATATAATTTCATAATAAGAAAAGTGAAACCATGTTAATCATAGAGACATTATACATGAAACATTCACATGAAATAATGTCATCTTAGATGGAAAAATGGTTTTGATAAAACACATGAAATGAATTCTTGAGGGAAATATCCTTTTTTCTTCAAAATTAATTTCCTTTCACAAAACATCATGAAATTTTAAAAGAAGGAGATTTTGTTGAAAATAGTCATGAAATATTTTTGAGGAGGCTTCATGAAAATAAGTCTTTATAAAACCGTAAAAATCTCTTCGTGCCGTATAAGTTAAAAAAACATTATTCTCGTACTTTTACCGAAAAGTCAAAAAAGTACCTCGTAATGTAATCAAAAGAATGATTCCTTACATACCATGTAGTAAAACTCAAAAATGGGTAAAAAGGAAATTAAAAATACATGAAAACACTTTTATAAAACATGGACATGGATGATAGAAATAACCCCAGTAAATACTTACGTATAAGCAACCTCAGATAGAAAATAATTGAGATTCCAACATTATCCCTTACCTTAGGTCCAATTTGCTTCTAAAGTGTCCGAACCTCCTATATAATGATTTAAATAATGTTATTGACTTATTACAGAATCATCTTCATTTTTATGATATCATATATGGTTAAGTTATGACTTTATATTACCCGTTCTTTTGTAAATTCCATCTTAAAGAGCGTTTTGGGTAAAATCGTTTCATTTGTCGTCCGTGTTTTGACTTGTAATTATTCATTTGATTACTTAGATCATGATTACATACATCCAGAATGTAAAACATGATTTATATATAATATATATTCAGAATATACATATATATAATAGATCGATAAATGGAATGAAATACACCATTCATGGAGACCGTAGGCCGTACGAACGCATGAACGTTGTTTTCGTTTCCTCATTGAATTAAATGGAATTAATTGGATGAAAAACAAATATATATATATATATATATATATACATAAATCCAGTAACATTATGATGTCTTATATTTCATGATTACTTATTATATATACTTTATAATGATTTATGAATGGTTAATCATTGAGAATGAATCTCATCGCGTCGTGGAGACGGTATTCCGTACGTACGCACGAGCGATGATATCATTCCCATGATTGTGGAATTTTATTGGAGTGTATGTATACTATTAGAGAATCAATATAACTTTATAATAATCATATATTTTTTTTATCTACACCATTATACCCATCCAATAATGGTGGTGGTGGAAAATAGATTACCCCACGGCGTGGAAACTGTATTCCATACGTACGCACGCGCCGTGATTTCTTTTTTCGTAGGATGGATAGATGGTGAAATAGGGTTGTTTCATACATATAATAACATATCCGTATATTAGGGATACTGATTTTATTACTTCATAATGAAACAACCTAAGAAGAAGAAGTGGAAGAAGAAATAAAGTTGAAAGAATCGGCAATGGATATTACCTCTTCTTTGAAGGGCCTCTTTGTGGCCTCCTCTTAGGGCACTAAAATTGGTCATTGAAGAAGACCAGGACCCCTAGGATGTTTCTATGGAAGTGGGGATGTGAAATTGTTAGGTTTTGGCTGAGCTTGAAGGCTCAAATTGGTGTGAGGAGGAGAGGGATGAGGTTCCCTTTTATAAGGGAGGAGAGGGGCACCTTTGGAATTCTTAAAAATGTTAATTTATAATAAATCTAATCCCACTTAAAAACCACCAAAAAAGACTCATATCCTAAGATTAGATTGTATAGGGTTTTAATCTCATATTCCAATCAAATTTAGACATGTTATGAATTTATTTTAAATATTATCAACTTGATTTATCCTTATTTAATCAATTTAATTTTATTTATGGTAATAACAATCTATATTTTAAATTATAACAATAAATTACTTATTTGTTGTTAATTGTCCATAATTGGATAAATTAAAACATTTAATACCATTTAAATTTAAATTTATAATTTTTATATATTTTTGGTATTTTTAAACAATTTTATAATATGTTATTTTTATAAAATAACAATAGTGTCAATTTTGACACTATTCATTTATTTGAATTTAAATAAACTATATACAGAATATATATTCGATCTAAAAGCATTAATAGAATAATAAAAGGTCATATGTTTCTATAAAATTAGTGGAGAACATTAAATAGTTCATATAATATTTATTTTATTATTTTTAAAACCATTTATTTCGTTTATCTCTTAATAAAATAATTACTACAACATTTTTGTATAATTATTTAATATACTTTTTTGTTGCATAAAATTTAAAACTAAAATCCTATAATAAAGATAAATCTATTAACCTTCACAATAATACTTTTACTAGAATTTATCATCTTAAAATCACAATATTTAAATTGTTATATTTATTAAATTATGAAGTTGACAACTTAGGAATAATTTAAAATAAACAATATAAGGGTCATAATCACTTTTATGAAACTCCAAACGGTTATATATTATGTAATTGGATGATTACGGTGTAGATATACACTACCAATAAGTTTTGAGCAGGTTTTGGGCCTTTTAATGGGTATTATTATTTCATTAAAAACTATATTACTGATTTTTCACTTAATAAATAATTTCTGCATCATTAATGTATCACCATTAATGACAATTATTTAATCCCTAAAAATTCTAAATAAATTATAATGATGTAGATAATTTTTTTATATTTCTGTAGACTATTTATTTTTGATGTTTTATGATGTTTATCAATAAATTAAAATTATTATACTTATAATATTTAAGAGAGTGACATGTTGTCACTTTCTTTGGTTTTATTAATAAATAAAATATTTTCATGGAAAAAAGTTCATAAAATGAATCTAAACCGACCCTTAGGTTATATGTGTCGACTTTTATCCATCCAATAAATTTTTTCATGTGTTAGGGTAATTTTATAATATTATATTTATCCTTAATTACCAGATTTATCTTTAACTATAGTAAATAAAATTTACCGTAGTTACTATTCATAATTCTCAAAAATAAAAAGTATCCTGTTAACATAATTTGGACCCACTGATTCCAAATATGGAATCCATTTTTTCAAATTCAATACACAAAATTTGATGAAATTAAATAAAAATTAATCCCGTTGTCGAATGAAAACAGCTTTTTGTTTAAAACATTGCAAAAGATTGAATTGATTTAACCTAAGAATTCAATGTCAAATCAATGCTAATGACATAAATTATATTAAATGGTAAAAATATATTCTATATATACTTTAAATCCATTCAATATTATAATTTAACAACATAAGTTTTTACGATGAAAAAAGTTGTTTTTAATTAAAATATAGTGTGTTCTTACTATTCATTAACATATGAAAGTAATTAGAATAATATGAAAACTTTATCCAAGGTATAATTTTATATCTTGATTCAAAAGAAAAATTTTATTTTGTAAAATTTAACTTATAAACATGTCAAAAATATATTTAAAGTGATTGCGCCATCAAAAGGCGGCAAATCTGCATTTTTTTTAAAAACACTTATATTTACACGAAAAATTTATTTTGTTCTTATACCATGTTCTAGAAAATGTGTAAGGTGAATAATAATGTTATAAATTTCAAAATTTAGTTAATACTATTCATAACGGCTAGTTCATAATAATATTATAATAATGTATCATTGTTTAGTAAAACTCGGTATTGCGTACAACACACGTTATTGAGGAAGGTTGTGATTGCGTGTAATGCAAGACAAGTCAGGGTTTCGTGTTGTGCAAAACTCCTTTATTATTTAGTATAACAGAATCCAACCATATTTCATTTATACATTGAATATATATATATATATATACCCTCAATGTTGCGTAGAATGACTATTATAAAACGAACTTGAAATTATGTGTAACACAATCTAAAAATAGTGTTGTGTATACTTCAAGCTAATACAGTGTGGTGTATAGCACAAGATAATCTTGATGTAGCATAAAACACATGACATAAAATAAATTAAAGATAATAATTATCATAAAATATCGGGTTGTTACAATAAATACATAAAAATAATTACTTTTAAAATTATAAATACATATGAAATTTAGATTTCAAATTTCAAATAATTAAAAAAATTATTTTCAAATTCAAAATATTTCTAAAATATTATTTATCAAATTTTAAATATGTTAAAGAAACATTTTTGCAATGTTTGAATACTTTTAAAAGTTGGAATAAAATTTTGTTTCTAAACTTTTATATTATATTATATTTTTTTCTATTATATTTTTTTACATAAATCTCAAATTCACTGTCTTTAAAAAAAATTGTAAATATATTGAATTATTTAATGTATGTAAGATATTATATTTTTGATCATTAACAAGAGGGGGAGAAAAATATGGTAGTGATTTTTTGTTTTGTAATTATAAAAAGGGGGTAGATTGTTGAGTATATTCTTGTAATTATAATTTTAATTGTTTTTTGATATTTACCTCAACCCATTAATCGTTGTTTTCTAACAAATTTGTTAAATGTTTTTTATTTATTATATTAAATTATTTCTTTTTTATCTAAAGAAATATTGATAATATTTATATGGAGTCTATTCAGTTATAAGGAAAAGAGTATTATCTTAGTTTTTTTATTTTTGTCGAAATCTAATTCAACTATTTCGATGGTGCAAAGAATCAATGAAGCTGTTAAAAGATATTTATATGATATTTGAGTTTTTAGCATAATGTATAATTGGGGTTATGATGATATCTCAAGATACATTAAACAAATTCACATGATCATTATAAAATTTTTTAGATAAGAATTTTATCTAAATATCATTAGTTTATGTGGAAGTCTGAAAATGATTTTTTGATACCCTAAAAAAACAACGATGTTTCTGAAGTAGTTTTCAACCATACAGTTAATAGATTTGAAATCCTAGAGTATTTTTTTCATGTTCAATAGATTTCAAAATAACTCAAAACCAAGGTAGAGGGATATAAAATAAGTTTATCAGGATTTCATTAGCTTACATTGAAGGATGATAGATTGTTTTGGATGATTAATAAATTTTTCCGATGTTCTAGATTTGTATTTTAAATACAATTTTCATTATCCTATGACATCTATTATTTGAGGATATATGGATTTATAGAAGTCATATTGATTCTCTACATTTGGAGAAATTTCCTATGTATTTTAAATCATACATTTAAATGTTTTTTATGGATCCAAACCCCTACATTCAATAAATGATTATACTCTAGAATATATACTCAAAGTTGGAATATGGAATTATTGTTCATTCCCTACATTTGGGGAGTTGAATATATTGTTGGTCAATCGTTTTTTAAGGATTTTATACTGATAATGATGCATGTATAGAGCATCAAACCAACGTTAAATTTTGATCCCTACATTATGTGAAGATTAATATATGGATAATAAACAATACATTGGAAAAAACATTATTCCCTACAAATGAATCATATGCTATGTAGTTGAACCCTATGTTTGGTATTATGTAAATATATGATATAAACTTATGATTGATTTGTCAATGATTTTGTTTTAAGTCTGTGATATTTTATGTGAGTTCTAAAATGGTTTAGGTAGAATTATATAATTTTTTAATTAATGATTCAAAGATTCACATGGAACAGATTAAATCAATCATATTTATGATGTATGTTAATGAATCTAATTGAATGATTTGATATAAAATAATAATGAGTTATTATGTGGATATTTTTAAGAAACTAATTTGAATATATTTAATGTAAATTTAATGGATAATAATTGAGTTTGAAATTATTTAATTCTTCTATTATTATGTATATATTATTGGAAAATTTATTCAGATTATTTTTAATAAATTTATATGAGATTTATTCTACATGAATAAAGTGGAAAAAGTGTTCTGATATTCTTGGAATAATTATGAAGTCTTTTAAATCATATTATTTTTGGGTATCTTAAGCAAGAGGAATGATGTTACAAAAGTGGGATATTTACTATCTTTATATATCTCCCTCATGCAGGAAAATAAAATACACAACGGAGAAAAGACGAGAGGTGATCGATCTCATAAAAAAAGGTACTCGTACTAAAGATCAATTCTTTTGAAGATATAATTTACCTTTTTTGTTCATTATTTTTCTATCATGGGGTAAAGACGAAGGATTCAGGCAAAAAAATTTCTATTCTTTTTACTGATGATTAAGGATTTATAATCCTACTTAACTTTAATGATTATTTTTCTACTACTATTTCACATTATTTATGATCATCTGCATCTGTCAGTTATTGCTACAATTGTGAGTTAAAACTATTTTCAAACAATCATCCTATAGACTATTTTATTATTTGTATTGGCTAATCAGACTCTTTCATGGAAGAGTGTCACCTTCTCAGACTATGATTTGGATATTTTGGTTCCCTATAATAGAACCATAAGGCTCAATAAAAGCCTTGTTTGTTGTCAAATGCATATACTCAGTTGTGGGATGTCATGTGATAAAAGGACCAACTAGTGAAAATCACCAATATTGTGGTGTATAACATTGAGGGGGTGGAATAGAGGATTTTTTTCCTTAAACCACAATACATAAATTTTTTCTTTTCCATTATTTATTTTTTCTACTCAGTTGACATTAAGATAGAGGTAAAGGATCTCTCTATTTCAAGAGGGATGTTTTCATATTGTAATTTTTTAAAGGGCACAAGTCACCCCCCTAATGTGTAATTTTTATATCCTTATTAACAAAAAATATTCTAGGTTTTATATCCTCACATATTGAATGGATATTAGGATTATAAAAGTAAATAATAAATGATAAGGGTTTATTTCCAACCACTAGACTCTAAGATATCACTATTAATATGCCATTAGTTGAATGATACATTAAGAAAATGTTAGTGATGATCCAATGAGATTACTTTAATGGTTTGGAGATTAATGTATTGTATTTTATATCAGCTGAGAACAATATTAGTTTTGTGAAATAGTGTGAGACAGACATAAAGACAATTCAATCTTTAATGGATTATCTTATCATTTAAAAGGGAATTTTTGTTCATCATGCCAAAAAATAATCTTTTATATTCATTTCTCAGAGTAATGGGTGAATTATAATTTTATAGAAGCTTACGAAAATAATCAAATTTATATTATAAATTTTATTTCTATCTTTTAAACATATATCCTTATATTCCAATACTGTATAATAATTCATCAACATTAAGGAAATGATCTTAAAAAAATGTTATCCAATGGAATTAATATCTGATAAATCATTTGGTATTTTAAATAATTAATGTTTTATGATTTCTGTGTCCTTTAAATCCGAATGATAAATCTCTAGAATGGTCTCATCCATGAAAATCATATTTTTATTCAAAGAAAGAAAGAACCCTAATGATGCACTAGGATTAGGGGGGGCTAAAGTTGTTCAAGCCGAGTGAATCCTTTATGATCAATTTAACTCCCGCAGGCTTCAAGTAATTAATACTCAAGATTCAAGATGTGTAGGATCTCTGGTCTTCCACAAAAGCAAGGTGATCTAAAACCTTATTGACCTCGCTCCATGTGTGGGTCACTTGAATGATATTATAGGGGAGAGAAATGTACTGCCTGATAATGTACGATATGGACCGAGGAGTGAATACTTTTCTCTGTAGGGAATCATGAAGCATAAAAGATTCAGTCTCCACTAGAGATATAAGAACCCGAACTTTATTTCCAGGTATGTTTTCCCTTTTTCTAGAGTTTTTTTGATGATAGATGTTTCTGGAAATATTTGAAGTAGACGTCATGTACTTTGTTGTCGTAGGTGGATGTGTGCTTGTCATGTTCTACCCATACACATAGTCATGTGGGTGACATGGAGGCCACTTAATGTGGAGTATGAAAAAGATTATTACACACTGTGTACTCCTAAATTATATGTCATGTAAAATATTTTTTCATTAAACGCACCGGGGATGCGTTTGACAGACAGAGACCACTCCATCTTGGATTCGTTCATCCGAAAGTACCGAGCATCCACAGATCTTCGACGACCCCTCAATTTTCCGTTCGTACTCTGATTTGAGCACCTTTGATTGTGTTAGAATTGCATCTGTGGGCTTTATCTTCTTATTGAGCCTTGTTTTCTAATTCCATATCGTTTCCATGTTATCGTCTATTGACGATTTTGGACTTCTTCTTAGATCTAAGATGTTCGAATGAGATTCAAGCTTCCTTTTTCAAGCATATTCTTCTCCCAACCCTGAGGTAGGTGGTTTTTGCCTTTCCGATAAAATTATTTGAGTATTATGTTTGAATTTGGCCCATACCCTTGAACGGGGTGTTGAGTGTTTACCATTTTACCCCTGCTGTTTTCCTGCCAGGCTTGTTTTCCTGTGTAGAGGAAAATTGGATATGAATTGGGTTTATTTTGATGACTTGGATGTCCTACACATGCTCTGTTCTGTTTAAGACCATTTGGTGCTATTTATCCTATTGGACTTCTACCTATATTCCATGACATGTGGTTGTAGGATGGATGGTTGTTTTCTAACATGGTTAAGATTTTGTAGATTGGTTAGCCAAGTAGTTCTATGGGTTTAATTTGGCCATATAGTATTACTATGCAATTGAATTACACGCAGACATGAGAACCTGGTGTTATAGAATATAAGAGGATAGACCGAGTGAGCGTCCTCATAGAGTCTTTGGACATTATAGACTATAAGAGGATAGACTGAGTGAGCATCCTCCGAGAGTCTTTGGATATTATAGACGATAGGGGGATAGAACAAGTGAGGTTCCTCAGAGTTTCACTGAAATTGATTGAGTATAAGGGGACATACCACGTGAGCTTCCTCAGAGAGTCTTTGTTTTACACTGAATTACTTTGAACCATCCTTGACTATAGGAGGAATTGATCTAATGAGATTCCTAGGAGATTCTTTGTACGACCTGGGGATATAAGATGAATTGACTGAGTGAGCTTCCTTAGAGAGTCCCTTGACCTTGGGTCTATAAAGGGAATTGACCTTCTATGCTTCCTCAAAGTGTCCCTGACTACCATAGACTATAAGGGGAAGTGACTGAGTGAGCTTCCTCAAAGAGTTTTACAATTTTCTCATGGCCAAACCACCGGGGTTAGGCTAAGTGCACTACACAGAGGGTGGTTGGTAATTGATAGGTTAGACCAGAGGGGATGGTTATGAGTACATCATAGGGGGTTACATGTTTGTGTTTAGCTGCTTGTTATCTATTGATTGATATTAGAACTGTGGATTGTTTACTGCTAATTATTTTCTTATTTACTCCATTCTGTAATTTTACCTGCCATATATTGACTAACTGTTAGGAACCGATCTTTGGGTGGTTTTTTACTAAGATTTAGTCTCACAACATGTTGGGGTCATGCTTTTAGGCCCAAACATATGATAATTTTTCCAGTATAGATAATGGAATGAACCCTTCTACTTAAGGTACATGACTTGTTCTGGAGCTGGATAGCATGGGAACAAGCTTAGGCTTGCGATGCTAAGGAGATGCTTATATTTTCTATGTACTTTGGTTTAGTACTTTGTATTCCATAATTGTGGTTTTTTTGGCTATGTTCATAGACATACATATCACGCATCATTTATATATGTGTTCCAGTTGTTTATTACTATTCAGTTTCCACTGTTTACTATTGTTGGATGTTTACTGCATCCAATATTGTTATATGTTGTTTACTTCCTCTGTGTACTCGTCCAACAAGGTCATAGATTCCCCGATATCACACCCAAGTCCCTCACTACTATTCAGCAGCCTCTGGCATTTGGGGAAATGAACTTGGGCCATGTGACCAACCGGGTATGGGGCACCTTTGGGTGGCTTCCAGAACCGGGAAGTTACATGAGATGTGTCAATGTTCAGCTCTATGTTAAGGGTTATCCATGTGAGAAAAGTTTTGGTATTTGTTAGAAAATAGGTACCATTTTCATAGAAATACGTGAAGGCTAGAACTGCATTCCCCCCAGTTCCGCGATCCATGCACCATCCTCTCATGATTCTTAACCAACCGAACCTGTCATTGTTCACCTTGTATAATGTGATTGGAGGATACCGACAGACCCATTTCCTCTGTGATCTTTAGAGGAATTTCTAGGAAGTGGAGGTAACGACTGAAAGGAACCATATATAAGGATAATCCGGTAGTATTTGATGAGAGAAGCCATGCACACCAATATGATACAAGTTCTGGAAATGATGAACCCCACTGTGGGTAGAGAACCATCAAACATGTCCTAGTTTTTAGATTTCCAAAGGCTCAAACAATCTAAATTGAAAATTGAAAATGAAGCTCGTATTTTTATACAGTGATAATGTGTTCCATGAAACAACCTTTCCATGAAAGAATCATTCATCTTCTCAGGATAGGATAAAGCAGTGAATCCTATAAAGAACATCCAAACCAACTGAGCCCATTCCACTTCAACGAATAAGAACATAAAGATATCCTCCACTCTTTTTTTCTAAAATAATGGAACCTTGAAATGAAGCTTAATCACACGTTCTTGATGTTTTCAAATGTAGAGATGGAAGGGTTCTTGATATGAATTGTAAGAATATTTTACTTTGTTGGATTCCATTTTCACCACACCACAACATTCCAAATGGTGATCCTACAAAGAAATCTGTCTACCAAATTCCCTTTTATTTATGGAACCCTATGAAGAAGGTGTGAAAACACACCAATCTAGTTCAATTTTCATCACAATGGAATAAGGGAGATCCTACTTTTTTTCTTTTTCTGCAAACTCATTATTAAAACTAGGATAGAGGTTCACTTCTGTAAGAACTATTATCGTAACATGGCGTCTTGGATATCAAATCATAGAGCATCCCCTATTACCAAACCTAAAAACAATGTTCCCTTCACATACATTCTGTTAAGAGATCTATTAATGAATTAGGATTAAAGGATATATCATCGACCATATGGGAGACACATAGCCATGCAGAGCCACCACAATACACCAACATATGTAAGACATCTAATTACCCCATAATGGGAATTATTAATGAATTTACCTTGCTTGCTTGGAACGAATGCAATGGAGTGTACTCTGGAGACTCCTCATGTTAATACCTCATTGATAGATGGGTTTCACCATCCTTTCTCATGAATCCCAGTGTCACGTACCATATGATAGAGATTACTAGATAAACAATCTCAAAATATTGTCAATTTTGTTGATGAATCCTTTTGGGACATTTGTAGAATCCAATGTGTGAACAAGAATGGTGGAAAATACACTATTAACCATATCAATACGTCCCCCAAAAAATATGTATATGTTATTCTACATTAGGAAGTGACTCTTTATCCTTATAACAATGTGGTCGAAGTCTTGAACTCTATTCCATTCTAATAAAATTCATGTTCCCATATATTCCATGGGAAATGATCTATGCTGCATATCCAGATGCCCGAACAATGATTCAACCTAGTTTGATGCTCTGTTATGAGTAATTAATATGTTTATTTTGGAATTTCTACTAACTATTCCACTCTAATAACAGTACTCCTCATGTATTTTCTTGATTCCATAGACATAATACCTACCACCATTAGTAAAGATTATTATTTCATCTACGGAAATTAGGTGGGAGATAATATGGATGTTTTGTTTCCTTCTATAAGAGAGTACTTCTTCATTATAATGTCCATGGTTAACATGATGAAGCTGTGAGTCTTTCCCATAAAAGAAAACTGCCAACATCTAGACTGTTCTCAATGACATCAATCACTCTCTATAACAATTTACCCTTTTAATCCACCTCTATTTCACAATTTTCCACCAATTTATTCTTATATAGAAATAAATTTGTGTTTAATTCAATATGGTATTTGTATGTATCTTTCAATCTTATTGGATTGATAAATTAATATCTTTTTATAATGTGGGGTTTTCTATAAGATAATATACATATGGAAATCCCTTGATTACTGATATCTTGTCTAAATTATGATGACATTATTTATTCATTGTTGGAAAAGTGTAAGAAATAGAAAATATAAAAGAATAAAATTTTATTACATATAATATGGGAAAGAAAACCCAATCATAGAAATGAATATAACATAATAAAACATTTCAATACATTTATGATTGAATAAATTTAATTTTCTTGATAGCATGTGATTCACACAACACTGTGTTTTGATGAATTATGATACATTATTAATAAATTTTTTAAACAAGACCCTTATAATCTCAAAATTAATTAAGTGAGTATGATATGTAACAAATTAATTATGAAAATTATTTTTATATATTTATATCATATAATAATATGAATCATTTGTGTTATAATGAAATGTTTTTTGAAAAAAACATTATTTTCTCAAAATTACTAGTATGTCCCTCCTTATGCACTTAATTAAATTTATTATTAAAAAAATAAAGAACATTTATTTGTAAAAATAAAATCGATTTTATAAAATATGTAATTAAAAATTAATTTCAGTTATTTTTTGTTATTTTTCATAAATGATTTATTTTTTGTTGAAAAGAAAAAAATACTGATTTTTAATTTAAAACTGCATATTATATTGAATTAACTATAAAGATAAATTTAATCTAGGATTTGTTTTAACTAAATATAATATCGATTTTAAATATATTTATAATAATTATGAATTTGGAATAATTTTCATATTAAAATTTTTTACAAATAATTTTAATATTTTTGAACATTTCTTCTTTGGAAACATGATTTTTCATGGCGTTTGAGGGATTACTCTTAATTTAAATTTATAAAATAATGTTAAATGAATTTATAAAAATTAATATCATATATTTAGTAAGCATAATTATTAAAAAAAATTATAAATTATTTTTACTTTTTAATTAGGAAACTAAATTTTTGAAAAAAAAAATTAAAAGTGAAAATCGTAAAAATAAATTTTCACAAACAACGTATAAATGGATTTACAAGGGGGTTCAACTAAGTAAGTAATAGTAAAAATGGTATTACAAATTTTCCAAAACCAATTGGATTGAAATATTTCATCCATATATTTTATATTCACAAGAATGTTAAATTTATACAGCCATATCATATGAAAAATTT
Organism: Viscum album; assembly: GCA_963277665.1. Classification (NCBI taxonomy): domain Eukaryota; kingdom Viridiplantae; phylum Streptophyta; class Magnoliopsida; order Santalales; family Viscaceae; genus Viscum; species Viscum album. The sequence continues at coordinate 180,562,324 of OY728123.1, forward strand.
ATGTATAATTGATTTTTTAAAATATATAAAATTTTTCCCACTCACTTAACATATAATATCTGACCACATATGATCAATTATTAACATAATAAACCCCATTTAGATCAGCAATTAACTTCCCAAATCACATCCAAATTATCATGTATCATACTATTATACATACTATGGGAATAAATCCAATATAGGAAGATATCAATGTATTCCTAAAGAGGATACTGAAAAAATATGCAATAAATTTCAAGATGCTTCAGTATTTTATTTAATTATAAAACTCCAGAAATAAAAATTAAAAAATGATGATTTATTATACTCAAAATATTATATATACTTTTATGATATTAAATAATTCTAACTACATACATCTATCTCCACTTCCATTATATTGGTTATGAAATTATCATTCATGTGTATGGTAGACTAGCACCTCACAAACCAAGGTCAATAGTTTGTTTTATTAACACCTTTCACAGTTGGGTATTAAAATTTATAAAAAGTATATATATGATACACAAAATATTTATACACAAGGAGTCATTATGTCATATATAACATTTTTTCATTCCATTTTGTATGGGATATGATAACATCGCTCGTGTGTAAGAAAAAATACCGCCTCATGAAGTGATGTGATTTGTTATACATTAAAAGCATTATTAAATGTAAAATAGATAATGATAATGAATATGTGATATATAAATTAAATACTTATTAAATTGATAACATATTTAAAATTATTATAAGATAATATATAAATTTATTTATTACAATAATAAATTATAACATCATTCATATACGTGTTGACTTCCACCATCATAAAGAGATGTATCTCTATTTTCATCACCACAATACATAACTATTAAGTAAATGTATATTTAATGAAATAATTTGATATATATAATTTTATAAAAATTATTTATGTACAAAATATTATTTACATCATTTATATATTGGAAATTGAGAAATATAAGCATTTTTCATGGGTACATAGGACATACCGCCTCAATGATCATATCACAGTACATTTTAATAAATATATTTTGTTACTGTATTTAAAAGAATGATTGATGTAATTTTTTTTATTATTTAATTATTATAAATTTTAATATGATAGAAATATACAATATTTACTAAACGAGATCATTTAGGATGATACATGTAAGAGAAAACAATAAAATTAATCCACAAAATAATTAAAATAATGGAATATTTATAATGTAAGCATGATAATTATTTATAACAGGATAATATGTCGTTGTTATAAGTAATAATTAGGCTAATTTATAGAAAAATAACATTATTAAAATGGTTATAAAAAAATATGATTCATGTTCAACCAAAATAAGGCCTAAGGTATGAGATTTTGTCCATTAACCATTTCAGGGAGCCATATTTTAATGTTATACTATGAGTTTTTTTATATTGTGTATATACTACCAATTTTACATTCTATATCATGAATTATCAATAAATAAATTTATTTTATGTTTCAATTTTAATTATATCATCAAATGGGAATTTGACTTGATAATTACCAACATATAAATAATTTTATAACATGAATAATTTCTTTTGTGTTATAGTACTTAATTTTTTAATTGATATTATAAGATTATATATATAATGAATTATGATTATATAAGGTAATATTTACGCTTGATTTATTTAGAAAAAATATCATACCTAAAATTGATTAATTTATTAATTATCAGTTTAATGTTATGATAATTATATGGGTTTAGTTTACAACATCTTTGAAATTAAGAATGATTAATCATGAATTTTAGTAGAAGGTAATTATTTGAAAATTTTTTTGTAAACCAAAATAATGTTATAATCCTCTAGTCAGTTTAAATGTGTTCATGTAAAATTTATATTTCCCCACTCTTTTGGAATATAAAATTCTTCCGCATATATTTTTAATAAAATCCATCATCATTTAACTTTTTGGATAGGAATAATTTTTTATAAATAAATTATTTTACTAAAATTATTTCTAAAAATTAAATTATACATTTATACATTATTTTATATTGATATTTTTATCCATTTATATATTTTTTTAAATTATCTTAGTGAAACCTTCTTATCATTTTATGAACATGTCTCATTTCTAAACTTTTAATAGTGCAAAAGGAATTTCTTATTTAAACTATTTTTCATGCATTGAATTACCCACTCCCATAAACACAATATCATTGTATCCTACATTCCATTTTAAAATAGTACTTTTATATATAATGTTTTAAAAATATTATTTATATTATTTATATTATTTATATTTAAAAGTTATTTTAATTGGAATGTATTCAAAAATTTTTATATTTCAAAAATTTGAATTTCAAAATTAAAAGGATATTTTCCTCATGATTTTTGACTAATTTAAATTACATTATTTTTATTGATCAATGAAAAAACTCATCATACTACATATAGTAATATGGGGATATGTTGTATTAATTACCTTTTTATTATACCTATATATGGTTAATAATTATTTTGAACTAAGATAGTGCTGTAATTGGCATTCTAGATTTATTTTTGTAGTCAATCACCTCCCCCTTACATTTTCACTTTCCAATTATAATTTGACATTAAATTTAACCTAAATACCCATATTTTCTCTTATGTATATTTTTATTACTTAATTATTCTCTCTTTTATAAATTTATTGTTTTAAATTGAAATTCATTTTTTTATCTGGGGACAAATTAAGAAATCATTATTTATTAATCAGAATATATATATGATCACAAGGGCCATTGGTTGTAGATTAAATAAAATATTTTTATGTGCTGAATGATTTATTAATTCATGAAATAAGTGGGGGTTATTATATATAGCCCCTTGATACATTAACAGTCTCAATGGATGAATCAGTTTTCTTACCCTAGTTATATGGGAACCTACACATCTATTTTATACTATATATGGGATAGATCATCACAATATATGTATCATATTCCTATAACATGATTTATAATAACTAATAAATGTAATTATTCAGAATTATGTTATTATTATACATTATAGTATCAAAATGGTATTATATCTTGGATCATTTCAATCTTAGTTATTGATTAAATCGAATGATTTTCAATTATTTACCATTCCATATTAACTAATACTTATAAAGATATGATATATAGTTTATTGATTAAATGGAAAGTAGATTCAGTTATTTTCCATTTTTTATTGATTATTCTTATTTATTATAGATTTCTTATATTGTATAAAACCCTTAAAGATCATTTGAAATGAAAATTATTTTGTTTCCATTCCCAGGAATCCCTGAAGTATACTATGATTACTAGGTACCGATATGATAGAGGGAATAATGTATTTTTTGAAAAAATATGTCATAACATGTATATTCAAATGTTATGTAATAATCATGTATGTATCTGGTTTAAAAAGTCAAAAAATCTATTCAGTTTATAAGCAATCAATTATGTGTGTCTTATGGAAATGTAATAAACAAGTAACCGAGTTTGGGAATTTTGAGTCGGGGAAACTACTGGATTTACCATAGACATAACCTTTGTTCATATCATGTATTTGTATGATGTGAAACCATGATTAAATTAATAAATAATTGAATGAAATTATTTATTTAATTCTAATAACCTAGATCCCTTTATTTTAACCGAATTATGGTAAAATCATTATGTTGACCGCATAAGCCTAGTAATTGGGATAGAGAGCTTAGATGAGATGTTTTGTGTTTGATAACTTGATCATGGATCAATGATTAATATCGAGGAGTTCATATTCACCAACAGAGTTCATTGATATTTCATACTATAAGGACATGTGATTCTTATTTATCAATGATTGATCCAAATAAGTGGTGCGAAATTTTTTTATATTAGTTTAATCTAAAATTTAAATATTCCATTCCAAATATGAATAAATACTTATGTGTGTCTATTCATAAGATGAATGTTCACTTATGATTAAATAATTTTATAAATTAAAATTTTATTTTTATGGTATGTTTTTTCTTCTCATTCATTATTCTCAGTAATAATTGTCATTTACTAATACAAATCATGGTTTAGGTTTATTCCTTAGTTTTAGTATACATTTTCCACATAGTCCCTTATAATATGATCTTCATTATTTTATTTGGATTAGGATTCAAGAAATAACTTTGGAACGATCATCGCATAATAATTAGTTGTTGCAATATAACCTCACTTAATGTTATGATTCAGTATTGGATGTGTGATCGATGATTTAGATGAAGAGGATGAATCAATCAAGTGTTGGATCTGAGTTCCCTTCATGTTTTTGGTGACTGTGACTGAAATTGTGTTATGGAAATATGTAGCTTTAAAATTACAGTGGCCAAAATATTTCAATAATTGACGAGGAATGAATGTTCTACTAGAATATAGTATATAGGTTAAGATTCCTATTTGAATTGGAGGTAGTGTTTGAACATCGAAGACATGTCTAACAAGAGAAATACTATAGAAAATATAGAAATTAATGGTGTGTAGTTCATGAAAAAACACCACATTGTCCCATTTCAACATCATCTAGGGAATCCATGTAGACTAAAATAGCACACGGTGTATGAGGATTCTAAACATGGTATAACCCTTATCTAGACAACTTGACATGTATTTAGAATACACACCTAGGATGACATGCGGAACTACATAGCTTGTTTATCCGATTACACATCGTATACACCATAGTTGATGGATGAACATGTGTAAGAAGTACAGGTGTAGGAGTTTATATTTCCCAACATGTTGTTTATAGTGAAGAAAAATCCATGTACATTGAAAGTTACATGGCCATGGGTAGACAAAACACACTCCATCACCACACCTGACCCATATACTCTACATTGAATTGATAACACCCCATGTACAATGGACAGTACTGAGACACTATAATGTATAGGGAAGTGTAAAATGTATATGTGAATAACCATTGTACACATGTATGTTATATAGCTCATGAGATAGGAAAACTTTCAGGCCAAATGCCAAACCAAACTCTAAAACCAATTTATATTAATGTAAATACCATATATATAGATAAATGCATCCTATGTGGGACAATAACACACTTGCATTTATAGAATCAATCATAAACAATGTGTACTATATGGGACCCACGAAGTTCTACATAATGGGAATATTGGATCCCTTGTTTTTTTGTTCTACTCGTGTGTGAGATTGGACGAATTGCAAAAAACCATATTAGTATTCACTTATCTCTCTAATGTATGTTATCATAGTCTTTCCCAATGAGGGTAAAATGGGGGATCACTTCCTGGGTATATGATGTGTCCCCTCTACATGATTAGTATCAAATTCAGTTATGGAATCCCATTATGAGACATAGACTATGATCCTCTATCATTCTGTTATTCCTATGGTGGGGTTTTATAAATTTTCATGACCACTATACAAGGGTATATAATCTCCTCCATAGAATGGTAATTCCATTTAGGTTTAGTTATAACCCATATAACATATATGAAATTTCCTATCTATTTATCAACATATATTATAATTTAATAAGGTGTAGACTAAAATAAATTGTATCATTAATGATCTGTCTTTGTATTCATAGTGCTTATTTGTGGACAGACATGATGAGATTATTCCCATGGATGATATCAATCAATATAGTGTGACTCATTCTCAATTTTTTTTCCATTATTGATTTTAATACACATGGTTTGAATTCTCCAAGAAGAGTGTTTTATTTTGAGCCTTTAGTAGAAAAAATCTAATGAAAGTGATTTTGTGACTTAACATGGATTCTTATCACCCATAATGATTATATCAATTCTATTGTTATATATTTTTATTTTTCATATTATGATTGAAATATATTCATTATGAAGATATGACTTCTCTCCAAATGGTAATTGTTTTGTGATTTTATGATGACATATTGAAAAATAATTATCTCCACACAACATGGGCGCTCCCAAAACATTTAATGTGTTAGGTAGATTAATTTTTTTATTTTATTCCAATTAGGATTTGGTGTAGGTTGTTGTTGGTCAGATGATAGTAATTATTGAGAGACCGTAGGTGGTTCTGGGATTTTCTTCTAGATTTTTCCCCCAAAATATTCAACAGGTTGGGTTCGTTCATAGTTTTTATGGCATTTTACTCAGTTTTTTTATTTTTTTTATTTACATATTATTTTAATACAATATTTCATGATTTTATGCATGTATCTATAAAATAATTTTTTTTTCATTCCATAAAATACATGTATATGGATTTTATTTTTTGTGTAAAATTAATTCAAACTATGTCCTCATATGTGAATGATATTCATACACAGTGCTAGTTGTGAAAACCTAACCAATTTGAGGTGGGAAAGGGGGACCTCCTAATCATGACTCCATCCAAGTTCACTAGAGTTTTTCATGTTATGATATATTTTTTTAAAGGAGGTCATCATTGGACCGGTGTGTGGAGATTCACTAACTGCGTGGTTTGGGTTAATAACAAGGATGAAAATGATAAAGTTGTTTTTTTAAATTGGGTCTCATGCCAGGAAAAACATTTTTTTGGTAAAATATCCATTCAACGGGACACCAATTACATTCTTAGTGACACGAAAAATAGTGGAAATGGTCGCAGGTAAAATAATAGTTCAGGAATCCTACATGACTAGGTTGGCATTACATCTCTTTATTGATTCAGATCTAGAAATATTATATATTGACTATGGTGTATCTTGGATATCATTGGATACCTCCATCATGGTATCCAATTCATAATCTGTAGCTGGATTTTGGTTATAAACCACTATGTCGTAAGGCTTATATTTATGGACCTGTGTAAGAGACAGTTCCACTGGGTGGAATAAGAGGAATGTATCTAACCATTATATATCTGGATAACCCATCATTGAGAACTCATCATGATAAAGTCATTCTAGTTTTTCAAAATAATGTTCTTTATGTGAATGATGATGATAATCGTTCCTCCTTTACGATTCTTCAATTTCATATATAGAGATCATATATGATTCATGGTGTTTCATAACCTCTAATATATTTGTGGAGGTTTCACAATGGGTTTTATTCATATGACCATTATTGATGTTGTTAAACATGGAGATAAACTGATAGGTATCATGTGGAATGGGTTTATCTCTACGTTAGGTATGTTTACATGACTTCACAGAAATTAGTAATTTATAAAATTATACCACTATGATGATTTCATCTAAAATTGTTTAAGGTTATGTGTGTGAGTCAGTACAACATGATGTGGATAATTTTAAGGTGTGGTGGGTGGGTTCAATTAACATGTGTGTTGGAGGTCATTTTGAGATTCAATGGTTTTAGATTGATCCCAGGTTGTAGAGACCGTGTGTTCAGGGGAAAAAACATGAGGTCAAAGGATCTTCTGACTAGCGGAATTAACATTGGCTAAAGGTATTAACCGTTTATTTTTTTCTCCACATAATGTTTTAAAACACTTGTTATTCCATATATCAAATAGCATATCCTAGTTATGAGATCATGTGACATCAATATTTAAAACTATATTTAGAGGCTTCACTTGAGAAGGTTTGTTGATCAAACACTTATACTGACTACATGACCTAATTCATGGAGAATAGAAGGTCTCTTATATAGTATTTATAAAGATATAGTGTGACCCTATCATATTTTTTTAACTATGTAATGGTTTGTGCTATATAGTATTTTTTAAATATTACTGGGGTTATTTATTGTTTCTCTATTAGTAGGATGAATTCATATTTCTTGATTATTATGGAATAATAAAACTAGAAAGATGAGATCTTGGGTAGGAAGATAAAACTTGATTATTTTTGGTTGGATAGTATGAAACTTGGAAAAATAGATGATATGATTCTTTTAGTTGTATTATATATGAGAGAAAATAATATGTTACATTAGTTAGCTATGATAGATGATGTTGTGGTTGATGATAAGGGTCTTTTATAACCTAATGTGGTACCATGGGTAGCCTTATATTTATTTCCTTGAAGTGGTTGATAGATTGTGGGTAGTTATGGATAAACTTCAATTGAAATCCGTGAATGATTGGAATGGGTACCCATCCCCACGAATTAATAAATCAATCATCCAATGTTTTGGGTTAAATTAACTTGACGAGTCTAACAAAAATATAGGTTATCAATAGTTTTGATATTGATAGAAGTCGATAATAAGGGTGGAATTCAGAATCTACTATAGTTCTTTTGAGGTAATGTCACATAAATTTTTTAATTTTTTTATTTATATGGAATTATTATGAGACTGTGAAAAATGGCGGCACGTGATTCTGAGGCCCGAAGAGCCTGGGACAAAAATTTTGACTTTTTTAGGATAATATCATTGAACATGAGGGTTGTAATATCTATCTATAAAATCAATGCTCAGATTAAAAATATAAGGGTACCGTTAAATTCGTAGTTACTAATTTCTCTTAGGTGAATCATAAATTAGTTCGGCAAAGGTCGGACTTTAAAAAATAATTTCAGACCCATTCAGAAAAAAATAAATAAAAGTATTTTTATTCTTTCTTTAAAACTATGGACTGATTGTGGCTAGACACTAGAGTTAATAGGTCATTAAATGATGTCATTTAATAACCTGTTACACTTGGTTGTGTAATCACACATTTCTGTAATGGATGGATACATTAATTCGTTCACTAATGAACCACATTAATGAGAGAAGGGTTAAACTCTTTAACTATATAATGTAAGTCAATCCATTGTAGGAGGAATAATTTGGCAACAATGGGAGAAATCATTGATGAACTGCTGGTGACGACATCCTCCAATGATGAATATATTTTTTATGACACCCATTGAGGAATCGATCTGGAGGTTGATGTGCGATGAATAATAACAATGAATGCAGATATTCTTCTTCTTATTGTTCTTCCGTAAGAGATTCCAACAAAATAAATGTAGGGGAAGAAATATTTTACAACTGTTTAAAGATTCATCATGCCTCTTTCTCAAAAAATTACAATGAATTCGGATCAACCAAAAAACGAGTTGATCTGTAGTTTTTCATATCTTGTGCGAGTTAATATTAGGGAATTTATTTTGGTTTTATATTTATCTTTTTGTAAAATATCAATTTCCATGTTATAAAACTAACATGGAGGGCCCAATCCTAACCGAAAAAGGACTAGATCCTTCGTTGATCTTGTTCATGCTTCATTCTGCGTGGTTGATCTTCGAACGTATCAAAAATTTGTTTTTGAGGTCCACACACAGAATTCATTATCCTTGGAGGCTCATAGGTGTAGGAAGGAGGACGAAGAAATGACGTAAGTGCATTCGGTGGTCTGGAAAACATTATGTCAGGTCGGTGGCATGCGACGGTGCCAACCACATGCTAGTCGTATGGTGGAGCGCCATGGAGGATGTGATGATAGCCATCAGGCTGCCACTGATGAGGTTTTGCAGCTCTAGTCGTGTTGATAGGCTGACCCGTGCTCACTAGTTAAGACTTTGATCGGTCCACGCTGACTGATCCATTGAAGTAGCACCAGGCTGGAAGAGCTATTGGAGGACCTGAATGGACCACGTCTATTCAGGGTTGTGTATACTATGCTAGGAATGTGGGACCCACCCAAACGTGTAGGCCAGGCCGGTCCAGTAGCCCAACGGGTTGGACCGGGCCCAGCCAGTTCAGGTCGGTCCCTACAGGCCGGGTCGCACTCAGGTCGGTCGGGACCGGGTCGTGTCGGGTCAGACCACTCCCGGACCCAATTTGACCCAGTTTCTCTTAAAGGTCTATAACTACCAATCCAGAATTTTATTTTATGAACATTATGCTACTCTAGAGCCCATAGAATGAGGAGTTCCCTTTGAGATACTCCACATAGGTTTTGGAGAATGTTTGAGTATAGCCGGGTTGGATCGAACTCAAATCCAACTATACCCACGGTACTAAAATTCCATTAACATACTAACCCGGAGTCCTGTGGTAGAATTGTCTGTTGCATTAGAAAAATTATGACATGGAGGTTTTTCATGTTACTTTTTCATGGAACATATTGGTAGTTGATTTATGACAGATTTATTATGGAGCAGAATCTATGGAACTCAAGCGCACCATGTGTGGGAATCCTGTGGCCAGGTGTCAAGTGAGGAGCGACCCTTTATGGATAAGAATCAATGTGTCCCTATATGGTTCAGAAGTAGCGTGACATGACATGTAATAACCATAAAGAATACAATCTTGTATCAATGACTTATGACAATGTGTGGATCGATGACATACGACCATGTGGATCAACGACTTACGAACCCGTGTGGATCAACGACTCACAATCCTATGTGGATTTATGACTTATGACCCTATGTGGATCTGTGACATACGAACCTATTTGGATCATTTATATAATGACTTCATTTTTGTTTATTAGTGTATCTTCTCAACGGAATAATAATATTAACTCTACGACTAATTATCTTTATTCACATCATTTATGTTATATACATGGTGTGAGGTGTCTTATACTTTCCACATTTTCATTGAGATAATGTATTGTGGGTTATCCCTTGTGTAATTCTAGGAGATGTTTAGGGGTCTTTAGGTCTCTACTAGGTATTTATATACTCACCCCTATATGTGATTTTCCCGCACATTGTTGTGTTTTGTGCAGACAACCAACAAAATAGACCTATATTTGTGAGCAAAGACTAGATGTTGTTTGGAGATTACCAGTTGACAAGGAGGCCTCTAGTGACAAGTTGTACCTAACATTCCAGTAGCATCCTTGGTGGAAAACCTCAAGAGATATTTTTCATTTTTTTTTACTTTATATTAGATGGGTTTGTATACCGCATCTTTCTTCTTCAGTTATCTCTTTTAACTTCAGGAGTTATACAACATGGTTTGACCATGTTATGTACTAGGTATGTGCATTTTTAGGATTAAAATAAATGAATTCTCATTTTATGGATAAAAAATTATGGGGATATTCAACAACCCCTGACCTATGAATGTTGGGATTGGGGTAGTCACGGCATGGGCCCCATGGAACGGGTTATGAAAAAGTCGCATCAGAGGAGTTGGTTCTATTGAAGAACTAAGACTCGGATCTTTTCTATGGGGAAATAGTGTAAAGTGTTTCGAGTATGCCTTTTAGTTCATGGTGTTTTCTGTTGGTGTGGCGACCAAAATATCCATCCAATAAGACCCTTAATTCTGTTTTCTAGCTCAGTACATGAAAACACGGATTTTTTTTGTTTTTAAATGTTTCTATTTTTTATCTCTTATGATTTAGCTCACCATGTATAACTTATTGGTCATGGATAATCTATTTATTTTCTGGATTCCTCCATGTATATAGCCATAAAGGATTCTTGACAGAGTTCATGATGATATAACTCTAAGCGTTGAGGCTTTAGAGTATGGAACTCTTACAAAGATAAAACCTTTATGTGGTGCACCAGTAGAACAACCACCCATAGGGAAGTAGTTTCCCCCTTCCCCACCAGTGGAATGTGCATGTCGAATGACCACATTGAAAGTGTTCAGATATAGAGTCCTACATGATTCGAGGTGAGAAAGATCCATAGGCATCTATGGACTAGCTTCAGGCTGTTGCTCGAGTTTTACATTTGTTTGAGACACCAGTATACCAGATTGTGATCCTACATGATAGTATCTTTCAAGGAAAATTTGGGAGTTGGTGGAGCATGAATCTCCAATTTCATGAGGATAATACTCTCTACTAGTTGGAATTCAAAAGAAACATCAGGGAGGAGTTCTTTCAAGAAAATCTATGCTCAATGCGTATTTAGAAGCTCTTGTATTTACAGTGTGGATTCTTTACAAAATCTGAGTACTCTGAGAGATTCACTTAACACTCTCGTTACACCATCGATAGGGTAAAGGAAACATTCTTCCATGCCTAGTCCTTTTTGTAGGGCCTCTGTAGGGAGATTATCCATCAACGATATCACTCAACATTAAAACGTAGTCTGGAGTTCTTGTGTGATTACTTTTGGTGGATAGCTCAATATTTGAGAAGACACCAACAGTGAGACACCATCAGACAATACGTTTTCAAGTCCTCTGAGGAACGTAGTGGGTAGATTAAGAAAAGGCATATATAGGATAGATATCACAGTGGATGACCCCAAGATATAGGGTCATAGGTGCAGAGATCATGGGACAGAGGAGGTCAGCAGAGGAGCTGACTATGCTACTCGTGTGGCCAGCAGGGTCACATGGCTCGCGACTGCCTGACCCGCCTTACTGACGATCATCAGACGGTTGATGTACTGCCGATTCATAAGTATATATTTGAGTGGGGATATCTTCAAGGCTCAAAAAATATAAGTGGGGATAGCTGTGAAGCATGAAGTGGGTGGTGACTTGAAGTTCTACCGCCACCTCCATATGGTGGTCCACCCTGACATCAGGGATTAGGTGGACATGGATGATCTCTGCTACAGGTTGCTCAGGCCTATGAAAACATTTCATTAGAGATGATTCAAGGAAAAATATGTGTCTACTCCACCTTGTCTATATTACTTATAGACATATGTCTCATTCAATCATTTATTACCATGAATATCATTCCGAGCACAACAATTTTGGTGGAGCCTTTAGCTCGAGCCTTATAGTTAGAGACTCTTAAGGGAGAGGATTCAATGATTACATTCCAGTTCAAGCAGTGTGAGATTACTCTAGTAGGTGAGAGATTCGATTGGGATCTCTTAGTGGCAGCGTCGTCACATTCTAATGTCATCTTTGGTTTGGACTATTTATGCACTGTCCATGCTCAGATCGTTATTTTTATGCACACATTGTGGTGTGTCCATGAAGATTGGACAATGTTTTCCTTCACCACTGTGAAAGGAACCTTTCAAACATTGGATGGACATTCTCATCGGAGGGATCAGTCGATCACTCATCAGTTTTCTAGACTTATAGTCGAATAAGTTGATGAGAGGAGTCCAAACTATCATGTAATGGTTGTACAGTATGTTGATTCCTTTCTTAATAATGTTTTAGGACTACCTCTTCATAGATTGGGAGACTTATATATCGATATGTTCCCTGTATCATCACTGATATCTATAATATCATATCAAATAGCTGTTATAGAACGTTGTGAGCTATGGGTATAACGGGAGGACTTGTAGAGGAAGGGGTTTATAAGGCCTAATGTTTTTCCATGGGATCCCCAATTTTGTTTTACATAAAAGAAGATGGGATTTTGAGGCTTTTCCTGCTCTATCATCGCCTAAACTAGGTGACCATGAAGAACAAGTATCTACTTCCTATTATGGATAATCTCTTCAATCAGCTGAAGAGAGCTTGGTGGTTTTGATGATAGAAATCAGATCTGGCTATCATCAGCTCAGTGTACGAGATAAGGACGTACAGAAGACAACCTTCAGATGCCAGTATGGTCACAATGAGTTCATGGTGATGCATTTACACTTGATCAATGCCCCAAGAGTGTTCATGGGATTCATGAACATGATCCTCCGGCCGTAACTCGATCTCTTCATGGTGTGTTTAATTGACGTAATCATGGTTTACTTAGTGTCATAGGAGGAGCACACCACTCATATGTAGATAGTTATGGATACACTCTTACAACACCATCTTTATTGTAAGCTCTAAAAGTGACAGTACTGGATACAGGAGGTCTTGTTTCAGGGACACGTTATCTAGAAGGCTAGAGTTGACGTTGATCCGACTATGATATAGGGAGTTCTTGTCTGGGAACCTCCCAGAAGTGTGGCTGAGGTGCATAGTTTCTTGTGGGTTTCTATGTACTATAGAAGACTCGTACCTGACTTTTCTAGAGTAGAAGAACCCTTGTCAGCATTGAAAATTAATGGAAACCCATTATTGTGGATAGATAGATGCCAACAGAGTTTCCAAGATATGAGGTGAAGACTAACAAGTTCCCTCGTCATCAGGCTACTATAATAGGGAGTTTGGTATGTAGTCCACTAAGATGCATCAGGGAAATGACTGGGACCTTCCCTGATGTATAAGAGAGTGGGGATAACCTAGGTCTCATGACAGTTGATACAACACGAGATGAACTATTCTACCAATGACTTGGAGTTATAATGTGTGTTATTTTCCATGAGGATGTTGTAGCATTACATTATGTGATAATGGTTTACTGTATACTCAAATAACAAAAGTCTCAGGTATATGTGGTCCTTGAAGGACCTAAACCTTAGATAGATTTTATGGCTGGAGTTCCGCCAAGACTACGACATTGAGATAGTCTATACTCCTAGGAAGGGGTACGTGGTGGCAGATGCACTCAACAGGAGGTCGAGATTACCATTTCTGAGTGAGTCGATTGAGAAGCTATACACGTTGTAGTTATCCTTCAATGATAGTGTTGGAGAAATGTACCTCCATTTTATTAAAGTCACTCCCCCACTCCTTCAGTGAGTTAGGAATGTAAAACATGGGGTCTTTGACTACGAGACCTGATGTGATCAGATATCCTTAGGACATGATCTTGAATGATTTTAGGATTGTGGGAAGAAATTCATCCTTTTAAAAGGACTCACCATCGTACCAATGATGCTATGAGAGGTGGTGTTGAGGGAGTTCCATACATTCCCATTGGAGTTACATTCTGGTGAGGGGAAGATGTACCTAGACCTCCGATGTTAGTATTTATATCCAGGGAATAACAAAGTTGTGGCAGAGTTCATTTCCGGATGCATCACATGTCAGTAAATGAAGGCCGAAAATAAGGTTCCACCAGGCTTAGCACAAACTCATGAGGTGTCAGAAGGGAAATGGGATAGAATCTCTATAAACATTGTGATAGGGAAACCACGTATGTACCGGGCCCACGATTCCATCTGGGTGATCATTGACTGACTCACCATGTCAACCCACGTTATACCCATTTCATAGTAGGTATTAGTAGTGGGATTGGAGACCTCTACATAAAAACAATAATACAGCTTCAAGGGGTTCCATAAATGATTTTCTTATATCATTACACTTGTTTTATATCCCTGTTTTAGAAGGGATTACAGGATGTGTTTGGGACTCAGCTACATTTGAGAAGCATCATTCCCCCTCAGACAGATTTTCAGACAGAGCGGACCATTCAGATGCTTGAGGACAGAAATTGTGCTTGCATCCTTCATTTTTGCTGTAATTGGGAGGATCACTTTCCCTTGTTGGATCTCTCATACGACCTATCAATGAAACACATTGTTGTTTGCAATGTAGGCTAACTCAGTATTGTGTGAATTGAAAACTATATCACTGATAGAATTTATTTAAAATAGTAATTATATTTTAATGTCTTATGATATTATAATTCTAAATGAGATTGCCATTTTATGTCGTACATGTTAGAATATATAATATTATTAACTTGATTTTTTTTGTTATACCTTACTCCCACATTAAATATACTTCATCCTCACAGTTTATACTCAATCATGGTCATAGATTGTTTGATATTCCATAAGTTGAAATAAAAATTAATTATAGGGGTTCATAAAACATCCTCTCGAAAAGGCATAAGTAGAAGTATAATGGTTATATTGACTAACAAATAACTAGGATTCTACATAGGACAAAATTAGTGGAATGTGAAAATATTTACATGTAGGAAAAGTGTAAATATATTATGGGATATATTGTGGTCATTGATCATAAAAATTTTAATGGTACATTTAATTTTAATGGCCTCAATGTCAAAAATCTATGATAAATTAAAATACTATTAATTCAAAAAAAATTATTACGATAACATCTGTTTTTCGATTCAAATAATTTTTTTAATGATGAGTAATTATTTATTGTGTAAGTGTATAATAATATATTAATAGATGAGATGTCTATGTGAACTTTTTGTATTATTTTGTTTTCTATTCGATCAATTTCAAATTCATTAAAAAATTATCTTTGTTTTTAGAAGCATGAAAATACTCATTTAACGAATCTTAAAGACCATAATAGAGAGAATATTCAAACCATTTGTCTCTAGATAATCTCCAAATTCAATATACATTAATATATAAACGTAAATTTAAAACTATTGTTTAATCTGTAATATTTATTCATCAAATGTTTTAACTAATAACAAGGGTGTTGAGTATATTAGAGGTTTTCAGAAAACCCCTAATCATACATCGATCATGGGTTCAGGCCTTGTGGCTTTGCTGGAAATGATGGGTTGTCAACCAACATAAGAGTTTTATTTTCTAAAACCATATTAATTTAATTTCAATATAAATATCATGTAAATACTTGAAATCATGCTAATCAATAAAAACCATTGTAACTATGGTTCAAGATACAACCCCGATACATTAATAATTCACCCATTTATTCCCACATATATACTTATATGGACTATAGTTTATCCATTATATGTGTTCAATTTTTAAGAAAAAATGAATGTGGGGGAATAAATTATCATATAATCATTTTAAGATGTCTAAATCATGACACATTACTTTCAATATAAGACACATTAGGGTTAACATATGTAATCCATTTATCAATTCAAATTGTTCATAATGGATTGAAAATAAAATGTGATTTATCCAACGAATACCCCAAATGAATGTTAAATGAGGTTTTTAAAAAGGAATATTTCTATGTATTAGGTTAAGCTCGAGTCAGTCAGGATGAAACTTAGCAGATTTGTCACCCCTTGGTATATTTGTGCCAAATTCATTTCAAAATGTAGTTTCTAGATTAGGATGTATTGTTAAAAAGTACACTATAATCTATACCAATCATAATTCATGTATTTTATTCTATATTTTTCCTCAATGACTACCTTAGGGAAACATTCTCTAATCTAAAATTTCCTAAACTGAGTTCCCATGGATTCTATAGAACATCTGTCGGTACTAATTGTAGTGACCTGACTCCAGAATCCCGCATCTAGTGTCTACTACAATAATATTTACATGATTTTGAGGAACTATGTTCTAATGGACCAAAGTTTTTAGTTTTCATGGTATTATATAAACAAGAAAGTGCCTTTTATTAAAAATAAATACCATGATTCAAACATTATTTTTCTTATATCTTTTACATAATAATTATTCCATCTTTTGTATAATTTTATATCTTAATTATTACACTTCTGGGATTTATAGGGAGTATATATAAAACAATTTTTATCATTAATTCTCATTAAGGGTTAACCATAGAAGAAACAATAATGACTCATTGAAATTAATATGAATGGAAATGTAAATAACTAACATAAATCCATTTTATAAATTAACTGAGAATTGTATGAATCCATAGATATGTAGACACAAAATAGAATGGATAATTAATAAATGAATATAAAGAAATTCAATTACAATTTATTTTATGCCATGATTCCACAATACATGTTACCTTTTCCATCATGACCATTTAAAGATGATTAAGACAATACTGGCTGAAAACCCCAGTAGCATATGTTAGCTAATTGATTTTTCCCTTAAGACAACCTTTGCACCAAGCAGATATCTATAATCGGTCCCCACCCATGTCAAACATTTCCAATGAATTTCCTTTTTATCGAATATTTTATTTAATTCATTAAAAATGTGCCGTATCAAATATCATAATTTTGTAAATAATACAGATTCTTGAATATTTATCTATATATCAAATAATATTTAATGGTAAAACCATATTTAAAAATTGCATATTAATTATCCTATAGAATTATTTATGTTACATGATATGGTAATTTAGTGTAAATTCATTGTTCAATTATAATAGGAAATTGAATATATAATGTAAAATAATCTTTAAATAAAATTATAGAATGCATATAGAATCATGAACCAAAAGAATCATAAACTGTCGAGATGAATAATACTGGTAGAATCATTAAAATATATCCTATTTTGGGTAAAAATGGTTTTTATTATTCATGAATACAAATACTATAAAAATATAGTTTAAAATTTTCTTTAGGAAAATATACATTTCAATTTGAAAATAATTATCATTGAAAATATTTTTTTTAATAAAATATTCAAATATTATGCATTAAAACATGTAATGGAATATTTTATTTAATTACCATAGTGAATCCTTATATGTAGTACAACATAAATAAAACATTCTCTCCTATAAGAAGTTGGGTGGTATGGGTATTGGGTGTGGTGCACCAGTCAGTGGGTCGATTACTCAGGTCTCTTTATTTTATTTGTAGTATAGTTTAAAAACACCACCAATAAAAATAATTCCTTTTTCATGGTAAAACAATATAAAATCCCTATATTAAGAAATAAAAAATAATAGTATTTTGAAAACAAATTAAATGAAAAGAAGATTAAAAATTCTTCCAAATTTTTATTTGGAAAAGTTAAAAAATGAAAAAATAGTCAAAAATTGTTTTAAGAAGAAAACATGTTCCCTGAAAAAATATGGAAAAGAAGTTTGTTTTCATAAAAAAACATTTTCTAAATCATTTTTAGAAACATCGAATTAAAAATTTTTACTAATACATGAATATATTCATGAATAAAGAAAAGATTATAAAATGAAATGGTTTACTGAACAATGTTCATATACCTTTACAGAATTCACATTCATGGGTAAGAAATCCTAAATTTTTTTGATTGTGATGTAAACCCTTTAAAATACCGTAATTTTTATCTAAAAAAAATAAATGTATTTATGATGTGTATACAATGTAATAACCCAAAATCTGATTTTTATGTAAGGATCATTTTTACTTGTTTATTTGAGAAGAAATGAATAAATTATTATTTTATAAGTACAGGTCGTGTACCTAGGATGCCACATACAGATTGTTTTTGACCATATAATAAATTAATATATGTAAATGTGGTGACTTGTCAGAACCTCATATGTCAGGGGACGATTAAGGATACTATGCGGTTTGTATTGATTATGAAAACTCTGTGTAATTTGGTTTTTATTTTATATATCATAGTGAGTTTGGACCTCATTTTCTGAAACACCTTCTTCTTCTCGACTTTGGTACAGGTGCTCTCTAGAACGATAGATGATGTCGAAACCCCAGATTCTCCCACCTAGGTCTGATAGATATTTTTCAGGGGCTTTGGAATCCCACCGGTGAGGTCTCAAACCACATTTATCCCTTATTCATAACTCAACCTCTCTTGTGAGTTAATTAATACTGAGTGTTTTCACCTTCTTATAGATCTACGACGATCGAAGAGGATTCAAAGATTGATGTTCAATAATATTATCGTACGAAAGTGAGGTAGGTGGCTTGTGCCTTATTTATTTTTTCTATGGACTATATATATTTAAAATTTTCATATAACCATGTTTCATGGAATTTCTAAAGTTTTAATTTAATCATATTTTTACGTACTATGTGTTGATTGATTGAAAAAGGGTTTTTGCATGTGTAAGGTTAGATACCTTGCCTAAGGGACACCGCATGGGTCTATTTTCCCTTATTTGATTGTTTATAGTCATTTATTCTAGGTTCCATCATGGTGTAGCATGTGTTTCATGGCTTTTTTATTGGGAAGATGTTTGATTATTTGAAATTAATGTGAAATGGTCTATGAATTTTTATCAATTTAGTAGTTATGGATTATAGAAGCAGCTTTATATGTTATGTGTGCTATTTTTTCCAATAAATAATAATAACCTAGGACCAGTAATACTGAGGGGACTTCTATATTATTTACATAATTCCATGAGAACCTTAGTGTAGATGATTTTAAAGAAGAGAATATACCATGAGAGATTTCCTAGAGGGTTGTTCTTTAAAGAATTTAGGCTATTTTGGAACAAAGGTGTTAGACTGTTAGAGATTTCCCTGAGGGTTAATATTTAATAAATTGATTATCTATTGGACCAAAGGTGTCGTACCATGAGAGAATTCCCATAAATCAATTTTTTATTAATTTAATTATTATTATGAGTCTTCCATGACAAAGCACAATCTTGGATTCACTTTTACTTTTTGTTTAGATGGTCTATTGAGACTTCCATTTTCTAAATTTACATGGGGGATACATGGATGAGGCAAGATCCCCAGGTTAAATCAATTAATGGATTAATAATAAATTATAATTGAATGTCATTGAAAACGATAAGAATTATTACTTTTGAGTACATCGTAGTTTATTGCTTTGATCATGCATATTACTAGCTATAAAAATTCACTCATAGTTAGGCATACGCTTATGATGATTTATTACTGGGATTCATCTCACACACTATTTGGTTCTTGATTTTGGACCCAAATAGATTATATGATTGAAGGTAAAGATAAAGGAAATCACCCTTCTTAATCATGTACTTTGTTTTTGTTGGAGTAGGAGAACATGTGACCAATCTACGTCTTGTGATGCTACTGGAGTATAAATTTTTTTCTTTTGTATTGTATTGTATTGTATTTAATGATTTTTTTCCAATATTGGGTGCTTTAATTTACACATATGACATGAATAATTATAGTTATGATAGGTGTTTTTATATTTTTCATTCATTCTTTTGTTGGTTAGTTTAGTTTGGTATTATTTCTTCTGCTACTTTTAATATATTTTTTATTCTATGTATACTATGCCAACATGGGAATAGATTCCCCAATATAACACCATGGATCTCACTTCAAGTCATAAACATCTGGTGTTTGGGGAAACACATTTTTGGTCATGTGAAAAATCGGGTTTGGGGATCCTTTGGGCAGCCCATAGATCTGGGATGTTATAAAGTGGTTTTAGGGATAATGTTTCTTTCCAAGTTTTCCTTACTATTTAAAAATATTACAATGTGATATGAAGGATTTGGAGAATGGTAATTATCTTATCGTCGGAGTAGCTACATCATTTATAGGGGAAATCCAAATCACATAGAATTGTATTGTAAATTTTGGATTTTGAACTATTACAGTTGATTTGATTTCACGGTTCGGTGACACACTTGTATTGTGATGTTAGAATTGATATCATTGTGGTTTTATATTTTAGTAACCCAATGAGATGAGGGTATTCCATCTCATTCATCATATAAAAACACGTAAAAAATCACAAGCCCTGTATTATCTCCATTCCATTTAATGAGATTTACAGACTCTATGAAGTTGTGATACATGTTGTTCTAGATATTGAGGTTGTTTTGATAGATGCTATGATAGAAATGCCTGCTATTTTGACCAAGTATTGGTATATTTAATGTTTCACTTGGATGGATGCAAAAATTTTGTCCCTAGGGTGTTATGGGCCCTACTTGGTTGAAATGTTGCGGATCTTATTTGAACATTAATGTAATCATGTTATGATATCATATGAATAAAGATATCATACATTG
This sequence comes from Viscum album, assembly GCA_963277665.1. Lineage (NCBI taxonomy): Eukaryota > Viridiplantae > Streptophyta > Magnoliopsida > Santalales > Viscaceae > Viscum > Viscum album. Next base: position 180,583,610 of record OY728123.1, read on the forward strand.
ATTGATTTGTAGTATAGTTCCTCATGGATCGGAACCTAGCATGTCTTTACCAAATGTTAGTATTTTGGGGGTCTCTGCGATGTTTCAGAGACTAACTGCCTAGAAACCCAGATAACATGGTATGTGATGTTATAAATAAACACCATGTGTTATTTTTTTCATTAAGAAATTACTTTTCTTATGTACTTGTCGTGTACCATATGTACATGTTGTTTGGTTGTTGACAATTTGACTGATTGTGTGAGTAGAGTCCAGGGTTTTTAATGTCTTGGATGAAAAAATTGTGAACTTGGAGTACATGTCGTTCTGTAATCAATCGTGTATCTAGATGAGTGACTATCAACATGGTTGGATGGAACATTTTTGGACACACATTGTCTAGAGTGTACATGCCCTGTAGTTTTACTCCAACAAAACCGTGTTTTTTATTTCCATTTAAATGTGCCTCGGATGGATGGGATTTTCACATACCCATATTTTTTAATTAGAAACATGTTGTGTGTTTTGGGTGTTACACGACCATGCTGGTAGAGGTACACACCCATGTCAATGCCTAAGGGAACACACAACGTAGGGGTTCTATGTGCCATGTAGCCCTCATTTGAAAAACTTGAATTTTTTCCTTCACCTTTTTCATTCTGTCACATCAGAGTATTAGTTCCTTTAATAATGTACAGAGTTGCATGCTTGAACTTATAGAGTAATGCCACTAAGAAGTACTCTAGTAGTATGGAATGTACATGGATATGTTTAGACAATATAAATGGTATATCAATGAATACCAAAAGATCCCTTCGTCATTCCCATCTTGGCACCATATGTTATACCAGATGTAGATTCTAATGCACAGTTATATAGTGCCATTTTGAGGAGGATGCATACCTTTTAGGGATATTTACATCCTACCCCGAATATGGATGTGTTGACGTTGGTGTTCTAGTCGTAGCATCCTTCCACATTTTTAAGGAATGGTGAACCTCTGGCTATAGAATCATTGACAGACGCCTACTTTCAACCTTCAAGCATCTGGAGATGCCTCTTGATGGTAGGTGATGTTCAAGACATACATGCTACGTGATTCTACCAAGATATTATGGTATGTTTTATCATAAGTAGAATGATATAGGGATACGGTATGGGAAGTGTTTTAGAAGGCCTTCTATGATGACATCTACCTAGAGATGTTCAGGTCCAACTAAGCCAGGGAGATCATGCATTTGGAGTTGTGCGCTCTTTCAATGATGGATTACTATTCTGGATTTATAGAGATTTAGTACATCACATATGACATGGGGGTGATTAGTTTTTACTTTCTATGAAATTATAAAATGTTCTTTGTTATGACATCCGATCATAGGAGAATGTTTTTAGGATTAATCGTGTGAAAACTATAGTAAATCAGGAATTGATTAATAAGTAAAATTTGAGGGTGTTTTGATTGGCGGTCTAGGGAAGTTCAGAATTTAGGGATGGTACTCCTTCAATAGATAGCAGGAAGTGCTACTAGGTGCCCTTTCATGGTGATTCCAGTAGCTGGGATATATCTTCAGGTAGCCAGTAGAGGTGTTAAATGGTTTGGAAGTGTGGGAACATGAGACTGTAGTGCTAGAGAGACCTAGTTGAGTGTCGATCATACAGTAATATAGAGAATATTGAGTGTTTTGTAGGATTTTCTCACTAGAATATATTGAGATGAGATCTATAATAACTCCATGTAAAATATAGATCACACAAATTTTTCATCAGTAATGGAATTGGAGTTTTTCAGTCTGTTCATACCGAGGAGGTGGTCATGACCCTGGTATCAAGATGATAGGTTTTTAGCGATAGCATGGTGGATCATCTTAGGGTAACAAGGTAGGGTCACAAGACATCGATACATGTTAGACTTTTGAGATGGAGGAGACTTATATGGAGCATGATCCTGGACCCTCTCTGGTTAAGGGTACCATTATAGTTTCCTCAGTTTTATCTTTTTCCCTTTTTGATACAAGGGCTTCCCATAATTTTATATCTATTTCTATTGTGGAGACCCTTGGCCTTTGTATCTTTACTTTTGACGATGATATGATGCTAGAAACTCTGTTGGGGATTAGGGTGACTATTGTACATTAGTGCATGGATTTCCATCATTATGGTGTTCGGTGACACTTATTAGGGGACCTCTATGCCTTAGAGATTACATGAATCGATGTCATTCCACGATAGGCATGTTGGTCTCTTTTTTGGTCATTGTTGACACCTATCAGTATATGGTGAGTTTCATGTCACTATATGGAGGATAATTTTTTCAAAAGGGAGAATATGATGTCTAGGAGAGTGGAGTAGGACCCAAGTATCATTGTTTTGGAGGAATCACATCCCAGATTTCTAGCATAAATAATGATGACCAAGGGACTTCACAGATTGACTTTCCTCCAGTGGTGGATCATTTTGGAGATGTATTTTTGAATGAATTTTCTAGTTTACCTCTAGATTGAGAGGTGGATTATTCTATTGAGCTTGTCCTGGAGCTTTATTGGTGTGCATTCCTCGTTATAAGATGACCACAACATAATTACAAGACATTGAGAAGAAGCTAGAGGAGTTACATGCAACCGTTTTCATTGGACTCTGTATTTCCTCTTCTAGTTTTCCTACCTTGTTACAAGAAGTTTGACGAAACCCTCAGACATTGTGTTTATTATATAAAGCTAAAACAGTTGATGTTCATGAACTTATATCACTTTATGAGGAATTATGATCTCTTTGATTAGCATCAAGGATCCCACATTTTCTAAAAGATTGACATGAGATCTGGTTATCATCACTCGTGCGCTATCCCATCAGATATACCTCTTAATACCATTCAAAGTAGTTGTGGTCTATATGAGTATTTGGTTGTGTCATTCGGTCTCATGAATGCACCATCAATTTTCATGGCTATGATGAACTGAGAGTTACATCCTTACATGGATTCATTAATGGTGGTCTTCATTGATGATATCTTGGTGTAATCTCTCACATGATAAGACCATACCATCCATCTGAAAATCATATTAAGTACACTAAGATGATCATAATGATGGTAAACACACAAATACAACTATTTAATGGACCAGATTAATATATTGGGTCATTTAATCATAGATACTAGAGTATCATTAGACCTGGAGAAGGTGATAGTAGTATTTGTTTTTGGAGAAGCCGAAGAAAGTCATTTAGGTACATGTTTTCTGGGGATGGATGGTTACTACAACACTTTATTCATGATATTTCATGCTTAGGAGTGCCATTGATTTGACTGACTGATATGTGTGAAATGTAGTAGTGGATAGTTTCATGTGATTAATGCTTTTAGGGGTTGAAAGGGAGATTGAATTCATCACATATCATGATTTTTGAGGAACCGGGTATCTGTTACACCATTTACTGCAGCACATTAGTTATTGTGCTGGGAGCATTACTTATACAAGGGAAAAAAGACATTTTGTACGGGTTGTTGATATTGAGGCCACATGAGATGAATTTACCGACACACATTCTCGAGATAGCTGCAGTTGTGCATGCACTGAACTGTTGGAGACATTATCTTTTTGGGGAGATTATTGGGGTATACACTGACCACAAATGCTAATGTATATCCTCACTAAGTGTGATCTTAATTTGAGAAAGTAAAGGTGGGTTGAGTACCTTCATTAATTTGACTTTTATATCTACTTCCCACATTGGAATGGAAACATAGTGGATAATTATTTGAGAAGGAGGACATAGTTTCAGGATGTTCAGGATATCATAAGTTAGTTGAAACTTATGGATCTGTTCTTTGAGAATCCTTTGGAGCTGCACAAAAAATAGGGTATTATGATTCTCTATTCTATAGATATCACCTATTATCAACTTTTTATAGATATAATGTTGTATATATATGATTCCAAAGGTTTAATATTATGGTAGAGTGTGTTAATCGAGGACACTACTCCTAGGTTGATATTGGAGAGGATATACTTTTATATTTTCACAGGTGTGTATTGGTGTGAGCCGACATACACAAGGATAAGTTACATGTTTTTTATGACTCAATTTTTCATGTTCATTTAGGTTAACCTTGATGTATTGAGATTTACAATGTTAGTATTGATGGACAATAATAAAGAGGGATGTATATGGTTTTGTTATGAATTGGTCCACCAATCAGCAGGTGAAAGAGGATAATCGGTAACCAATAGAGATTTTAAAATTGTTATGCATTACCATGTGGAAATGGAATTATGTCATGATGGATTTCATGAGTGTATTTTCAAGGATTCCTTTTGGAAATGATTTAATATGGGTTGATGTTGATAGAATCATAAAGGATCTCCATTTCCTTCTTATCATGGAAACCTTCACTGTTGATGAGCATGGAATGTTGTGCATCTGAAAGATAGTATATTTTCATAGGGTTATACACTCTATCATTTGATATAGGGATTACATGTTTACATATCATTTTTGGACTAGACTACAAAGGTATTTCGGTACATAGGTACATCTGAGTACAATATACCATCCCCAGATAGATGGCTAGCCCATGCACATGATTCGTGATTTGGAGAACATGCGTAGATCATGAGTCCTTAATATCAGGGGATCTTAGGAGAGAAAAATATCCCTGGTATAGTTTTCCAACAATAATAGTTCTTTAGAAAAAATTTAGAGGGAATATTATGAGGCTTTGTATGGTAGTCCATTCTGATTACCCTAAGGTTTTATGAAGTTAGGAGTGATAGCTATGTTGAGACCCCGTCTTTCCCAAGAGACCAATGAAAAGTTAAAGTTTATTCGGAAGAGGATGGATACTGAACAATATAACCATAAAAATCATGATGCTCAATTGATATGACCTTGGGATTTATAGGTCATAGATCAGGTTTTACTACGTGCCACACTGAGGTTTGGACATAAGAGGATTGGGAGATAGAGGAAGGTTTCACCGAGATACAACAGGTCATTTGTGGTTTTTGAGAGAGTCCGGTCAGTTGCATATCTTTTGTAGTTACATTAGATGCACCAAGCTATGCATGATGACTTTCATGTTTATCATTCTTGAAGTTAATTTTAAAACCTGTAACCTAGATTTCAACCCGATGATTTCAAGTTTGAAGTAGATTCATCCATTGAAGAGAACCCTATTAGGATTGTGGATTACATCACAATACTTCACTATGGTCAATCTGTTCCTCTGGTATGGGTACTATAGCAATACATGTTATTGCAGGATGAGACGTGGGATTGGGAGGCCGATGATTAATCTCAATGACTAGAGTAGTTCTCATATTGTTCTTCACCAACCTTGGATGGGAAATTCATGGAAGAATTACTTTACGGGGGATATTTGTAAGTACATAGATCATATTTTCTGGTATGGATCTTGTTTGCTAATTTTTTCATGATATGAATTAATTGAATATTTAATATGTACATGCCATGTACTTAACATCCCATGTACAACCTTGTTTAGTCCGTGTAACAGCTAAAAACATGGTCGTGTGGTTACCAGGAAGACATGCTTATGTCAGGGGGAAGATGATGATACTAAATGAAATATAGAGTTAATGAACATGTCATGTAATATTAGTTTTATTTAATATATTGGACTATAGTCACATATCATGTCTAGAAACACCTTCTTCCTATCGTGTTTCATGTAGGAGCACTTCCGAATGACAGACGAAGTCCGAACCCTCGATTCTTCATCCAACCACTGATAGAGAAACTGTCGGGTGCTTTGGAATCCCACTGGTGAGTTCTCAAACTCACTTGATAACTTCTTAAAAATTCATCCTCTATATTTAGTTATTAAAGGTTCCTAATTTTTTACCTTTTAATAGATATTCGCTTATCTAGACCAATTCATGGTTCGACGTTGAAGTATATTAATCCTATGACATAGAAGTTGGTAGGTTGTGGCTTTCACTATTTTATTTTGATCATATATTCTAAAAGTTCTGTATGCCCATGTTTTTGTGTATTTATATAATATAAATTCATCAGTGTTTTTACCTAATATGGGTTTATTTATTGATAAAGGGTTGTTTATCATGTGTAATGTTACATACCTTGCCAAATGGACACCCCATCAGTGTGTTTTCCCATGTGGGATTGTTTATGGTTGTTGGGTCTAGGTTTCCATGAGGTGCACCCTCTTTTCCAGGAATTGTTGATTAGTATGAAAATTGATTATGTGAAATGTTGTGATATTGTTTATAAATGATTATCTATGGAGTAGATATGGATTACATGCTCTACATTATATGTTAGTAATGTTATACTTCTCAAATAGACCATTAGAGCCTTGGACCAGGAATTCTGAGGGGACATTCAAATTATTTTCTTTGATATGATATGCACACTATATTTTTATAATAGATAGTGAAAGATTTGGACTAGAATGAATATAGGGACTTCTAGATTATTTACACATGGCTATGAGAAACATGGTGTATAAAATTTACCAGAAGGGATTATACAGTGAGAACTTTCCTAAACGGCTGTTTTTATTGAATTGAGGCAATGATGATCCAAAGGGGTTATAAAGTGAGAGATTTCCAAAGGGATGTTATTTAATGAATAGATTCTATGTTAGGAAAATGGGGATATACCATGGGAGCTTTCCTAGAGGACCATTTCTGAATAACGGAATGATTTTGATGAGTCTTCCAAGCCTATGAAGAAGCATGGATGTAGTTTCCCTTGATATTAAGAAGGACTTCAGAGACATTTTTTTGTAACATTACATGGGGGAAATAGATAATTGGAAATATCCTGGGGTTACATGATTCAAAGAATGAATAATAAATGGTAAATGAATGTAATTTACAACAGTACGATTTTTTACTTTTGAGTACTTCCTATTTTCTTTCTTCATTGTTGCATATTATCTGCTATAAAAATTACCTGATAGTTAGGAACCTAGATTTTTCTTATTGCCTATTGGGATTCATTTCAAACCCTATTTTTTCATGATTTTGGACCTAAAAAGTTTATATGAATGAGGGTATAGATAAAGGCAATCACATTTTCTCATTAGGCACTTGATTGATGTTTGATCTGGACAGCATAAGACCATGATGAGGGTTGTGATGCTGTCGGAAGTTACTTGATTTCTATTTTCTTTGATTTTATTGTATTTATATGATTTTTTTCATGTGTTGGATCCTTTCGTAAACACATATGACATGCATCATTATATATTTGATACAAATTAATTTTATTTTTCTTTAAATCGTCCGTCGTATATTTTTGTTTGGTATTATTAGTTCTTCTATTATTGAAATCTGTTTTATACTGTGTATACCATACTAATGAGAGAATAGTGGCCTTAGTATCCCACCATGTCCCTCGATTCTAATTATCATCATCTAGTGTTTGGGGAAATGTTCCTGAGGTCATGTGACCAACCGGGTTTGTGGCACCTTTGGGTAACACCCAGATCTGGTACATTTCATAAATTTTAAATCCACATATAACACATGGAAATAATATTTTATATAGTAAAAATTAATTATAGATATAATATTTGAATATTGAAAGAAATGATGAAATAATATAACCCAATGAGAAGGAATTTATTTATGAAATTATTTTCTACTTGGTAATGCATAATTCAATTCCCATTTGATGAAATTATTCAATTTTAAACAAAAAAATCAAGAAAATATAATTTATCCAGATATTATATGTTAATGTGGTGATATTTAAGCCATATATATGAAATTAGGTGAACAATATTAAACTATGTCTCAATGAATGGAAATTGAGATGAAGTCCTATATTAATAAGTAACCTATTGAATAGAATATGCACAAGTATTAATAATAAAATTAAAATATAAAAATAATTGAGAAAAAAAATCATGTTATATTTAATCAAATGTGTAATTAGGTATAGAACAGACAAGAAATTATGAAAATGGTGTATGCCTCACTGAATGAAATTTGGGATAAGAATCTCTTTCCTTGTGTTTTCTTTTGTGTTAACAAAATTTAACACCATTATAATGATTTAAACTTCTGAATGGAATATAAAAGAAAATTAATTATATTTATAATATCATATATTATTCATTTATGAATATTTATCTTCCACTTGTTTATAAACATTCAATATTTTAACAATTTCCCATGTTAATTGCCTAGTTTGTTCGAATGTTTTGACATATTATTTGTGGTTCCTATTATATAGATCATGATTTAATAAAATCCATAATTTATACCATGATATAAATATAATAAATATTTATTTTATTTTTATTGGTAATAATCTATAATATTTGGAGATTGGAAATGAAATTAACCATTCATGGAGATGGTATGCCATATCTACACATTAATGCAACCTTTATTTCATTTCAATATTTAAAAGAAATAAAATTAAATTATATATATGAATATTATAAATATATTATATTATATATTTCATATATTTTACATATTAATATTAAAACCAACTTTTATATATTTTCTTCTATATTGTGAAGGAGTCCCATCACTTTGATGAGGCCGTAGTCTACAATTCCAAAAATGATGTTATTGTACTTACAAAAAAAGGGATTTATAAATTTTTTAGTTATATAATAATTAAAAAAGAATAAATTTATTATAAATATATTATATAACATATATGAAAGTATTTCAATCATAATTCCCACCATATTAGGTGGTAAAGAATGAATGAACAATCATTGTTTCATGAGGTGGTAGTTCCCAATACACAAACGGTACATTCCTCATCCATTAGATGGAAGTGAATATAGGAATAGGATGAACCCATAATATAAAAAGTATAAGTATATTTTGGATAGTTTTTTTATTATGTAATAAAGGAGTAATCAAAATTTAAGGAGTGGATAATGAAAATATTATAATAGAGATCGAGGAAGGATGTTACCTTTTCAATGGGTAACCCCTATTTGTTTGCACAAAAGTGATTAGTTGGTTGTATTTATGAAAAAAGGGTGGATTACATTATGAGTTTAGGGATATATAAAAGTTATTTGTTCTGTTAATGATAAATATATTGTTTCGTGAGAGGTGTGTGGAAGTGGAAGGTGTGAGTTCCTTTGTAAATTATAGGAAAAGTGACATTTTTGAATGTTTTTTCAATGGGAATTCCACCTAATTTTTTCCGATCACATGAAGCTACAATTGTATGAAAATATAATATCCAATGTATTAGAGGGTCTAAATATGGAGATAATATTTATTTTCATAATTTTTATAACTCATTTTGGCCCTTCGGTTTAAGGATTAGTCCCTTGTTTTTGTATCTTTTTTCTTTAACATTATAATTATTTGTAACTTCATTCACTAATATTTTTGTTCAAAACGTTTATGTTGAATATATTAGAAATTAGAAATTATGATTATTCCAAATATGGAATCAATTTTTTCTAAATCCCAATCACATAATTAGTATAAATCAATTTAAATTTAATTCTACAAACGTGACAACGATGGAGGAGTTTAAAGTAAAAATGTTAAATGGGTTAAGATAGTTCTATATCCAATTTCAAATAGAAATTTACTAAAATTATCTAAATAATATTAATTTAAATTTATTTCATATAATTTGAAATTATGAAAATATAAAATAGTATTCATCCTTATAAATAAAATAGAAAAAAACCATTTTTGAACTTAAATTTTTTATTTTTCACTAGTCATCAAATGACGAAACAACAAATAAAAAACCAAAAATTAGGTTAATATAATTGTTATATTCATATTTATAATATTATTTTTATTTTTACATATATATTTATATAAAGTAAAAATTGGATTTAAAATAGGTTCTCCATTAAATAGTGGTAAAAGTGCCTCTATAAAAATATATGTTTTTATGTATAATACATGGTTTGTTCTTATCATATTCAGAAAAAATATATTGTATTAATATAAAAACTATATAATATAATGTGTGTGTGTGTGTGTATATAAAATACAGTAATATAACTCACTAAATATAGTTAATTTGATTTATTATGATAAAACTGCGTTGTGAGCATAAAAATAATGAATTTTTTTAATATTCAATTTGATCTTATATTCATTTCTAATTAATTGGTATGAAATGAATTAAAATATATATTTTCATTAGTTACTTAATCATGTCCATAAGTAAAATTTCATTTATAGGTTATATCTTATTATATTAAAAGATTATATTTGAATAATCTGTTTTAATTTATTAAAACTCAGTCCAACATTTTACACAAGATGTCAAAAAAAATCATTTTTCTCATGAAGTAGACTAACTCTATATTGAATCCATTTCAATATATATCATAGATTTATTTTATTAAAAATAATAATTTTATTTTTATGTCTCTTATTATTATATTCCCTTTACAATCCTGGTATTCCTTTTTTAATCGGTATAGAATAAAATGTTCTTACATTAGAATATTAAGGAAATATATTATATTCTGTATATTATATATATGGAGATATATCTAGGAATGATTGCATTATGTTGACTAGGAATAGCTATTCATTGAGGTTTATGTTACTATTAAGGGTTCCTTCAGTTGTATTTGAACTAATTAGAGATGTCCCTTAATAGGAATTTTTCCTTGCTGTGTATTCTTTTTGGTAATATTTGAATCATTTGGAGATATTATAGGAGTGGGAGATCCTTATATATGATCTGTATAATCTTTTCTGAGTTAGTTATCACATTTCTAGATGGAATTTTTAAATGGATTATTGAATGTAATGTATTTGAAATTTCATTGTAACCCAATATAATGTTAATATGAATATTTATATAGTTGGGTGTCAAGTTGAAATGGAATTTTTGAGACCATAGAGTAATGAGGAAAATATATTAAATTTATAAATATTTTATATCAAGCACATGAAATATTTTATAAATAATGTAATTTCACCTGAATGGTGTTCCATACGTTATATCAAAGACTTCCTTTAAAACTAGAATATAGGATTTACCCCAGGAATGACAAAACCATTATATGTGTTTAGTGTTTAACATAAGTGAAATATTTGGAATATAACTAAATAAATAATTTTTTATATTTATTTATTCCCCATATCCTGGATCCTCACTATTTTATCCCATTTATGAGAAATTCATATGGTATATCATATTACTATAGGGGTATAGAGAGTGATCATAGAGAATATCATGGAAAAAATGATGTTATTAGGGATCAATGATCAGTGAGGAGTAGTTATTATTCAACAATAGAGATCAATAAACATGTAGTGACGACATCAAGGAATATTTCTTCAACAGTGATTGATCAAAACTAATATTGTGGTATTTGTTAATGTTTTTTTAATTTTATATTTATTATTCAAGGTCAAATGTTATATAATAAATCTTATAATTAATTCACTGTTCTAATATTGATTTACAGTTGATTGATTTTTAAATATGAAATTTTGAATTACATGGTTATTTATTTATTTTATTCATTAGTAATTATCATGATAAAAATTTATTCCATGCCAAATAGTAGTGGGGGGTTGCTTCTTATGTTTTTAGTTTTTCATTTCCCATATCTTTCTACATAAATTAATTTTTAGTATTTTCTTTTGTTTGATAGTTTCAAAAATACCAAGTGACTGGTCATTATACAAAAATTATTTAATGAGTAGTTCATCAGCACATGATTGTGTTTTAGATAGTTAGTACAATTGAAGATAATGATTAAAAATAGCATCAAATTAGGTGTTTCATTAATGTTTTTGTCAAATAGTTTGAGTGTTCAATCTCTACTGTTACATGAGAATGTTTTGCAAGTGGATTCATGTGGCTGTAATTTGGACACTAGTAATAATGAAGTTATGTTCATCCTATTTTTTCTATGATTATATTCATGAATGATTTAGTTTTAGTGTAATTTTTGGAATGAAACATTAAATTTGTGAGATTTTATGAAAAATCCCAACATACATGAAATGTAGCTTAGTCAAATACACTATGTCATCCAAATTTATCATTTTATGTGGATTCAACATGGACTAAAATATAACATAATGTCTTTTGAGTCTATATGTTGTATATCTCTTACATGAAATTATTACCATGTACCTAGATTACACATAAAAGAATCTATATTGTGAAACAATCAATGTGTATCATATCTTATACCCCATATACTTTTTAAGATGGTTCATAATGTATTGGGTGTACAATATAATGTTTCCATTTGGCCCCACGCACTGTGTATGGTGGGGAACACACCATGTACATTAGAGGGTATATGGTCATTGGAATATGTCACACACAAAATGTTGTCATAGCCACTATAGCCCTTATGGGTAAGAATACAACCCATTTACATTGGTAAGTACTTTGACATTTTCAAATACTCAAACATGGATATTGTACAGATAAACAACCTATGTATATAGGCACATGCTATAGTTCCATGGATAGACAAACATCACCCTGAATTCTACGTAAATCTCTAAGAGTTGGGCATTATTTTGGACATTCCTTGTTTTTTGGGAAATTAATTTCATGTAGGATTGTGCAATATAGGATGTTCCAAAACTAGTGAGAAAAATCAGGTATCTGAACAGACATTTAATGTAAACATTAAAGGGATGGGTGTATTCCTTTTTCATTCAATTTCATCTTTATTGTGTGTTTGGGTGAATTGCATCATAATATTTTTATCTGGATCTATTTATATATGGTATATTCCCTTAGTTCTCCCTTATTATGGTACTATTCGACATCAAGTCCTGATCCTAGGATTTGATCCCCTCTAAAGGATTAATCTTAGATCGACTTACATAATCCATTAATGAGACATGGAGTTTTATCCTATATCATTGTCTTATTTTTAGCAGTGTATTTATGAATAATAATCAGAAATATTCTTTGTTTTATGATCCCATACTTAGTGGGTTATTCAAATTATGGTCAGGTATTCTCTATAGGTCGTGGGTGTGATCCTGTATCTATATATCAACAAATATTATCATTCGATGACATGTATACCAATCATGTTTTTATCTCATACAAGACCTTTAATTTTAGTTATTTATATTTCATGAAATGAATTAATGAGTGTCTCTTATTTGATGGGTTCCATAAGTATGGTAATACAAATTTAGTGGGACTACATCCTTGTATTCCACCAGTGATGGAATGACTCAAGTAGTGCTTCCACCTAGGAGAGTATTTTCGTTTCCGATTTTAATATATATCCAAACCAGGTAGTGTTGTTATGAAAAAACATAGAGATAAAATTTCAATTTTGAACATATATAGGTTAATATTATATATTTTTAAGTCTCATATTATAACTGAGATACCATTGTGGTGAGGAGTTTGCTGATCTCTTGATTCCTTGTGTTCGGTAATTTTGGTGTGTCCCACATGGCATGTTTACACTCACAACTACATGGGCTCTTTCTGCACATGTCGTCGTTTATGTATATAAAATGTGTTTTTTATGATTCCTAGTTGTACCAACCTCTTATATAGAATAAATATAGCATAGATGTTCCATATAGAACTCTGATTGGTCATGATGTTTTGTTTGGGTAGTAGACACTATGTTGTCAGGATATTGGCTTCATTTACAATTTTAGTTGGATTATGATTGGAATTTTTTCATTTTGATATAATATCGTTTTAATATTATGTGGGATCATTTTTATGAATTGATATATAGTAAACAAAATTTTCCATATTATACTAGAGTGTGTAGATGTGTCTGTGTGAATAGTTATTATAGGCTAAGTTTTGGATCTGAATCTACAGATTATACACAAGAGGTGGGTGAATTGTGTCTTTTACAATTTTTCGGTAACTATTTGATTGGACAAGTTCTGTACTATATGATTTATCAAATTTGATCATGCAACAGAAATAAATAAAAGCAAGGACACAAATATGTATAGTGGTTAAGGGAATAGAAGGCCCCTAGTCCACTCCACCAATGCTCAACTCCACGAGCTTGGTGATTTTGACTATCAGGTCCTCTTTTCCACAGACTGGTTCATAACTGAGTATAGGCAGTTTACACCTTTACAAACCAAGGTAAAACAAAGAATTATGGTTCAAAAATGTACCAACACAGCATAGTACGACATGCTGGTTACTCAAGAATAAAAAGAATTTCAGAAAGAAGTTCTCCTGTTGTTCTTCACAATTGCAACGGAATGCAATTGACAGCAGATAGATCGTCGTCTGTAAAAATATTGATATTCAGGTTGAAGCAGTTCTGAATCGATCATGTTGCAGTAGATATAGAGATATAGTTCACAACTTCAGCAGTAGTGAATCCACAGAAGATATTCGATACAGAACAGGTGAATCTTCTATCAAGTTCCTTCTTCTTAAAAGAAACAGAGCTTTGATGCTTTTTTTGGAATCAGCAGATCAATTGTGGATTTATGAAGTATCTGTTTTCTACATTTATAATAATAGATCGATCACCATACACATACGTACCTGGTGTTTCGGAGAGAAAATATATCATAAAGCTGAGTATATCTCCTGCACATTTAGATGTATACAAGTCTCCTTCTAATTCACAATATTCAAAATTTTGAATTTACAGTGAAGTCATATCTTCCTTTCAGACTAGGAATAAAAATCTCCATTTAATTCAATCATAAATACATTGATAAAATGGATTTGAATCAGTCAAAGTTGTAATTTAAAAACAACATTAAATCCGGCTTGAAATCCGCCCCGAAATCTGCTTGCTGATCGATGTATAAAAATAATGACAGTCAAAATTTCTGATGCCAAACGTAAGGTTGATGACATGGCCTCCAAACGTAGGGTTGATAACATAGTCATCAATTGTATGGTTGAAAATGTAAGGTTGAATCATAAATGTAGGGTTGATCATCCATACTTTTTCTTCAACTCTCAAACCTACGACAAAAGATCCATACTTTTACTTGATCTGTACTTTTCCAAGATCGTATGGTTGTTTACAAAAGTAAGGATGATGAACCATACTTTTGAAAAACAAATGTAACATTTAGTACTTACATATGGTTCTTTTTCCATACTATGCTGATACCCAAAAATGTAAGGTTCTTCTTCTCTACATTGCTAAAAACCAAATTTTAAGGTTCCTTCCTAATGTAAGGTTCTTCATCCATACTTTACGGAAAACGTATGGTTATTTAACCATAATTTTATCTTATTTCCAAAATTATACACGCTTTTCATCCTTACGCTACGTTTATCCACGTAGGGTATGAGTAGTGATTCCAGGACGCGCTAAAACAGATTCTGCGATACATTTATCCACGTAAGGTATCAAAAGTGATTCCAGGATGCGCTAATGCAGATTCCGCACAAGTAATAAATTCTCCTTATTTAAAGAGTAAAATAAATTAATAAATTCATGAAAAATACTAAATAAAATCATTAGAAAATAACTAAGGGTATTTGTGAGAATCAAAATTATTCTAAAGAGATAGAGTATTATTCTCAATAACCTCCCCCTTTAAATAACAATATCAGTTATTGTGAAAACAATACTTTTCTCAACAATCTCCCCCTTTTATGATCACAAAAAACCCATCAAATAATTAATGAAATCAACTTTACAAAATTAATTACATATAGTTTTGAATATATAAAAATCATTTGTTCCTTAAATTTATTAATTTTTAACTCCTCCACCAAAAAGATAATTATATATCCAAATTTCTCAAAGATAATTATAAATCCCATTTTCTCATTTAATTATCCCCTAAATAAAATGAATTCTCCCCCTAAATAAAATGTTTATGTTTTAATGTTGTGTTTATCCAAATTCTCCCCATTTTTGTGATATCAAAATGAATGAAAAATCATGGATTTTAATACTTTTAATATTGAACTAAACTGTATGTAAATGCTTATTATTAACTGTTTATCAATAAATAAATCTGGTGTACTGGAAAATCAAAAATAAAGTTATTAAAAGAAATAGAGATAGAAACAAATAATCAATGAAGGAAATTTTCATTCAAAAACAATAGTATATACATGAAAATGATATACATAGGAAACAAGGTTTGGGTAAGATTGGCAACAGGTTCTATCTCCTCTGGATTGCAGACTTGATTTCTGTAAACTGTTCTCGAAGACCCTTTATCATCCCATATCCAAGATTGATAATGAGCTCTCTGTTCTCTTATGTCATATGAATATCCTCAATTAAATTAACTCTGAAAAACTCATGCATCATTTCCTTTTTTTCGACAAACACTGACAGAGTCTCTGATAACTGATTTAACAGGATTGTGACCGATGGCTCACTAGATGTCAGTTGAACAACTAAAAACATCTGATTTTCCAACAACACTGAAAAAGGAGAACTATTACATTGAAGATCTTGTAACCTATCATTCATGTTGCTCATCACAGTTGTGATAGCTTGAAACCTTCTGATTAAATCAGTTGAAGTACCGGATCCACTAACAGCACTATTTGCAACTGATGTAATTTTTTTCTCCATATAAAACTTCAAATCGGATAAATCTGACTTCATAACCATTTCTGATTTCAATTGTGTAACAGTAGTCAACATATCCTCTTTAAAAATTTCAAATTCGTTCCTTGAAACTATACACTCCTTCAGCTTTTTAAATTTTAAATGTTCTAAGTCTAAGGAATTTCTCAAGAAAACATTCTCAGATTCCAACTGAGAAAATTTTCTTGTACAGTTCTTCAATTTCATCATTTCTTGAATCTAAGTCACCCTGTGCTTGATTCATATTTACATGCTCTGGATGATGCAGCAGAACCCAAGGAAATGGTTCATCATTATATTTTCCTTGTTCTCTGTCATGAGAAGGTTGGTCCACAGTTATTTCCTTAGAGTTTTCAAACTCCTCCACAGAAAAAGCCTCCGGAAGTACCTCTGTTGGAGCTTCAGAAGCATGCTCATCACATTCATATGCATCTTTGTCTTCCATTGGAATTTCAAGAATAATATTTTCCGTAGTTTCCTAAGGTCTAGCCACTTATTCACTAGGCACTTACTCCTTCACTTGTTATTGTTAATGTGCAACTTCAACATCAGCTAGAATTTGTTGCTGAGTCTCCCTTTGAGCTTCTTCTGGAACTCCCGATTTCACTACTGGTTCTGTTATTTCAGTATCATCTTCCGTGGTCTTATCAACAACATCTTACCTTACAAAAGTATAAAAAATAAAGCTTATGTGGTTGTTTCCAATGCAGGGGAAGTATTTTTTTCATTGACATGTCTCTTTCTTTTTGATTGAAGTCCTTTATGACTTCTGTCTTCCTCAACATATTCCACTTCGAAGTGAATCCTTCTTGCTACATTTCTAACTCTTTATTCAGATTGCCCCTACTTGGACATAGAAGGATGAGCCTGAGCACTCTCTGAGTCCTCCTCATCTCCTACTAGAAAATGATTTCCTTTAATTGTTCTCTAGAAATTTCCAACCTTCCCTAAAGTTCCAGCATTAAATGTATTACTGTGATGATAGTTTACTCGAGCATCCACTAATCTCACCATGTCTTTCTTAAATAGCAGTTTAGAAATAAATCGACTGAAAGGGTAAAAATTCATCTGGGACTCAATTTGAAAGTAGTAACTGAGATACCTTATCATGTATCATGGAAAGTTTAACTTAATATCGCTTAACAGAAGAAACATTATATACAAATCAGGGTAAAAAATCATTTCCATTTCTGTCATTCTTGGAGCTATTCCAGTCTGAATAAATTTGACCAAAATCTTCTGATCAATCTCCAAATCCTTTAAAAACAGTTTCCTAATTGTATTAGTACCAAAAAAAAGACATGACAGATTTATGCACAAAATCTCCAACATTTTCAATTCGAAATGAAAAAAATCTCTCATGAGGGTAGTTGAGAATCTGACCAATCTCTACAAATGAGATTGAGAAATCCCTATCCTATATCTTAGACATCATACTATCCTCAATATCCCCTAGGAAAAACTGTACAGATTTGAAGAAGTATCTAAGTTCTATTTCATACCGAAATTTCGTATTTTCACTATTGAACATCTGTTCAAGATTCTGAAACCACAGCGCATGCTTCAACAACAGATTTGTCTGAAATAACCAGTCGAGATCGATTACCTTTACCTGTAAAATTATTCTTCCCTTGGAGCATTGTCTCTTGGCATTGCTTGGGTCGGGTTTACTGTATCTTTTAGTCCTTTATATTTCTGCGAGTGTCTCTGATTGTTTGAAGGATAGGGTTTCAGAGGTTTGAAGATTAGGGTTTAGTAGAGGAAGTGCAATTTTCGGATTTCAAAAAGGTTTCGATAAAAGTGAAACATTTTAGAAGTCGAAAAGGCAATGACAGCCTTGATTCATGTGTAATAACTAATCATTACATTTATTGAAATCAAATAAAATTTTCATATGGCAAAAGAAAGAAAATCATAAACAATATTCAATAAACAAAATAAAATAAAAAAAATTATTTAAAATTAAATAAACCTAGATCCCCCTTAAAAAAATCAAACCTTGCAGTGGGAAGTGGTTTAATAAAAATATTTGCTAATTGAATTTCAGTATTTATAAATTCTAAAAATATATCCTTTTTAATAACATAATCTCTTAGAATGTGATTCCTTATATCAATGTTCATTGTTCTAGAATGACTAATAGGATTTTTTGAAATATTAATTGCACAAGTATTTTCACATAAAATAGTTGTATTATTAAAATTCAATCCAATGTCCATAAGAGTATTTTTCATCCACAACACTTGTGCACAACAACTGCCAGCATAAACATATTATGCCTCAACTGTTGACTGGGAAACTGAATGTTTTTTCTTACTAGACCATGATACTAAGGACATTCCTAAAAAGTGACATGTATCTGATGTGGTTTTTCTATTTAACATTCAACTTCCAAATTCAGCATCTGATTATGAAATCAAATTGAAATCAGAAGTTTTAGGATGAATAATAGATTGAAAAATAGTTTCATTTAAATATCTAAAGATCCTTTTAATAGCAATTAGATGAGATTATTTAGGATTTGATTGAAATCTATCACAAAGACATACTGAATACATTATATCTGGCCTGCTAGTAGTACGATATAACAAACTACCAATCATACCTTTATATTACTTGTTGTCAACTGATTTTCTAGTTTCATCCAAATCACGTTTTATATTAGTACACATAGGAGTTGTAAATGGATTGCTGTTTTCAAGTCCAAATTTCATAAGTAAATCATTAATGTATTTTATTTGATTTAAAACATTTCCAAAATCTTATTGAAATAATTCAAGAACCAAAAAATAAATTTAATTCTCCCATCATACTCATTTCAAATTCATCTTGCATTAATTTTGAAAATTCATGACAAAGAGTTTTATTAGTTGATCCAAAAATTACATCATCAACAAAAATTTGAACTAATAAATCACTATTTTTTACAATTTTCTTAAAGAGTGTTAGATCTACCAATCCAACAGTAAAGTCATTTTTTAAAAGAAATGAACATAATCTTTCATACCGAGCTCTAGGTGCTTGTTTAAGGCCATAAATAGATTTAGTAAGTTTAAAAGCAGAATCTGGTTTTTGAGAATTTTCAAAACCAGGAGGTTGCTCAACATAAACATCCTCCATTAAATAACCATTTAAAAATGTAGATTTATCATCCATCTTAAATAATTTAAAATTCATATAATATGCATAGGATAAAAGGATTTTAATGGATTCTATCCTAGCTACATGTGTAAAAGTGAAATCATAATCTATTAATTCTTCTTGATTGTGTCCTTTAGCTATTAATCTTGCTTTATTTCTAGTTATTGTGCCTTCGTCATCCTGTTTATTTCAAAATACCCATTTGGTTCCTATTACCGGATAATTCTTAAGAATTTCCACTAATTCCCAAACTTCCCTTTCTTTTAAACTAGTTAAATTAATCTTGCATTTCTATTACCCAACTTTCATCATCTGAAGCTTCTTCTATAGTCATGGGTTCATGTTGAGATAGGAAGGCAGTGAATTCCACTAGGTTTCCTAAGTTTCTTCTAGTTTTAATTCCTGTATATAAGTCACCTATCATTGTTTCTAAAGGGTGATTCTTTTGTGTCTTATACTGTGTAGGTAATATATTTAATGGTTCTTCAGTATCATTTCCCCTAAAGTGGACTGAATTTCTTTTATATTTTTTTCAAAATCAGTCATTAAGTTCTCATGTCTCATGTTATCATTAGAGTCATGTTCATCCATTTGATCTTTCCTTTTCTCAAAGGGATCAAATTCATCAAATTTCACATGAACTGACTCTTCAACAATCCTTGACTTCGTATTATAAACTCTATATTCTTCAGAGGTAGGAGAATATCCTAAGAAAATTCCTTCATCAGATTTTGGATCGAACTTACCAAGATTATCCTTGGTGTTTAAGATTTAAACCTTGCATCCCAAACCATTAAAGTAATTTACTATAGGATTTCTGTTATTCCATAGTTCATAGGGTGTCTTTTTCAAAATATGTCTAATTAAAACACTATTAATTTTATAGAAAGATATATTCACAACTTCTACCCAAAAAATATATAGGTAGACTATATTCATTTATAATAGTTCTAGCCATGTCATGAATTTTTCTATTTCTCCTTTCTATAATCCCATTATGTTGAGGTGTTTTGGGTGCAGAAAAGGTATGTTTAATACCCAAGATTGAGCAAAAGGAATTAAATTCTTGATTCTCAAATTCTCCACCATGATCACTTATTAGTGAGATTATATTGAAACCCTTTTCATTTTGAACAGATTTGTAGAGACATTCAAATAAAGTAAAAGAATAATTTTTAAATTTCAAAAAAGAAAATCCATGTAAATCTTGAATAGTCATCAACTAAAACATATACATATAATTTACCAGCTAAGCTTTGCTACTCTTGAGGGTCCAAAAAAATCCATATGAATATGTTCTATAGGATTAGATTTAGCAACCTTATTAACAGATTTGAAGGATGATTTGTGTTGCTTTCCATGTTGACATGCATAACAAAATTTATCACTTTCAAATTTGAGACAAGATAAATCAAAAACTAAATGTTTCTTAGATAATTTATGTAAAACATATACATTGCAATGTCCAAGTCTCCTATGCCAGATCCAAGATTCACTTACATAAGCAGTAAAGCAGTTTACTTACTGTTTATACAAGGAATTTAAATCAAATGTATAGACATTATCAGTTCTTAGTGTTTTAAATTTAAGAAGTTTATCTTTAGAAATAGTACAAAAATTGTTAGTAAAATCAATAGTAAATCCATCATCACAGAGTTGAGAGATACATATCAGGTTGTGTTTTAATCCTTGTTCATAAAGTACTTTGTTGATTGAGACTGTTTTTGGATCTCCAACAGTTCTAACGCCAATGATTTTTCCTTTGGCATTGTCATCAAATATGACTAGTCCTCCTTCATTTTGAGTGAGTGAAGAAAAATTCAATGAGTTGCCACTCATATTTCTTGAGTAGCCACTGTCCATTTACCATATATCTTTTCTTCTATGGTGTCCTGCTACCTGTAAAGACATTCAAACAAATTGCTTTGGGACCCATATTCTGTTGGGTCCTAGTGTGTTTGCTAGCAATGATATGGGTATCCATATTTGCTTTGTTCTTTTTAAATCAGCAGAATCATATAAGTCTTTTGAAACATAGGCTTTTTTAATAACACAAATTTGAGGTTATCTTAGAAACAGTTTTTAGTTATATGTCCCTTTGTCCCACAAATGTTACAATTAACATTTTTAGAGAAAGGAACAAAATAATTTTTATATATCCTAGGTTTTTCTCCTTTACTACCAATTCAAAATCACTCCTTTTTAATGAAAATTTTTCCAGGAATTTCATTTCATTAATTTTCTCCTTTTGTAAAATCCAATGCAGCTTGTTTGTAAGATTCTACTTCATTCTGCAGTGTTTTTATTCTTGATTCAAAATTAATATAGTTACTGTTAATCAAATTGTATTTATCAGTTAATTCCATATGTTGTTTCAGCATTGTATATCTTTCATCTGAAATGGATTTATGTATGTTTTTTATTGACTTGTGTTTCTTAAATAGTGAGTCATAACTTCCATCAAGCATATTTCAGTATGCTGCAAGTTTTTAATTTGTGTAACTTGATTTAGAATTTGAATTAGAGGAGTAATATGAGTGTACCTCATCAGTTTCAGCTATAAAACACATTTTTGATTTTGTATTGACTTCTCTTTTCTCTGATATTGACTCAGGAGAGCTGCTGGAGTCTTCAGATGCACTCCAAGTGGCTTTCATAGCTTTCTTGTCTTTCTGCTCAAAGTCATTTCTTTTGAAAAATTTCTTCTTCATCACATCTTGTTGTTGTGGAAAATCTGGTCTTCTATGCCCCATATATTTACATTCATAATATCTTACTTCCTTATTATCTCCTTTAAAAGATATTTTGAATCCTCTTTTCATGCTGTAGGACATTCTAAATTTCTTGGCTAGCTGAGCTAGTTCTTCATCAGAGTTTGATGAGTCAGAGCTTTCTGATTTATCATTGACTTCTCTATTTTTCATCATTCTATTATTTTGTAGTGAAGTAACCTTCAAGGAAGTATCTTCTCTTTTGATAATATCATTATGTTCATTAGAATCATCTTGTATTTCAGCTTCATACATCATCATAGTTCAAATCAGCTCTCCCATGGTTAGATCATTGACAGGAGTTGATTGTCTGATTACAGTAGATATACCATTCCATCGAGTAGGAAGTACCCTCAGTACTTTTAATTCGTGATCATCCTACTTGATAGGTTCTCCTAGAGCTGTTATATTATTGAATTTTTTTTTCAATCTCCCATTAATTTGGGTAATTATTTCTTTTTCAAACATTCAGAATGTATCAAATTTCAGTTTTGCAGTTGCATATCTCATTTGCCTAACATTGTCTATTCCTTAATATGCCACAACTATTGTTTTCCAAATATCATATATTGTTGGGCACTGAGATACTATGTTAAATTCATCTAGTCCTAGACCGCAGATGATTGTATTCATAGCCTTCGAAGTCATATCATACTCTGACTCTATAGCATCACTCTATGTCTCAGGATTTTCAAGAATTTCATAAGGTGTCAAAATCATTGAATAGACTTTATATCTGAGGTTTTTTTTGATATATTATCAAGCTCCATTTCCAGTAGCCATAGTTTTCTCCACTAAAATATCGTTCTCTGACCATCAACATCCCTTCTCTTGTATGAGTCATGATGCTCTGTTTGTATAATCTTTAATTGCTTCTAGATTGCTAAGGCACTATCAGAAGCTCCACCTCTAATACAAATTGCTGGATCTGAATCTAATGATTATACACAAGAGGGGGGGGGGTAAATGTGTCTTTTGCAATTTTTCGGTAATTGTTTGATTAAACTAGTTCTTTCCTCTATGATTTATCAGATTTGATCATACAGCGGAAATAAATAAAAGTAGGGACACAAAGATTTATAGTGGTTCGGGGAACAAAAGGCCCCTAGTCCACTCCACCAACACTCAACTCCACGATCATGGTGATTTTCACTATCTGGTCCTTTTTTCTACAGACCGTTTCACAACTGAGTACCGAAGGTTGACACCATTACATTCCAAGGAAAAACGAAGCCTTCTGGTTCAAACATGAACCAACACAACATAGAACGTAAAGCTGGTAACTAAAGAATAAAAATAATTTCAAAAAGAATTTCTCCAGTTTATCTTCACAATTGTAACAGAATGTAACTCACAACATATGGATCGCCATCTCAAGAAATATTGATTTTCATGTTGAAGCAGTATTGAGTCGATCCGGTTGCAGTAGATATAGAGATATAGTTCACAACTTCATAAGTACTAGATCCAAAGTAGATATTTGATACAGAACATGTGAATCTTCTATTTATTTCCATCTTCTTAAAAGAAACAGAGCTTTGACGCTTCTTTTTGAATCACCAGATCAATCATGGATTTCTGCTGTCTCGGTTTTCCACCTTTTTTAAAATATATCGATCACCATACACATATGTACCTGGTGTTTCAGATAGAACATATATAATAAAGCTAAGCATATCTCCTTCACATTTAGATCCATAAAAGTCACCTTCTAATCCGTGATATTCAAAAATTTTAATTTTCAGAGAAGTCATAATTTCTCTTATGACTCTGCATAAAAATCTCCTTTTAATTTGATCATAAATCCTTTGATAAAACAGCATTGAATTAGTCAAAGTCATACTTTTAAAACAACTTTAAATCTGGCTTTAAATCCGTACAAAAATCAGCTTGCTGATCTCTGTATGAAAATAACATCTGTCAAAATTTCGGACGCCAAAGGTATGGTTGATGACATGGCCTCCGAACCTAGGGTTGATAAGATAGTCTTCAAACGTAAGGTTGACATTTTAAGGTTGAATCATAAATGTAGGGTTGATCATTCATACTTTTTCTTCAACTCTCAAACGTATGGAAAAAGATCCATAATTTACTTGATCCATACTTTTCTATGAACGTATGGTTGTTTACAAAAGTATGGTTGATGAACCATACTTTTGAGAAATAAATGTAACGTTTAGTATTTACGTATGGTTCTTTATCCATAATTTGATGATTACCAATAATGTAAGGTTCTTCTTCCATACATTGATGAAAACCAAAACCTAAGGTTTCTTCCTAACATAAGGTTCTTCTTCCATACTTTCCTGAAAACTTATGGTTGTTTAACCATATTTTTCTCTAATTTCAAAAAGCATACACGCATTTCATCCTTACGCTACATTTATCCACATAGGGTATGAACAGTGATTCCAGGACATGCTAAAGCAGATTTCGTGCAACATTTATCCACATAAGGTATGAGTAGTGAATCCAGGACGCGCTAAAGAAGATTCCGCACAAGTAATAAATTCTGGTTATTTCAAGAGTAAAATAAATTAACAA
This sequence comes from Viscum album, assembly GCA_963277665.1. Lineage (NCBI taxonomy): Eukaryota > Viridiplantae > Streptophyta > Magnoliopsida > Santalales > Viscaceae > Viscum > Viscum album. Next base: position 180,608,552 of record OY728123.1, read on the forward strand.
ATTCCTGCAAAAATACTAAATAGAATCATTATAAAATAACTAAGGGTATTTGTGAAAATCAAAATTATTTTAAAGAGATAGAGTATTAATCTTAATAAACATCCCCTTTATATAATGTTATTATGTATTGTTGAAAAACAATACTTTGCTCAACACTAAGGCCCCTCATATTTGTGTTATGTCAACTATATTTATATCCCCATCCACAAGACTGTTTTAGGATGGATTGTGGTGACATTATTGGATTAATATTCTCTAGGTTGTCCATGTAGGTTCATGTTATGAAATTAACCATTATTAGATGAGAAAATTATGGTTTTTGTATTATTGGTTCACCAAGGAGGAAAATATATTGGTTGAGTTGATGATATTACTAAGATAGTTCTTGTTTTTTTTATTTTTTCGTGATATCCTAGGATTATTTTTTATAAAGATAATACAAAGAAATAAGTCTCTTTTTCTATGCATGGTGGATGAGATTGTAAATTGTATTATTTATCATTGACCGTAGCCTCATAGCCCCATTTGGAAAAAAATATTCTATAATGTAGCTACTGAAAAAACAAAGTAACAATAAAAAAAATTTAAAATCATTTTGAAATAGAAATATTTCTATATATACTTTTAAAATTAATATAAAAGGGATTCCAACCTCAAATATCATTATATGTAATGAATTTAAAGCTAATAAAACATGAAAAATCCCAAAAAATCATTTTAAAAAAGTGGGATCCATATGATTAAAACAAAATACAATCCCTCAATTTAGAATAATGCATGTTATATGATTAAGTTGAAATGGAATTTTTACCATAATGCTTGATAAAATCAGAAGAGGGAAGATTCAAGAAAATAATATATTGAAAACCCATCATAAATCATTAAATACTGTTAACGTTTCAACTAATGATATGGGGGAGGCATATAAGGAACCATTGACAATCATAGGTGTCATATTAGTAGGATAAGTTCCCCCCAACATTGATAAAATTGTACAAGTGGAACAGATTAAAAACTACCATTGCAAAAATGGTAAACCACATTAATGATGTGAATAATCAATCATGTCATGAATGGATTCATTCCCCAAATAATCATAGCATTAAACATCCCTTTCTTTGTGTAATTGGATTCTTCCCAAAAATAAGAAGGCATCCTAAAGGGATTTCATATTGGAATGTTAATGTGTTTTTGGTAGTGAAATCTCTATTCATAGTGTAAAGACCCGTAAAAATCAAGGGAATTTTTTTTTCTTAATTTTCCTTGGGATTTTACAAGAACGTGGTTTCTGGAGGCACTTGATTATGAGGCCCGTGTTCCTGGAACATTTTTCTGAAGTTTAGCTCGGTTAAGTTCTGTGAACGAATGAGTGGGTTTCCCTAACTTTTGAACCAGTGCTCAGAATCGAATTCGTAGGGCACCGATGAATTCGCAGTGCCAGTAATTTCTTAGGAACACCTTTTTCGGAGTTGAGTTTACATGTGAGGAGTTGTGAAAATTTGTGGGAGTTAAAAATAAATATTGAGCTACAATTTTTATTTTTACTAAGTGGTTAACCTTTGTGAGGATGTTGCATAACCACCTAAGAGAGGTTATAAGGGAGGTGGGGCCCACATGAACCCCACCCCTTCATTTTCCCTAACCCCCTTAACCTCTTTTTAATGAAAACTTTTAATAAAGTGGTTTATATTCAATTTTTGAATTTTAAAACTTAAGTCATGATAATAAAATAAGTGAAGCACTTATTTTATTTTTGGTTAGACTTGTTGTGTTGAGAGGGGATTGGGGAGAAAAAGGGGAGGTTTGAAGATCTTCATATTCTTTGTCGAAGAATGTGATGAACGCGAAGAATGAAAATAATGCACCGATCTCCGATGAAGAATGCCTAATACTTGGAGATTGATTATGCGACACCGTATACCGTGACTCCAACCACGTTCCTTCTGCGATGCCTTCTTCTGCGACAATCAATTCCATGACGTTCCATTCCGTGACGAGCCTTCATTCAACAATGCTTCAGGTCGGGGATTTTTTTTGTTCGTGAATACTCCCATTGTCGTTCTTCGTGAAACTTTTCCACTTGCTATCGATTAACGGGAGGGGGCCGGACCGTCCAAACACGGCCGAGCCTCCTCCCTTGTATGTTGTGTTAATGCGGTTCGAAGGAAAGCAGCACGGTGCAACGGCACCCCGCAGGATCATACGGCAAGGGTGTGCGGCGCCGTCGTGCCACGCCATTGAAGTCGAACAAAGGCACGGCGCCGTCACGCCGTTCCAGAGAACCTCGAAGGATCCTCGAAGACACTGGGGCCGGAGTGGGGTCGCGGCGGAGGGGCACGGCTCCGTCACGCCGTGCCAGATGGACCAAGGCTGCGACATAGGCCGCCGCGGAGCAGGGACAGGCGGCAGGTTCCGGGCCGCCGATGTCCGAGCAGGGGTAACGACCCATGCCGGTCCCTAGACAGTAGCGGCCATATGGATGGAGTGGGCCAGCCGGTCAGTGGAGTATCCATGGGTTACGACCCCCGGCTGGTCGAACAAGAGCGGCCCCACATGGGGGGTCGCGGTTACGATCAGGCGGGGGGCAGCGCGCCCCCCCGTACCCCCTAACGCTCGGCCGTTTCGGCCAAGCCACCTGGCCAGCGCCAGCGCACCAGGCCGGACCACCAGGCCGGGCCGTGCCCAAGAGGGTCGTCCCTAGACCTGAGTCAAGTCGACCCAGTTCGGGCTGACCCAGGGGTTCTCAGTCCAGATTGGTCCGGGCCCGAAACCCGAACTTCCGGACCTCTGTCATTCTTTTTCCCATAACATGGGCTAAGGAACTTTGATCGACGCACTGTCAGCGGTGATGCGATCCTTGGATCGAGATATTCGTTTCGATATATTACGGTCAAGGTTTCAGAGTACTTTGTGTTTGGCCAGGATGGTTCGAGCACGAAACCCATCGGGCCCTCAGAGCGGAAACACTTATAACTTGAGCTCCGGACGTCCGATTGATGTGACATCGACTTTGTTGGATTCCTCTAGGTGTGACGCACCTTTTGGCTTACTCCGCTCGATATTTGGACGCATATGGAGTACGGTTGGGTTGGTTTTGACTTAAAACCCAACCGGGCCCCTAGGACGAAAAATCCAATAACTCTCAGACCGGGCGTCCGATTGACGCGCCGTATGTGACGTTGAGTTCCTCTTGAAGATACGAAACTTTTGGATACATCAACTACAGACATTGTGTCAGTTGATGTATCAGCCCCTCGCCTCGTGGTTCGTGCCCTTCCGAACGAGTTTGCTGTGTGCGGGAACCCTAGAGCTGGCTGCGACTACGATGACGATGACGACTGTACAGAAATCCTCCGTGGATTCGACAGTGACGACTGCAACACTCAGTGATCCTACATGGATCAGTTCTACTGATCCCGTGTGGGTCAGATCCTGTGTGGGTCAGCGCTCAGCGGTCCTGTGTGGGCCAGCTCCTACAGATCCTGTTTGGGTCCGATTCTGTGCGGGTCATTGCGGGGTTTAGTTACCTATCGATCCATTGTGGGTCATTTCAGGGGTTAGTACCTATCAATACTGTGTGGGTCCGACGACTTAAATGAATCAGTGGAAACATCTGATCATCTATATCGTCTTACGAAGAAGTATACATGTGTGAGCTGAATCTTGACTTTCAATTATTATCTTCGATATGATTTACTTGATTCCCTGTGTGGATTGTGTTGTGCTATCCTGTGTGGACGTGATCGAACTGGGGCTCAGATGTTGGAGACGAACTAGAATTGATGACTTAGGTATTTGTATGGGTATATACCTAAGTAGTGTCAGATGTTACTTTGTGATTTTATATTTCCTTTTTGGATTATCCATTGTGGATTCTGGGAGACCATCGGGGGTTTCGAGGTCCATACTAAGTAGCTTATACTCACCCCTACATGGGCTATGCCCGCACTACATTGTGTTGGTTGTAGACGACGGACAGCGCTGATCGTGGTTGAGGCTTGCGAAGCAGTCAGTACCTAGAGGTGGACCACGGGGCGGGATGTACACAGAGCGGACGGCTGGACCCGAGGAGCTGAGGTGGATATATGTACCTACCATTTAGGTTGGAGTACCTATGGACGGATCGACGTTGCGGCTTAAGTTTTCAGTTGTTTTACTCCCTTTTTCAGTTGTACTTTACATTCAGTTTGGGTTTGTATTCTGGCCCACTAACATTTCCGCACTTACTGGTGTACCCATCTTTACATAGTGTTTTCTTCTGCTTTCTTGCTTACTCTGTGGTGGTTTTTTACATTACAAAGGCAATGCCTTCCCTTTTTAATCAGGAATTATTCCTTATTGCTAGTCGCCAGCCCCTGGCCTATGGAAGGCGGTCTTGGGGTAGTCACGACACGGGCACTGAGGATGGGTTGTGACAAATTGGTATCAGAGGAGTTCGGTTCTATCGTAGAACTTAGGACTGTAATCTTTCTTCTATGGGAAGCAACAGTGTTAAGGGTATTGAGTGTGGTTATCAGTCCAGAGAGTCCAGAGTTGGTGCGGCGGCCGACCTATCCGTACATCAGGACCCTGACTTCTGATTTCCGACTAAAAGCACGAAAACATTGATTGCATGTGTGTTTCAAGTTTTTGTTGTGATTACTTTGTGTCTGCTCACCAGGTATACTGTTTTGACTGTGTCTCACCTGACTCTTCAGGATGGCCCCACTACGGCAGCCAGCTAGGGTTCTGAGTTTTGCACATGACGACAACCCACCGAGCGACGAGGCCTTGGTGCAGGGCCCTATTACCACGGAGGCACTGGTGGTACCACTACCCTTCGAGACACCGATGCCACCAGCCCCAGCCGATGATAGTGCACGTTACCTTAGTGCACTGCACAAGTTCCAGCGATAGAGACCGTCCAGGTTCCGCGGGGAGATGGACCCTCGGGCAGCTGAGGATTGGCTAGAGGCAGTTGTACGAGTTTCCAGCATAGTGAGGACACCAACAGATCTCATGGTGATCCACGCAGCGAGCCTCCTGCACGTGGCAGCATGTAGATGGTAGAGATTGAGGCTCCAGGTGCACGAAGAGGCATCTCTCCTCTGCATGGACTTTTAATGCCTCTTCTGCTCGGAGTTCATCCCAGCCACCCTCCGTGCGGTGCGCATCCAGGAGCTTCTACAGCTGCGGCAGGGCAGCTTGACGGTCGCCCAGTACTCGGCGAGATCTATAGATCTCTTGCGCCATTCGACGGACATGGTACAAGACCCATTCTTCCGGGCATGGACCTTTGAGCAGGGATTGAGGCATGAGATTTGGGCATCGCTGATCTTCCTCAGCATTCCGACACAGGCATGGGTACTGGAACGAGCCCTTCTGATTGAGAGATTTCTTGCTGAGCCTACATCAGCAGCGAGACCTACCGCATGGCGGCATGTAGCAGAGTCTTCTACAGCCGGCAATAGACAGATGTCGCAGAGGTCCATGCGGAAAAGGCCATCAGGCGGACGACCACAATATACTGGCTCGGAGGTGCGGGGCACAGACAGTAGAACCAATCTTACGAGTGGAAGACAGTGTTATGCTTGGGGCGGGGCAGGGCCACTTGGCTCGTGACTTCCTGACCCACCATGCAGAGGGGCAGTAGAAGGTTGAGGAACCACCCAGACAGAGGCAGAGGTTCGACCATGGCGGTACGTAGGGAGCAGGACGATGAGGTCAAGGATATGGTCAAGCGGCAGGTGGTGGACGACGTTTTGAGGCTCTACCACCACCACCACAAGGTGGTCCACCCTGACCACAGGGGAGACCACAACTTCAGGCAGCTGAAACTTACGATCATGGAGCTCTGGATTCTGGTGGAAAAGTGCGGGACTAGCTCCAGGCATAGAGGCCCTTGACCATAATGCATATAGCTTCGTTTTTTGTGTTGCCTTGTGTCATTTCACTTTTAGTTGAAGTAATAAAAGAAACATGCAATGGTGACGTTTTCTTTATTGTCTTTTGTATGTTAATACTAAGAGGTACCAGTTAAAAACTGTTTACATGACCCTCACTTATGAGATTCTTACTGGAAGAGACCTAGTGACCACACACTGATTCAAACAGTTTGACTCAACCCTTGGAGGTGAGAGTAACAGTTCGATATCTTCTGGAAGCGTTGAGGCCTTACAACTTCATCCATGGCATGAATTAACTGATCATGACGGGATTGACTGTATTAGGAAAGGAACGTGGTTCATCTAAAGGATGATACCAGATTTCTCTTTTTGGAAAAGGAGAATTCTTTGCAGCTTTGCAGAACATTAAGGAGGAAGGGGCAACCCTTCCTGTGGTTAGACAGATATCAGTAGAGCTTCCAGGAGCTGAGATAGAGATTGACCAACACACATATCTTGAGGCCCCCAGAGGAGGGAGTAGGGTACGTAGTTTACTGCGATGCATCAGGGACCAGACTCGGATGTGTCCTAATGCAGGAGCATGCTGTGATAGCCTATCGATCACGTCAGTTGAGGCAGCATGAGTAGAACAATGCTACCCATGACCTGGAGTTAGCAGCAGTGTTCTTTGATATGAAGATGTGGTGACACTATCTGATGGGTGAGCGCTTTACAGTCTATTCTCACTATTAGAGTCTCAGGTACATATTCTCGTAGAAGGACCTGAACCTGAGATAGCTGTGATGGCTCGAGTTCCTCCCGGATTATGACTTTGAGATAGTCTATACTCTTGGAAAGGGGAACTTATTAGCCAATGCTCTCAGTAGGAGGACATGCATTCATATACTTGGGGAGGAAACGGAGCAGCTATCCTCTTTGAAGATATCCTCTGGGGATAGTGATGGAGAAACCTTTCAACAGTCACTCACAGTCAATCCTCCACTTCATCAGTGGGTCAGAGAGGCACAACATCGGGATGATGACTGTGAGATGCGGCATGCACATATATCCACAGGACAAGCATCTGATGGATTTTCTGTGGGAGGAGAGCATGTCATCCATTTCAGAGGACGTACCGTGGTACCAACTGCTTTGCAGGAGGAGGTGCTAAGGGAGTTCCACACTTCCCCTCTAACGGTACATCTAGGAGTGGAGAAGATGTACCAGGACCTCAGACGACAGTATTGGTGGCCAGGTATGAAGAAGGCGGTTGCAGAGTTCGTTTCTCGATGTCTCACCTGCCATCAGGTGAAGGCAGATCACCAGGTACCTATAGGCTTGGTACAACCCTTGGAGGTCCCGTAGTGGAAGTGGGACATGATACTTATGGACTACGTGACTGGACTTCAACGCTCTTCCATAGGTCCCGACTCCATATGGGTAATTGTCAACCGACTCACCAAGTGGTCTCACTTCTTACCCATCCGAGAGAAGGGCTCAGTAGAGATCTTGGAACATCCCTACGTTCAAGAGATTGTACAGCTTCATGGTGTGCCATCACCCATCGTCTCCGATCGAGATGCTCGCTTTACTTCCCGGCTTTGGAAGGGGTTGCAGGAGGCATTCAGGATGGAGCTACGTCTGAGCACCGCCGTTCACCCCCAGACAGATGGTCAGATGGTGAGGACCATTCAGACTCTCGAGAAAATGCTCCACACATGTTTCCTCGACTTTGGTCGCAGTTGGGGGGACCACCTACCCTTGGTGAAGCTCGCGTACAACAACAGCTACCACTCCACCATCAGGATGGAACCTTACAAGGCGTTGTACGACAGACCTTGCAGATCACAGATGTGCTGGACAGACCCTAGGGAGTCAGCACTTGTGGGACCAGAGATGGTCCCGACCACGATAGAGAAGGTCCAGGTCATCCAGGAGTGGATGAGGATAGCTCAGAGCCAGTATAATTCTTATGTTGATAGGAGGCGAAGACCAGTAGAGTTCAAGGATGGCAACCACGTCTTCTTGAGGGTCTCACCTCGACGTACATTACGGAGATTTGTCTGAGGTAGCAAGTTGTTTCCATGCATTATCAGACCATTCCAGGTCCTCAGCAGGATTGGTGAGGTGTCTTATCGCCTGGCTCTACCACCTCAGTTGCACCGGGTGCACGACGTCATACACGTACCTCAGGTGAGGATATATGTGCACGACCCGACAAATATCATTGTCCATTGGGAGAAGGACATAGACGATGGTGCGACCTTTGCGGAGGTCCCTGAGGAGATTGAGAATCGACAGGATAGGGTCCTATGTGGACAGTCGATTCCTCTAGTGCAAATCAGATGGTAGCACGAGAACCTCCAGGAGAGCACATGGGAGCGGGTGGCTCAGATGCCTGCACAGTACCCACATTTGTTCCCCTAGTTTATGATGTATCATTACGGGGACATAAATTCCTGAGGTGGGAGTAATGTAAAGTCCCATAAAAATCAACAGAATTTTTTTTCTTTATTTTCATTGGAATTTTACAAGAACGCGGTTTCTAACGGCACTTGATTCTGAGGCCCGGTGGGCCCAGAATTGTTATCAGAAGTTTAGCTCGTGTATGATCAGTGAACGAACGAGCGTGTTTTCCTAACTTTTTAACCGGTGCTCGGAATCAAATTCTAAGGGCACCAATGAATTCACAGTGCCGATAATTGCTTAGGAACACCTTTTCCGGAGTTGCGTTTACACCGGTGGAGTTGTTAAAATTTTTGGGAGTTAAAAATAAAAATTGAGCTACAATTTTTATTTTTTACTATGTGGTTAACCTTTGGGTGGATGTTGGGTAACCACCCAAGAGAGGTTATGAGGGCGTTGGGGTCCACACGAACCCCACCCCTTCATATTCCCTACCCCGCTTAACCTCCTTTTAATGAAAAATTTTAATTAAGTGGTTTAAATTCAATTTTTGAATTTTGAAAATTAAGTCATGATAATAAAATATGTGAAGCACTTATTTTATTTTTAGATGGACTTGTTGTGTTGATAGGGGATTGGAGAGAAAAAGGGGAGGCTTGAAGATCTTCTTCTTCTTCATCGAAGAATGCAAAGAACATGAAGAGCACGAAAAATGCACTGATCTCCGATGAAGAATGCCGAATCCTGGGAGATCGGCTACGAGACGCCATATACCATGATAGCAACGAAGTTCCTTCCGTGATGCCTTCTTCCGCGATGATCAATTCCATGACGTTCCTTTCCGCGATGAGCCTTAGTTTAACAATGCTCGAGGTTGGGGATTTGTTTTTGTTCGTGAATAATCCCATTGTCATTCTTCATGAAACTTTTCTGCTTGCTATTGATTAACGGGAGGGGGCCGGACTGCACAAACACGGCTGACCCTCCTCCCATGTATGTTGTGTTGATGTGGTTCGAAGGAAAGTGGCGCGGTGCAACGACACAAAACGGGATCATACGGCAAGGGTGTGCGGTGCCCTCGCACCCCGCCGTTGAAGTTAAACAAAGGCGCGGTGGAGGGGAATGATGCCGTCGCACTGTGTTGGACGGACCAAGGCCGCCACATAGGCTGCGGTGGAGCAGGGACCGGCGGCCAGTTCCGGGCCGCCGGCGTCAGAGCAGGGGGACCGGCCCATGACGGTCCTGTGACGGCAGCGGCCAGCCGGCCGCAGCGTGCCGACCGGTCAGAGGAGGAGCCGGGGGTTACGACCCCCGGCTGGCCGGACAATTGCGGCCCCCACATGGGGGTCGCGGTTACGATCAGGCGGGGGGTAGCACGCCCCCCGCACCCCCTAACGCTTGGCCGTTTCGGCCGATCCACCTGGCCAGCGCCAGCGCGCCGGGCTTGACCGTCGTGCCGAGCCATGCCCAGGCGGGGCCGTGCCGCGCCCATGCCGGGACGGGCCGCGCCAGCCGGCCCGGGCCGCTCCCAAGAAGTCCGGACCCATAGCCGAGTCGGTTCGACCCGGTTCGGGCCGACCCAGGGGGTCTCGCATCGGGTCGGCCCGGGCCCGAAACCCCCACTTCCGGACCTCTTTCGGTCTTATGCCCATAACATGTGATAAGGACCTCTGATCGATGCACCGTCAGCGGCGATGTGATCCTTGGATCGAGTTGGTAGTTTCAATATATTACTCTAAAGTGTTCAGAGTACTTTGGGTTTGGCCGGGTTGGTTCGAGCATGAAACCAATCAGGCCCTCGGAGCAGAAACGCTTATAACTGGAGCGTTGGACGTCCGATTGACGTGTGGTCGACTTTGTTGGATTCCTATTGGTGAGATGGACCTTTTGGCATAATCCACTCAAGGTTTGGATGTAGATGGCGTATGGTTGGGTTGGGTTTGACTTAAAAACCAAACGGGCCCCTAGGACGAAAAAACCAATAACTCTCAGACCGGGCATCCGATTGACGCGTCGTCTGTGACGTTGAGTTTCTCTTGACGATACAGAACTTTTGGATACATAAACTCCGAACTATGTGTCAGTTGATGTATCATCCCCTCGGCTTGTGGAGAGGACCCTCCCGAATGAGCTTGTTGTGTGCGGAAACCCTAGAGCTGGCTGCGACTGCGACGATGATGACGAGTGTACAAAAATACTCCATGGATTCGACAGCGACGACTACAGTACATAGCGATCCTACGTGGATCAGTACTAGCGATCCTTTGAGGGTTAGATCCTGTGTGGGTTAGCACTCAGCGGTCCTATGTGGGCCAGGGCCTACAGATTCAGTGTGGGTCTGATCCTATATGGGTCATTGCGGGGGTTATTTACCTATCAATCCATTGTGGGTCATTGCGGGGGTTAGTACATATCGATCTTATGCGGGTCTGATGGATTAGATGAATCAGTGGCTACATCTGATCATCTCTATCGTCTTACGAAGAAGTATACCTGTGTGAGATGAATCTTGATATTCAATCATTATCTTCGATATGATTGACTTGCTTTCCTGTGTGGATTGTTTTGTGCTATCCTGTGTGGACATGATCAAACTTGGGCTCGGATGTTTGAGCCAAACTGGAATTCATGACATAGGTATATGTATAGGTATATACCTACGTACTGTCGGATTTTACTTCTTGATTGTATCTTTACTTTTTGGATTATCCATTTTGGATTCTGGGAGACCTTCAGGGGTCTTGGGGTCCCTTCTGAGTAGCTTATACTCAACCCTTCACGGGTTATGCCCACACTATGTTGTGTTGGTTTCAGACGACGGACAACACTTATCATGGTTGAGGCTTGCGGAGCAGTCAGTACCTGGAGGTGGACCACTGGGCGGGACGTACACGGAGCAGATGGCTGGACCCAAGGAGTTGAGGTGGATATCTGTACCTACCCTTCAGATGGGAGTAGCAGTGGATGGCTCGATGTTGCAGCTTTACTTTTCAGTTGATGTACTCCCTTTTTCAGTTGTACTTTTCTTTCAGTTTGGGTTTGTATTCGGGCCCACATACTTTTCCTCACTTACTGTTGTAACTAGCTTTACTTAGTGTTTGCTTTTGCTTGCTTGCTTACTTTGTGGTGTTTGTTTACTTTACAAAGGAAATGCATTCCCTTTTTATCGGGAATTACGCCTTGGTGCTAGTCACTAGCCCCTGGCCTATGGAAGGCGGGCTTGGGGTAGTCATGAAACGGGCCCCGAGGACGGGTCGTGACACATAATGTTATCTATTGTATTTTGTAGTTTCCATCAAAACTGCCTCTTCTATTCCAAATCATTATCATAGAAATGAGAAAATATAATTTGAACACGGTAAAATAATAAGAATAAATAAATTATTTGAGAATGAATGTTTGGGATGTGACAACAGTGACACCATATACTCGATAAAGATTGTAGGTAGTATTCCATGAATCAAAATTCACAACTCCCGTAACCCTATTGGTGTTATTAAATAAGGATAAATTTCATTTTGAGATACAGTTCTTTGTAACATGTAATGATTGTGCTGATATTATACAAAACACATGTAAATTAAAACTCCCATTATCCCTAATTGAGATTCAAGATCCTTATTTTATATTAATTAATATTGTAGGGGTCAATAAAATATTGATAAATTAATAAATAATTTATAAATATCTTATTTTATTATAAAATTATTTATATGGTTCTACCTTGATCATCCATTTGTTGGATGCCTCTACAATCAAACAAAATAAAACATTAAAACATTATATGAAATTATATTGTTATACATGAAATATCTATTTGATTGAATTAAGTAAATTTTTATTTTATGTTATAAATATAATATTTAAATCATGATAATGTACCACAAAATAAATGAAAAATGACGAAATGAAAATGTTTAAGGAGCTGACACAACTCCTATTAAACACGGTTTCATTCACTTTCTTCACATGGGTTGTTACTTAAATAGATTACACTGACACATATCAATACTTTGCAACATCCAATGGCTATCCATGTTCTTATTATAGCATAAGTTAACTAATCGGGACATCAATCCCACCAACATGTGCATGTTGGGTGTGGCCATGTGAATACGATATTAGGAACCAAAAACATTATTTGGAACAAATATTAACTAATATAATTTTACATGAACATTAATTTACATTTAACTATATACATAATAAAATATTATCACTAATATTTTATAATAATAACACAGTATTGATAACACAACATATATTTTTGGTGAATTAAAATATATATAACACCATTCTTAGAGATGGTTTCTGCGCAACATACCTACTTTAGGCATTGTACTCATAATCAAATATTTCAATGACATAGAAACTATGATGATTATACATGTTGAAAATGAGTTTCTATATAAATATAATTTCACGACCCGACCATGGTTTATCAAAATTTGAATACATTTTATTGTGATTAATCTATTGGTCTAGGATTGGCTCTAGTTACATGTGTATATATTTACAACTATAGTCATTAGTTTTTTTTGACCCTTCTCCCTATTTGAGAATGGATGGGATCGAAACGTTAAAGGCCCAAAATTTATTGTGTCCCCATATTATGGTGGATCATGTATTGTGAAATATTAGAGGAAACTATTAAATTTGAATGAAATATGGATATATTTATTTATATAGTTGGGTTGCACAGTTGGTTCACAGATTCTCAAACATTGCGTCCAGCCTATGCGATGGTCCGTTAATATCTAGTCAGTTGAGAACAGTTGGTTCCTAGTCCAAAAGACCACGAATCAAAATCAAATGCACTTCCCTATGATAAAAAAATTATTAAATAAAAAATAATAATGTAAATTAGAAAAAAATAAATATTTTTTTAAAACAATAAAAATAATAATATTATTATAATTATTTTGTATTATTATATTTTTTATTAATTGAAACCTCAATGAGGACTCCCCCCATACCCATCCACTTTTACACGGTGAAACCACCCTCCATCTTTATCATGTAACCCTGCCATCTAGGAGGGGTTTGACATGTGACATACCCTACCTCTAATAAATATTTCTCCTCCAATTGTTTTGTGAGGCCCTCTCTAGTAAGACTCTTCTCCCTTCTCCTTCCACTATTCAGTGGGTTTCATACTCATCCATGTAGTGTGTTCTCCTCAGTCAAATTATAACCCATTTATGTGTGGTTATGTTCTTGCTTCTTGATTATTACGGGTTTTTTTTCACAATGGGTATCAATAATGTATCAGTTGAAAAAGGAAATAGGTAAACCATGGATTTCTTTTAGGTTTTTTATATTATTCTTTTCACCAATTATAATTTTTAGGATTTGAGTTTTTTATGTTCTTATTATTTTTCAAGAGTGTTTTGGACCTTGATGTTTTTATTTCAAGTAGCCATTATAAACAGTGACAACTATGTGTATTCATTTGTATAAATATATATTTTTAAGTCCCCCCATTTTATATAATCATACATAGTGGTATGAATATACATATTGGGTCAAGGTGTGGTTATGTATATATATATTTAAATTCATATGTGTGTATGGTACTAGGGTATATTCGTGTGTAAGAACACATGAAAGGATACTCTTGTACATATTTAGACATGAAAAATGTACATATTGAGTAGGTGATCTAACATATAAGTGAATGCACATATGCATACAACAGTTCAGAAAAAATCATGTGGTCATCATCAAAATTCTTATTGTTTGAGGTAAGATAGAATTTCCTTTATCTATTAAATTTAAATAATAATATATTAATATAATTAGACACTATTTATAAAATTTAGTGATATATAATTCATAGAAATTTTCTGAATGAAATACCATTTTATTAATTTTCAATATTTTATCTTTTAAATGTGCATAACAACTGTTTCATAAAATGTTTCATTTTCCCTTATATGTTGTTTCTGTTTCTCAAAGGGATTAATTGGATTATTAAATGTTTTCTAGTAGGATAAATTCATTTAAAAGTTTGTTTAGATTTATATATGACATGTTTGATCATTTTGGAAAATACTCTGTTTTGTTAATTGAATATTTCTGGTTACTGAATGTTTGTTAATGTCAGGATTGGAATTTTCATGTCTGGTGTCACTTTTGACAACATCATTTGGATTAACATCATAACATTTTTTATTATATTTTATGGGAGGTCCTTGGTATGAGTCCCATGGGTGATTTAATGGTATAGAGTAGATGGATTGTCGCACACTGTAATTCAGGTGTTTCCACTTTTATATATTCTTCTCCTATAGATATGGGGTGATGCTTGTTTTATTTTGATTGGAACACACCTGATTATGTCCTAAAAGGGGAACATATAATTGATAGAGTGTGTTCATGGAACAATCTATTTACTAGATTAGGATTCATCTATATCTAGTGTCCCTTACTATAGATCTCGATCTTGTTTTTTATTGTGCAACTCTGTTAGGCCAGTATGGTAATAACCAAACATGTAGGTGAATTCATGTCCTTGGGTGATCTATTACTACATGATAAGTTAGATTTTAGTATGCACTATATTATCCATTGAGGTCAATTTTTCAATAATTTACATTGACATATAGTTTTCTATGGATGATTATTGAGTGAAATTGATTATTTATTTACTCATGTTCTCTATCATTTTATTCCCCTTGTGGGGTCATTACTTCTACCTCATTGTTTGATGTATATTTTTTCTAAGGGTTATAAAATCAGTTTCAAATGATTTTGTAAATTTATTTGAATATTATTTAAAATTTTTAAATGAAGATTTAATTTCTTATTCAATATCCCTCTATATATAAAATTATAATGATTCATTCTTGGAAAATAAAACAATTTTAAATGAAAAAGGTAATGGGCTATTAATTTTTTGAGGAAATGTATGAAAACATAATTTTTTATATTGGTTTACAAACATGATGTTGAAGTATATTTTATTTAATGTAAATGAAAATGGAAATATGTTTTTTGGGTTTTCCTACTCAGTTATAATATTCATTCCAATTGTTTTTATATTTTATATCTTATATAGATTCTTCTCAGGTGGATTTAGTCCCTGTGTGGCATCATTGGTTAAGTGGACGGTAGTGACATGCATGGTCACAAGGAGATATGTGTAGTTTTTGTTTTTTTATATTATACTTTTCATTGTTTTTATTTCAATGTTTATGTTTATTAATTTCACTTTTGTTTAAGATCCAAATAATAACCAATTACATTATCATGATATCTGACACTAGTTACCATCCTTGGTCGATCAAAAACACCTCTCAGACCTTATTACTAGTCTGATCAGGTGACCAGCTCAGGGTCGACCGAGTTTGGTTCCTGAAAAAAGGGTATTATAGTATCCCTTGTTATTTCGGGTGTTAGGTTGATAAAAGATTATTAACATTGAGGCTCTATAGGATGGTTTGTGAAGGACTTAATTTACCCTAGGTCATACTAATCCCTGATTTTCAAATTATAATATGGATTTGCATCTTTTATTGTGTCTGTGTGGATAAGGGATAAAATAGGAAGTCGAACGGTGCCCCAAATAATCTTTCATAGTGTAAAGACCATTGTTTATTGTAAGTGAACAGTTCAAGATACATCATGGGGTTGATTCATGCTGAGTGAATGGTCATTTAATCCATGTTGGTGGGTAAGGCATAGCCACCAGTTCCTAATTATTTGAGTTTTTTTGTGATTTTTTCTCTCTTAATTTTTGTCATCATGAGTGTATTTCAAAAATGTGAATTATTTAAAGGAATGTTTTTTTTCAAAATATAAAGTCGTATTTACTGTAAAAAATTGATTACAAAGAGAAAATTATTTCTAAAAATGGTAATCTTTTAATATAATGTTTTTTATCAACATGAAAATTGTATCTACTGTTAGAAATCATTTTTGGATTTTTGAAACACTTTTTGGAATGTGAAATGAATATTTCATGGGATTTTAGCATTTTGGTTGAATGACCTATTTTGGACGTGATAAAATTTTCAATTTGAACATTTTTTTCTAGGAATGACCACAAATAGAGACGTATACATAGAGAATTTGGATAATTGGTGGTAAGTTTTTATGAGTTCTTGTGATGGAATAAGGATGTATATATATGGTACTTCATTTAATACCAATGTAAGATATTAATTTTAATTGAGATAGATAAAAATGATTTTCAAAAGGGATATTTCAATGTTTTTAAATATGAATGATCAAATTTTATGTTATTTATTATCTAATTTGAAATCCACTATCATGGGATATTTATTTGTACATGTTGAAAATGAGTTTGGAATGGTGATTTCTGGTTGGTTTTTGGTTTGTGAATACATTGTGGAGTTTTCGATTATAATGCATTTTGATTTGTGCTCTTCCATCTTCTATTTCTAGTATAACACTATGATGTCCTGATAAAGAGAATAAAATTTGACTCTATAATCCCTTATTGTATGTATAGGTGAGGTTCAGTTTTGATAATCTACGATTTTAATCGTTTAGTGGGTGGAACATTTAAAAATTTATGTGGGTGGAATTTTTTATGAAATTCTAAATAAGGGTGTCTCAGTATATTCCGAGTGGTGACTTTACGAATACAATAAATTGTGTGTCAGATCCAAATCATTTCATGAATTTGGACCATTTTTATGCCATAATGTTTTTTCACACACCTTCATTTGCACGAAATACACAACAATATATCATTCGTATTAGCATATAAAAAGATATTTCATTCAGTGTGGTTTCTTGGGTCTTCTAACGAGGGTTTTTGTAGGTGGAACTATATTATGAAAGACTTTCAGTTCAATGTCATTATCCCCTCACTACAGTGTAGATGAATCATAATGACCGAAATTCACTAGACATAGACCTTGGAGTGAAACATTTCACCCTATTAGGAATCATCAGATGCGGGGGGTATTCTTCATTTTTTTGTCTCCAGTGTAGGAATGAAGAAGGTTTTTGATCCTCTATTGTTGATTTCTTCATTTCTGAATCTTCTTTTTTTGTTTTAAAATAAAAAAATTCATGCTTTCCCTAATGCAATTTTGATTGTCTTGAACGATCATTTTTTAACTTTTTCTAGGATCTTGAATGTTCCCCTTTGGATGTGAACGGCTTGGTTGTATCTTTGTGGATTGGATTAGATCAGGGTTGTTCTCATTTTGGATATTTTTTGGTTTTTTGAAGCATAAAAAATAATGTATTAGTTTATACACACTCTAGGGTATTTCATTATAGCAACCTTTTGGTTTTGGGTGTTTTGTGTGGGGAGTTCCTTGGTATTTCTGGGGGGGGGGTCCTCTCTTTGGAACACATTGTTAGATTGAGAGTTGTCTTCTGTTGGGTGTTTTAATGTTGGTCCTAATAGTAGTGTTCATGTGGGGTTGAGAACCCTAATATTTTCTATGCGGTTCTTCTCTTTTATAATATTTTATAGACCTGGTTGGTTGTGACTTGTGGAGTTAAAAGTTCAAACAAAGCATCATGGTTTTTTTAAACTTATGTAGTTTCAGGTTCTATTTTTTCCCCATTCATCAAGTTTCCTTTATGGGGGATGATTTTTTTTGGTGGGGATTATTTCACACCCCAACAATGGGTTCTTAATATTCTTATGCATTTCCTAATGTAGAATATATTAGTAAATATTTGGGTCGAGTTAATAGTGAAAATTATGAGTTTCATAGTGATTTTGTGATTTTTTGTCATGTTCACAAATATGTGAATGGTTTGGATCAAACCGTGTGAAGCCCAACAGGGACATAAAAACCTTATTTGTGTTTATAATATCTTCTACATAATTACTATAAAAAAGTTGACAAACATGTGAAATTCAACTATCAAATGAAATATATGAGTTGGATGTCTGGTTCAAATTTTCTCAAATTATGGGACTAACTCATGTGAGGGTCCCTTATATCTATTATCTTCCACTAGGTTGTGGAACAATCTAATAGACTGTGTGGAAAAATCTTACGGTATACACAATGGTTAAAAATATTATAAATAAAAATAAAATTAAATTCAAATAGGGTAAAATTTATTAATTTTTTAATAGAAATAATAATAGTATTTTTATTATTTTATTTAGATTTTTAATTAATCCCTTAATATGATGTTCCACTTTACACCTCCCCTTACGCAAATCATACCCCACTCAAATTTTTACATATGCGACCTAGACATCCATGATGGATCTAGTGTAAGACCCCCTCTCATACTAGTGACTGTTTATCCCTCTGATTTTTTGTGTAGTCCTATTTTGAAATTCTCATCTCCCTTCACCTCCACCTTTTTATGGATTTCCTCATATTCTATGAAATGCACATTCCTAGGTTTATATCTAACCGTATTTTGGGGTTTCCCCATTTTCATCATGATGATTAGGGTTTCTAGGCCCTATAGATGATTGTTCATGATATAGTTAACAATGGAAGTTGGTTTTATGTTGGTTTTGGGTAGGTTTTGTTACATGTTATTACATTTACTCATTTTTAATTTTGGAGGTTCACTATTTTTATGTTCCTGATATTTTTATTGAGTATTTTGGACCACACTATTGTAATTTAAGGTTTCCAGTGTCTATAGAGACATAAGTGGTCATTAAAATGTTGGCATAAATATATGTGAGTTCCCCCACTGTATATATATTTACATCTTGCAGTAGGAATATACATATATGGGACTAGGTGTTTTTATGAATATATATATATATATGAAAATTAATATTTGTGTAAGGTAATCATGTATATTAATGTTAATGAATATATGTAATTATCCCCCTATACATATTTATGCACAAAAATATGTATATATGAGAAATGGTTCTTTAAATATAATTGAACGTTCAAATGAATGAACGGGGAAAGTCAAATTTGAGTGGACATTATAAAAAATCATCTTGTTTGAGGCAGGGTAACATTGCATTTCTGATTCAAAATTAAATACTCATTGATTAATTAATTTACCTAGATAGTTTTTATAATAATTAGTTATATAGAATTGTCATTAATTATTTTTATATGAACAAACCATTTCAATTTGAATTGTATGAAATTTTCATATTAAATGTGCATACCAAGTGTATGATAAAATCTCCATTTGAAAATTATAAGTTTCTTGTGGTTCTAAAAAGATGTACATGGAATTGTTAATGAGTTTTGGTTTCATAAATTAATTTTTACAAGGTTTCAGATCTATAAATGTTGTGTTTTTTCCTTTTTTGAAATGGGGTATTTGGTTCTTCAAAAATGGTTGGCTATTCAAAGGATGTTAAATTAATGTTTGGAAATTTTATTGGTTGCTTAACTGTTGAATAATCTACATGGATGAACCAGTTGACATGGATATGATGAATTTTATTGTAGATCATTGATATTTGACACCCTTATGATCTAATATTTGAATGTAGAGGGATTATTTGCTGTAGTGAATTAGGGGTAGGAGATTGTAAGTGTTCTTGTGCTATAGACATGGTTGGTTGAATGATAGATTTTGTTTGGAAGATAACCCATTTACACAATAATTGGGATCCCAACAAAGTTAGAGGTTTTTTGTTGAAGCTCTTCATTAGTATATTATGATTCTACTCAGGCTACTTCCCCTAGTACATTCCTTTTTATTATTATTGATAGTGCCCTTGGGTTAGATCATGTAAGGTAAGAACCAATATTGTTGGAAAATTGATATAATCAGGTGGATAATTAATAAAAGATGAGTTAGGATTTAGAATTTTATTGATAATCCACATATATCCATGGTTCCCCATATAAATTATCGCATAGTTGTATGTATAATATGACTGAGTTAAATTGTATTGTTACTTACTCATGCTCATTATTTGTCCATTTCACATTGATGATCATTGCTTCTGCCTCCTTATATATCGCATATCATAAATCATTGTGAAAAAATGATAGTAAAATGATTATAGAAATTTTTTTAGAATTATTTATAACTTAATTCCCTATTTTAAATAAATATTCAATTATTTCTTCTCAATCCATCTTTCATTAAAATATTAAAGAGTCATTATTGGAATATTTAATTATTTTTAATAAAATCAGAAATAGGCCATACTAGAAATTTGAGGGAAAAAAATGTTTATATACTATATAAAACATGAAATTGAATGATATTTTAGAAAAATTAAATTTAAATAAGAATAGATTGTTTTCAAACACCTACTGTGCTTTAATACTCACTACTATAGTTTTATCTTGGTTTTTATCTTATGGTGTTTCTTCAAGATTGGTTTTGGTTTCGATGTGGCGATGTTGGTTTACTGTAATTTGGTAACCTACATGGCCACATGGAGGTATGTGTAGATTTATTTATTTGAACTTTTAGTTTTTATCTTCTCATTTCCATATTTATATTTGTATATTTTTTCATTTTTCTGGGATTAATAGTTCCCAACTGCTTTAATATGTCGACTGGAAAGAGTTTCCTACTATGGAACATCAGGAATGCATCTTGGGCCTTATTGTGGGCCATCTGAGGTGATTTTTTAGTGTTAACCCAGGTTGGTTTGTTAAATACCATCAACTTGAGAGGGGATACTGTATAAATTATTCAGATCACATGGACTATATTATTTATGGAAAAGGTAAGGATTATACCATAGTTAGGGTGTGAGTTTAATCATATTCCCCATTGTACATCATTTTATAAGATTATTACATATATTTTATTTTAAAAAATTGTATTTATACACCATATATTATTGTTATAATCTATTACAGTTGAATTCAATATCATGAAAAAAATAATTATAACAATTATTGTGACCATTAACAACAAAAGAAAACATTATTTAATAAAAAATTAACTATTTTCCTAACATAATGATATTAAAATAAACATATAACAATGAAAAAAATAAAATTTGATCCATAATGAAATATTTATGAAAAAACTCAAATATGTAAACATCAACACAATAATATCACATGATATAGTCTACTATGATATTATAACACACTTTTGGAAGTTATAATCATATCAATAATAGAGATCGAACAAAAATACAACATTCATTCAAATGTTGTGAAAATATAGTGTTGAACATTACAATGACAAAACCTAATGTACATTCGATGTAATGAAGTAGTACTATAAGTATAATGTTATTCATAACCAGTATAAATTTAAATATAAGTTGAAGAAATTATAATAAAATATGAAAAAAAAATTATTTTTAGGATAAAAAATAAAAACTAACGTTCTTCTTACTAGTGGTTATTAACAAAAAAATTTATTTAAAACAAAATTCTCCTAGAAAAGATTTTTTTAAAAATTTATAATTGATATCACACTTAAAACCATTGGAATGTGAGGATAAATACTCTTTAAAATATTATGTTGAAATATATACTTAATTATGGATGATTTACTATTTTTTTCTAAGGAAGATGATAATTCAAAAATTCATTTTATAAACTTAATACCAGAACCTATTTATTTTCTTTGACTTATAACGAAGAAAAATTTATTGTTTTATAAAAAATTATCCTTAATTTAGGAAATACAATTGTATAAAAATAAAAATATTTCTAATAGAAATATTAGTTTTTTCCATCAAATATACATATTAATTACTTACCGACCACTATAACTCTTAACCATGTTTATGTTCAGATTGTTGAATTATAACTAATTTTTGATATGGAGAAAATAAATAATATATTTGTAAAACATAAAAGAAAAATTAAATATAATGGTAATCACTATTGTAATAGGGGAACACTATATAATTATTAATATTGAATGTAATATGACATATATATAGTAGAAAATGTAAGGACTATCATAAATGTAATTATTTTTGCATTACAACCCATATAAACACTTTTTATATGCCATTGATTGATTTAATTTAAATGAATACACGAAAATAATTAAATAAAAAAGGTATGGTCTATATTATTGTGAAAAAATACATGTACAATAATCAATTTAACATGTGAAACATAAAAAATAAAAAATTATAAAATACCACTTTTTTGAGAACTATACACAATTTTCTATAAATGGGAGTATATAAAAATATTATTTATCACCTTATAGAATCCAATTTAATGCCATCATTTTATCATAACATGACAAATTGGTGAAAACAATCTGTTGATATTTCCAAAAAGTATTATAAAGGATTTATTAATAGATATTGAAATACCAGTGACCTATATGTAAAATAGATATCCACAAAATTAGGTATACAAGTTTAAATATACTATGTTTTATATTAGAGAGATTAATAATCCCAATCACCTAAAAAAAATTAAATAAAAAAACACTATGAACATTTGTAATAAATTATATAACAAAATAATACAAAATAGACACCGACCCTAATTAATGAATATCTATAATAATAGGAAATCATGGTTTATGACCACTAAAATCCATCTGAAAAAAAACCAAAATATTCCGTAGATTTTCCTTTTCACATTATAGTATTTCCCTAAAATACAAGGATAGTTATTATAATTCACTCCCCAAAAATAATCATACCAAAACAACCATTATATAAAGAACCAACTCACATTAGATCAATATAGAAAAATAAAAAATAATCATTTGTCAAAGAAATATTTAACATTCTTTTGGTGAATGAAACATTCAAAATATCTAACTACAATAGGGGAATGATATGGAATAATAAAATTTGCGGGAAGAATATATATAAATAATAGTATCCTTTGGACATGGAAATTAAGTTCCATGGTTGAATGCCTCAAATATATGTGGGTTGAAGGTGAGGATGGGGGATGCCTTTTCGATCCAAATAAGGTCCTTTTAATGGAAGCAGATGGATTTAACAAATGAAAAATAATTTTTTCTGTAATCAAGATGGATGTAAATGACTAAATTTCCCTTTATCTAGTAGTAATTGGTCTTGAAACATTGGGAATCCATTATAGGGACTTTAGATATCATGTGTAACTCATAGAATTACCCAATTCATCCTTACTCATAGGGTATCTATTATATTTAAACAGATACATGATGCCACCAGAAGTATTAAAATGAATTTCGTACTAACTTTCTACCATATAAAAATCAATGATCTTCCTCGAAAATGAAAATCCTTTCCCAGATTAACCATAATTTTCATAAAATAATTCCCAAATTTAATTCAAAAACAAACAAAAAATATCCCTTCATCCAAAAAATTTGAAATAGACCCTTACATTAACTACTTATTCATTCACAATACCATGAATTTATTATTTTATTAATTCAACTAGAACAGTGTAGTTCACAATTCCCCCACAAAAAATGTTTTCATCCCCCAAAATACCAGAAAAAACATTCTTTCAATATTTTACAACATAAATAAATCCTTGGGTTATAGTGAATTCGTCAACATTGAAACGAATTATATAACATACTCCCAAATTCCATAATAAATAATAAAATTTGACATGTAATGAATGAATTGAAAAATGAAATCTAAATAAAGTAATATCAATAAATCCAAATATCCATGAGGAATACAAATATCAACCCTACCATAATATAAATTACATAAATAATACATATTATTATTTACATTAAAATCATAATAGAATAAATTTAATTGAAATAAAAAATAAAAAATAAAAAATATAATATTTTATTCATGAGGTTTTTATTTTAATTCAAAAAATAATTAGAAACCACTATATATCACCATATTATTATATCAAAATACTTATCAAGGTGTCATTATTTCAAAAAAAACCATTTATTATGTATTTTATAGAACTATAGTGTTCAAAACCATAAGAGTTGTTGAAGATTTATCTTTATGCATCCTATTTTAAT
The DNA here is from genome assembly GCA_963277665.1 of Viscum album. Classification (NCBI taxonomy): domain Eukaryota; kingdom Viridiplantae; phylum Streptophyta; class Magnoliopsida; order Santalales; family Viscaceae; genus Viscum; species Viscum album. The sequence continues at coordinate 180,632,650 of OY728123.1, forward strand.
GTCATCATCTGAGAATCCCCTCACTAATTCCCAAAGACGAGACACCACCTGACCAATAACATGCATCCCCCATATCCAAAGGTTTCCAACAGTAATCCATGGTCTAATAGATGGGGTGAATAGAAATAGCCTCTTTACCAGAGTAATCCATAGAAAAACACATGTGAAATAATATAAACAATAACCAATATACATAAACATGTATTGTCATCAATTTCCCAAAACTGTTACAACCGTGAATAAATAATGAAAATAAAATGTCAATTCTAATAGTTCCAAAATTGATGAAAATCAAAAATTGTGAAAAAAATTAAATACTGAAAATGGTTCCTGAATCCATGTTTGGATACTCATAAATAGGCAACCCATGACCATCCCTAATATGTTTCATATGGACTTCTCCATTATCCTGACCTACAACCATGAAATTTGATTGGGTACCCAAAGGTGGCATGAGCTTGGTGTGTGTAAAACATAGTAGGAAACCACCAATGGTGTCTAAAAGATATCCATTCAAGATAAAAACAGAATTCAATTACTAAATAAATGAAAAGGTAAACAAAAATAAAACTCGATAGATATTAATTAATGATATTCACTTATCCATTTTAATCACGTAAACCCTTTTAATTAGTTATTCCATGGGTTAGACCATTAAATCATTTACCCAACCACCTAAGCCATCCAATTACAAGAAATAATGGTATAGTTAGGATCCCTATCTCATTTGGGATTGACATTCCATAAAATTTACACCACACGTTCTGTGGTGAATTAGTCTAGGTAGTTTCATACAATTTAACTATTAGTTTCTTTGATTCTTAGTATGACACAATAAACTGTGAATAATTGGGGTGGCAGTTCAATGCATTAGTCCAACCAGACTCCTTGGGGGACCTCAATCCTATACCCCACACCACCAATTCATGTTCACGTTCTTATTTACACATTAATCACATACACCATATCAAATCCTTGAACAATCAATACACATAAAAATCAAATTTTATCATTACACAGAAAATAAATTAGTATCATTCCTTGACCTATTATAATATTTACTATTTACATTACATAACCAATTTAACCCAGTTCCCATTCTCATGCTTAAACCCATTATGTATATTAAACAATTTAAATAATCTATCATATATTAATCAATTACATTAAATTATCATATTTAGACCATTTAATAATTCATAAACATTTAACCACATAACATGTTCATCATTTCAAATGAATTTACTCACTTATGATTATCAAGTAAAATTAATATATAATATTGAACATTCACTTTATTATACCCTACACATTTCACATTATATTAAACATTCCCTAATGACATTATCATGATCTAGATAAAACTATCAAAATTTAATTCTTAAATCAAATAACATATTTATGTGTTCCTCAAGGGATCTTCTTTATTACATATAAATTAAATTATTTACTTAAAAAAAATTTCATATTCGTGAATTCCATCACATTCCATGGGAATCCCTAAATCATATTTATCAACCTCTATGCATCCCATTAGGATCATGGTTGGATTAATTCATCATTTATCCTCTCATTTAACCAAATATTTCAATATTAATAAAATTAACAACAACCGGGATGAAAATCCACAACCATGGAGGAAATATATACATCAAGACTATGTGATATATCTTATAGACCACATACATCTAATACTATGGTGAACCTATGTGTAACATTATACATATATTTGGATTCATGAAACATTAAAATATGTAACATATGTTCCACTAGATAAATAATTTTTTTGGACTTTTTAAGAAAAAGAATCAAATAAAAACATATTATCCAGAAAATATTACCATAATGTGAATTATACTTTCCCAGATCTTTGATCCACACCTGAATAAACTCCAAACATCCTAGAATAGAATGAAAATGATCGTTGTGTATATTTGGAAGACTTTTATTATCAATATGTCTTGAGTAGGAAGAATGAGGATGAAAATTCGATGATCAACAAAAAACTTTTGGGGTTAAATGTTAAATTTTCACTTTTTAATTGCGGACACATTTTAGCCGTATTGTATTTTAAAAAAAATTGACAAAATATATGACTAACTCTACCCATTAAAGGTTATGTTCATTCATATCTAGGGTTAATGAAATGATTTTACAAATTGTTCCCCAACTAAGTGGAATCCCTCTATCTAGGGTCATGCAGTTTGGCATCCCCCATCACATGGTTTCATCCGACCATGTGAAAACCATATAATATACACATGATTTCCTAATTCACCATTTATTCATGACATGATAACCCTAAACTCCCTTTAGATTCCACATACAATAGGTAATAATTTATTCAAGCAATATTATTGGATTCATAAAAAATTTAAATGTGAACATACCTCCAAGAATTTTGGTACCATACAACTTCCCCAACTTATAATGACTCATCCTTGAGCATCAATTCTAAACATCACCAAGATTTTGAATCATGGATATTGGTCCACATAGACCTCATATCCAAATATCACTTCAATGTTTTCTCGTAAACATTACCATGCTGCCACGAAACCAAAATCAATGTCATATTCTTTCCCAATATACATTCTCATTATAATTATAAATACAAGATTATTACTCTTAAAAAGATGAATCTAACTCAATCTCAGCATACTAAACATCAATAATAAGAAATTGGTTTGGGTGAAACGTTAAAATATGAGTCATATGGAAGACATATTGAATACTAATATTCTAATGATTAAGAGACAAATGATACCCCATAGTTTCAATATTATAAAAGATCCTAAACAACCACATGTACCTAGGTTCCAACTAATCCATAATCTAAATTCTATAGTTACCCATCCATGGAATCAATCAAAGAAACACACAATCACCCACAAAAAAATCAAGAGTTCTGCGAAAATAATATTCATATGAATTTTGTTTATTGTACGATATTACCATATTTTTCCTTACCATGTAATATTTTTCTAACATCTCCTGCATGAGACTCTTCCAAAACAATTTTGATTCCCCATCATCCCTCCAACAGAAAAAACATCTATACAGTCTTCATTATAGTGACTCATACGGTTCCATATAAATTGTGGTCCGGTAACTATTGTGGTAGTAAAACAGATACACTACTACATTATTGTCCCACGATCAACCTAATTTGATGAGAAAATCCCTCAACATGTTTTATATTAGCCTAATATTTTGCATCCGTTGGATATCCATTTGTGGGTGGAATATTATACCCCAAAACATATGGGTACCAAGAGACCACTATAACAACACACCGAAGGATAAACTAAAAAGGGGATCATTATCTGAGACTATAGTATGTGGTAACCCATTAAATTAAACTATATATTGAATATATAACTAATAGGTTCTTTGATTATCCTGACAACAGACCAGGTTAATCACCAGCCCTATCCCTCGAGTTATTGGGATATAAACTGGGCCACTAATCTCGGCCGAGTATCATGGATATCTCCACTACCCAGTTGTGGATTTATTTTTCCTTCTAAGAGTATAGACCCTAGGAAAAACTGTAATTTTACCAAACATGAGATTCTCTTGTACCGCTACCCCATATGGTGTAGTGGTTCCAGAAAATATCCACGATTGGATAAATGTCAGTTATCACGGGGGTCTATTCTCTAGGATGGAGAATCAAATCCCTAACTAGATATGAGATATATCCACAACACTTAGTATATTTGAGTAGTCCAATTAAGATACCAATAACTTGATTTTATGGTTGGGGAGTATCTTCATCTGTTCATGGGAGCATCACAAGTCCTACAAAAGGATCCTTTTCGCAGACGTACTCCACTAATTGGGCAATAGTTTGGCCACACCATGTTCCCACTAACTTGTCGACTGGGCCACTTGAGAGTTACACCTCCACGTGACATGTATTGTCTCTAGGCCTGAATGATATTTAATTTCCCTCCCCATGATTTAAACATTAGACCTCAGGCTTAACAACCACTCAGGTGTGTCACAAGTACCACTATTCTAACATCCATTCAAAATTGTGGAAAATGGGACAGGTTGTTTTTAAAGGGGGTGGTGGGATTTAATTGTGAATAAAATCATGTCAAATTAATAAGAAATGGTGGTAAAAGAGTGTCAATATGTACCCACGTGACTTCCTTTTGTCTCCTCCACATGTCCATTGCCCATGGAAGGCAGACAACCACTACACCGCCTCCCTAAGTAGTGCATTCCACCCTCCCCCAAGACCTAGATCAATAAGACCGACAAAATAGCATATTTCCAACCTCCCCTATAGGCTCACCCCACATCTTCCTACCATCCACTTCCAAAAACACCTTCACCCTCACCCAACCTAGCCTGATGATAGCCCTATATGGCATCGTACATAAAACTGAAGCCATATGCTTAGAAATTTTTTTTCACCACATAGAATCTAGGACACACTTCTCTTTGCCAACCCTGCTTCTAGACATTGCAGTAATTTTCAGTCATGCCCTAGCTCTGCTCCACACTATCATCCACCCACTCTGTTCCCTGCGGTGCTACCTAAGCTGGAATGATGTCCGACCATGACCACTCCTTACTTGCCCAAAACTGGGTGCTGCTAGTGCTGGAACCATCCCTATCCCTTGGGCCTTATACCATCAGTTCTTTCATTTTCCACAGCTTCAAATACCTCTGGGGATCAACTGAATACCACAATGACATCCCCTTGCTGGGTGACTGGGCCAGTGTAGTGGAACCCCGTTTTAATCTTGATCAAGGCCCAAGTGGGTCTTCCCAGCTCAAAATGAGTCTATAATCACCTACCATGCTCATATTATCTCAGCACATGCTTCACTTAGACTATTGTGGGTGTTCACATGTTTAGCATTGCTCGTAAGGGGCCGGTTTGGTGTTTTGGGGCCCGATAAATTTAAAATTTATCTAAATTATTTATTTAAATTAATTTAATTTTAGTTTTAAAATAAATAAATAAATTTATTATTATTTATTTCAAAATATTTTTACATATCTGAGTTGACATACATTAATTTTGGGGAATAAAATTAAGTTCATTATTTTATTCAATTTTGGTATAAAATTGAATTGATTTGTGAATTGATAATTTATTAAATTATTATTATTATTTAATTCATTTAATTTAATTATATTTACACTCATTCAAATTTAATTCAATTTAATTTATAATTGTCATCTATCATACTTCATTACTGGTCTTACACACCGACCCGTGTATGTTTGTATTTATTTATATATTTATTTTAACAATATGAGAAATTTTTAATTAACTAAATGATGGTCTGGATATCATCCTTATTTTTGGTTAATATGTATAAGGACTTATGAGTCCAAATTTATTTGATGTAAATCCACACCCAATGTTCCCCACTCATGTGAATGAGTATATTTTTACATTTTATGAAGAAGATTCAAGATGTGACATAGACCCCACCATGATGAGGCGATACTCCAAGAAGTCATGTGGACACCACCAAGATGATGTGATACTCGAGATGATAAGAAAAAGTACAATATTTTTTGATCTGCATAAAGAACAATGTTATGAATCAGGTATGATGCCCCTAGGTTGTTTAGAGTCTCAAGACTAGTCATGATGCAGTTTATCATTATGACTTTTTTTAAATTTTTGTATGCATTTTATATAAATGGTATAAATACATAAAATATTAATTTATAAAATTCATAAAAATAGATATATAATTTTTATTGAAGTAATTTTATATGTGTGAAAACATAGATGAAAAATATTAATTGAAATTAATTACATTTTTTGAGTGAAAAAAACCCTCTAAAAATATCATGTCTTTACAATATTACACAAATCATTTTTAAAATATCATGTGCTTGGGGTACTGATCATTCCATAACTGAGGGTTCCTCTAACTACCAAGGATTTTGTTTATGAGTGGTGGGTCGGTATAAATAAAGTGGCATTGACGATTATCCATAGACAACATATTACTATTTCATACGCAATAGTTGAGTAAATCTTGTTATAATATTTGAATACGGGACTTCACTCAACTTATCAAGGAACCACATGTCAATGTGGTCGGCCAGCGAAATGCCAAACTTGACTCCTATATGGTGTGGCTTAACCATAGCTTGTAGACATTAATGGGGGCTTCAAGGATAATTTTTAGTAGAATACTCAAATGATAGTGTATTCTGATTCTAGTATAGAGGGTTCCTAGAATACAACAAATTAGTGGGAGACATATAATGAATAAATTAATCAATAATGTATAATTTGTTAATCATCATAAAATTACTAATATTCTATAAATTTTTTTAATATGATAGGAAATAGAACAATGAAAAATGAGATAAATTTTGAATAAAGTTATATTTCCAAAACATCCGAAATTTACACTTGTATTATAGGTTCTTATTCATAATACTTCTATATCTGAATTCACCATGTTTGTGTCCCTACCTGTTAAGACACATCATGAATCACGATAGTAAAATAGCTTCCACAAGGCTCAAAAATCAAGATGATGATGGGGTTTTTCAAAATTAATTCATCAATGACTATTTATTGAAGTGTATAAAACCTAAGATCACAGATTATAACACACGTAATCTTATCTCCCATAAGAATGCGAGGAGAATATGAAACAAGTTTTTAATATGATGAATACACAGAAATTATGTAAACATGAAAGGACTACAATAAATTTTCATGAAATCTCAATCATACACCCAATGAACACAGTAATTGGATGGAGTAGATGTCCCATTACCGTTTAGGTATGGTTTACCAATTAATATGAATTATATATACTGTACCATATAAAGTTTTCTTGGAGGATGAATTGAATGAATGGTGACAAAATGAAAATGAAATGTTACATCAAAAGAACCATTGTAATGTCTTTAAATTAAAAGAGGTTGGTTAATTAACAGGATCATGTTCACATCAGATAACTTGAAATAATTTATGGATGTTTAAAAATGTATCAAACAGAATTTAATAAGAAAGAACTCGCTATTTTTTTAGTGTAAATTCATCAAAAAATGTATTGATTCTTAAATTCATATTTTTTTAATTACAGTATATTAATCACATATGTATATTTAAATACAATAATCATTTAAATATATAAATATTTCAAGAATTAATGCATCTTCTTCAAGTAGTTGAGAAAGTATGATTCCTAAGTCTATAGTGAGAAACACGTAACTTCTATTTTCCATGTGAATGATTCTAGTTTAACAAGTTGTTGAGTATAACCAAAAAAATTATCTCACATTCCCTTTGGACATAATTAGCCATTATTCCATGTTCATAAATGAATGTTGTTTTTGGTAACAAAAATAACAAATAGTTCAATGATACAAAAATCACATGAAAATAATGATGTGTACAAAATTGTAACACTTTTAACCAATTGTGATAATATAATTCATTGTCAAAAAAAATGTATACATAAATTATATACCCAATATGGTATTTAGGATCATCATTTCTAAGAAACTTTGGTACTATCCAAAATTTTTGTTTACAAAATTAAACCATTAGAAATAAAGGTATGTCACAATACTTTTGGAATTGGTTAAACTAGTAATCATCAACTATTTCAAGGGAATGATCATGGAAAAGTTACTCTATAAGATACCTTTTAGTTATTAAGGAATAGAAAATTCATGTAAAATGATGGTATTAATAAATGAGTTGGGTCAGATCGACATGCCGAAAAATATATTGACCAAGAATTCATCTATCATGATAATGTAGCAGGGATTAATTCCAAAACACACATTACCATATTTACATCCAGATATTGTGTTTCATAAGGAAGATTGATGTTGAGTCATACATTATAAAATTTATCTAAAACATGTAGTGTAGAGAAATTCTTGAACACACCTTTTTTACATTAAAGTAATGAAGAAAGTAGTATCAATGTTATACTCTCTAGTAACCTCAATCATATTTTAAAAAATGATTTTCAAATAATTGTGAAATCCCATAAATTATAAACCATGTAAAATAAATGATGGATATAATATTAGGTATATTGAGATGAAAACATAGTATTTCATAGGACATGTGTTAATGATGCAAACCATTTTTTACGATAAAAACAAACATGCATCGAGTTAAACACATGGGACATCACAATAGTTATCCTAATAGTTGAACATGATATTATCTAAATAAATCATATAAAAATGATGTAGTCATGTGATAGACTAAATTTGTATATAACTATGAACAGATCCACATATGATAGTGGTAGAAGGATTGACTTGGTATTCATCAATGCTTGAGATTCACTAATGTTTGGAAATTGAATAAGATCCACATGTGCCTGTGGAAGAGGAATGTTCCAAAACACATACATCATATGAAGGTTTAAAACCTTGGTGATGGTTTTGAGTTCATAGTGGTCAATGATATATTATTAATTGATAATAACAAATCCTACAAGTATGTACTATATCGTAATTAGTTAATTTTTACAAGATCGATTAAAATTCAATAATGGATTCCATGTATCAATTTGCAAAGGGGATTATATATCGAATACAATAGTCGGTATTCATGTGAGTTGATACATGGATGGTACATGTGGTGTACCATTACGGGTTGATTGGTAATACATAGTCGGTATTACTTAATCCATTAGAATTGTACTTGTTTTTGAAAACTTATAAGATCATGAAATTGGACATTTCATTTCAAGATCCACTTTCATGGAATCTTTCAAAATGATGCACAAGAAAGGGATTATGACATCATTGGCTCCCAATGAGTGTTGCAAGATACTAATATACAGTTCATGATTAAATAATAAAAAATATTATATATAATTAATTTATAATGAATATTTTAAATGTTTCTAACAAAGGTATGAGGGTGTTCTAATGTTTTCATATAGAACTAAGTTCAGCAACATATGGAAAAAAATAACGATCATACTGTTAGTTAAGACATGGATGGAAATAATTCTATAATGAATGACTTAATAGTGCAACATAATTTTGAGATAACACGATCTTTTTTGGTAGATTTAATAGTTTCATGGACCTAATAAATTGTACATATATTGAAAATGTATTGAAAAATATGTTGGAACAGTTCATGAGAAAAATTGTCACTAGTGTCACATGGTAGAAATATCTCTATGTTGACATGTTTGGATAAATAGAGGAGATTCATGTGGGGATTTAAAATATATATTCTTAAGTCATGGATCAATAATATAAATCATGATTTGTAAAATAATTCTTATTAGTACGATATACATTATAGTAGAAAGATATCAATAATATCATGGAGCACTACTTGTTTTGAAATCAAAACCATCATATTGTACTTCACCATGTACAAATGATATATACCTGGTAAGTGGAGAATAAGGATTCTACTTACTGTGGGACATGAACTAGTATACATCATATCAACAAAATATGATATCATAGTTAGGATAAGGAGTTGATAAAGGAAATATCATATAAGGTAGTGGTTGACATACCTACAAAAACCAAGTATGTGCCAGCCTCAATATTAGCTATGTAGCTGTTATTAAAAGAAAAAATTTGTTCCTGTTCATCGAATCACACATAGTATGTAATGTATTATCATGATGAAAATTATTATATTGATATTTACAATAATATCACATTATGTCATTGGACATAAGGGATATACTCAGATAATATATTATGAGATGTTTTACTCAAGGGGATGAGGTTTCATATAACAGAATTTCAACCCAGAGGAAATGAGGAATAACCATCAACTAAAGCTATTACATAGTCGAAAAGATATCTTTTTCATGTGACTAGGTAACAGTTATTGTGAAAAAATTATGATTTAGTACAAGTGGGACAATTTAAATAGTGGGAGTCCTTGACACAATTATACAGTACTTTTGATTACAATTTCATATATATCGTTGATAATATATGATGTATTTATACCATTATATGGTAGAATTTAATGGATCCACTATTTTATGGTAAGGTACTATATTAATTACCATATAAAAATGTTATATAATTTATAAGGATATAATTAGAACCATAATATACTATGGTAGTAATCATAAACAAAGGTTTTACAGTCTAGATACATTTAACTAACATGACCCATTAGATGATTGAAAATCTGGTGCAGAGGGATCATAGCATTGATAATTATTCTCGTGAATTTGTTACATTGTGATCTCTTGTAGTGTGATCATCAGGAAAGATCTGCTAATAGGAACACCACATATTTTGGGTTCCATTGGTTGTTCATATCTATATACATGTGTATGGGTCTCCTAAAATGATATCGTTACTTGTGTAATCAATTTGATTCTGTACATTGATTCAAGGAAAAATCCATGATATCAAAGTTGTTACAGTGTAGCTGGTGTTGGGATTGTCATTAGAGGCATGAAATTGGATGAATGGTAAATAGTTTTATTTTCACTTCCATGTTTAGGATGTTTTATATCTCAAGCATGATTGATCAGGATGGTTCTACCTTTATAAGACTTTGAAAAAATAAATCAAAACATAAAATCATGTAGTTATATCAACAAATAATACGTAAAGAAATTTACCATGACACATGTGTGTGTCCTACATTATAATATTTTTAAAGTAAAAGAGATAATATTACACAGTATATGTTCGTAAGTTGGTAGTATTTACTATGACTATCCTTATATCTTTAGGAGCCTTGAAGGGCTTTTAGAATCTGCTCTTGGTCTGTGAATTGTATTAATTGCTATCATGATAATGGTCTAGAGGGTCACACTCAATAGTGTATTCATATATCCTATGATTTCAGTTGAATAGGTTTATTAGACATAGTGGGCCCCACCACGGGGTTCGAGTGTTGTCCAAGGTATCGATCACTAATAATTAAATTAATTTATTATTATTAATGTTATGAATTATTGTGTTTGAATTTATTTAAATTATATACATGTTATGTAAATATGAAATATTATTAATCAAATTATTATTATTATAGTAATGAATTTTGGTTTAATATTAAGGGGGATGGTGATTGAGTTAAAAAATTTTGTTTTATAATGAAATATATTTTATTACAGGTATGTGATAAAATAATAAATAATAGTGAAACATTTTATTTCATCATAATTATTTATTTAGTTTATTATGAAATAATTAGTGGATGAGGAACCAAAATAGGTATTTTGAAACATCACTATAAATAAAGATAGAATCTCTCACCCATCAAACTTATCATTCATTTATATAAGAGATCCCCTCTTTCTTCAAACTTTATAAAGAGATACATTCTCCCTCTCATGTTGTGATCAATGTTCCACCTTCAAGATTCAAAATTAGATGATTGATGTGATCCTTGGGGCGTTGAAGATATCATTGGATTGTTGTTCCAACACCCGTAATTCGATGACCGATTATCCCGCTGATTTTTAAGTGTGTTTGGATGATCTTCAGGGATCCTACTATGGATACTTCAAGAGACAATCAATAATGACGTGTTGCATTCAACTGCACCTTCAAATCTTAATTTGTATGTTCTCAGTTTTTATTTATATCCTCTTTTAAATTAATTGAAATACTCAGACCTTTCTGGGGATTATATCATCTATGAATACACGTTCTATCGTGAAGTTGATGAAAATTCTAAATCCTTGCCCCACCAACCCCCACTATTGTAGATGGTACCTTCACAACTCACCCAGATGATAAATTATGAATGTCTCTCGAATTAGAAAAAAATAAACCACCTTAGTCAACTGTCCAAAACTAAATATATAAAATCATTATTCTGAAGATTCATTTGAAGAAAAACAACATAATACATTTTCACAACGTCTCATTTCCATTCCATATTTGGTAACGTCTATAAAAATAATATAGAAACTAATGATTCCCTTCACTATCTAAAAGGTAAGGAATCATTCCATTAAACCTACATCCTCATTATTCATACATGGCCCCCAATATGTCCGATAAAGATAATTATACAATTATATTAAAAAAAATTCCATATCCACATATATGCATCAAAAAAGAGCATAAAATCTTCCAATAATCTTTTGGGTACAACAAAACGACCACAAGAATAAAAAATCACATCATCCCCAACATCCAACCAAAAGTTGACTCCCCACCATTATCTGTTTCCCTAAAATTTGAAGACTCTGAATCTTCATGTTTTTTCTCCCTGATCTTGAATAGGAGAATGGAATCAACAACCAAGGATGCATGGGTCATCTACCCCTATCCATCCGTAGCTCATGATAATTAAAATATATAATCATCTTCTATATTGGAAATGATTCCAGTACCATATGATTTTTATTTCTTCCCACTCAATGAATATTAGACAGTGTTTCCCTTTCTCGGTGTGTAAACTATCTCACAGTAATCATATTCGATGTACTCATCCCATATTAAATATAGGGGATTCAAATAATGCTGAGATAAGTAGTATATACCAATTTTTTTATTAGCTTACACCATATAACATTCCCCCAAAAAGTAGTACTGAGATAATTTTAATGTATGAGCCACCGTGTCCAATTCAATATCATGCATAGCATAAATTATTTCATGAGACCTCAAATGTAGTGACCTATGCACCACAAAATGATAATATTGTATCAACAGTACTCCAATACTAATTGTATATTCATCAATATATAAGGTATATTTATTATATTGATAGGGTATAATGATAATTGGGGATATACTCAACAAGTTTTGAACTCATGGAAAGACTTCTAACATACCCCAAACCATTAAAACATTTTACTACTTCTTGGATAGACTAACATAGTGTTGACAAATGATAGATGTTTTTAATCAACCTTTAGTAATACACTTCCTATTGAAGAAAAATTCGAACATTAGAAACATTCATGGACTCCTATAATGAATCAAATTCTGAAACATTCTCTTAACCCATTGATAGACCTTTTTCAATTATGATGTGACCCATGAATTGAATCCTATAGATCCCAAAATTACATTTGGATTGCATATTGTATTGACTATTCTATATTAATTTACTCGTGATGATGTAATGAAGTTTTCCTTGATAATAATGATTCTTAGTGTAAACCAATATGTCATTGACAATGAAAACCATGAAATAATCCATGTATGGGAGGAATATTTGTTCATTAGATCCATAAACATTGTTGGTTCAGTTTTCAACATGAATGACATCACAATAAACTCATACAACTCATTTATGATCTTAATGGTTGTTTGAGGCGCATTAAAATTTATCAGCCTTAGATTATGGAACCCTCATCAAAATTTTATCTCAGAAAACACTAAGGCACCATTTATTATGGTCAAATAGATCATCAATTTTTGGAATGAGTTAGCTATTCTTAAATGTCTTCTGATTTCAGTTACTATAATCGACAAAGAACTAAAATATATTTGAATATGGGACTTCACTCAACTTATCAAGGAACCACATGTCAATGTGGTTGGCCAGCGAAATGCCAAACTTGACTCCTATATGGTGTGGCTTAACCATAGCTTGTAGAAATTAATGGGGGCTTCAAGGATCATTTTTAGTAGAATACTCAAATGATAGTGTATTATGATTCTAGTATAGAGGGTTCCTAGAATACAACAAATTAGTGGGAGACATATAAGGTATATACCAATTTCTTTATTAGCTTACACCATATAAAATTCCCCCAAAAAGTAGTACTGAGATCATTTTAATGTATGAGCCACCGTGTCCAATTCAATATCATGCATAGCATAAATTATTTCATGAGACCTCAAATGTAGTGACCTATGCACCACAAAATTATAATATTGTATCAACAGTACTCCAATACCAATAGTAGATTCATCAATATATAAGGTATATTTATTATATTGATAGGGTATAATGATAATTGGGGATATACTCAACAAGTTTTGAACTCATGGAAAGACTTCTAACATACCCCAAACCATTCAAACATTTTACTACTTCTTGGATAGACTAACATGGTGTTGACAAATTATAGATGTTTTTAATCAACCTTTAGTTATACATTTCCAATCGAAGAAAAATTCGAACATTAGAAACATTCATGGACTCCTATAATGAATAAAATTCCGAAACATTCTCTTAACCCATTGATAGACCTATTTCAATGATGATGTGACCCATGAATTGAATCCTATCAATCCCAAAATTACATTTGGATTGCATATTGTATTGACTATTCTATATTAATTTACTTGTGATGATGTAATGATGTTTTCCTTGATAATAATGATTCTTAGTGTAAACCAATATGTCATTGTCAATGAAAACCATGAAATCATCCATGTATGGGAGGAATATTTGTTCATTAGATCCATAAACTTCATTGGTTCAGTTTTCAACATGAATGACATCACAATAAACTCATACAACTCATTTATGATCTTAATGGTTGTTTGAGGCGCATTAAAATTTATCAGCCTTAGATTATGGAACCCTCATCAAAATTTTATCTCAGAAAACAATAAGGCACCATTTATTCTGGTCAAATAGATCATCATTTTTTGGAATGAGTTAGCTATTCTTAAATGTCTTCTGATTTCGGTTACTATAATCGACAAAGAACTAAAATATATGTATGCATTCTAGAAAACCAACACTGGTGATCCCCATAGTGACCTAATTTTAAGAATACACCCATTATTATATAATTAATCAAAACGATTCTTAAGCTCATAGAGTTCTCCATGTTCCATTCTATATGGAGGAAAAGAAACCGGTTCTTCTCTCCTCCTAAACTCTTCCACAAACTCAACATATCTCAAGGTAGGAAAACCAATGTTTCCCTTAGGAAAAAAACCGTGAAATTGATCCACCATTGGTTGAAAGGAAATATTCTCTAATCCCCCTCCATAAAGAAAAATACAAGACAATTGGGTAGTGATTTCACCTAACTGCTGATTAACTAACCCTGACAGGAATTCTAAAAAGGACAGTCACCATAATGGGTATACATGTATCCCTCAAGAGATACCAATTTCACAAAATTATGGTAAAAATAATTATGGCCTTGTCTCAATAATGAAGATTACATTCCAAAAATAAAATCATTACCAGACATATCTATAAAAAATGACACATATGAAATGGTACCCACCATCCTGGATAGCACAACACTTACACTGACGTATATTTTCTGTTTGCACACCAAACGGTGTATCGATCAACATGACCCCAACCACATGTTCCACTTCTAGGATAAAAAAACATACAAACTAATTGGATATAATATAATTCAATGCACATATATCAAACAATACGCAAGAAATAGTGGATGATACAAGAGTTTTACCTAGAACTATCTATGGTGCATCCTTGCTACGTCTAGGTGTAGTATTAATCAAGTGAAGCTTACATTACCATATAACATGACCGCCAATCTAAATTGATGGAGGAATTTCAGATATGAATTCTCTCATCCCATACTACAACATCTTCCACCTCAATAACTATGGATAGTAAAGAAATTACTCCCTAACTAATATGAGGTAATAGATTCCCTTCATTTACTCTCCACTACAATTCATCCTCCCTCTATGAACATATATCATGTGATCCTATATAACCTCAACAGAGGCCCCAACCATCTACATTTTCGACAGTTAAATGGTAGTCAGGAACAAAATCCAAAAATGTGACCTGACCCACGACACTAATAACATAAGACTCAGTCATTGATAAGAGAAATCAGTGCCTCTTTGAACTACTCTATCCACCACTACTTTGTGTAATCACTCAATGTGGTACTTCATGACAATAATTGTTGCAAAAATATTTTTACCAAATGGAGATAATTTTCAACCACTGTTATAATCCTTTAGAAGTCTTTCTGATATAAGGGAAACATACAGTACATCATTAGACCTGCTTAAATAGAATATATTCATGAGGGATTTTAACACTTTTGTTTGTCCATCATAGAAATGTCTCGATATAGCTACATTATCTCTAACCAAAGTTGGAAAAATCATTCTGATATAAAATCTAGTGTGATCCATTATTATCATAGGGCCTTTGTTCATCGCAATAAACTCTGAAACACTCTCTTATCTGAAGGAATCCAGATAAAAATGTTATAGTAACTATACCTAAAAATATTTCTATATCATAGTGGTTTCTTGATGGGTCTAAACAAAAATATCCCACCATCTCTTCACATGGCCTGAAATCATAAAATCTTCAAGCTTGACACTATTATAAGGAGGAGTCATTATGTGATCATGAATAATATGGATAGAATCTCTTCAGAACATGAATGCATCTAGTCTACCCTATAAAAGAAAAGTAAAAGGTTGTTGCAACTGAATCTCCCTTTCCATTTTAAATATACATAGCTTTTCCTATACTGGGTACCTATCCATCATCACCATCTTTAATTAGTGATGTTATAACAAAAATTATATTCTACCCTATATCTTTATTCATTGAGTTCCTTTCCTCCACCTATGGATGAACATTCATGGCAACATCCTCTCATCTCACAAATTTAGCATGACATCATCCTAGAGACTTCCTAAAATTCCAAACATAAATATAAAAACTCATATCATAATTAATTTATAGATTTCGTAAAATAAGAATACCCAGTAGCCACAAAAAACCCATTGTTCATACAATATCTCAAAAGATATCCTCACACATTTTCACATGCTACAAAAAAACATTAACCAATTTATAAAAATTAATTAAACACATCATTTCCATTTTTTAACATTCATTTCATTTTACAATTTTCATTTTTATAATAAAAACCAATTATTTACAATTTCAAATGAAAAAATTGTATATAAATACCCTATATATTACAAATGTTTCTCGTGTGATCCTACAAAGATGCATACCACCACTATAACTAAGTGGATTTAATTATGAATGAATTCTCATCATCATTTCATTTCTTCCACAAGAATAATATTATAAAATAGTCTCATAACACAACAAGTGAAACTCCAAATAAATGAATATCATTCAACTATAAATAAAAAATTCAAAAATAACAATTCAAAGCCTCGATACATGGGATTTACCTTGTATATGGTCTAGATACTCCCAATAACGTAATAAGTTCCATGATAAGACACATTCTAATCTCTGATATACTATCTCCAAATAATAAGACCAAAGAATATAATAGCTCTAATACCACATTATAACATCCTTTAACTGGATTCCATTATCTAGTCCCCCAGCCGAGTCACCACATGAACTCAAGCATGCCTCCCTGTATGCTAGTGGTTGCTGATTAGTAGTGAGAGTGTAATAGATCATGTATGGAGACTATACCCTCTTTACCAGATTAAGATAGTAGAGGACACATATGAAATGAGCTAAATAGTAAATAATAAAATGACACAAGAATTAACAACCATTTAAAAAATAAGATACAATATAAAACAATTTTTAATTATTCCATGTCAATGCTAACTATTCCAAAAAATAATAAAAAAACAAAAATAGTTGAATCCCCATAAGGGTGATAACATTATGTTCAGATCCACATTTATTCACATTCCATGACTAACTCATATCCCTAGCATATGGCCTTTACCATTGTTCATATGAGAAAACATGAAATCTAATAGGGTACCCAATAGTGGCCCAAGAAGGGTGTGAGAAAAACTCAGTTGTACATAACCAAATATATCTACAAAATATAAAGTCTAAAAAGATAGTGCATGCAAGAATTAAATTAATTAAAATTTTAACCA
Organism: Viscum album; assembly: GCA_963277665.1. Taxonomy (NCBI): domain Eukaryota; kingdom Viridiplantae; phylum Streptophyta; class Magnoliopsida; order Santalales; family Viscaceae; genus Viscum; species Viscum album. The sequence continues at coordinate 180,650,392 of OY728123.1, forward strand.
AAATACAAGTTGTGATTCATTAGTTAATGATATTTATTTGTCCCGTTTAATCAAATAAACAATTTTCATTACATCTCCCATGGGTTATAAATTTACAACATCTACACAACATTCTAAACCTACCAATTATCATGCATAATGGTTTATTGTAGGTTCTTTATCTCACTAGGGATAAAAATTTCATAACATTTAAATTGAACATACCACTGAAATTTAGTCGTGGAAATTTCATAAAATGAAAACCGTAGATTCCAAGTGCCTAATTCAGACACCTTAACCCCTGAACAATAGGTGTGGGGTTTAGAGTATCAGTCCAACTTCACCATATGAAGGATGCTCAGTCCTTTATCCTACCCCACCATGCAATACTAACATACTTATTTACCCATACATGACATAGGCCATATCAATACAATACACAATCAAAACACATTAAATTACATTTCATTTTTAAACACCATATTAATGAACATGAATCCTTAAATAATCAGCAAATTTACCATTTTCAATGAAAAATAAATTTAACACATTAACCTTTATCATTATTTTACCGATTAATTTTTTTCGATAATTTCCAGATAATAACCCATATTTATTAATTAGTATATAGTATCACATTTTCACCATTTATCAAATAATAAGAAATTACCAATATAAAATTTTCATCATTTTTCATGAAATCATCCACTTATTTGTTTCATGTACATTTCATAAGTCATATATAGAAATCACATTATTACACACAATCCATTTCACATTAATCCACAAAATCCATTATTCCATTATCACGATCTGTATTAACAATAATGATCCATTTTTAACTAAACTAAAATATAAATGTGTTCCTAAGGGTCTCTAATTTATCATAAATCAATTTTATACTTATCATAACAATTTTCCATGTTCGGTAATTCTGGAACACCCTATGGGTTCCCTAAATTAGAATAATCAACCTATATGAATCCCATGTGGATAATGGGGGGACTAATTCAACATTTAAGGGGAAAATTATAAATATTACTAATGGAATAAAATTCAAAACATTGTCAAAGAAAACTTACATCCAAGAAAGAAAAAATAAACATCATGAAATTGGGAGAAAAGGTATATACGATCAAACATGAATATCAAGAAGAACACACATGAGCCCATATCCATAAATCTAAATATATAACTTTTCGAATCCCAGAGCAAGGATCCTAGATAAAATAGTGTTTTAGGGCTTCAGAAGACGAAAGTAAAAGCATCATGCACAAATATAGATATGAGATGAAAGAGGAGTGTTCGAATTACCTGGAAATTTGTTATGCACCCAATGAAACTCCAATCAACCTAAAAATATTGGTGATCAGACCTTGGGATTATTTTGGGATTGCTGGTACATCACTAGGGCTAGAGGAAAAAGAACGAGGAATAAAATTGTGTGAGGAACCTAAAATCCTCTGGGGAGGGGATTTTAGATTCTAACATTTTAATGGAGTGAATTTTTTATCCACAAGGTTTTCAAAACCATGCGAAAATCATACTCCTACATCTATAGAATAAGGGTTTAGTCTCATGGTTACCTAGGGTGTAATGCATTTTTGAAATGTAATTTACCAATCATACAAAATTACATTTCCAAGGTCACATGGTTTTTCTTACCCCCACATGGTTTCCCCAATATATTCTCAAACCATGTAACATGAAAATGATCTCCCAATTTTCCTTTCATTGATGACCTGAACCTCTAGAACACTCTCTATCTTCCCCAAACAACAAATAAATATTTCTTCATCCAAAATTAAGGAAATCAAATTAAAAATTAAACAATAACATACTTCAATGAATTCCATGATATTACACCTATAAATAAATACATATTCTTCTAATTACATCCAGTCGATAAACTTTTTACTAAATAATAAATTCAAATTAAATATTTATTTTATAATTTATTTTAAAATTAATAAAATTTTAGAAAATTAATCTATATTATATGTGAAGATAATGAAAACATCGTCCAAATATTAATTTTCGAAGTATCTATTTTGAAATCCATTACTTCCATTAATGTATATTTTTTATTTCATCCTTTGGGAAGAAAATTCTACTATATAATTTACCAAAAAGATAACTATTTATGAAAAATACTACATTTAATTATACCACAATTAATTCAAATTAAAAAAAATGTCTAATAGTTTCATATTACATATATAACAAAATATAGATAATTGATAATGAATGATAAAAAACATGACATAGAAAATTTATATATCATGTTCATTATAAATAATTCATATTATTTAAATAATATATTTCAAAAATGATTACTAGATTCAACCCCTATAAAAAATAACTAAAATGGATTTAGTAGCAATCCTATAATTAAAAAACCAACATATATATTATTAGAATGCTGAAGTACTCATATTATATATGAATAATAAAATACACTAATATATAATATTGAATACCATTAATATATATAATTACTATATAGGTGTTAATTATATAATACAGATGAAAAATATAATTTATTTTTGAAAAAAATTGTTAAAAAAATTGTTAATATTTAATTAATTAATGACAAAAATAGTAAATTATATAACTGAATGACATGTGATTAAATGTGGAATGATAGTATATGATGGATGGTCTGATTAAAGGAGTGGATCCTTTAATATCCCAATAACCACTATCCGATTTTTTTCAAATTACACCATGTGATACAGAAATCAATAAAACACTCAGGATTAAGGCACATAAACCAAACACCTAAAAATAATTTAAAACTAATGTTTCTCACCATTTAATGTTAGGAAAACATTCATATTGTGTACACCCTATATTCCAACATCCTTTATGTTTTCTTTTGATTTTAATTTTCAGAAAACATTGAAAAATTCTCTAATACAAATTTAAAAGACCATATCCATGATAATCTAACAATATTCCAATTAAGACCACCAAACTCCACATGTATAATTTACCAATCTCTAGGATCCACTGAATAGGTATGAGAAACTCAATATATTATTGAAAATTGAAATAACCACTGTGATTAATTTTTCATGTTATGTCTTTATTCATGAGATGGTCTTAACACGTATCTATATAAAAGAAGTCTTTAATATAGATAACCCAAAATCATGATATTAATATATGAAATAATATGAATTACAATTAAAAATAAATTTTAATGAATAAAATACATTAATAATTTTCAAATATGAATGATATCGTTCTATCATTATCTTGTACCACTACATATATTATATATAACAAAAACAAAATTAAAGATATTCCAACACCTAGATTTCCAAATAGGGCATATTACTCCAACATTACATGGTCCCTAAATACATATATATTCGAAATGATCTATCTTACTAGTGGAATATCTTGTAGCTATGCACATATTATTTTAATTAAAATAAAATTATTGGGAAATAATTCCCACATGGATCATCATATCCCTTGATTCATGTTGGGAATTGAGTTCTCTTTTAATATTAATTCCACATCTCATCTCATCTTCCAGTGCCCATGTGTTCTTTTCTACTATGTCACTATGCTCCTTTAGTAAGCTATTAGATTATTTTAGTTGAATCACACTTTTTCCATAAACACATCCACAATGAGTGATATAACCTGACTTCTGATTCATCTTTGATGTTTGTCCATTTTCCAAGGCAAACTGAGATAAAAGCAGACTGAATTTAACAACACAAATCGACTACACCAAGTCAGAGAAACCAAATCTGATAAAAGCAACATATCCCTCTGATACCAATTTTTTGGACCAAAAGGGGCCTAGATACACAATAAGGGGTGGGGGGATCCAGGTTGGGATATTCTATTTCAAAATTCTTTTTTCCTAATTGGATCTTGACCTGTTTATTTATAAGGGTCACTTTGTTTTCTCTTAAGTGTTTATGTTGATCACATCATTTTATCATTATCTAATCGTTGTTCTTTAGATGTAGTGCAGGGAAGAAACTAGGTAGACACCGATTTTTTTACATGGTTCACCCTCACTGATGTATGTCTAAAGAGCATACAACGACGATGTGTCACTATACCAAATCCACTAAATCTCACTGCCAATTTACAATATTCGGTCTAGATCACTTCTATCTCCAGGCTCACTGCCTTTAAAATGTTTAGGGTCACCTCACTTATTCTCATGGGTCACTCTTTATTTATCTCTCTCTCTCTCATTTCCAGTAGAATGAATAACCTTCTTCCTCTTCTCATGATCACTGCACTTGGAAGGGATCCAATCACAGTTTATAAACTTGTAGGATTCTTTATTTGCATGAATACATTCATCCTCAACTATTAATAGATTCTCTGTTAATGTCCAAATTTCATCCACATATGATTACCACTTCTCCCTTGAACAATATGAAATAACCTTTGGAATTACCTTCACAAACCACCCTACTTTGTGAAGCTCCCAATTTTGTGAAGGTCAAACAAGCCTTCACGAAGCTTCCGCCTTTTCACGACGCTCAGACCTCTTCGCAAAGAACCTACCTCTTCAGGAATCTCCTACCTCTTTACAAAGCTCCTGCCACTTCGAAAAGCTCACTGAGCCAATGCGGAGAACCGAACATTCATGGAGATAGAATAGCCGACGCGAAGATCCTTCCTTTTGCGAAGCACACTAACTTGTGAACTACCTTCATGAACTACCGTCACAAACTACTTTCACGAGCTGAGAGGAAAAATATTTTCATTGAAACCTCTCTCTTATTCTCTTGACAGGGTCGAGGAATATTTATAGGAAATTCCACCAACCCTCAAACTTTCTACATGAAGTCAACACCACATCATCTTAAACAATGAAGATCCAATGTTCCCGACGAAATTTTCTCAAAATCGCGAAGCACCTAAGTAATTTTTTTGATCATGGAAGTCATCTTAATCACAAAGCATTCCGTCAATTCCTTCACTCCTTGGCCGTGAATCTACACTCTTAATGCCCTTCTCCAATGCAAATCTCTTCAATGCTTTCATTCGCGAATCTCGTCGTAATCACGATGCATCACCATCTACATTCATCTGGTCATCAAGAAATCCAATCCATGAAGCCAAACTTTGCAAAACTCATGCCTTTTCCATATAGTGATGACATATTCAAGGATATCAACTTTTCACGATGCTCACCAATCTAGGAAATGACGCCAACATGTATCTGTTCTTTTTGTTCTGCCACCAGATTTTCCATTCCTTTATCATGGTTCTTTGACAACAATTATTATCAACAACTTCTCTTGACCTCAAAAACTCCCCATTTAAGATTTCTTTGTTAACAAACACAATCAACACAAAAATGATGCAATGTTACCTTGAGGGAGTTTTTCCCAACAGTACCACACTGCTCTACATTCGGTCCCATTCTCCTGGAACAATTTTTATTACACCATCAGGTTTAGTGATGGATGATAATCAATGATAATAATCAATTTGGGATTTATTAGCAATAATCTTATCCATTCTGAAAATAATTTTAAAATGTTTCATGTAGATAACTAGAAAACTAGAATCAATCATGATATCTGAGAGAAGAGAGAGAAAACACAATCTGGACTATTGAGAGCCTAAAATATCGTTGTACCAAGGGTTATAGTAAAATCCATTGACCAATATATTATATCCTTAGGATGATTTGGTATATTAAAAATATGAGATTCAATTAATGAATGATATGAATTAATATATAGTACATCTGTAACTAATGATGAAGCTGTAGTTATGGTACATGTCTTTCACTGGGCCCATATCTGTTTCATGTGAATACTCTTCCAATATGCGAATAAGATTCATTCCAGATACCAATTGCTGGATCCCTACTTCATATGATGCATCTGATTTTTCATATATTTTAGAAGGTGTTAATGATCATCTGAAACAAATAGGAGTTGAATAACCAAGGAATAACCCCTGGAATTGAGTTGGGAATCATTAGGAACCACATTCCATTGGTGACTCAATGTAAACCCTCATTGAATTTAACTTCATTATAAAAGTGTAAAAATTTAAAGGAACCATTAATGAAACTAATGGAGGAGTAGAGGAACCATGCTATCAGTCACAACTACAAGAATCATCACACATCCCATTTCCCTTATAGGAATTCATTTATTCCTTTAGACTCAAAGAAACTCCCAATAACCCTAATATGTAAGCTATGTGACTCCTGACCATCATAACTCTATCTAAAACATCAAAATAATAAGGAAGGTTCATAAGTAAAACCTTATAAATAATATCCTAATTAATTTATAACTTGATCCTTTGAGCCTTCATGTTCTCATTCTATTTTATCTCATTTGCAACATGAAAGGGATAAGATAAATAGTTTTCATACACCATCACACTTCTGTAGATCTGATAAAATATCAAAAAATCCTCACCGCAGTAAAAAAATCATATATAGACATAAATGGATAGTGAAAATATCATTCATGTCATTCCACTCAATGATCTAATGCTTCCTCAATATCACAATGGTGTCCCACCATATCCTGCATTGTCTATCTAGTAGGATCGAAGCTCACATTAATTTGATTTTATTAGGTGTGTCCAAGAAACCCAAAATTTTCTAAATTTTTATTAACCACTCCTCAAACTCATGCTGATCATTTGAGAAATTTAATGGAATTATCTTATAATGAAGTAACTCATGAGATCCAATATTTAGGATGTACCTACAATGTTTTATAGGTAGACTCAATGGTGAACTGGTGGTGACGGTTGTCTGATAGCATGGGAAACTCACACAATCACATCCACTAAATTATGGTCTACTAGATGATACTCTCATTATGGTTTGGATATAGCTACCTCCTAGATCTGATTCACATATTATGTTAGGTGGTATTATGTTAAAAAACATCCTCGAAAAACAAGTAATACATCAAATAACACTAAAATAGATAAACAATTGAAAATTAATTCCAGTATATAGAAAATCAGGATTTGGATTTCAATATTTCCCAATAAAAAGAATTTTATATTCTATGACTAGTCATCATGAAATTATTTACTAACCACCCATTTATATATAATGTTCATTATGGTGAGATATGGCCATGTACTTAATCACATATTTCTCCTATTTCTTGACCAGATTTCATAATTTCATACTACCTTCAAGGAAAGCTGTATGAACATGTACCTTTCATACCACTTTCCCACAAACCAACCTGGGATAATGGTAAACCAATTGTTGTGATTGCCCTAACATCATCCAGTGGGCGTTAATGATCCTCATGGGTAGTGACTAGGGCCTAACATCATAATCAATGAAGGTGGGAATAAATTTCCCTTAAAAATACTAAAGAATGATAAAAAATCTATATGCATACAAAATTAACTCCTCTATGAGTATTGTTACAAAATTAAAATTGGTATAACTGACCAATGTACTACAACCATGTACCCTAAAATTGGGAATATTTCCCAAGACACAATGGATGCAACTAACCAAGTTCAAAAATCAACAGGTAGAGCCACATCCATTTGGTTCCATACCCATAATCGAACATAGAAAGAGATAATCTAAAAACACAAAAATTAAAAGGTATGGAATGATATTAAAAAATCAATAGGGTCTCATAAAGGATTAAAAATTATATACATATTTTTTTTTAACCACCGAATGTGATTTCAATTTAAAACGAACAATGTTGTAAATTTATAAAAATGAGTAAACAAATTCATGATTTACACTTCAAAACATTGAAATACATTAAAAACCCATTAATTTTCAGTTGATATAACATTTCAAAATCAATTGAACATTTAAAAAATTTATTAAATAAAAAATTTTCATATTATATTTAATAGTATTATAAGGTGGCTAAATAGTTTGTATTAATGTCATATATTCATTTGAGATACCAAAAATCTAGAAAAAAGGTCCCATGCCTAATAATGTGACACCGTTCATGGGTATAAAGAGTCCACACTCAATGTTAGATAGATATATGTACACATGTCTCATTAATAATGGGCCAAAGATTACTCATCAGTATCACCTAAGGGATATGATGTGTTAAATTTATTTTACAGAATGTTTATAGAAAAAACATGTCATTAAAATAATTCAGTAACATCCTATGTCATGCATGTGAGCTAGTAAAAAATGACAATGGTGAATTTATTTATGGAAAACTCAAAGAAATTTTAATCCTATTATACATGTCAAATATTCCAATTTCTATTAAAACAACATATTTAATAATAACACGACATTCACTATGATAAAACCATTAGGATTCTATTAAAACCAATTTAAATCAATTTTCAAAAAAAAATATAATTTTAAATTAATTCACAATACAATTCGACAATCAACTTTTACAAATTCAATTGAATAATATAATTTTCCATAATATTTCATTAGTTTAAAAATAGGCCCCCAATTAATTTTAATTTCTGTTTTTCATAATTTTCCATCAAATCCATTTCCATAATTAAATTAAGAATATTAATTGAAATAATTTCATTGAATCAATTATTTAAATTTTATATTTTAAATTAAATATATTTCGGAAAAACACAACTCAATAACATTTAGTTCCATGTTTTCCCAATATCATGCCAAAATCACATTTTTAAATCCAAAATATCAAATTCTAGGAAATTGGGTTTCTTCCAACAAACCAATTTATATACATTCAATAAAAATAAAAATATAAATGAAACTAAATTAATTGAAAAAAAAATTTAGGGTTAACATAAATTGGGCATTATGACAGAACAACAAACCCTTAGATCAACGTTACACACAAACTCTAAACCCTAATTGGAATTATTCAATGAAGAATGATGATCATGTAATCTAGGAAACAAGGATATATTTTTTTATAATCCCAAAACAAAGTATATCACATAATTAAAAAAATATGGGTATCCCTGAAAATCTATAGAGGATTAGAGATATCACAAGAGAATGAGAGACAGAAGTAGAAACAAAATAAGAGAAAACTGAATTCCATTCTTCAAGATTAGATCTAAATCCAGGATTTCTATGAGGGGACAAAATTACTATTAGAAGATATAATGAATATAAAAATTAAGTATTGTTTTTATAGGTCCACTAGGGTCATAAAATGTGGATCTGCAAGTTTTTAATCAAAATTAAAATTAATTAAAAACTTATTTTACTTATTTCTTGAGAAGTGTTCCGCAGTTTTGAAAACTGTGAAGAAGTTGTAGACTTGATTTATATGGGAAATATTAATCATCATAAGAGGTAAAATTTTTCTAAACTATGAAACAACCATGAAAATCCCACTGCCTTAGTTTTAATTCTATTCTATAGTAGGGAACACTATTTGTGTAAAACATTTGTCGACCATATTCTGGCCCAGAAACATTAAAAATTTCTATTATTTCCCCTGAAGAACACTAAATGAATCCCAACAAAATAATGATTGAAAAAAGGAACTTTAGAATTCAATAAAATAATAAAATGATGGTAAAACAATATAAAATAACATCTAAAATTGAAGAAGGAAATCTTCAAATTTAAGATGTACCTATTGTACAATAATATATTAATGAATATCCTAAGGAATTACTTGGACACCCCTTGGTACGTGAAGTTTAGTTTTCCATTTATTTAATTATTTATTAAATAGTAATATAAAATACCCCAAATATAATTTGCACTATGTAATTAGTAGATTTGAATCTACAATGATAGGATTTTAGTATTAATTTATTTATTCTCCATAGAATTTCTTTATAAGTATCACATATTATTCTTGTTAACAAGAAAAATGGATCTATAATGTTGTGCCATAATTATTGGGAAATTAATTCTATAATGATAAATAATGAGTATATATAATATATCATTGATGATTTATTTTATCAACTTAAAAGTCCCAATATTATTCAATGATTGATTATTTTTTTGGGTATCAGCCACTGACAATAAACAATGAACATAATTTGAAGACAAAATTCCAAATGATTTATGTAAATTAATAGTTTAATGAAATAACATTTGGAATCAATAATGAACCCATTTTTTAAGGATCTAATCAATAATGTATTCAAGGAATATCTTGATGTCTTTTTTATTAATTGATGATGTTATAGTGTTTTCTAAAATCTATGTGGAAATCGAGAATCACATATGTATCATTCTAAATACTCTTATAAGGAAATAATAGGATGGGAAACCTTGTGTGTGTGATTTATTGATTCATGATGCTTCAATTATTATATATATTGTCCCTAAATAAGGATTCTAAATTGATAACACAATAAGATATTATAGTCAGATAATATTCTCCACCAAAAAACATAACATTGGTATATAGATTCATTGAATTGGTAGGTTACTATCAGTGACTCATTGTACATTTTTTCTAATTTTATAACCAATCAACCAACATTACATGTAATAGGGTGTCGATTGTTTGGACAATTGAATTTGAATATTGTCTTGGAAAAAAATAATAAGGTAATTTTCAAATTATCTTGTCATAAAAATACTATATAGAAGTTATGGGTTTGTGATATATAGTGATACATCAAATAAGGGACTTGGTTGTGTTATTATGAAATATGAAAAAGCTATTACATATTCATAATGGTAATTAAGGACTCCAAAACATATCTATTCAACCCATGGCCATCATTTCTTAGTTGTAATATATTGTTTAATGATATAGATACAATATCATTGTAGTGGAATATGTGATATATACAAAGATTAGAAAACCCAAAATTACATAATTTCATAGAAAGAGAAAAATACAAGGAAATGGTTGTGGATCAAGCGACTCAATAATTATGATTTCTCTTTACTCTACCGCCCATGAAAAATAAATAAGGTTGTAGACACATTGATTAATAAGGATCAAAGAGTTCTGACCCAAATGGAGTATCAAGAAGGTTCCATTATTCATAGATCAAATAAATATTTAAACGGGTATTAATAATTAAGCTAAAAAATCAATAATGCACCACATGATTGAAATACTATCGTTTTTTGATAAGATAATGGATTCTCAAATAGATGTTTAGAATATTAAGAAGAATATTAAATTTGTTATGATGGGGAATTTACATACATCCTTTTATAATATGGTGTTCTTAAAATTCAAATGATATTAGATTTTCAATCTATAAATAATATTCAATGTGAATTTTTAGATGACACTAATAGCTCAAAATTAACAACACACCTTGATATTAAAATAGATTATATATATTTGAATGATTAGTTTTTGAAGATAACATGATGTGGTAAATAGATTATTATTATTTCTAGATGTTTTTTTCATCAAGTAAACCATATGAGGAAAAATCCTTGAGTAATCATGGAAAAAAATCATTTTCATGTGTATAATTTGGATGGAAGTACTATGGAAATTTTCATTGCTCTACTAAAGACACATAGAAAAAGATATCAAATAGAGGTTATCATTGATCAAGTAACCAAATATTCATATTCCTCCCTATAATAGATGAATTACCTATTTTGTGATGCTCCAACCCTAGATACCCAGAGTTGGTACATTATTACATAACATTGGCATGATCACGAAAGATCATGTCTCGAAAGACCGATTAGTTTAGTAGCCTTGTAAATAAAAGATACATTCATAAGCTTTACATTACATATTAGAATGAAAAACAACAACTTAGTCTCCATAGGCCTCAATCATATCCTATATACTATCCCTGTAGGTTAGTCATAATATACTTTTTGTATGCTGCGAAAAATAAAACATTGAAAGGGGTGAGCTCAGATGCTCAGTAAGGATCACAATATAGTAGAAACTTTTATAAATAAGAAAAAACATTTAAGGAAACATATAAGACTAAAAAAAGAATTTTAAACATGAAATTCAAATAATATGGAAATTTTAATATAAAAAAATTCCAATTACTTATTTACATGGATATTCTACTAGTCGAATAATCATTTATAATATCAATAGCCACTTTCATAATCATGGAATACATAATTCAAAACATCACAACCACATTGTCAAAGCCTTGTGCCAAGAGTAAAAATAATATTTTGCCGTGCAATTTTTCCAAGACACTATTTTTTCTAATGAGACATACTGATGCATCGAGGAGTTATAGAGGGCTCTACCCGTCACTTACTAAGTCCAATGCATTTCTCATATGAAAAGGATTAAACATAACATAAACATTCATTTTAAAACTAGCATAAAAAATTTTAATATATTATCCATAAACCATTAATGGTTTAATCTAACATATCCACAGTAAAACATATCACAAAAACTTCAATACAATATGGACGTTTGTTATCATAACGAATCAACTTCAAAAAAGCATAAAATCCATCAATGTTTGTTGACATAGATGAAATATTTTTATAGGGAAATATCTCTTTCAATTTTGAAATAATTTAAAAGGATTATAATTATAAAAGGAAAAAATTATTTTTCAATTATTCTTAGAAGCTTATAATAGATGCTTATAAAATGTTATAATAGCAAAAAATAGCAACACCCTCCGTATAGTTAAAAAACATTCTTAGCATACTGTTTTCCAGTCATAAAGTACCTTGTTTGGAAAATGACGGTAAGATTCCTTTAAAAACAATTTATAAAAACTAAAACAAGGATATAAATGTCATTAAACCATATTAGAGTAAACAGTAATAATGTTTTGTATTAAAATTTAAGAATCTTGGATTTAAATGATAAAGTGGTCCTAGTAGATACTTACATAAAAACAACCTCGAATAATAAGAAGATTATGAAATTATCCCTTACCTTGTACTTTTCCATGGTTAAGGGTAGGTTATCCTCCTGTATAATAGTTAAATAATTGTTATGAAATTATACACGAACAATATACATAAATATTATAACATATATGATCTTCCAATATTGCTTTGTTAATGATATTTCAATAGTATCATCGTTTTCATTGTTATCTGATTCATTTTGCTTTATATGCTTTGTTATGTAAGTAATGATTTTTAGGAATAAAAAGTATATTATTCATATTCATAATGATATTATGTATTTAAAAATTAATTTTAATCATCAAATTATAATTATTCTTGAATGGATACGATAGGGAATGAATCTCATTGAGGTGACGGAGACGGTAATACATTAGTACGCATTTGTGACAATATCATTTGTTTCATATTAAAATAATATATAATTTGATGTTATATCATATATACAGAATTATTATCATGTTTTATTTATTATTTACATCATTTATGCTCGTTATTATACCCATCCAAATGATGAACTGCTTGAATAACAAACTACACCACGACGTGGAGTCGGTAATCCGTACGTATGCACGTATGGTGACTTTTTCATTTATAGGATTGATATAATAATGAATATGGTTGTACAATTTTTATAATAACATCACAGTAGATATAATATACAGGGGTTATTATTTTATATTGTAAACAATAAATAATGAAAAAGTGAAAGAAGAAAAGAACATGAAAGAGGTGATGGAATATTTACTTCTTCTTTGGGTTGTTTCTATGATTTGATAAAAAGGGATAATTACAATGGCTTTATGACTAATGTAAGGACTCTAAGATTAATGAAGGACCATTGGGAATATATTTGGGTAGGGTTGTTCCGAGCCAAATGGCTTTGAAGGTATGAATTTGAGAAATGGATAAGTTCCCTTTTATAAGAGTGGTGAGGGGTACTTTAGGAATAGATCGAAATATTATTTTATAATAAAATAAATTTCTTTATATAATATCATTAAAATATATTATATAAAGGATAAATTTGGGGTGGGTCAAAACCTTCTCATCGAATAGGTTTTAGACAGGTTTGGGTCACTATATTAACCCTATCTTTTAGATTTAACTCTTAGTTAAATAGTTTGACATTTACCATTCTCTTTGTATTTTTATATTATATGGTTACTAAACTTACTATAAACATCCAAGATAAACCAAAGTTGTTCATTAATGATAAAAATATCATTATATAAGTTTTTTTCCAGTCCTTAGATTTTTATGAATATTATATCAACAAATATTATTGTATTTGTTTTAAAAACTAATTTATGTCAATTTTGAAATTATTTTCTATTTGATTTTTGTTAAATTCACAAAAAAATTATTCCTTATATCTAAAAACATTTAATCAACCCTAAAATTTCATATTAACCTATAAAATTAGTTTAATTAATTAAAAGTCTAAAAATAGATTTATTTAGATATTTATAATATCAATTATTTTTAATATTCATTAATATGATAATTACGGCATCATCATTGTATCAAATATAAAATTAATTATATAAGGTCCAAAATTATAAATAAAATACCATTATGTAGAAAAGATTTTTATCTTTCTAATAAATATTTTTAGTCGAATTTATCTTATGTTTATGCATATATTAAAAATGGTTTAGTTATTAAACATTGAATTTAACTCTTTTAACTATTCTTTGAATTAAATAGTAATAAATGCCCTAATCTATTCCTTGTGGACCTATAGGATAATATATTATTCTAAGTTTTTTTTTTCGAATTACACATTTCCAAAAGAATTAGGACTGATGATAGTGAAATAATAATATAATTTTTACCCTTAATTAACATATTTACTTTTAACCGTGGAAAATAAAAGTAACAAGTTACTATTCACCAAAAATTATTTTCTTCTTATTGAACCACATTTTAATTACTAATATCAACTATGTCTCTTTGATTTTTGATATTCATCTCACAGAAGTTGTAAATTATGTTTTATTCAAATTTGCAAATGCTCCATAGAGGCAGGTAAAAGACGGTAAAAAGTTCAACAAAATGTTTATATATCTAAAATTATTATAAACCAATTTCAATAAATGAAATTGAACTTATATAGGTATTATATATATATTTTTATCTAAAATAAATTTAAATAAGATAAGTAATTATTTAAATAAAATGTCAGTTTTAAATAATAACTCAGTGTTTTATACTATTCATAAAAAATTGATTGTTTTCCGAAAAATACCGAAAATTAACACTAAGATAATTTCGATATTCTAAATCCAAATATGAAGTCCATTTTGAATGATAAAATTTATAAAATTTCAAAAAGATGGAATTTCTATTCATAACTGCTTGATTTATTGGTTACGGTGTGTTGGAATCTCTCAGTTGAATACTATGCAGGCTATTACATTATTTAAAGGAAAACATACCATGGAAGCATGGGGTGTTACATTATTCCCTCCTTCAAATAATTTCTTCATAGAAATTTCTATAATATTACTGAATAAAAATTTTCGTATGGTTCTTCATCATATGTTCCTCATGTTCCCACGATGCCTATTCTATCTTATGGTTTCTCTATAGAAAATTTACCAGACAAGTCTTCTTGTTTCTTAGCACCGGTTCTCTTGTATCACAAATTTCTACAGGCTCTTCACAATAAGACTTATCAGGTTCCAGTTCAATTTCCTCATAGGTGAGTATATGTGTTGGGTCAGGCATGTATTTTCTCAACACTGATACATGGAACACATCATGGAATTTGGAGCGACTTGGCAGAATTTCCAACCGGTAAGCTACTACCCAAATTCATTCTATAATTTCAAATGGTCTGATGTACCTAGGACAAAGTTTAACCTTCTTACTGAATCATATAACTCCCTTCCATGGAGATACCATCAAGAAAACACGATTTGCGACTTGATATTCCAAATCCTTCCATCGGTTATCTAGAAAGCTCTTCTACCTAGTTTGTGCTATTTTATGTGGGTTCAGATAACCTTACCCATTTCCTTCGTTTCCTCAACACGTTCGGGGCCTATGAGTTTTATTTCACCAACATCATCCGAACAAGTTGTTGTGTGACATCTCTTTCCATATAATGCTTCATATGGTTCCATAAGAATACTTGAATGGATGCTATTGTTAATATAAAATTACACCATAGGTAAATATTATTCCCACATACCTTGAATATCTAGTGAGAAAGATATCAACATGTCCTCTATGGTTTGAATAGTCCATTCTGATTTTCCATCAGTTTGAGGGTCTTAGGCAGTGCACAAACAATGTTCTGTATCCATGGATTTCTGAAGACTTTTCCAGAATGATGATGTAAAATGGGGATCATGATCTGAAACAATCTATATAGGTACACCATGGAATCTAAAAACTTAATTAATATACATTATTTCTAAATATTCAATTGGAAAATATTCTCTTATAGCAAGAAAATGTGCAGACTTGGTAAGATGATCAACAATGACCCATATTACATCATTCCTTCTAGGTTTCTTTGGTTGCCCCATGACAATTTCCATTGTAATATCATCCCATTTTCAGTCAGGTATGGGCAGAGGAAGCATAACCACTCCGGGTCAGTTCTTTACAGATTTCACTTGTTGAAAAAACATACACTGTGACACAAAATCATCAATATTCCTTTTCATGTTTTCCCACAAAAAATGTTCCTTTAAGTCTCTAAACATCTTAGTGCTACCATGGTGTATAGAGAACTTGGATCTATGAGCATCATCCAACAATTCCATTTTTAGATCAGGTATGTTAGGAACACAACATCTCTTCCAAAATTTCAAAATTCAATCTTCATATATGAAGCCACTCAATCACCCATCGTTCACATCAATAATTTTATTTTGAAACTCCTCATCATCAGCCTGAGAACATTTTATCCTTTCTAGTAAAGATTTTTTGGAAACAATTTGAAAATGTATTGATGTTTCACCTTACATGATTATTCCCATATCCATTTTCACTAGATCCATGAAAATAGGATCCCATTCAACTTTCAATTTGTTGCAACCTCCATGATCATTTATTCTCAAAGAATCTTCCACCATATTTTCCTTCCATGGATGGTAGTGTATTGTTAAATAATAATCCTTGAGTAGTTCAAGAAATCTCCATTGCCTCATGTTGAGTTCTCTATGTGAGGAAATTTACTTGAAACACTTGTGATTGGTATATATCTCATAATATTCACAATAGAGATAATGTCTCTATATATTTAAAGAAAAGACTACAACTGCTAACTAAAGATCATGAGCGGGATAGTTTTTCTCAGGAATTTTTAGCCATTGTGATGCATAGGCAATAACTATATCATTCTCTAATAGGAAACTACCAAATCCTTTCTTTGAAGAATCACTATAAATAACAATCCCATCACTCTCCGATGGTAGAGTCATGATAGGAGAAATAACTAATGTTCACTTCAGTTATTTAAAACATATTTCACACTCTTTTTTCAAAAAAAATTAACTACTTTATGTGTGAGCTTTGTTAATGGGTTATCCAACAAGGAAAAATTCTGAATTAAACGTCGATAATAACATGCTAAAACAATAAAATTGTGCACCATAGTTATACTCCTTAGTGGTGGCCATTCTTGGATTGCCATGGGTTTTGATGGATCAACTTGGGTTCCATCCATAGAGACTATATGACTAAGAAAAAAAATTTATTGATGCCAAAATTCACACTTGCTAAATTGCCCATATAATTCATTTCTTCTAAGAATCTTTAGAATATTGCGCAATTGATTTTCATGATCTTTATAGCTTTTTAATTATACCAATATATCATCAATAAACACCACTACAAATTCGTCATGATATTCCTTGAAAACTCTATTTATTAGATCCATGATGACAAATGGTGCATTAGTCAATCCAAAAGGCCTTATTGTAAACTCATAATTCCCATACCAAGTTCGAAGTGCTGTTTTTGTAATGTATTACTTTTTCACACTCAGCAGATGATATCCTGATTGAAGCTCAATATCCCCCTTGAAATAACGATCTTGGTTGCCATTTTCACCACACTTGTAACAGGCTACCGTTCTCTTTAGGTAAGTACCTAGGTGTTTCATCAAACATTTACGGCAAAGTGATCAGAATATCTCTTCTTCTCTTTATTTTCATTAATGTTGTATGGCATGTAGAATTCCTTTTCTGTCTTGATAGCACATGAGACAGTATCATCGTATTAAAAGAAGGATTCAAAGACTAATTCTTGATGAAGAAATGGTTTTAACCCTTAGAATAATCAAAAAATATTACTCCTTCGATTATGTATCTAATCTGTTTCATGCCTTTCTAACCTTGAAAATTTATCTTTATACATTGCGAAATTCTCATCCTCCTTTTTTTAGACTCAAAAATTTCCTTCCATAACTACTCGATGGTCGCAAGGAATTTGTTTTCTAAGAAAATTTCTTTAAACTACAACAATTCTATATTTGATATTTCATCATATTCATTTGTGTTTTGTATCAATGACCACCATTGATCTGCATCTCTTGTGAGGCGATAAAATTCCATGTCGATTTTTCCCTTTCGCTACTCCCCAAAGTGTGAAATATTTTCTCTAGGGAATTTACCATTTTTCAGAAACTAATGGATTTTTACTCCCACTGAATGATGGGGGTTGTTTCCTCATAAATTGGAATATCATTTATCCTCTACATTGTGGATCAGGGTACTCCATACGAGTATGTTTATAACTCATAACCTGAGTGAGTTGTCTTCGTATGGTGATAAGCTGATCAACACTGGTTTCATCATCAACTCCACTATAATTAACTTGAGTATGAGTGAAATAAAAAGATGGATTACGTGAATTGATACAGTTTCCATTCCTACCAATAGGCTTCATTTCTAAACAATTTGTTTCACTAGATTAATTTATGAATCACAATTCATATTTCCAAACGTGTAAAATAGTTAACATAAATTGAGAAGTTTATGGATATAATACATAATAAAAATGTTTTCATTGAGGAATTATATATTCATAAACCCTTTATAATGTTTGTTAAATAAAATGAGAATTATCATAAGCATATCCCCTAGGAGTTTCATAACCAAGAGTTCGGTAGGGTCCTGTGTCGTGCACCAGTTCTCATTCGAGTTTAGCTCAAAGAGGTGTTTTCGGGTATTACCACTATGTACATTTGTGCCAGAGCTGCCTCTACATGGTTGTATCCAAACAAGGATGTATTTCTTTGATATAATCACTAAATCTCTACAATTCCAAAATTCTAGGATGTTATTCTATACTAATCCTCAAAGTCTTTCTTAGGATAATATTCTCTATTAATTGTTTTTCTAAATATATCTTCCAAGGATTGTACTAAACATCCTCTGATACCAACTATATCACCCTGACCCCAGATACCTTGAGTCGGTTCATTATTACATAACATTGGCATGATCACAAAAGAAGAAGTCTCCAAAGACCAATTAGTTTAGTAGCCTTGGAAATACAATATACATTCCTATGTTTTACACTAAGTTATAAAATGAAAAACTACAACAACATAGTCTCCATAGGCCACACACATATCCCATAGACTATCCATCTAGGTCAGTCATTATATACTTCTTGAAATCCTAGGAAAAATAGAACATAGAAAGGGGTTAGCTCAGATGCTCAGTAAGGATAACAATGTATAGAAACATTCATAAATAAACACAAACATTTCAGACAATGTATAAGACTAAATAAAATCTTTTTAAATTATAAATTCAGAATAATATGGAAATTATAAAATCAAATAATTACATTTAATTATTCACATGGATATTATATTATTCCAAAAATCACATGCAATATTAATGATAACTTTCATAAGGATGGAATGCATAATGGAAGACATCACAACCAAATAGTGATGTCCTTGTGCCGAGAGTACAAAAAAGAATTTGTCAAGGCCCTATTCCAAGACACTATTTTGTCTCATGAGACCTATTGATGTATCAAGAAGCTATAGCAGGCTCCACCCGTCCCTTACTAAGTCTAATGCATTCCTCATATGAAAAAGGTTTAAACATAATATAAACATTCGTATTAAAACTAGCATTCAAAATGTCAATAATTTTTCCATAAACCATGATTGGTGGAAAAATAACACATCCACAGTCAAACATATTACAAAACCTTCAATAAAATATGTAATTTTTGTATCATAATAAATCAACTTCAAATATTCGTGAAATTCATCAAAGGATGTTGACATAGATGACATCAAAACTTTTTTAGAGATATATCTCATTCTATTTTGAAATCATTTAAATTTCATATAATTATATAAAGCAATTTATTTTGAAAATATTCTTATAAGATTGTAGGGGAAGCTTCTACGATGTTATAATGGCAGAGAATAGTCTCAACCACCATATATGTTAAGAAACATTCTTACATTAATTTTGACGAAAAGGTCATAACGTACCTTGTTTGGAAAATGATGAAAAAATTCTTTTCAGAAAAATTTGTAAAAAGTAAAACAAAGGGTATAAATGACATTAAACCATTGTCTAGTAAATAGTAATAATGTTTTGGAATACATTTTTAAGAAACCCTGATGTGGATGATTAAGAGGTCCAAGTAAATAATTACGTAAAAACAACCTCAAATAATAAAGAGATTTTGAAATTAACCCTTACCTTGTAATTTTCCTTTGTAGAGGGTAGGTTAACCTCCTGTATAATAGTTAAATCATTGTTATTAAATTATAAATGAGATATATACATAAATAGGATATCATATTTGATATTACAATATTTCATTATTAATGATATTTCAGTAGTATCATCGTTTCGGGTGTTAACTGATTCATTTTCCTTTATATGATTTGTTACGTAAGTAATGTTTGTTATGGATGGGATATGTCTTATTCACATTTATAATGATATTAAGTCTTTAAAAATTAATTTTAAACATCATATGAAAATTAATCTTGAATGTATCCGATAGAGAATGAATCTCATCACATTCATGGAGACGGTAATCCGTACGTACACACGAGAGACAATATCATTATTTTGATATTAAAATAGTATATAATTGGATGGTATATCATATATAAATAATCTTTTCATGTAATATTTATTATTTACATCATTTATACTCATTATTATACTCTTACAAATGATGATGTAATTAAATAACAAACTACACCACGACGTGGAGACGGTAATCCGTACGTACGCACGTATTATGACATAGTCATCAATGGGATGGATAGAATAATGAATATGGTAGTAAAATTTTTATAATAACATCAAGTTATATTGAAGATACTAGATATATTATTTTAAAATGAAAACAACAAAGAAAGAGGAAGTGGATGATGAAATGAACTTGTAAGAGTTGATGAAATATTTTCCTTTTCTTCGGGTTCTTCCTTTTGAATTGATCAAAAGGGATATTTAGGTTGGCATTATGACAAAAGGAAGGACTCTTGGATTAAAGTAGGACAGTTGTGAAGATATTTGGGAAGGTTTTGGCTGAGCCAAATGGCTTTGAAGGTGTGAATTTTAGAGAAGGGTAAGTGCCCTTTTAAAAGTGGGGTGAGGGGAACCTTATGAAAAGATTGAAATATTATTTTATAAAAAAATAAATTACTGTTTTTAATGGCACCAAAATATATTATTTTAAGGATAATTTGATTATGGGTTGAGGACCACTCAACTAATAGGTTTTATATTGGATTGGGTCACTATATTAACCTTATTTTTTAGATTTAACTTTTAGTAAAATAGTTTGTCATTTACCATGACTCGTTATATTTTTATATTATATTGTCAATTAACTTACTATAAACCTCCAAGAGAACCCCAAGTGGTTCCATAATGGTTCACCTATTATTATATAGGTCTTATTGTCAATCGATATATTTTTAGGATTATTATATCAATCAATAATATTGTATATGTTTTAAATACTCATTTATGTCAATTTTGACACTATTTAATATATGATTTTTATTAAAGTCCAAAAATAATTATAATTAGAAATAAATACATTTAATCAATTATAACATGTCTTATTAACATATAAAATTATTGTAATTTATTAAAATTATCAAATTAGATTTATTTGTATATTTATAATATCAATTATTTTAATCATTCATTAATATGGTAATTACTGCATCATCATTGTGTCATAAATAAATTTAATTATATAATGTCTAAAAGTTATAAATAAAATAAAATTATGTATTAAATATTTATATACTTATATTTAATATTTAGTGTCGAACTTATCTTGTGTTTATCCTATATTAAAAATGGATTAGTTATTAAACATTGAATTTTACAATTTTAACTATTCTTTGAATTAAATAATAATTAATGTCATCATCTAATCCAAGTGGAACTAAAGGATCATATTTTATTATAAAGGTTTTTATTGGTAGAATTAAACATATCCAATAGAAATTGGAGATGTTTTATCATAATAATAATATCATTTTTACCCTCAATTACCTTATTTACTTTTAACAATGGTAAATAAAAGCAATACGTTACTATTCACCAAAAATTATTTTCCTGTTATTGAACCAAATTTTACATACTAATATCAACAGTGTCTCTATGATTTTTTAAATTCAACTCACAAAAGTGATAAAATTATGTTTTATACAAATTTTCAAATTCTCATAGGAGTTGGGTAAAGGACGGTAAAAGGTTCAATGAAATTATAATATATGGAAAATTATTATAAAATGACTCCAAAGAGTTACATTGAACTAATATTGGTATTATGGAAATAATTGTACCTAAAATAAATTTATAAAAAAAATAATTACTTAAATAAATGGTCAGTTTTAAACAATAACTCAGTGTTTTCAGTATTCATAAAAAATTGAATGGTTTCAGAAAAATAGCATAATTTCACCCTAAGCTAATTTCGATATTCCGAATACAAAAATGATGTAAATTTTGAATGATAAAATTTATAAAATTTCAATAAGTGGGTATTAGTATTCATAACAGCTAGTTTGATTGGTCGCGGTGTGTTAGAATCTTGATGTTGTGTATAATGCAAGCTATTGCATTGTTTAAATGGATACGTACCATGGAAGCTTAGGTTGTTACATATTTAGAGACCTATATTTATTTATATTAATTAATTTATAAGACATAAAAGATCACCAATTTGAATTGTTTCTAATCTTGATCCCAACATTACATTGAAATTCTAGAAGATTAATCAGAAGGATATTGATACTGAACATCATTTGATCACTTACAACCTTCCTTCCACTGATGGAAATTATGAACGGACAATTAAAACAATGGATGAAATGTTGAGGTATTTATCACTAAATGTTTAGGGTACGTGGGATCAATAATTTCGTCTAGTATAATATTCTTATAAGAATAGTTTTCATTCCCATTTTCCAATTGCATTGTATGAATCATTATATAGAATGTTATGTCACACTAAATCATATTGGGATAAATTTAGTGAAAGGAATCATTAAGGCCTGCAACTTTTTAATTAGAAAAAAAAACATTAAATCCTATTCATTACCACATAAATGAATATAAATGTATGAAAAAGAATTATTCAAAAAATCTATGAAAAAATATTGAATTACTAGTGAAGATAATTTTTTCTTCAAATTATCTCCATTGAATGGTGTTGTATGTTTCAATAACAAAGGGACATTGAGCCAGAGGTACATGAAACCTTTTAAAGTTCCTGAATGAATTGAAGATGTTTTATCTCATTAGGAAATTCCTCTAAACATATAAAAATTACATTACATGTCTGAAATATCATTTTTATGAAGGTACATGTAAGAACCAAAACATTTTCTCACCTTTAATGAAATAGGTTATGAAAAATGATCCATTATACTGTAAATAAGCTATCCAAATTATTGATATGAGAGAGAAATTATTGAATAATCAGATGAATCATTTAGTAAAGGTACTCTAGATGAATCAAAAAATTGTTGAATAAAGGTTAGATTTGATTTTATGATGAATGGAAAATTCCAAAATATTTTTTAAAAGGTAATAGCACATAAAATTCAAGGATTAAATTTTCATTTTATGGGAGAGTGTAAAAATTGGAAATTTTAAATGAATAAAATTTTGTACAATAGGGTGTATTAAACAAAAGACTAAAAGGAAAAAGGAATATAACAACATGATAATTTTTAACATGATTTCGATTTTAAATAAAAAAATATATGATAAATATTGTAGTTCCAACATTACTTAGTTATCATGCTCTATAAATAACAATTTCTTTCATTAATGGATTTCAATACATGAATGAATGATATTTACTGAATACTACTAATATTATTATTTAAAATTGAATTTATATCATAGGATTTTAATTTTAGGTTATAAATTTTACTACCCTAATTATGAATTATATAGTTTAATTCAATCATTTAAAATTAATTAGAAATGAATATAAAAAACAATTTAATATAAAGGGAATGTTTTTATAAAAAATCCATTTTTAAGAACCAACAAAATGTCAAAAAAATAAATAAAGTAGTTACTAATGGTTGAAGATATTAATAAAATTTATATATTATATATTCAGTAATTTTTTGACATTTATCCAATATATTTGAAGGACATAAGATAAGAACAACTGTATTTATACACATAAAATTATTATATTTTCTAAGGGTAGTTTGGCCACCTTTTTGGTCCACTATTTTTAAAAATATATATTCAAATATATATAAAATATATTTCACAAAATTAAATTTATTTTCTAATGTATAATGAAATATAAATGATTTCAATTGGAATCTACCATTTCATATAAAAATTAATATTATTATAAATTATAATTTTAATCGGTTATAATGTTAAAAAATATAAATAATTATTATATTAATCCAATTTAGGTTATTTAAGTAATTTTTTATTGAATTTAGATATAAAATCCTTGTATGGTTTTGAATATTTTCACCTTAAAAATAAGATTTTTCATCACTTCGTTGGGAATAATTTTTAAATAAAATCTTAAAGTAGTATAATTTTAAGATGGAATTTTTTTTCAAATATTTTGAATGTCAATAATTTTAAATTTATAATAATTATAATATATTTTTTAACCCAGGTGATTAAAGAGAGTATTTATAATTAATTATAGATATTTAGAGAAAATTAATTTACCAAGGCTCTAATCATTAAACATTAGGGTCCAAATGACCTAGATATGGGTTAAAACCCAATTTTCCATAAATATTTGGACCTCATATATTCAATTATGTAGTTATTTAATATATAGATCCAATTTATATAGAAATAATGATGGTGAAATTACATCTTTATAAACATTACATGTTTTCCACTCATATTAATTATAAAAGGCATCCCCCTCTTCCTGTTCATTGCACCACTAAAAACACTTTGATTAAAAAATGTTTTTCTAAAAGAAATATTATTTATTTCATTCACCAACTCAATAAATTATATTTATATATATATAAAATATTATCATAAGTTAATTAACTAAACATATATTGTTTATCTTTTTTGGTCATGAACACAATCATTATTTTTTTTGAAATCATGGTTTGTGTGTATGGAATACTACGACCTCATTAACCTCTATTGTTCCTCTATCAATTACCTTATTTAATTGATGTGAATAGTTAATTACATATATTTTTACATGCTATTTTTGACATTTCTAATGTTTTATTTATTTTTAATTATTGTATACCACAAAAATTCAGGATTCAAATTTTTTGTTAATATGATAATGTTGTTCGTGAGTTCGACGGACTACTACGGATGAAACGATGTGATTCATTAACACTTTATATAGAATTTGCTATGTATGGGTTTAATAAATATTTTTTCAATATATGATATTAAAAGGAATATTAATTTATAACACACATATACATTGTTTTTACATATCATCTATCACTATGATATGAAAATGGAACCAGTATTCATACATAGGTATTGCCTACCGAATTAATGAATGGTGTAATTAATTTACTATCACCAAAACCTATGGACTAATATTAATAATAAATACTTAATATATATGATACTTAATTATGTTTAATATTCTGTAGATTCATAAATCATGATTGATTTATGACGGAATGGAATTGAAAGTTAAAACTGACTTAAAGAGTAAGGAAATAAACACATGAAATGATGAAAATAATGAATGGTTTTTTAATGTATGTGTAATAAGATGTTATGGAAAAATAATCCATGAGGTCATAAAAATTTATATTTTTCATGAATAGGATAATAACATGTTTAAATATTTTATAGAGGAGTTTAAATCACATTGAACAAAAAAGAAGCGTAAAGAAATGGATTTTTCATCAATTTACATAAACCTCATACTTATTTTTTATTATGCACTTATTAAATTTAATGTTATTTAAAAAGTATAATATTTCCTTTAAATATCATGATTCAATCATCCATCACGGTATTTTATTTTTCTATTTGAACTATCTCAACTAAGGTTTTTTTGAGGAAAATTATCAATTTTTAAAACTTATAATTTCTATATTACTATCTTCTACGACTCTGAACATTCATATGAAAAAATAGCTTAATTATAATTATATATTAATATAAATTTCATTTTTAATAAATATATATATATTTGTTTGATGGATATGGTAATACATATAATATATAAAATTTTTAAATTTGGTTTAAACTTTGAAAGTTAATTTTTATATCATTAGAAATGTTGATAAATATGTTTTAATCGATCCTTATAGATATTTGATGATAAGGAATGCTATTAAATCAATTATTTTATACTTTAGGAAATATAATGACATTATGAATTTCTTAGAACCTAGTTACCGATATCCCCTAGATGAATCAATAGTGTCTTATAATGAATCAGTTTAACAAAAAAATTGGGTTTTAACCATATGTTTTAAAATATTGAGAATAGTACATGATGGTAAAGGTCTCATGCACTTGGGAAATATGGAATCGAAAAAATAAGGATAATCTCTATATAGAAATCAGTTATCATTATACATTATATTGTTACTATGAAAAAATACATGGTTTATTTTTATTAGCAACTATTTGGTTAAATTGAATTTGTGTTCTGTTATTTACCTTAGCATATTGAATATGCCTTATCTAGTTATTTAAATGGACTATGTGATTAGTTTTTTACTTTTCGATACTGATTATTCATTATTGATTCATGATAATTTCATCACACATAATCCATACTAAAAAAATGACGTCACATTTATTTATTTTTATTTTATTTGGTCATGAGGAAGGTATATGTGTATCAATTTAAAGGATTTAGATTATTAGATTTTGTTATGAATTTTGTTTTATTTTCACATTCCCAATATCAAATGGGCACCATGTTTGTATCTAATTCTCCAGAAATATTAAACACATCGATCCTTTGAAATTTGAATAATATATTTATTCCATTTAAATAATATAATGCTCTAGATCCAGTCATCTCGGGTCGGGTATGTTACATGATATAAAAGTTGAAGGACCTCGGGACACCCTTAAAGGGGAGGGGTGAATCAGGGTGACAAAATTTTCTTTTAATGTGATGGATCTTGTTTCAACGTTGGTAGGAACTTGTTGAAACTCTATGATGAATAAGATCAGAAATAAAACATTCACATGCAATGAGAAGACACATAACTTTTTACTTGGTTCACCACTAAGTTTTACGTCCAAGGAGCATATGCCGACAAGTTTTCGGTCGTACCAAATTCCACTAAACTTCACTAGCTACGGATTAAAAAGGTTCAGGCATAGTCACGTTGTCCTAGGCTCACTGATATTACAAATGTTCAGGGATAGCTCACTTCTTCCCCCGGGTCACTCTTGTTGACTCCCCCTGGATCACTGCCCTTGGTGAAGTCAGGCTCAGTTTATAGACGTGAATGTCTCTTCATAATTGTATAAGAATGTATCCTCTATTGTATGTAGATGCTCTATTGAAGTCCAATTATGACAAGAAGACGAATCTCACTTTGTGCAGAGTGTAACAGCCCATGATTTTATAAAAAATATTCTTTTTAATTTTATTAATGTCTTGTGTTGTACACTACACCAAAAGGAGCTTGCACAACACGCATCCTTGACTTGCCTTGCATTACACGCAATCACGACCTTCCTCGATAGCGTGTGTAATACGCAATACCGAGTTTCACTAAACAACGATATGCTATTAAAATATTATTAAAACTAGCCGGTATGAATAGTAATAACCACTTTTTAAAATTCTGTAAATCTTATTTTTCAAAATGAACTTCATTTTTGGATTCGGAGTATCGAATTTAGCCTAAGGTGAAATTTTGGTACATTTTGGATAACTTTCATATTCTGATGAATAGTGAAAATTACTAAATTATAATTAAAAAACAACTTTTTTAATCGAAATAATTAATAGTGATAAATTATTAATTGGAGTAGTTTTAAAGTATATTTAGAATATATTTTTACAATTTAATACAATGTTGGTCATTGGATGTAATTGCACATTTAAACCAGACATAAACAAGTGTCAATCTTTTGATAGATATTGTTTCTTAAAAACACGCTATTCGTTTTAACAGCGGGATTTAATTATAAAATTAATTAATGCAACTTCTATGTTATGAATTTGGTAAAATAGACTTCATTTTTGAATTCGGAATATGAAATATAGCTTAGGATGAAATTTTGGCATTTTTCTGAAAACCTTCATTTTTTGATGAATAGTGAAACTACTAAGTGGTAGTTAAAAAACTGAATTTTTCATAAAACTTAATTTTACCGCTTCTGTGAATGGAATTTCAAAAATCCGAGAGACACGGTTGATGTCAGTAAGTAAAATGTGGTTCAATGAGATGAAAATAATTTTTGGTGAATAGTAACTTTTTACTTTTATTTACCACGGTTAAAAGTAAATAGGGTAATTAAGGGTAAGAATGATATTAATATTACCCTAACACATGTCCTAATTCTATTGGAAAAGTGTATCTCGACCAAAAACAACCTTAAGTGTAAAATATTATCATTTAGGCCCACTTGGATTAGATTAGGACATTTATTATTATTTAATTCAAAGAAGAGTTAAAAGAGTTAAAATCAAAGTTTATTCACTAAAACATTTTTAATATGGGGTTATACATAAGATAAATTCGACTATAAATATTTATTAGAAAGATAAAAAGATTTCCTATATAATGATATTTTATTTATAATTTTTAGACTTTAAATAATTAATTTATTTATGACACAACGATGATGCAGTAATTACCCTTTTAGGGAAATATTAACATAATTGATGTTATAAATACTCAAATGAATGTAATTTGAGACTTTTTATGAATTCCACTAATTTTCTAGGTTACTATGATATATTAGTGTTGCTTTAATCAACTTGGTTAGAACATATAATTCTGTTATTACTTTCACAAAAATCATATATCAAATAGTGTCAAAATTGACACAAAATAGTTTTTAAATCAAATATTATATTATTAATTGTTATTTTATTCCTAAAAATCTATGGTTCGGCCAAATGACATAGATAAGGATATATATATTAATAATAAACAATTTTGGGTTCGTTTGGCATGTTATAGTAAGTGTATTAACCATATAGTGTAAGAAAACAAAAAGACACGGTAAAAGTTAAATTATTTAACTTAGAGTTAAATCTAATTGATAAGGTTAAAATAAGACCCTAAACTTGTCTAAACCCTATTGGTTGATAGGATTTCGACCCATCCCCACTTTAACTTCTAAATAAGACCCTTTGGAACCATTATAAACCGATTTTTACTTTAATATAAAATAATATTTTGAGATATTCCTAAGGTGCCCCTCTCCTCCCTTATAAAAGGGAACCTCCTCCCCCTCCTCCTCACTCCAATTTGAGCACTCAAGATCGGCCAACCCCTGCCAAAATATCTTCTCCACTTCCCTAGAAACATCCTAGAGGTTCTGGTCTTCCTCAAAGACCAATTTTAGTTCCCTAAGAGGAGGTCTCCAAAAGGCGCTTCAAAGAAGAGGTAATTACCGTTACCAATTCTTTCATCTTTATTTCTTCTTCCACTTCTTCTTCTTAGGTTGTTTCATTATGAAGTAATAAAATCAGTATCACTCATATACTGATATGTTATTATAAGTATGAAACAACCCTATTTCACCATCTATCTATCCTACGGAAAAAGAAATCATCGCGCGTGCGTACGTACGGAATACCGTCTCCACGCCGTGGTGTAATCTATTTTCCACCACCACCTTACATGGATGGGTATAATGGTGTAAAGAATAACTATACATAGTTATTAAAACATAATATTGATTCTGATATATTGTATAATCCACTCCAATTCAATTCAATATTTATGGAAATGATATCATCGCTCGTGCGTACGTACGGACTACCGTCTCCACGACGCGATGAGATTCATTCTCCATGTTAACCATTTAAGAATGATTATAAAGTATATATAAGAAATAATAATGAAATATATGACATTATAAAGCTACTGGATTTATGTATATATATATATATGTAGGTCATCTACTTACTTCCATTCAAGACAATAGGGAAAGGAAAACAGCGTTCATGCGTACGTACGGACTACCGTCTCCATGAACGGTGTTTTTCATTTCATTTATCTATCTATTATATATATATATATACTGAATATATATGCTATATAAATCATATTTTATATTCTGGAAGTAAGTAAATCATAATATAAGTAATAATAATGTCAAGAACAACAAGTCAAAACACGTACGATAAAAGAAACGATTTTACCCAAAACGCTTCTTTAACATGGAATTTACAAAAGAACGGGTAATATAATGTCATAAGTGAACCATATATGATATCATAACAATGAATATGATTCTGTAATAAGTCAATGACATTATTTAAACCATTATACAGGAGCTTCGGACACGTACAAAGCAAATCGGACCTAAGGTAAGGGAAATATCACAATCTCATTTTTATCCGAGATTGTTTATTCGTAAGTATTTACTGGGGTGTATTTTATCATCCACATCCTTGTTTCATAAATATGTAATATTATTTCCATCCAAATACAATTTTTTAAATCCAATTTTACCCTTTGTTGAGTTTTTATTAAATGAAATGAAAGGAATCTTTTGTCGTTTTCCGTACGAGGTACTTTTTGACTTTTCCGACAAAAGAACAAGAAGAATGTTTTTTTAAACTTATACGGCATGAATGGATTTTTAAAACATTATTTCCAAGAAACATTCTTTACAAGTTTTCAAGTTTATTTTTAATCAACTTCTTTTATTTTAATGTTGTATGACATGTTATGAAAGGAAAAATGTTTTTGAAGAAGAAAGGATATTTTCCTCAAGAATGGAGTTCAAGTGATTTTCAAAATTATTTTCCATCTAAGATAATAAAAGGGTTCTGTTTTTATCCCTATTGTTAAATGGATATTGATTATGTTGTGATGGAAACATTTTTATGAATTCCTTTATCTTATATGAATTGTTTTATGATGTCATGTTGTTTAAGAATCCCATTTTTATTACATGGGTTATGCGATGAATTATGATTTATGATTATGTGCCACACATAAGAAAGGATTCATTATAAGATGGGTGGGACCTATATCTCCCTCCAATGCATTGGGTAAAGATTTTATATCTCATGAGATAGACAGGGCTGGAACGGTAGGTTATACCGGTTCAGTGAAACAGGACTGAAACGAGGGTTACTCGAATCAGAAAGGGACTTTGTCCACTAAGATAGTCTTGGCTATTAGTCATGACTAACAAGAAATGATTCTCTATGATTATGTGTGTATGCCACAATGTTTCATGATTTACGTTATGATTATTGGGATTACTTTTTCACTGCCATGATTTATCCCATGATTATGAAATTATGCTCTCTTTTGCAGGTTATGATTTCCAAAATGTTATGTTCTTATGAATATGATGTGATTGATATTTATTTTGTTTACCCTTACTGAGCATTTGAGCTCACCCTTTCATGTTTTCTTTTCTCCAGGATGTAAAGAATGATTTTAGGTAAAAAAAGGAAGATCTTTATGGGAGATTTTGAAGATCTTTCACCACGATTAGAAGATTATAGTCCGAGTTTCCAAAGACACTAAACTATTACGGTTCTTGTGTGTGTGTTTTTGTAATGTACTAACTATTCCGCAAAAGTAATGTAATGTCAATGTACGTCAAGATACGAGTCTCTACAGTTGGTATCAGAGGAAAGGTTTAGTCAACCTTTGGAAACTAGGATGCGAAAACGTTAGTGAGATCCCTAGAGATATTTCTAAGGTATGTCTAGGGATGTCTCTAAGGTTAAGTATACGTATAGGTTATAGTCCTAGAATTGCTCTAACGATCTTAGAATTTAACCTAAGATGTTAGATATTGAGGGTACTACCCCTTTATTATGTTGTTTTCCCTAGCATGATTTTTGCCTCTCACACTATTCTTTTGGGGTTTTAGACGATGGCTGGAACCCGAAGGAACCGTGTTGATCAATGCAATGGACAATGCAATGATTGTCCCCCTGAGCAACCAAACGATATGGGAGCAGGAATGCAAAATCTTGTAGCCATGCTCACACAACTTTCTCAAGCTATGAATCATGCAGGACTTCCAAATGAGCAAAGGAAGGAGCAACATTCTGTTGAATCCTTCATGAGGCAGCGTCCGCCTTCTTTCAGTGGGTCTACTGATCCATTAGTTGCTGAACAATGGATTAGTACTACTGAAAAGATATTTTCAGTTCTTCAATGTTCTGAACATGATAAAGTCATCTTAGCAGTATATCGTTTGGAAGGTGAAGCTGATCAATGGTGGAATCTTATCAAGAATACGAGGCAAAGAGATGAAATTGATTCCATGGAATGGGACGAGTTCAAGAACTTGTTTTTCAGTAAGTACTTCCCTCTTATTCTTCGAACGAAGATGGAGAAGGAGTTTCTTGAACTAAAGCAAAAGGATGATGAATCTGTTGGTATATACGAAGCGAATTTTACAAGACTTGCAAGGTATGCATCTGGCATTATCATCCAACCTGAATGTAAAGTTGATCGATTTTTCAGTGGCTTAAAACCAAGTCTTCGAAGGGCATTAGCTATAAGAGACTTCAGTAGCTATGAAGAAATTGTGCGTTGTGCTATCAAGGTAGAAATGGAAGTTGGTGTTACATATCCATCTCATGGTTTTGACAAGAAACGAAAGATGGAGTTCAAGGAGAAATCTCATAATAATGGTGAAAAGACGATGAATGTTTCCTTATGCACAAAGTGTGGAAAGAAGCATGGTGGAGATTGTCTTAAAGGGACTAGAAAATGTTTTAAGTGTGGAAAAAAGGTCATCGAGCAGCTGAGTGTCGAAGTAATGGAAAAAGGGATTCTAATGAAGTGAATAAAGCAAACACTGCAGAGAACGCACAACCAACACTTCAATGCTTCAAGTGAAAGGAGATGAGACATTATGCCAATAAATGCCCTAATCCAAGGGTTAGTGATGATCGACATGAGCAACCACTTAAGGCAAAGGACAAAGGGAAGTCACATGCGATCACTATTGGCAATGTTGAATATGACAACGATGTGGTGGAATGATTAAGTTTTTATGTAATGGGATTCCAAAATAATGTTGTATCATGGAATATTGGAATATTTATGTATTGGTCTAATGTGGTGTTCAAAGTGATTGAGATATTATGCGCATAATGAAGGGAAAACGAGAAAATGAAATGTTTAACAGTATTCATGAGCTCATGATTGATATAAGGACTAAGTGATATCATGGTTTGAGTATATAGAATTTTGAGGATTTTGGTATGTGGAAAGTGTTAACTTTTAACTGCATTCATGTTTTCACTAAGGTTCAATGGGTATTCAAGAGAGTACAAGATTAAGGCCTTTGAATGTTTGGAATGTGTCCAACAAGATATATCTTATGATATATGGGGATCAACGATGGTATTAAATCTCTGGTAATCGTTTTCACTATGTTATGAGAATGGACTGCAGTATTATGGATAGGACTAAAGATTGGAATGGATTATGTTGGACATAAGTTAGTATTGTTTAAGGATAGAAGTTTTTTCGATATTATTTATGGGATGTTATAGTAATATAGTTTTAGAAAAAGGACAACCTGCAGGATGGGCGACAGCCCATCGCTTCGGACAAGGCTGTGGGAATCGAACCCACAACCGAAGTGCGACTAGCCTTTATCGCCTACCACTGGCCTACAAGAAGTTCCTGTTTAGTAGAAACTAGTTTTATTATATTAAGCAGTATGATATATGAAGTATAAGTCCATTTTAGGAACTATATATGATTAATCTCACTATAGATCGACTTATGTATATAATTTTTGCTAACCTTTTGTTTGAGACAGATGGAATGACCCGTCATTCTATCACATGATCTGCTAACACTTCATGAATAACAAATTCAACTTCATTTATTTAAGAGATGAAGTGGAAATTGTTCTAGGCACGAACAATAGTGATATTGTACCAAAATAAAGAATGTATTTATTCCAATTCAAATTTTCTACTTTAGGGAAATGATCTTGAAAACCAAAAATGTTGTCCTAGTGATCTTATACCTGATGAATCGGATGGTACCTTAAATCGTCACAAATTTATGGATTTGTGATTATTGGCTTTTCCATAGCCATGTTCTATACCACTCTCCATCAGAACATGATGGTTAGATTTCTCTTCCATATCCATATTTTCACCTATGTGGAAACCCAATGATTAGTTTATTTGGGTAACTGTTACGTTTCATACTTTTGTTTTTAAAGATTGGTTTTGATATTCCTTTTTACGATGTGGGTTTCTATTAAAGAAACTTTCAAATAGTAAACCATTTATAACCCCGACGAATTTCGAGGGCGAAATTCATTTTAAGGGGGGTAGAATGTAACAGCCCAAGATTTTATAAAAAATATTCTTTTTAATTTTATTAATGTCTTGTGTTGTACACTACACCAAAAGGAGCTTGCACAACACGCATCCTTGACTTGCCTTGCATTACACGCAATCGCGACCTTCCTCGATAGCGTGTGTAATATGCAATACCGAGTTTCACTAAACAACGATATGCTATTAAAATATTATTAAAACTAGCTGGTATAAATAGTAATAACCACTTTTTAAAATTCTGTAAATCTTATTTTTCAAAATGAACTTCATTTTTGGATTCGGAGTATCGAATTTAGCCTAAGGTGAAATTTTGGTACATTTCGGATAACTTTCATATTCTGATGAATAGTGAAAATTACTAAATTATAATTAAAAAACAAATTTTTTAATCGAAATAATTAATAGTGATAAATTATTAATTGGAGTAGTTTTAAAGTATATTTAGAATATATTTTTACAATTTAATACAATGTTGGTCATTGGATGTAATTGCACATTTAAACCAGACATAAACAAGTGTCAATCTTTTGATAGATATTGTTTCTTAAAAACACGCTATTTGTTTTAACAGCGGGATTTAATTATAAAATTAATTAATGCAACTTCTATGTTATGAATTTGGTAAAATAGACTTCATTTTTGAATTCGGAATATGAAATATAGCTTAGGATGAAATTTTGGCATTTTTCTGAAAACCTTCATTTTTTGATGAATAGTGAAACTACTAAGTGGTAGTTAAAAAACTGAATTTTTCATAAAACATAATTTTACCGCTTCTGTGAATGGAATTTCAAAAATCCGAGAGACACGGTTGATGTCAGTAAGTAAAATGTGGTTCAATGAGATGAAAATAATTTTTGGTGAATAGTAACTTTTTACTTTTATTTACCACGGTTAAAAGTAAATAGGGTAATTAAGGGTAAGAATGATATTAATATTACCCTAACACATATCCTAATTCTATTGGGCAAGTGTATCTCGACCAAAAACAACCTTAAGTGTAAAATATTATCATTTAGGCCCACTTGGATTAGATTAGGACATTTATTATTATTTAATTCAATGAAGAGTTAAAAGAGTTAAAATCAAAGTTTATTCAGTAAAACATTTTTAATATGGGGTTATACATAAGATAAATTCGACTATAAATATTCATTAGAAAGCTAAAACTATTTCCTATATAATTATATTTTATTTATAATTTTTAGACATTAAATAATTAATTTATTTATGACACAACGATGATGCAGTAATTACCCTTTTAAGGAAATATTAACATAATTGATGTTATAAATACTCAAATGAATGTAATTTGAGACTTTTTATGAATTCCACTAATTTTCTAGGTTACTATGATATATTAGTGTTGATTTAATCAACATGGTTAGAACATATAATTCTGTTATTACTTTCACAAAAATCATATATCAAATAGTGTCAAAATTGACACAAAATAGTTTTTAAATCAAATATTATATTATTAATTGTTATTTTATTCCTAAAAATCTAAGGTTCGGCCAAATGACTTAAATAAGGATATATATATTAATAATAAAAAAATTTGGTTTCGTTTGGCAGGTTATAGTAAGTGTATTAACCATATAGTGAAAGAAAACAAAAAGACACGGTAAAAGTTAAATTATTTAACTTAGAGTTAAATCTAATTGATAAGGTTAAAATAAGAACCTAAACTTGTCTAAATCCTATTGGTTGATAGTATTTCGACCCATCCCCACTTTAACTTCGAAATAAGACCCTTTGGAACCATTATAAACCGATTTTTAATTTAATATAAAATAATATTTTGAGATATTCCTAAGGTGCCCCTCTCCTCCCTTATAAAAGGGCACCTCCTCCCCCTCCTCCTCACACCAATTTGAGCACTCAATCTCGGCCAAACCCTGCCAAAATCTCTTCTCCACTTCCCTAGAAACATCCTAGAGGTTCTGGTCTTCCTCAAAGACCAATTTTAGTTCCCTAAGAGGAGGTCTCCAAAAGGCGCTTCAAAGAAGAGGTAATTACTGTTACCAATTCTTTCATCTTTATTTCTTCTTCCACTTCTTCTTCTTAGGTTGTTTCATTATGAAGTAATAACATCAGTATCACTCATATACTGATATGTTATTATAAGTATGAAACAACCCTATTTCACCATCTATCTATCCTACGGAAAAAGAAATCACCGCGCGTGCGTACGTACGGAATACCGTCTCCACGCCGTGGTGTAATCTATTTTCCACCACCACCTTACATGGATGGGTATAATGGTGTAAAAAATAACTATACATAGTTATTAAAACATCATATTGATTATGATATATTGTATAATCCACTCCAATTCAATTCAATATTTATGGAAATGATATCATCGCTCGTGCGTACGTACGGACTACCGTCTCCCCGACGCGATGAGATTCATTCTCCTTGTTAACCATTTAAGAATGATTATAAAGTATATATAAGAAATAATAATGAAATATATGACATTATAAAGCTACTGGATTTATGTATATATATATATATGTCATCTACTTACTTCCATTCAAGACAATAGGGAAAGGAAAACAGCGTTCATGCGTACGTACGGACTACCGTCTCCATGAACGGTGTTTTTCATTTCATTTATCTATCTATTATATATATATATATACTGAATATATATGATATATAAATCATATTTTATATTATGGAAGTATGTAAATCATAATATAAGTAATAATAATGTCAAGAACAACAAGTCAAAACACCTACGATAAAAGAAACGATTTTACCCAAAACGCTTCTTTAACATGGAATTTACAAAAGAACGGGTAATATAATGTCATAAGTGAACCATATATGATATCATAACAATGAATATGATTCTGTAATAAGTCAATGACATTATTTAAACCATTATACAGGAGCTTCGGACACGTACAATGCAAATCAGACCTAAGGTAAGGGAAATATCACAATCTCATTTTTATCTGAGATTGTTTATTCGTAAGTATTTACTGGGGTGTATTTTCTCATTCACATCCTTGTTTCATAAATATGTAATATTATTTCCATCCAACTACAATTGTTTAAATCCAATTTTACCCTTTGTTGAGTTTTTAGTAAAAGAAATGAAAGGAATCTTTTGTCGTTTTCCGTACGAGGTACTTTTTGACTTTTCCGAAAAAAGAACGAGAAGAATGTTTTTTTTAACTTATACGGCATGAATGGATTTTTAAAACATTATTTCCAAGAAGCTTCCTTTACACGTTTTCAAGTTTATTTTTAATCAACTTCTTTTATTTTAAAGTTGTATGACATGTTATGAAAGGAAAAATGTTTTTGAAGAAGAAAGGATATTTTCCTCAAGAATGGAGTTCAAGTGATTTTCAAAATTATTTTCCATCTAAGATAATAAAAGGGTTCTGTTTTTATCCCTATTGTTACATGGATATTGATTATGTTGTGATGGAAACATTTTTATGAATTCCTTTATCTTATATGAATTGTTTTATGATGTCACGTTGTTTAAGAATCCCATTTTTATTACATGGGTTATGCGATGAATTATGATTTATGATTATGTGGCACACATAAGAAAGGATTCATTATAAGATGGGTGGGACCTATATCTTCCTCCAATGCATTGGGTAAAGATTTTATATCTCATGAGATAGACAGGGCTGGAACGGTAGGTTATACCGGTTCAGTGAAACAGGACTGAAACGAGGGTTACTCGATTAAGAAAGGGACTTTGTCCACTAAGATAGTCTTGGCTATTAGTCTTGACTAACAAGAAATGATTCTCTATGATTATGTGTGTATGCCACAAAGTTTCATGTTTTAAGTTATGATTATTGGGATTACTTTTTCACTGCCATGATTTATCCCATGATTATGAAATTAAGCTCTCTTTTGCAGGTTATGATTTCCAAAATGTTATGTTCTTATGAATATGATGTGATTGATATTTATTTTGTTGACCCTTACTGAGCATTTGAGCTCACCCTTTTATGTTTTCTTTTCCCCAGGATGTAAAGAAAGATTTTAGGTAAAAAAAGGAAGATCTTTTTGGGAGATTTTGAAGATCTTTCACCACGATTAGAAGATTATAGTCCGAGTTTCCAAAGACACTAAACTATTATGGTCCTTGTGTGTGTGTTTTTGTAATGTACTAAGTATTCCGCAAAAGTAATGTAATGTCAATGTACGTCAAGATACGGGTCTCTACACAGAGGGTACCGGGCGATCTTTAAGCTTTCGTGTAGTTTCAAAAGGACAGATGTACTTTAACAAACCTGGCGTGCTTCTCCAGGCCCGATGCTCATGTTTCAGTCTAGGCGCGCAAGTCACGTGCGCTGTAGAAATATGGCGCGCAGGTGATGCCATCCCACTTGCGCGAAAATGCCTCTTTCAACTCCGAACTTGCGAGAGGTTGTGCCTTCAACTCCCTAACCGCAATCGTCGCGCAACCAAAAATCGGTGTGCAACCTCTACTTGTGCGACCCAACAACCACTTCTTTGACACAACTACTTGCACGAAGAGAGCTCAAAAAATCACTATGTAATGAACTTCGTTACCAATGAGGATGGGTGGTCCTCTATTTATAGGAAAATTGGACCCCCTGTGCGGTGGCGCGCAAGTCTTACCTCGACGTGCAGGTTCCGACGCGCAGCTCATCCTCTCTAGCCTCTGTTGCACTACTCACTTGAGCGACCACACAAATACTTGTGCGAACTTCTTTCCTTTGCCATATTTTGAAGTTATAATCTTGAAAAACAATAGATGCGCAAGTTTCCAATCCTCCTAGGCATCGGCGCACAAGTCTCTTCACGACGTGCAGGTCACTTGCGCGACTAGCCCTAAACGTGCACGACCCTTACCCCTTTTCCATTTTCCCATGTTCTGATCTGGAAAAACATATGGCGCGCAATTTTCCTCTTCTTAAAGTACACGACGTACAAGTATCTTTTCCAAAAACACTTTTCTCTATACTGTTGTCTACTTGAACTGTATGATCTCTTTGCCGGTACACATTCTGAACTCCTACTGAGGATTGACAAAAAAACACAAACCATACTCCAAATCATGCATAAAATACCATGGTTCTAACAAAAGTGGTATTCCAAAGGGAGGTAATGTGGTTATTTATACATGGGGATAGATTTGTTTTACAATAAAATGTTAAATAAAATATTTTATCAATGGAAAAACATATTTTAGTAATTTTTTTCAAAATATATATCATATATAAACATAATAAATTGTTTATATGAATTTTAAAATATTTATTATTCACATTAACTTACATTAGTAAATTAAAATTATAAAAAATGTTAAAATTTTATTTTAGGGGAACAATTGTGAATTTTCTTATTTAGAAAATTATTCACCCATAAGGAAATTATATTTATATTATTTTAATTAATACATTATAAAACATAATATGATTTTCAAATGAAGAATTTTTTGAAATTGATATATTAATTATAACATAATTATTGATCTAATTTAAAGTAAACTGATTATTAGAAAGGCATTATTTTCACTATTCACCTAAAAATAGAAGTATTTTAGAAAATAAAAAAATTCACAGTCTCAGAATTTTTAAATGTTAATTTTAAAATTTCAATCAATTTTATCAAAATATATTTCAAAAAAATCAAATTTTATTTTTTAACAAATATTAATATTTTTTGAGTATACATGAAAATAATTTTTATTAAAAATTTCGAATCATTATCACCGCATTATATAATCAGGATACATTTTTTGGATATTATAATATTTTAATTTATATAAATTTCCCAAGATAAATATCATTTATCAATAAATTACACTCTTTTAGGTCAAATTAGTATTCTAATGACTATGTTAATAATCCAAATTGCTAGGTTACTATTCCAAAAAGACTTATTTATTATTTAAAGAGTCACAATACTATTCAAAAAAATATCATTGTCATTAATAAATACATATTATAACATTCAGTCAATATAGAATATAAATCTTTACAAGGTTATATATATTTATTTTCAAATATGTTGTTTAGTTTACTAATATTCAGTATAATTTCTATTGTATTGGCCATGGGGAGATGATTCCAGAAGATTGTGGTGATCCATATTTTGAAATTTTAGCGATTCTGTTTTATATATCATTCGAATTAAAATTTTGGTAATTATAATTAGTTACATAGTTTACTAATGTAATTATATTTATTAAGTGATTAAAATTTTATTGGTTTATCATTGTGATGTATATGTATAATACTTCCATTTAATTATATAAGAAAAATTTATTAAAGAATTTTTATATTTAAAATTTTTCGATCATTGCAATATTTGGCCAAAATGATGAATTTA
The DNA here is from genome assembly GCA_963277665.1 of Viscum album. NCBI lineage: Eukaryota > Viridiplantae > Streptophyta > Magnoliopsida > Santalales > Viscaceae > Viscum > Viscum album. Next base: position 180,691,454 of record OY728123.1, read on the forward strand.
ATCTCCAAATTTTATAAATAATCTTCAATTTTGAATACTTTTTTAAAAATAAATTCTATTTAAAGAAATAATTATTCATTAAATTAGTGGTTTGCAATTTAAATTAATATATGACTTCATAAATTTATTATTGATGAATAAATGAACATAGAATTACACATTATGATATTATATTTTCTTCTGTATCATATTTAGGTATTGATAAACATATTTAAGGATTAAAAATAATTTTTTATAAAATATATTTCCTTAATTATATAAATAATATAGTAAAAACCATGAATCATAATTCTTATATAGGGAATAAATTTTTGGGAATATATGTTTCTGTTTTAATTAATAAATTATCAAATTTAATGTAGAATATATATTTGAGAGATATATAATTTTATTCCATCATTCATTTGATTATATTACATTCCCACATATGTAACACTTAATGGGGATGATTTTATATTAGGACCCGACCTTAAACATTACATAATATTGAATTAAATAAATAATTCACATTGATGATATTTTCAGGTTTAGAGTTTTAGATAATTAAGCCACAAATATTACATTATAACTTGAATATTACAAGTAGACACTACTACTCAGTATCCATTTTTACATAAAATAAAAACCTTTAAAAAGAAACTTGTCTAGTTCCATGTTTTAGATAGCATACATTTTCCTTGATCCCATACTTGACCCTATTCATATTTAAGTCCTTTGGAATACATTTCAAAAAACATGGGATGAGCATAAAAAACTTAGTAATGGTTATAAAATAAGGAAGGAAAACATTATCTTAACAATATATACAAATCAATTAAACCGTACATTTCAATCATAACATACCTTATGGAAATCATGAGATTTATGAATAACACACACAAATAATAAATCATTAAGGTTACATATGGAATCCTCATCAATCATACATTGTAGATACCACTTCTACATAGGGATTAACACTTGGAATTCCCATCATGGTGTAATCCCTAAATCTCTTAGGAGAAACATCACATTTACCTCTATCACGTTACCAAATGCATTAGTGAGATTTCTCGGGCTCACCCGCCCTAGGTTTATCACAAAACCACACATATACATAAACAATTCCCAATAACCTTAACACATGTATAAAATAAATATAAAATTTCTACATTCTAATATATCAAATCAAGATATTGAAATGAACAATGTTTTATCAAATCATTTTCAAAATGATTTAAAAAGTGATTTTTGAGTCAAAGTGTCCCATACCACATTAAAGATTTTAAATGAATTATCATTTGAAAACATTATTGTCCTTATAAATAAATTCTAAAACTAATTTTGAAAAAATGGACATTAATGAGAAATATTTAGAAGAATAAACCTTTAAAACATTTAAAACGATATCTTAGTTAATGAGTTTTTTTTAAAAGAGATATACTTGAATACAAATAATTGAGGAATAAATTTTAATCAGAGATTTATAATATCATGATAATAAAGGGATTCATGATATAATTTTTCAATGTATAGTATATAAACGATATTATATTGAATTGGTGCATAACAACGATGAAGACTCAATTGAAATGTAAATTGAGATCAAATATTTTATAAAGGCCGTATCATTAGGTTAAGGATAAATCGATGAAATAATTAAGTGTGAAAAATATAAATACAATCAATTTCATTGGATATTTGGTGTAAATCAATCAGGGGGCATTCACACATATTATTGTAAAAAAACAACACCAATGAATTGAATATTGAACTCAAAAAATGGAGATTGAGTTAAAATTACTCTTATTAAGTTAATATCGATGACTTGAGAATTTATAAATGGAGTGATTATGTTTATCAAAAGTATATCCATAGAAGGTGGAGTGGAAATTATGACAAAAGAAAATTAATAGTTATTCCACACATAATCTTGGAGTAAAATAATCATTGAAGTATGCGGAAAACTGAATGATTGGAAATTGAAATGTCAAATTCCCATATCGATCTGGTAACTTACGAAACATACACCCATGAAAGAAGGATTATACAATGATGATGTAAATATCAATAAATTAATTTATATTACACAATTAATAAAATCATGATTAGTACACACACCACACTCAATGAATTAGTGGAAAACAATGGAAATCTAACGGAATTGAAAGTGAGAAAAGAAAATATTTTACAAAAAAATCGGCAGCCTAACAACACCACTTAAAAATTCATAAAATGAATTGATGAGTGTAATAGGTTGTCTCTCATAATATGAAAAAAAATACAATATTTTGAATATATAAGAACATCCTCCAACATAAGAACATGTACCATAAAAGAAATGACATAAAAGAGAGTACTTGAAAAGAAAGAGAGAGGTTGGATCCCTTACATCGTGTCCGAGATGACTCGATCATTGTTTAATCTTATTAATAATAAACTAAAGTTAATTTCAACTTTATTAAGTAACTTCTTCAAGTTTATTATTCCTTTTATATCACTTATTACCATGTTATAAACAGTATGTAATCATTTAAGTTAATAATGTTTGTTTTTTCGATATTTGGTACTTGAGTCAAAAATGTACTTCTTATAATTACATGTTTTTCCTGTGGTCAAAATTTTATTATATCCAGAATGATATTCATTATTTAGATATCATATATATCATATATATCCAGTATATACATGTATTTATAATAGTACATAACATTTGGAGGTATGAAATTAAATGCATCGTTCATGGAGACGGTAAGCCGTATGTACGCATGAACGCTACTTTAATTTCTATTTATTATTTTAATGTAATTTATAAATAATTAAACATAGTTATATTATAATTAAACTATAATATCCTATATAATATCATTAAATGTATCCTTTTTACATCCCACATAAGGCATTAACGAGTTACATCACTTTGAGGGGGTGGTAGTCCGCATTTAATCAAATGAGATTATCGTATTTACCCACTATGGAAACCATAAAGGTGGGATATTAATGGGAAATAAAGAAGCCTAAAGGAAAAATAAACATAATATATATCATATATAAATATATTTCCATCATAATGGCCACCATGATAGGTGGTAGAAGATAATCAAACAATCATCGTTTTGTGAGGAGTTAGTTTCCCATCCACAGAAACATTATGTCCTTCACCCATTAGATAAAGGTGTGTGTATGTGTAATTATAAAACTTATAATAAATAATACTAGTATATTTAGGATACTGGTGTTGTTACAAAAGAAAGGAATAAAAATATTTTAGGGGTTTTAGAAGTAAAATAAATAAGAACAAGTTAAGAGAAATTGTTACCTTTAATTTGGGTAACTCCCTTTGGTTTGAACCACAAGACTTCTTGAAGTTCAATCTGCATAAGGTAAGGCTTCTAATGGTATTATAGGTATGTACAGAGATTAATTGGGAAGAGTTTGGATGTGCCAAATGGCTTGAGAGGGGTGAGGAATTGGTTAGAAGTGGAATCTTTTTATAAGGGGGAGGAGGGGTGCTTTTGGAAAGTGTGAAAATATTAATTTTTTATAAACTTATATTCGGATTAAAAGGGACCAAAAATCATTAGAGAGGAAGATAAGATGACTCATGGTCGACATAAAATCTTCCAATAATAATTGGACAGGTCTTGGATAATATTTTAATCATTATACTTATTTATTTAAATCATTTATTAATGAGGAAAATAATGCATCATTATTGTGTCATAAATAATATAAATTTTATGATGACTAAAAATTATAAAAAAATACTATCATATAGGAAATAATATTATATTTACAATTAGTATTTATAGTCGAAAATATGCTTATATAACAACATATAAATATAAATTACTAAAAGATATTTGTTAATGTCAATTTTGTCTTTACATTAAATTAATTAATCTAAATTGTCATTATCACTCCCATGTGGCTCAATGGGGTCCCAAAATCGACCTAAATATTTCAATGGTTGCTAATGACTCAACCAATAAGGTTTGAACAAGTTTTAATGTAATTTTTAAATATTATAATATTCTTTTAACCTTGAATTACCTAATTTACCTTTAACCGTAGTAAATAAAAGTCAAAAGTTATTGTTACCCAAAAATTATTTACTTCATATTGAACCACATATTACATATTGATAACAAACATGTATGTCGGATTTTTGAAATTCAATTCACCGAAGTGGAAAAATTTCACTTAAATGAAAAATACCGTTTTTCTAACTACCACTATGTGGTTTCACTATTCATCAAAGATTGATGTTTTTCAGAAAAATGCCAAAAATTCAGCCTAAGCTATATTTTATACTCTGAATAAAAAAATGATGTCTATTTTTCCAAATTGAAAACATAGAATTGGCATTAATTAATTTTAAAATTAATTCCCGTTATCAAAACAAATAGTGTGTTTCTAAGAAACAAAAATTATCAAAAGATTGATACTTCTTTATGTCCAATTTCAAAGTGAAATTAATTCCAATGACCAAAATGAGATTAAATGGTAAAAATAAATTATAATTAAACTTTAAAACCAAATAATAAAATAATATAACCATTTAAATAAATTTTATTAAAACCTAGGTTTGAATTAAAATACAATATTTTCACTATTCATTAAAAAATGAATATTTTCGAAAAAATATAAAAAAATTTCCAAAAAGTAAATTTTGATGTCCCAATTATAAAGAAGTTATTTATTTGGTCAAATAGAATTTATTGTAGTGAGCAAAAATATATTTAAAAAGGGTTCTCCATTAAAAGGGGATAAATAGGCATTTTAATGTAAATTATGCTTAAAATTAGATTTATTCACATTTTAAGCCTATAACTTTTATTGGATAAAAGTAATTACATTTAACAAGCATGTATAATCATATTTAATTTAGTTTTGTTCATTCCTGCCAATACAATGGCTAGTAATTGACCACCATTTTAAATAATTATATTATATTATTAGTGTACAACGTAAGATTTCAAAGAAACTTGTTGTTGTGTATCGGGTATTCAATCGAACATAGAAACCCTTTTAAATTATAATTAATATTTAACTAAAAAATGTTAATAAATATGGAAGATGTATTAATCTTTATTTACCTGGGATGTTACATCCTTCCCCCTTTTGGGAATTGCATCCTCGAAATTTTTAAAAAAGGCTCGAAAACGTCATTGAAAGTCCCACATCGGAAAAAGAGTCAGTAAAACTATCACTATAAAAGATAGAAAGAGAAGCACAATGGTCACCCGAGTTAACCCATACTAAGATTCTATGAAAACATGGATATTGTTGAGAAAAAATGGTCAAGTTCTGATGGGGAGTGTTAGGAAAAATGTTTAAGAGAAAGTTAACCACATGAAAATCACAAACATATGATGTGTGTAAACGGTCTTTGATTGCCCAGTAGGAAACATACACCAATTGTTTTTTGTTTTACGTTCCTTTTCAGAATTTTTAGGAATTCATCTTATACCTAGAATAAAAACATAAGGAAATATAATTACCTTCAAGTAGACTTTCATCTTTTAATAGGTTTCTACAAAAAATAATCATGTCTCTAAATGATGGGCATTCAAAAAAACTTGGTCACATAAAAAAACAAGAATCATATTCTAGAGAATAATATAATCCAAAAAAATAAGAAATATCTATTTCTATTGTATTTAGACATCAACTAAATCCAAAATTATTAGTACAAGAACAGATAATCACCAAAAGGACAATCCTTTATACAAAGAAATACTACACTTAATCTCCAAAATTCATCAAAAAGAACCCAAGGTTCAAGATAGACCATTAAATAAATAGTGATCCTTAAAAATCTTCAAAGTAATCCAAACTAATATTGAAACCCAATTCTCTGAAGTATATAATCTCATAGCCTTATAAGGTAAATCTAAACATTTATCTCCAAATAACATCATTTACTCTTAAAGTCTCATACTGAAAAGTTATTAACCTAATAACATTTCCACCATGATAGGTTAGTCATTTCCATAGATAACCCAGAATAAAATTATTCCTGATTCATAAGATCATCTAAAGAAAAATAACTAGTCATACTAACCAGGGACTTCAGGTAGTCTAGTGGTGGGTGAAAAAAACCAGTCGCACTTTTGTTGTTGGTTCAATTCCCACAGCTTCGTCCAGCGCGATGGGTTGCCACATGGTTTGCATGTTGTACCTTTTTAAAAACTACATAATTTTAAAACATTCAAAAAAACATAAATTAATCAAAAATAACCATAACATATTTTAACCAGAATGGATATCTAATAACTTTTGTTTTGCATCCCAAAATGTATTAACCTGTAATTGCCTCAAATTCAAGGATCATATAAACCCAAATGGTTCTTTACAAATATAAACACAATAAAAGATAATTATCCCTTGAATAAAATTTTCATATATCAAACTTTAGGGTTACACATACTATAAAGAGTCTTCTAATATAATCCCATCATCAAAAAAGCCTTGATACTTTTAAGAATTTCACCATCCTGAAATCTACCATAACTCTTGAATCCCTTATATGTTGACCTCTTACACATTCAACGTTCTTCATGATCAATTAACCATTTTTTACCATCTTATTCCGAAATAATTCTTTCCTTAAAACAAAATCAGGAATCATATCTTAAGATTTCAAAAATAGGAAAACATATGTTAAGAAATTATCCATACCTTTCAATTATTCATCGTTAGTTTCTTCATCCTCAATTAGAATGGCAATAGGTATTGTTAAATGAATTTTTGTATGATACTAGGGATCTTTTTCACGAAACATCTTCACAGGACATGTTTTTCCTTAATGACCATGCACACCAGATTTAAAAAATTCAATTGATCCCTCGCCAAAGACTTCATTCCCTTTCCTAGATTCAACTAGATGCTTCCTATTTCCATGGTTGGTTCTTGCTTTAGACCTCCATTTCAACATCTATTGCATCTTTCTGTCCCTTTGAAACATTTTACTATGTTTTTCTTTCCACATCATTGATACATAGGATTTTGAACACACATACCATTATGATTATTACCTGATCTTCTATAGGGATTTGTTTCACACATATATAATGCCTTATAAAGATCACTAAGGATCAGGTGGTCAAACATGACTCCAGATAGTTGGTTGAGAATAACCACAAGAGTTCTCAGTTTATCTCCCATATCAATTAGTTTCTTGTTCAGAAAAACGTAAAATTTTTTCTTTACATCCACTGTTAATTTGGTGCCTTCTAGATCCATCCATTTACTAAAACCAAAATGGTCAGTGTGAATATATCAATAAAATTACATATAATAATAAGATATAATTATTCATGTTATCTTAATCAAATTTAATTTATCAATAAAATATATGTATCTTTCTGAAATCATAACCACTATGGTATTGTCACTTATGCTTAAAGAATTCCCTAACCTCTAATGTTTTTTAAACTGACCTCTCATACCAACTATAAGGATATGGCCTTAAACATTACATAATATTTAATTAATTAAATAATTCAAATTGAGGATATTTTCAGGTTTAGAGTTTTAGAGAATTATTCCATAAATATTACAATTCAACATGAATATCACAAGTAGACACTACTACTTAGTATCCATTTGTTTCGTAAAATAAAAAATCTTGAAAATAAATGTGCCTAGTTCCATGTTATAGATATCATGACTTTTCCATGTTCCTATCATTGACCCTATTCATCTTTATGTTCTGTGGAAAACATTTAAAAAACATGGGATGAGCATAAAAAGATCAGTAAGGGTTATAAAATAAGGAAAACACATTAGACCATCAATAAATACAAATCAATGAAACCATAATTTTCAATCATAACATACCTTATGGAAATCATGAGATTTATGAATAAAACACACAAATCATAAATAATAATGGATACTTATGGAATCCATATCAAACATATATTGTAGATATCATAGCTACATAGGGAGTTACACTTGAAATACCCATCACGGTATACTCCCTAAATCTCTTATGAGAAACATCTTGTTTACCTCCGTCATGTTACCCAATGCATTGGAGAGCTATGTTAGGCTCACCTGCCATAGGTTTATCACGAAACAACCCATATACGTAAATAATTCCCAAATAACCTTAACACATGTATAAAGGAAATATAACATCACAGCATTCCAGTATATCAAATCAAGATATTGAAATGAACAATGTTTTATCAAATCATTTTCTAAACCATTTAAAAAGACATTTTTGAATCAATGTGTCCCATAACACTTTAAAGCTTTTAAATTATTTATCATTTGAAAACATTAATGTGTATATAAATAAACCCTAAAACCCTATTTTGAAAAAATGGATGTTAATTAGAAATATTTAGAAGAATAAATCTTTTAAACAGTTAAAATGATATTTTAGTTAAAGTGTTTTTTTAACAAAAAGAGAGAAACTTTAATACAAATAATTGTGGAATAGAATTTGATCAGAAATTTATAATATCATGATAATAATGTTATTCATGATATAATATGTCAAAGTACTGTATCTACACCATATAAGAGTGAATTGGGGCATAACATCAATGAAGTCTCAATGGAAATGAAAATTTGGATGAAATCTCTTATAAAGACCATATCATTAGGTTAAAGATAAATAAATGATATAATTATGTCTGACAAATATAAATACACTCAATATTATTGGATATTTAGTGTATATAAATCAGATGGGATTCACACATATTCATGTAAAAAAACAACTCCAATGAATTGGATATTTAACTCAACAAATAGAGATTGAGTTAAAATTACTCTTATGAAGTTCGTATCTATGAAATGAGAATTTATCAATGGATTGATTCTGTGTATCAAAACTATATCCATAGAAAGGGGAATGGAAATTATGACATAAGAAAATTAATAGTGATTCCACACATAATCATGGAGTAAAATAATAAATGAAGTATGCGTAAAACTGAATTAGTGGAAATTGAAATTTCAAATTCCCTTATCGAATTGGTAACTTACGAAACATACACCCATGAAAGTAGGATCATAAAATGATTATGTAAATAACCATAAATTAATGTTTATTAATCAATGAATAAAATAATGGGCGTACACTCAACCCATGCAATGAATAAGTGGAAAACAATGGAAATCTCATAGAATTGAAAGTGAGATAAGAAAATATCTTACAAAAATTCAGCAGCAAAATGGTGCCACTAAAAAATTATTAAAATGAATTGATGAGATTAAGATGGGGTATCTCATCATATCAAATTAAAAATTACAGTATTTTTAATATAAAATAACATCCTCTAACATAAGAAATTGGAGCATAAAATATATGACATAAAAGAAAGTACTTGAAAAGATAGAGAGATGACGGATCCCTTACCTCGTGTCCGACTGGACACGATCATTATTTAATCTCCTAAATAATAAACTAAAGATAATTTATACATTCTTAAGAACAATTTTCAAGTTTATTATTCTTTTTATATCACTTATTATCATGTTATAATCATTATGTAATCATTTAACTTAGTAATGTTCGTTTTGTCATTATTTGGTACCTGAGTCAAAAATGGACATCTTATAATTACATGTTGTTCATTTGGTCAAAGGTTAATTATATCCAGAATTATATTCATTATTTAGATATCATATATATCATATATATCCAGTATATACATCTATTTATAATAGTACATAACATTTGGAGATATGAAATGAAATGCACAGTTCAAGGAGACGGTAAGTCGTACGTACGCAAGAACGCTACTTTCATTTCTATTTCTTATTTTAATCGAATTTAAAAATAATTATGCATAGTTATATTATAATTAAAGTATAATATAATATATAATATCATTAAATCTATCCTTTATAAATCCCATATAAGGCATTAACGAGTCAAATCACATTGAGGGGGCGGTAGTCCGTACTTCATCAAATGGGATTATCATATTTACCCACTAGGGAAAGCATAAAGGTAGGCTATAAATGGAAAATACAGAAGCATAAAGAAAATATAGAGGTAATATATATCATATATAAATACAGTTTTGTCATAATGGCCACAATGAGAGGTGGTAGGATATAATCGAACTATCATCATTTTGTGAGGCGTTAGTTTTCCATCCACAGAAACAGTAGTTCTTCACCCATTAGATGGAGGTGTTTGTATGTGTAGTTCGAAAACATCTCATAGAATCATCCTATTATATTGATTATACTAGTGTTGTTACAAAAAAAGGAATTAAAAGAGTTAAGGTGTTGTAGATGTAAAAAAAAGGAAAACTAATTAAGGAAACTGTTATATTTAATTTGGGTAACTCTCTATGGTTTGAACCATAGGACTTCTTGAAGTTCCTTCTACATAAGGTAAGGATACTAATGGGATTATGGGGATGTTGGGAGATTAATTGGGTTGATTTAGGATGAGCCAATTTGCATGAGATGTGTGAGGAATTGGTTATAAGTGGTATCCTTTTATAAGGGGGAAGAGGGGCTCTTTTGGAGAGTGTGAAAATATTATTTTATTATAAACTTATCATCGGTTTAAAAGGGTCCAAAATTCATTAAAGAAGAAGATAATATGACTCCTGGTTGAAATAAAATCATCCAATAAAATTGGATAGGTTTTGTAAAATATTTTAATCATTATAATCTTATCTATTTAAATCATTTATTAATGATGTAAATACTACATCATTATTGTGTTATAAATAATATAAATTATTTGAAGACTAAAAATTAGAAAAAAAAACTATCATGTAGGAAATATTTTTATATTTACAATGAGTATTTATAGTCTAAAATATAACTTATATAACACCATATAAAAATTAATTACTAGAATCTTTTGGGTAATGTCAATTTTGTCGTTACATTAAATTAATTAATCTTAATTGTCATTATCATTCCCAAGTGGCTCAATGGGGACCCAAAATCGACCCAAAGATTCCCATGGTCGTTAAAGACTCATCAAATAATTTTTGGACAAGTGTTAAGGTAATTTTGATTTATTATAATATTTTTTTAAGCTTGAATTACCCTATTTACCATTAAGAGCGGTAAATAAAAGTCCAATGTTACTATTAACCAAAAATTATTTCCATCTTATTGAACCAAATTTTACTTATTGATAACAACCATGAATGTCGGATTTTTGAAATTAAATTCACAGAAGTGGTAAAATTTCATTTAAATGAAAAAGTCAGATTTTTTAACTATCACTATGTTTTTTCACTATTCATCAAAAATTGAAGTTTTTCATAAAAATACCAAAAATTCACCCTAAGCTATATTTGGTATTCCGAATTCAAAAATGATGTCTATTTTTATAAATACAAAACAAATAAGTTGGTTTTAATTAATTTTAAAATTATTTCCCGTCATCAAAACAAATAGCGTGTTTTTAAGAAACAATAATTATCAAAAGATTGATACTTGTTTATGACCAATTTCAAAGTGAAATTAATTACATTGACCTAAATTAGATTAAATGGTAAAAATAAATTCTAATTTCACTTTAAAACTAGTTAAAATGATAATATATCCATATAAATGAATTTTATTAAAACATAGTTTTGAATTAAAATACAATATTTTCACAATTCAATTAAAAATGACCTTTATCGGAAAAATTTCATAAATATAAAAAAGTAAATATTTTTGTCCCAATTATAAATTAGGATTATATTTAGTCAAATAGAATTTAATAAAGTGACCAAAAATATATTAAAAATGGGTTCTCCATTAGAAGGCGATAAATCAGCCTTTTAATGTAAATTATACTTAAAATTTGATTTATTCACATTTTAAGCCTCTAAATTTTATTGGATAAAAGTAAATACATTTAACACACATTTATAATAATATTGTATTTAGTTTTGTTCATTCATGCCAATACAACATCTTGGGATTGACTTCCATTTAAAATAATAATAATATATTATTAGTGTGAAACATAAGATTTCAATGAAACCCGTTGTTGCGTATCAGGCACTCTATCGAACATAGAAACCCATTTAGAGTAATATTAATATTTAATTAAAAAATGTTAATAAATATGAAATATTTCTTATTATTTATTTACCTGGGATGTTAAACCCTTCCCCCGTTTTGTGAATTGCATCCTCGCAATTTAAGAAAAAGGGCTCAGAAACATCATAGAAAGTCCCACATCCGAAAAATATTCAGTAAAACTATCCCTTTAAAAGAAAGAAGAGAAGCACAATGGTCACCAAAGTTAACTGATACTATGATTACATGAAAACATGGATATGGTGGATAAAACAAAGGGACATTTTCTGATGGAGTGTGTTAGGAAACATGTTTAATAGAAAGTTAACCACAAGAAAATCACAAACTTATGATGTGTGTAAACAGCCTTTGATTGCCCCGTAAGAAACGTAAACAAACAACATTTTTGTTTTAAGTTAATTTTCATAATTTTGAGGAATTCATCTTCTATATAGAATAAAAACATACGTAAATATACTTACCTTCAAGTAGAGTTTCATCTTTTAATAAGTTTCTAACAAAAATAATTGTTTCTCTAATGATGAGCATTCAAAAAGACTTGGTCACATCAAAAGAACAAAAATCATATAATCCAAAAAGGAGAACTATCTGTTTCTCTTGTATTTAGACATCAACTAAAACCAAATTTGTTAGTACAAGAACAGATAATCACCAAAAGGATAATCCTTTATAAAATGAAATACTACTTTTAATCTTCAAAATTCAACAAAAACAACCCATGGTTCAAGACAGACCATTAAAAAAACATCTATCCTTAAAAATTTTCAATGTAATCCAAACTAATATTGAGACCAAAATCTCTGAAGAATTTAATCCGATAGTATTACAAGGTAAATCTAAACATTTATTTCCAAATAACAATAGTTACTCATAAAGTCTCAAACTGAAAAGTAATTAACCTAATCACATATCCTCCATTATAGGTTAATCATTTCTATAGATAACCCAAAATCTACTAATTCCTGATTCATAAGATCATATAACTAAAAATAATTAGTCATACTAACCAGGGACTTCACGTTGTCCAGTGGTAGGTGATAAATTCCAGTCTCACTTTGGTTGTGGGTTCAATTACCTCATCTCCGTCTGATGCGACGGGATGTCACATGGTTTACGTGTTGTCCCTTTTTAAAAACTACATAATTATATAACATTCCCTGATGAGATAAATTCATCAAAAATAACCATAAAATATTTTAACAACAAAGTTTATATAATAAAATTTGTTTTTCATCCAAAAATGTATTAACTTATAATTGCCTCCAAATCAAGGATTATATAAACCCAAATTTTTCATTATAAATATAAACTCAAAAAAGATAATTATTACTTGAATAAAAGTTTCATATATCAAACTTCATGGTTACACATACTATAAAGAGTCTTCTAATGTAGTCACATCATCAAAAGAACCTTAATACTTTTAAGAATTTCACCATCCTGAAATCTACCATAACTCTTGAATCCCTTATATGTTGACCTCTAGCTCATTCAACATTCATCATGATCCATTAACCATTATTTACCATCTTATTCTGAAATACTTCTTTCCTACAAACAAAATCATGAATCATATCATATGATTTCAATAATAGGAAAACACATGTTAAGAAATAATCCATACATTTCATTGGTCATTGTCAGTCTCTTCATTCTCAATCGGAATGGCAATAGGTATTGGTAAACAAATATTTTTACAATCCTGGTGATCCCGTTCCCAAAACATCTTCATAGGATATGTGTTTGCATAATGACCATGCACCCCATATTTAAAACATTCAATTGATCCCTCAGAAAGGTCATCATTCCATTTCCTAATGTCAACTAGATTCTTCATTTTCCATGGAAGGTTTTTGCTTTATGACCTTCATTTCCACATCTATAGAATCTTTCTGTCCCTTTGAATCATTTTCCTTGGTGTTTCTTTCCACGTATTTGACACATAGGTTATTGAACACACTTATCTTTATGATTATTACATGAACATCCATAGGGATTAGTTTCTCGCATATATGATTCCTTATAAAGATCAATAAGGTTCATGTGGTCAATAATGACTCCAGATAGTTGGTTGAGAATAACCACATGAGTTCTCATTGTAGCTCCCATATCATTCAGTTTCATGATCATAAAACCGTAATAGTTTTCTTCACATCCACTGTTACATTGGTGCCTGATAGATCCAGGAATTTACTAAAACCAAAAAGGTTAGTGTGCGTATATATGTAAAATCACATATAAGACTAAGATATAATTTTTCATGTTATCTTAAACACATTTAATTTATCTAAAAAACTATGACTCTTTTTGAAATCATAACCATTATGGTAATGTCATTTATTAATAAATAATACCCAAACCTCTAATATTATATGAACCGACCTCTGATACCAACTATAAAGACCCATCCTTAAACATTACATAATATTGAATTAGATAAATAATTCACATTGAGGATCTTTTAGGTTTAGAGTTGTAGAGAATTAGGCCATAAATATTACATTACAACTTGAATATTACAAGTATTCACTAATAATCAGTATCCATATTTTTCATAAAATAAAAAATATTAAAAAAACATGTCTCGTTCCATGTTTTAGATAACATGACTTTTCCTTGATCCCATCCTTAACCCTATTCATCATTAAATCTTGTGGAAAACATTTCAAAAGATTGGTATGAGCATAAAAAGATCAGTAAGGGTTATAAAATAATGAAGGAAATCATTATCCCATCAATAAATAAAAATCACTGAAACCATACTTTTCAATCATAACATACCTTTTGGAAATCATGAGATTTATGAATGACAAAGAGAAATAATAAATTATAAAGGTTACTTATAGAATCCATATCAAATTTACATTGTATTTATCATAGCTACATAGGGAGATACACTTGTTATAACCATCACGGTATATTCCCAATATCTCTTAGGAGAGACATCACGTTTACCTCCATCACGTTACCCAATGCATTGCAGAGCTATCCCGGGCTCACCCGCCCTAGGATTATCACGAAACCACCCGTATACGTAAAACATTCCCATTAACCTTAACACATGTATAAAGGAAATATAACATTTCCACATTCCAATATATCAAATCAAGACATTTAAATAAACAATTTTTTAACAAATCATTTTCAAAACCATTTAAAAATAGATTTTTGAATCAACGTGTCCCATACCACAATGAAGCTTTTAAATGAATTATAATTTGAAAACATTAATTTACCTACAAATAAATCTTAAAACCCATTTTAATAACAAGGACATTAATGATAAATATTTAGATGAATAAATCATTAATACATTTAAAATGATATTTATGTTAAAGTTTTTTTTTAAAAAAAGAGAGACAATTGAAGAAAAAAAAATTAGGAATGAAATTTAATCAGAGCTTAATAATATCATGAGAATAAAGGTATTCATTATATAATATGTCAAAGTACAGTATATACACCATATAATAGTTAATTGGTGCATAACAACAATGATGTCTCAATGGAAATGTATATCGAGATGAAATCTCTTATAATAACTGTATCATTAGGTTAAGGATAAATCAATGACATAATTATGTGTGAAAAATATAAATACACTCAATATGATTTGATATTTAGTGTAAATCAATCAGAGGGAATTAAGACATATTCTTGTAAAAAAACAACACCAATGAATTGGATATTTAACTCAAAAAATAGAGATTGAGTTAAAATTACTCTTATCAAGTTCGTATCAATTACTTGAGAATTTATCAATGGAGTGATTATGTGTATCAAAAGTATATCCACAGAAAGGGGAGTGGAAATTATGACATATGAAAATGAATAGTGTTTCCACACATAATCTTGGAGTAAAATAATCAATGGAGTATGTGTAAAACTGAATTAGTGGAAATTGAAATATCAATTTCCCTTATCGATATGGGAACATACGAAACATACACTAATGAAAGAAGGATCATAAAATGATGTTGTAAATATCCGTAAATTAATGTATAAGACACAATAAATACAATCTTCAGAAGTACACACACCACATGCAATGAATAAGTGGAAAACAATGGAAATCTCACGGAATTGAAAGTGAGATCATAAAATGTCTTATAAAAATTCGGTAGCCTAACGTTTCCACTTAAAAATTCTTAAAATGAATTGATGAGAGTAAGAGGGGGTCTCTCATAATATGAAAATAAAAATTACTGTATGGTGAATATAAAAGAACATCCTCCAAAAATCATTAAAGATGATGATAAAATGACTCATGGTCAAAATAAAATCATCCAATAGGAATTGGACAGGTTTTGGATAATATTTTAATCATTATAATATTATTTATTAAAATCATTTATTAATGAGGTAAATAAAAAATCATTATTTTGTCATGAATAATATAAATTATTTGATTTCTAAAAATTATAAAAAAATACTATCATGTAGGAAATATTTATATTTTTCCAATCAGTATTTATACTCAAAAATATGGCTTATATAACACCATATAAAAATTACTTACTAATAGATTTTTGTTCATGACAATTTTGACATTGAGTTAAATTAATTAATCTAAATTGTCATTATCACTCCCATGTGGATCAATGGGGTCCCAAAATCGACCCAAAGATGCCCTTGGTCATTAAAAACTCAACCAATAATGTTTGGACATGTGTTAAGGTAATTGTGAATTATTATAATATTATTATAACCTTAAATTACCCTATTTATCTTTAACAGTGGTAAATAAAAGTCAAAAGTTAATATTCAACAAAAATTATTTCCATATTATTGAACTACATTTTGTTTATTGATAACAACCATGTATGTAATATTTTTGAAATTCAATAC
Source organism: Viscum album (assembly GCA_963277665.1). Classification (NCBI taxonomy): domain Eukaryota; kingdom Viridiplantae; phylum Streptophyta; class Magnoliopsida; order Santalales; family Viscaceae; genus Viscum; species Viscum album. The sequence goes on from OY728123.1 coordinate 180,708,314, forward strand.
ACAAAAGTGGTAAAATCTCATTTAAATGGAAATGTTTGTTTTTTTAACTACAACTATGTGGTTTCATTATTCAACAAAAATTAATGTTTTTCAGAAAAATACCAAAAATTCAGCCTAATCTATATTTGATATTGAGAAATCAAGAATGATTTATATTTTACAAATTTAAAACATAGAAGTGGAATTAATTAATTTTAAAATTAATTCACGTTATCAAAACAAATAGCTCGTTTTTAAGAAACAATATTTATCAAAATATTGATACTTGTTTATGTCCAATTTCAAATTGAAATTAATTCCAATGATCAAAATTGGATTAAATGGTAAAAATATATTCTAATTGAACATTAAAACCAATTAAACAGAAAATGTATCCATATAAATTAATTTGATTAAAACATTGTTTTGATTGAAAATACAATATTTTCACAATTCATTAGAAAATGAACTTTATCGAAAAAATTACAAAAATTTACAAAAACTAAATTTTGATGTCCCCATTATAATGAAGGATTTTATTAGGTCATATAAAATGTATTAAAGTGGCCAAAAATAAATTTAAAAAGGGTTCTCCATTAAAAGGTGATAAATCAGCCTTTTAATGGAAATTATGCTCAAAATTAAATTTATTCACAATTTAAGCCTCTAACTTTTATTAGATAAAAGTAAATACAATTAACCAACATGTATAATCATATTGTATTTATTTTTTTCATTCCTACCAACACAACAGCTAGGAATTGACTACCATTTAAAATAATAATATTATATTATTAGTGGGCAATGTATGATTTCAAAGAAACTCATTGTTGTGTATCAGGAACACTATCGAACATAAAAACCTTTTTAAAGTAAAATTAATAATTAATTCAAAAATATTAATAAATATGGAATATTTATTATTTTTTATTTACCTACAATGTTACATTTTATATCATTCATTTATAAATTCTTCAGGATATAGTGAAAATGAATAAGTTTTTTATAAAACTAGATAGATCATAAAAATGTTACCTCAGTAAGAAATTGGATATATTAAAAATTATTTAAGATTTAATTCCAAAACATATATACATAATTGATAAAAAGTTGAAACAAAATTAACGAAAAAAATTATAATTTTCCATCCATATAGAAACTTATTTAATTAATAATAATAACTTCATATAAAAAATGAAAACTGGATAAAAATGAAGGGAGAATCCAAAAAGTAATGAATTTTAGTTGGTAGTTAAGGTATCAAGCTTAAATACATTATGAAAATCTGTAATCGTAAAAATCTATTTAAAAATTTTAAACTTTTAAAATAAAAAAAATTCTTAATATAATCATTACACTATCTAAATACCATAATTTTTTTATGATGTCTTAAAAAACATTATATATAAACTTATAATTTACCATTGAAAGATGTTATATTTGAGTACAAAAATTATATAATGAAAAAATTAAATTCATTGTTCAAAATTTCACATAGTGTGGTTATTACTATTTTTTGAATAACTATTTATTGAAATTTCACTGGAATAACATTAAAATTCAACAGTATATAAATGAAACACTTCCATATTCGTTATGATAATATTTCTAGCTAGTGGTCTCTATCAAATTCTTCAAATGTAACAAGAATTTCTCTTGTAAACCCTTATAAATAAATTATATGACAATGGAATTCAGAATAAGTACACATAAAAATTTATTAATAACTAAACAATAAGAAAACCTAAGTTATTAAGACCAAAAATCCATCTAATAATAGAATAAATAGAATCACTAGATAAAACCCTCAAATAATAATTTAACATTATCCACCTAAATGAAAATATTCAAATGATAATTTACACCCATAGTTATTATTACTAATGAATCATAAAAATATGTAATCAAATCATATAAGAATACTTTGGGAAATAATAAGAAAATCTTTGTAAACAATTCTATTTACAAATGTTTTGGTAAAATATCCCCAAAAAATCCATAATTCATGTAAATAAAATTTAGGGATTATTGATATTGGATAAAATAATTGAAATAAATATGATATTTTTAAGGATTTCTCCATCATGTTCCTTTATTATAAGCATATAATTGATAGGGGTTGAATATAGGATAAAGGAAACTATATATAGTTTGGGGAGGAGAATTTAGATGATTTAAAGATGAAATACATAAATCAAATGTCCTTTTAGATAAATATAAGCCATGAAAATTAAATGATTCAACTTTTTAAGTGAAAATTCATTTACAGAAAACTTGGTACCCATTAGGGGGTAACTTGGTTTGGGGTGACATCTCCAATTAATCCCCATTATTCTTTTATCATTTTTTATAACATTACACACATTTTGTTCTTAACGGATACTATAATAAAAAAAATTAGTGGTACCACCTATAGACTATACTAAAAATTAATATCCTCCCATTATCATAAAACAATATTAAAAATTAAAAAATTTCATATGTTAAATCATGTGTTCAAGATATAATAATAAAATGAAAATGGTCCACTCACTATGAAATAATAAAATTAAAAAATACCACACTTAATTACATTATTCTTTATAATGATCAAAAATTACCTTATAATTACATCCAAAATGACACCATTATTTTTGAAATTATATAACAATCACAATATCACCTCGAAGGGGTAGTGTCAAAATTTCTCTAAAAACTATGATGAAACCTATATATCACTCTCAGGAACACCACTCATTGATCACTCACTAATTCTAACATCATATTTTATAGTTGAGCGGAAAAAGGATCAATATGATATTAAGACATTATGGGGATTTACACTAAAAATATTATTGTAATCATATATTAAATATCTATTAAAACATGTATCCTCTAACATAAGTGAACTAAAAAATAGTAATAATACTTATCTATTACACAAATGACGTTATATAGATATATCTATAATAAAATGGAATCCCTCATATACTGATTTTATCAAATAATATGTTCATATCAATAATATGACTTAAACATGATTTATTAGATTCTTACTATTTATGTCCACGTAATGTGTTATATAATTTTCCTCACCATAATTCCCGAATTCCAGACCATGGTGTGAGTAAAAAATGAATACGTATCTCTAACATCATATTATACATAAACTATGGTGAACCAAAAATCCATAGTACATCAAATGACATCAAAAAAACCTAGTACTAGATAATCCATTACATTCATCTATCTATACCCTACTCCCCTACCTCGCGATCCCAATTGAATTAAAAAAATATGACCATTCGTAAACATCAATCCATGAGGATAATGAAATTTATGGGATTATTCCCAACCTAGCCCATATCATTTTTTATTGCACAGAAATAAAAAATACCATAATTCAACTAACAAGGTCTTAAAAAATTCTATCGTAGTATGGACATGCAATATACAACCTATATGATAGTGGCCAAAGAGAATGATAGAATTATATAACTATAAAAACAAAACATTTTGTGATATATTTCTCTTCAAATAATCATTATTTCGTTGAGAGATTTTGTTTCCTTAGCCCTGAGATTAAATGAACAACGATAAAAAATTTATTATTTAAAAATTAAAATTAAAACATAGTGATTAAAATTGGTTGTATGAATATGAATAAAAACATTTTAAAAAATATTTATAATAGTATTAAATAATGCAACTTAATTAATAAATTTATTATAAATTCATTTTATTTTCCAAAAGTACATTTTTAATGAAATGGTATCTATTATTTTTTGAGTTTTAATTTTTTAATTAGTTTATGAAAAATTTAGAAATATTATTTTATTAAAAATATATCAATATTTAAAAATTGTATCAAAATTATTTAATGGTGAAATTTTTTATTTATTTGGAATGAATTATTTTATAATTTATTGGGAATGATACTGTATTTTTATTGAAGTATATTTTTAATTTAATCATTTAAATTTCCCATTTTATATTAAAATTATTTCAATGTAAAATTTGTTGAGTTATATTATTAAAAATAAACTAATGTCAATTATAATCAATATTATGATTTATTTATAACATAAAAAATCAATAAATTGTAGAGAATTTATTTTCTAGATGCTTTATTTTCATTTTATTATGATGGTTTATTTTTAGATTAAAGTCATTATAAAAATTTAAATATAATTTCATAAATGGACTATATAATATTCATAATAATAATTAAAATATTTGAATATGTTCAACTTATTTTTTGGCCACTATGAATAGTATACATTGTAAATATTTTTCACCAAGGATATAATTTAAAATTATGTTAATTGGATCTTGTAATGCTTGAAAATCCATTCATAAATTTACATTAGCCTATTTTATGGTTGTTTATCACGAAAATAAGTGATTATGGATTTATATAAATTAATTTTAATCATTAATTCTATTTTGGAAACCAATCATGAAATATTTTAAGATAATATTTATTTAATTAAAATTAAAATACATTGTCGGTCATTTCATTTAATGACACAATTTGGACAATAAATTAGTTTCTCGATTTATCCAAAAATATAAAATATTTATTTCTTTATTAAAAAAATTCATGGAAAACAATTTGGTATATTTTTTCAAGGTAAAATATATTTAACGATTTAGTCAGGAATTTTCCTGAAAACTATCTTTCCTTCATTTAGGGTTCTTCTATTTAATGTAATTTATAGAAACAATAGAAATTAAATCTGATAAATATATATTAGAAATTTTAAATCATCACGAAAAATGTTTTTAGAAGGTCTATTTAATTTTTTGTTCAGGAAATTAAGTAATTATGGAAATTTTTTAATCACATTTAAGGATAAAATGTTTTTAATGTTGTTTAACTACATCATATTACATAAAAGGTATTTAAAACATACCCTAATTTGATTTTATGAGATTATTTTTAGAATATCACATGTTATACTAATAATTCTTTTTATTGGGATCCAAAAGTAATAATTATGACATGTGTATTGCTTAATCATTTCTGTAATTCCATTTGTGTTGTTTCACTACCTAATAAAATGATACCATATATTCTCTCTTATCATTAAATAGTGAGCTTTATAGATTAAATAACCAATTTTATATTTGATTATAAAATTCATTTTTGAAATCATAATGATTCTTTTCTTTCCAAATTACATCCCTTACATGCTTAAGGATTAATTGGATGTGGTTTGTCAACAATGAGGTATAACTATTAACGATATAATTTTGGTTTTATTTAATATTATACATCATCTTAATATATAAAATCCATTAATAAATAAATGATTCAGTGAAATAACTATAATTAATTTTTATTATTATGAGTTTAAAACAATAATTCGACACCTTTTGTTCTATTAAGAAATAATAACATTTCTCATTCATACATGTGTAATAACACCATTATGATGTGATGTGATTCATTTTCCATTTTAAATTTACATGTATATTAATAAAGATATGTTAAATTAATATAAATGATTTATATTATGTAATAATTAATTTTTAATGGTGAATAATTAAATAACTTTTTTCCCAACATTTATAAGTGGAAATATTACTCAAGTGTAATTATATACTACCATATCCACAAAGAGATGTAATTCAATTTTCATCACCACATTATATGTAAAATTATAAAATAGAATATTAATGGTAAATATGATACATGATTAATGATAAAATTATTGATAAGATTTATCCATGACAACTATACAAGGATCAGAATTACTTAACAAATGTAAGCCTAAAAAAGTAGTTATCACCCAAAAAATTGAATGTAATAATTAATTGGGTGTAAAAATTTTAAGATGATAAATTTATATCATATATGTTTTATATATATGTACATATTTATAATATATTTATAATAAATATATTATTTTTATTATTTTCTTTCGATCATGTTCAAAAAATATTAGATTATATGTAACAAATTTCTCCTCTCAATTTTATTTCTGTCAGACTTTTAATAGAAAAATGTCATGGTTATTTTTTGTGTTATATATAATAACCAATATTTAATTTTTTTTTGATTTTAAATGAACTATAATTTAACATTAATTTTTTATTCTCTCATATTTGATGATTCTATTTTGTGATATCCTTGATTTTAAGGTTTCCTCATCTCAAATTTTATTCATTGTGACATATGTTACTTTATCCACATATCTTAAATTACAATTTCTATACTGTAAAAACATGAGTTTTCTTATAAATCGTTGATCCTTTATTTTAAATAGTAATGCTTAAATATAGAATTATGTGAGTTTCCAACTTTATCATGGGTGTAATGAGGGTGTTTGGGGCATGAATAGATCCCAAAACCCATGTTGGTGGTGTTTTTACCCAGGTGTTGGTTTAATAGAAACTATGCAGGGTGGGATGTAGAGTTTTACAAAACCATGTGAGACTATGCATATGGGGAATACATGTAGAAAAATTAGAGTAACCCGTGTGAGGTGGTGGGAGGGGGATGCACGAACTGGTGTGACTTACTCAATGGTTCGGGATGATTAAGACAATGGGATTTCATATGGTTTTTTCACAGTTTTTCTGCCATGTGGGGAAACCATGTGAGTACCCCTTTTCCAAAAGGAAATCACACTGGGTTTCCATATGGTCTAACAAATCTAATCCTTAAATCATGTATTCTTGTTATATTTAGTATTTCAATAATTTTTATAGTAAAATATATCATTTATTAAACATAAATCCTATTTCATTCCACACTGAAAACCTCACCTACGCTAACTCTCTCAAAAAAGATTAAAAACTTATTTTATATATACTCTTAGTCTGACCTCTAATTCGTGCATGAATTTTCTCATTGGATTCAGATCGGTAAGATCTATATTCTTTTTTAGATGCTCTCAATTCTTATAGATATTGAGTATGCTATTTGTATATATTCTCATATTACCTAAATCCACTCCCGTTGTAAAATCATTATATTTATCCTAAATCATGTCAAATATGGGATTGATACAAGATGAGCACTCCACTACTGATCTAATGTATGTATTATATAATTTTCTTTCATATTTAGGTAATTATTAGAGTTATCGTCCATTATACCACCGACCAGACTTTCCATCACAACTACAAACAATAATTTGTTAATTAAAATTGATGTAATCTGACATGTTATGGATTCTCTTAGATTCTGTTATGATGCATTGGTATATGTGGACTGAAACATGGTCACCCATGGGGTGTGCATACAGTAATTAATCATTCTATTCCATGTTGAACAACCCTTGAGGGGAGTTGAAGGATTCCTTCTTATAGTAACCTCTTAAATAAATTAATTGAAAATAATTAATTGAATAAGGGATAAGATGAAAACATAACATGTTGATTATATCGAATAAATGGAAAATATGGGACATAAATAAGTTTTTTAAGAGATTTTTTGCCTCAATTATTTAAGACAAGTTGATAATCTAGGATTTATTGGTTAAATGGATTAAGTGAAATTGATTAAACGAGTGGGTAAACTAATTTAGTGTTTTTAAATTGCTTAAATTATTATTTAGAAATTGTTATTCATGGGTAGGTATACCCATTTTAATTTTTTATTGGTAATTATGAAAAATGGATGCGTATACACATGTTAATTGTTTAATTTTGAATTAAAAAAATCATAGGGTATTACCACGTTATATGATGTAATGTGAATGAATTACATGAGTTATTATACTATTGTGTATTATGTCAAAATGGTATGATTGGATATTGTTTTGTTTGGATTCCATGGAAGGATCCCCATGGATCATTAATATGGTACAAGACATGTTGGGATGATTTTTCCACTAGAGTCCTGATACCATATATTGCCTTCAGTCTTACTATCCCTTCAATATGGTATGCATGGAATCATATGGAACCTCTATGGTATGAAATGATCCTAAGACTCAAATAAGTTCATATAACAAGACTATTGAGAAGCTCCTGGTAATTTACTAGGATTCCTTGGTCATGAAAACATGGATTTGGCCCTTTTTTGGACTGATACATTAGATAATATGGCATGGTCATGGTAATTGGATTCACTCACTGAAAATAGAATGGAATTTGCGAAATTATATGTATGGTGGTTGGGCAAGGCCAGGTTGTATATTTATATTATTTATAGTTTCCTTATTAGGAGTTATCACTTACTTTGGAGGGATCCTTATGATTCTATTTTGTATCATATGTTTGTAGTGGAAACATTCCATGGGAACTTAAATTATTCCTAACTTCGTTACATACAATACATAGTGTATATACAATAGACTGCAATATATAGATCTTTTCGTGGAAACCTTTCGGTATGTTTATCTCATATCATATTTGTGCCAACTCAAATACCCATGAATATGATATTGTTTCATGTGATAGTATGGGAAATCTCCCTAGTATAGATTGTTGATTGTTCCTATAGACTAGGAGAACATGGAAATAGGCCATGTCATTTGATGATCCATATATGTTTTGACATTTTATTCATTTTGGAAATGAGTATTATAGTTAATTGAAATGTACATGTTTTTTGGTTTACTTGATACATGTATCATATTCATCATTGTATAGTATCCATCTTTTGATATTGTTATATATTCAAGCTATGTATCTATTATGTTATTGTTTTACTACTTCCAATATCAATATTTAATTGACTCCTACTGTGATATATGCTACCAGTGATGTCAGAGTGTCCCCACTAACTCATATAATCCCTCGATTTTAGTTGTAAAACTCTATAATTTGGGCCTTTTCACTTAATGCAATTTATCTAACTAACATCCGGGAATAGATGAGGGGAATCATGACCCAAGGAAATAAAATTATGCATCATATGTTTATTTTCATGTTTGAAGTACTATTTATAGATAATATATATTGATTGTAAGGAAATGGAATTGAGTTATAATCTGTGCTTGAGGGTAGCTATAAATCATATATGGAAAATCCAAATCTCATCAAATAGAATTCATCTTTTCTGTGTTTATCTATTAATGTTCATTTTATTTCACCACTGGGTGACTCAATTGATTTATATTGTTACAATTGACGCAAATGTGTGTTCTATGTCTGTTTCAACATAATAAGATGAGCGTACGCCATCTCATTCATCATATAGGCCCTTCTTGTAAATCACATGACATGTATTCATCCAAAACATTTATAAATAACTTCTTATTTCATTATATTGGGATTGTGTTTTTATATCTATATATGTTTTGGGGATACATTTAATAAAGTATATAGAAGAGTGAAACCATCTTTTAGTACATATTTTGTATAGGCCCATATGGACTAGTTAATAATTCATAGGTAGAAATTCAATTGTAAAATTCAATTTCATAGATATTTGTTGAATAGAATCCTTGATTTGATTTAATGGGATATGATAGTCCCTCATAGATTGGGAATTGGTATTCCCATTTTAAACATTGTAAATAATTAAATTTTGAATATTAAATATAAAATAAAAACAAATTCAATTGAAAATGTAGTGAAATCATGAAATGATGAACATAAAAATGACATGAACACAACCATTGATATGGTAATATGTAGTTTCTCAAGTTGTGTTGTGACTATTCATTTTTATTGTAATGAAACAAGATTTTACTAATAAAAATTCCTCTAGATCCAAATAAATGACTTTTTATGTAAAATGTTTATATAAAACATAATAACTTCTTTTTTATGTTTTTTGATATCAAAATAACATTAACAGTCGTACATTTTCTAATATATCCATTTAACAGTGATAACATGATTAGTATTAATATATGGATTTTAACAATCTATTTTGCATTTACAAAGGAAGATATGGCCTCATATAGTAGAATTTCTGTATACGGAACCCATTTTTCAGAGCTCAGAGAGGATGTGGCATCATTGGGCTTTAGTATTGATGAAGCCCAAGCCAATCTTCAAAATGTTATGATCGAATGGAACACCCTATGGGGGAAGTGGAAGTTGATACAAATTACCTTGCGAGCGATATTATCCATGCCACCCCAAGAGTCGTCCACCATCATACACCATACCCTTCGGTCTAAGGTGGGTGCTATAAGGGGTTATGTTACAAGACACTAGCACTATGTTTTTGTGTATTATTTTTTATTGAATAAAAAATATACATTCATTTTATTATTGATACCTTATAAATAGTTTTTATTTCTCAAATATTATTTTTTGTTAATGTTCAATTAAGAAATCTATTTTTATGAATTAATGTATTTTATAATCCAATAATATTTTAATAAATATTATTACTAAATTAATTTTTATTTATTTTAAATGAGGGTATAATTTTTATGAATACAATTGTGATTTTTATTAAGGTTTGTAAGCTGTTTTTAAAAAAACTAATGAATTTTCGATAAATATCATTTTTATTTTTATACAGAAATGTATCTTATTTAGAAAATTATTTGGATAAAATGAATATTATATTTTGAATCATGACGTAAAAATTATCCATTGGTGAATTTTTCATAAATTTATGAGATAGTCAAATTTTTCAGTTAAAATTAAATATTGTTTAATTATATAATGTGTTTTATGACATCATAAGGTCCCAATATCGATGTAACAAAACACTATAAATGGATTTTCTGGAAAATATTTCTTTTAAAATTAAATGAATGTGTCTTTAGGTTTGTTGTATTTATTTTACAAATTTTTAGTGGACCCTTAAAAGCATATAAAATATTTTAACCTTTTAAAATGTTTTCCGTGAGAGTGACTAAAATCCACATAAGCAAGCCTAATATTATATGATATATGTCCATTGGCCTTAGAAAATAATTTATTCCACTCCCTTTTGGGGAAAACTGTGGTAAAAGAATCATGGGCGGGTTGGTGGATTTGATTAGTATAATATGTGGTGTCCAAAACCTAAATAATAAATAATTACCTCACTTTTCTTATATAAACCCACCAACACTCCATCTTCACCTCATTCAAAGCCTATGGATTTGGACCAAAATATGAACTCCTCTCTCTATAATCCATCCATGGTGCCCCACGCTCCTAATAAGCCTCTCTCAAACCCATCCCTATCCTTGGGATAACACTTCCAAGCAAGGGATTTATTCCTCTCTCATTTTTTCGTAAACTCATTTTGTTTTTATACCATTTTGTTTCCATTTTAAAATATTGGGCTAAGATTTCAAGAGACCCCCATACTTCCCTCCTTATTTTTTTATGAGATACCTCTTTCTACCTCATTAATTCCTCCCATGTATACATGTTACCATGCCGAAATTCCTTAAGAAATTTCACACTTTTCATATACATCCAAGAAATTATTTTGTATTAGGAGTTTAAATTCCATTATATATGCTCGGACATGTTTTTATATGATCCCATAATTTCAATTACATGTAATAATTATGATACACCCATTTTTCTCTCATCAATTGTTTTTTAATTCTTATGTCATGCTGTTATGCTATCGATATTGTACCGTGATTTTCCTAGCCATGTCATTGTATAGTTAATACCATGCCCATTTCCCTATCAAGGGTATTAAACATTTTTACATATACATATTGATAATTTTGTTTCATGTATAAATTTCACATTATTTTTTCATGGAATAAATGATGATGTATGATGAATCCATGCTATATGAACCATGTGGCGAACTAATGCATTAAATTAAATTATTAATATAGGTGAACATTAATAGCACACTAATGCATTGGGAAATGATTAGTATCGTGATAAGTCAAGTAAAATGAGGGTTAAATCTTGATAATTCATGTGAAATGATGGTTTACTCATGATCTATGTGAAATGAGCATTGTCTAATGAAAATATCATAATAAATTTTAATGCCACATCTCCATGTTATGATAGTCATGTTCTATCATGAATTTATGTTCATGTATCTCTTATGCTCCATTGATGTGCTTAATTCCTAACATTTACTATATTCTTCATGTTATTCCTTGTATAATCACTTATTGGTCTTTATAGGTGATCATTCTCTTATGCATAATCTCAGGATATCCCATGCAAGGATAAAAATGAATGAATTTTGTGGTCATGTAAAAGAAGATTTCAATACTAATTATTAGAAGATAGGTTTAGTGATTTTTTTTTGACAAAAATCAGATAACCCTAGGGAATTTATTAGGGACAATCATTTTTATAATAAAAACTACCCTAAATTTTGGTGAGTATAGAGTATTTGGATTATCAAGAAAATATATCTATATCTAGATACGAGACGGTAGAGGTGGCTCTAGAACAGATGTATGTAGGGGTAAAACCCAAAAACACCTCTTTGTAATTAAATATTATTTGAATGAAATAATAAATATTTTTTATGATTTATCAATGATAAATCTAAAAATATAACGACTACCAAAATGAAACATGAATAAAAAAGAAGTTGTCACCTTAAACAGTGAATTTATTAATGATTTCTTAATAAATTGTGATAATATGCTACATGAAAATAATATATGGTAAGAAAAAAATAATTATAGTATTTGAATATATTAATAATAAACATCTATTTATTTTATATGATGTTTTCACATATACGAAGAGGGAAAAGACATTATGGATGTGATTTCTTATCTTAGATCAATTTCATTAAAACATATGGCACATTCATGACAAGATTAAAATTTATGGTCAATGTGAAATCAATGAATGTGTTTTTTGATGATATTCATGCAAATTATAAGTATTTGAAAAACCATATGTGATTCACTCATTCTTTGGGGGTTTATTCACAAGTTACCAATCTTGTAATTGTTTATCATCTCAAATTATATTCTTTGTGAAATATGTAATGTTACACAACTATATTCATTTATAGTTTTTATATAAATATATATTTAAAATTTATATCATGACCCTTATTAGGTCTTCATTATTAATATTTAATTTTAATTTATTCATTCACGACGTTTATGATTCAAAATATACCATATTTCTCATGGATTTATGATTCATTTTCAATTTTTATTTATTGGGTTATGCTTTAATTAACATTTACATAAAATATATTATCGTTTTCTAAAAATTCGAAATAATTTTTTATCCTCCAGTTTTCCACTAAATTTTTAAATTATAATTTCATTTTTGAATCATTTATAAATAAATTGATCTGGAATTTTTATGGGGATTTTAAATTTTTCAATCAATTATCATGAACATTTTTGTCCAATGTCCATGTTTTCTTTAAACTCTTTTCAATAATGTTTCAATGAAATATTTTTTTATTTTTAAATTAAGATACATATTAATTCTTAATAATAATTTGAATAGAATAATTATTTTAACACTCTAATTATGAAAAAAATTCCCACCACCATGAACGATCAAATATTTAAATCATTGTTTATAAATTTCACTTATAAATTTCAATGAAAATGTTATAATTAATTTTTTTTTATTTTTTTGATTTTAAATATGAGATTTTAAAATGTATAGTTTATTTTCATCCTAAAATAATCTAGTACTATTTTAATGGAATTATTCATCTATTGTAACATAAATTTATGATAATTAATATTTTCAATAGATATGATCTAATGATACCATCCATATTCATTTTCTAGATGGATTACGATTATTATGTAGACATGTTTTTTAAACAATTTATTTTCAATGGTTTATGTTATGGTGAAATGTTTTTGAAGTATATTTCCTTTCAATGGGTTACGATATATGAAGAATGATATATAATATTATGGAACACAAATTAATAGATAGTCATTAATTGAAAGGTGGTATAAGAAATATATATACTAAAATGAAATTGGGTAATTATTTATATCTCATGATTTAGTTAAAATTCGAATTTGAAGTAGAACCATTATAATAAATGACAATATCCACTATTACAATCATGGAAGTTAAAATTGACTAACGTTACGAATGTATTGGGAGTCAAACTAGTACACTATGATGTTATATGAAATGATCCTTGAGTACATAACTTATTTTTTATTATTATTTAAATTTTAATAGTTTATGTCTTATGATTATGTTTTTTTCTCAGGGATTATTATTGATTATTAATAATTTTTTAAAAAAATTATTTTTTCTTTTTCTAAATATAAATCATTATGCTATGATTTTCATTAATGATATTTTACTGATTGGGTATCATTAATGTATTTTATGACTATGTTCTTATAGACCCGTGACTATAATATCCCCACTTCTGATAATGGCCTAATATCTATTAGTTTTACTCTTATTAAGCATCTTATCTCACCATTACTTATGATTCCCTTTTCTAGGCTATGAAGAATAATTTTATATATGTATTTATATAAAGATTACTAATGTGGATGATGTATGTGTGTCATGTATGTGACCTTTAATGTGAAGGTTCCAGGAGCAGCGGAAGCGTGGTTGGGGTGACACCTAATTTTTATATTGACAATGATCAATGATTATACCGGGATCAATACGACGATGAATTCCAGTTTACATGGAAAATATTCAATCATTTAGATAAAGAGAAAAAAGTGGCTCAAATCCTTTAGAGAGGATCTTTCACATCATGTTTATAATTAATTTATTCTTTTTCATAAAGAAATATAATACATGATTCTTTGGTATTTTTCTTCATTGATGATGTTGATCATCCGGATTGACCCTTTGGGATTATCATGTTTCAGCTGTAAGGATCCAAACTAGAATCCATCTAGCAGTGATCCAAACATGCTCTGATGGCCACTAATAGACAATGATCGTTCTCAGGGTGCTAGTGTGGTGAAGCGAGTGTCTTGTTCTAGTCGTTCTTGATCGCTTGTTATTCATCCTTAAAGAATGTCTCTCATTCTTGAGAGGGGAGAGAAGAGGAATCAATAGTGAAATTCTTTGGCACAATAATTCTCAATTCACTAGGTGTGTCATCCTGTATATGGCATAATATGTGTACTTTCCTATTTATATACACGTAATTTTAGTTACAATATTTAATTGCATTGCACCAATTAAATATATATATATAAACAAAGAGAAAATTGATGCATTTAATAATAATATCATGTCATTATATATAGCACAACAAATTGCGCAAAACAGAATTATAAATAAAATTCCGCATTAAAAAATAATAGCAGCATTATTTTAGATGTTTCCAACTAGTTAAATAATTATTTAACATCTTTTAAATAATTATTTTACAACCGGACCGACCACAGTCCCCTCGAACTCCGATTCCATTTTTTAACACCTGAGTATATAATTAAATAATCTATTCTCATTAATAAATATTTTATTTACAAAATAGTAAATAAATATTTATTAAATGTTCTATAAAATAAATACATATATTTTATTTAATTTATGTCATCATTTTAACATGAAAAAAATTATTCCACATTCTTGATAATAATATTTGTTTCATTAATCAAATTCGAACATAATTCAATTGAGACCTCCATAAATATTTAGTGTGTAACTTTCTAGGATTCATTCTCATTAGCATTAGGCTGGCATACATAAATTCCAAGAGTACTGTCTAACAATGGGACAAGGCCCCCAAGTGAAATAAAATAAAGTGTCAACAATGACATCCACATACGAACGCTCACTATTTAATATTATCCCTTTGTCGCAATCTCACATCAATCGGGTTTCATGATTTTGTCATCAACTTTTATGCTTGAAACAGTGTTCTATGACTACCTGAAATAAACTTGTATTTACACTGTGGCCATGGAATTTCGCGTGACGGTCATATTTCAATCCAAGGGACGAGATATAAACTTCCATAAATGGAAGGGGCAAAAACTTCCTCGACCTATCCCTTAATAAAATTCCACTCATTATGCACCCAACATACCCTACTTCACGCCACCTTTCCGCATGCCAGTTTTCAATAGTAAATCAATGTGAGAAAGTCATGACATGTATTAATTTTAATCATAATATCTATTGAACATTACACATGCTTGAAGATAGAAATATCTGAATACACCAAAAATTGCAGAATTTTGACTATTGTGTATGTTCTCATAATCTCCTATCATGGAGATTACCGATTATGAAATTCATGAGAGGAATTCACATCTGCTTATGAGTACTCATACCTGATGGTCTTCATTATATGAGTCTTGTCATATCATGTCCTCAAACTGAAAAACTATATTTAAGAATATTATTATAGCATTTCAATGTTCTCATCATAGTGGGGAACTACCATGAACTTATCAATGCAACGAATACTCTATGACATTATTACATTATAGTCATGAAAAAAATGATCAATATGAAATAATATATTAAATATCCATGTAATCAAAGAAAAACCACATGGTTCTATGACCCCCGCTCTTACAAACTCCTACTTGGACTAGAGCCAACTTTATATGACTTTCAGTCCGCTAGACCTCATATGATGATCATATTTCTACTGAGTCAAGACATTAGTGAAGGGGTTAGCCATGTTGTCTTCTATAGAAATACCGCTCACTGAAACTTCACATATCTGAGAAAAATCTCTCTATAGATTATACATATAAATTATATGCTTCATCCACTGATGTGACCTTGGATCTTTTGCAAGATCCAATACTGCAGTATTATCATAGTACAATGTGATGGGATCTTTACTTCTAAGTATAACAACTAGCTCCAAGATGAATATTTGCATCCAAACTGCTTCATTAGCTGCCTCAGTAGATATGATATACACGGACTCTGCTATAGAATCAACAACCACACACTTCTTTGAGATCTTCCAGCTCACAACACCGACATTCAAAGGGAGGATATATCTATTTTGTGACTTCATGTCATCTGGATCAGTTTGGAAAGTAGCATCTGTATATCCTATAATTACTAGTTCCTCATCCCCTCAATAAATCAGGATAATATCATTAGTATGCCTTAGATACATTAAGATAGTTTTGACTTCCATCAAACGGAGGTCACCTTGTTTATCTTGATACCTCCCAACCACACTCAATGAGTAGGTGACATATAGCCTAGTAAAAATCATGGAATACATGACTGACCCAATAAATGATATGTATTGAATCCTTTCCATTATCATTCTTTCCTCATGTGTTTAAGGACTCCTTTTTTTAGAATGATTAATTCCATGTGATGCTGGCAACAATCCCCTCTTGGATTGTTCCATACTGAATCTCTTCAGTATCTTATCATTGTATCTACTTTGACTTAGGCCCAGAAATCACTTTAATCTATCATAGTGTATCTTCTTCTGCCGAATATATGCTACCTCACCCAAGTCTTTCATGGAGAACCATTGATTGAACCATGCCTTAATAGACTACAGGACTGGTATCACGTTTCAATGTGTAATATGTCATCAACATATACTATTTGGAAAATGACTACACTCCCAATATATCATTTGTAGAAACAAGGCTCACATTCATTTTTTATAAAACCAAATTCTTTTACGACTTCATCAAAACGAATATTCTAGGACCCGGATTCTTCATTTAAGACATAAATTTATTTCTGAAACATGCATACTTTATTGGAATCCTTTGGAGTCACAAAACCTTCTGGTTTTGTTTTGTAGACATCTTCTTGAAGGTTCATGTTATGGAATGTTGTTTTTATATCCATTAAACTAATATCCTATTCATTGTATTCAACAATAGAACCTATAATTCTAACATATTTTAGTGTTGCCACTGGAGAGAAGGTTATATTGTAATCAATTCCTTGACGCTGTTTAAAAACATTTGCTACCTATCATTCCTTATAGGTACTGACTTGTCCGTCTTTGTCCATTTTATTCTTCAATACCCATTTCAAACCAATAATCATTACATCAACTGGAGGATCTACCAAAATATGAATGTGGTTTTGGTACATGGAATACAATTCAGAATTCATGGCTTCTTGCCACTTGGAAATGTCTATTCCACTAAATGATTCCTTGTGGGTTGGAGGATCATTATTATAAACTTATAAGGAGTCACCGTCATCAGTAACTAGAAAATTTAACCGTTCTAGTCATCTAACCTCTCTTATTTTCCTACGCAGTACATGTGTCTCTGGAACATATTCTTATTCCATGGGGATTTGTGGAATATCTTCATGTACCAACTCTTGTGAACCTTGATCCTCAACTTCATCAAAGTCTATCTCTATCCCACTACCTCTTTTTGGGATGTACTCCCTCTCAAAGAATATGGAATTTTTTTCCACTATAACATTTTTGTATAAGGGTTTATATAGGTAATATCTCATTATTTCCTTTGGGTATCCTATAAAGGTACACTTCATGTCTTGGGGTGTGAGTTTATTAACTGAAGAGGCCTAAAGAAATGCATTTCTACCCCACACATTTAAATTCAATAACATGGCTTTTAATTCACTTCAGAACTCATGTGGAATACCATTTATCGATTTAGTTGGTACATGGTTAAGTATGTGTGCCACTATTTGTAATGCATATCCCCAAAAGGATAATGGAAGACATGAATGACTCATCATTGATCTCACCATGTCTAACAAGTTGTGGTTCCCCTTTTCAAATAAACCATTCCATTGAGGTGTGTAAGGAGGAGTGAGTCGAGATAGGATCCCAAACACTCATAAGTAATCAATGAAGTTCTGATTATGATATTACACTCCTCTGTCTGAGCTGAGTTTTTTAATATTCTTACCAAGATGGTATTCAAATTCATTCATGTATTCCTGGAATTTATCGAAATAATTTGACTTATAACTCATTATGTAGATAGATCCATATCTAATTAAATAGTCAGTAAAAGTTATGAAGTATTAGTACCCACCCATTGCTTCCACTAGAAATGGTCTAGACATATCGGTATGAGCAAATTCAGGAATCATTTTAGTCCTTTCACTATTCCCAACAATTCGGTCTTCATTAATTTGTCTTTATAATGATTCATGACATACGTCAGGTGGTTTTAGTTAAAAATAATTAAAATATACATCTTGATGTAACTTTGTCAACAATTTTTCATTTACATGACCTAACTGATGATGCCAACCTTAGCTGTGGTACGGGTCATGTGAATTATCTTTATCGTCGATTTCCATTTCTTGGTTTTTTTAATACAACACACAAAGACCATTATATAAATGTTCCCTACCAAAACAAATTCTATCTATATAAAAGAAGAAACATTCATTTCCAATCATGAAAACAAATCCATCTATATATAGTCTGGATACCGAAATTATTTTATTGGTTATAGAAGGAAAATAAAACAACCCTTTAACACCATGACCATCCTAGTTGGAAATGTAATGTGGTATTCCCCACTAGCTACAACAACAAGTTTTTCTCCGTTGGGTACTTGTAGATTTACCTCCTATCGATCAATCTTTGTGAGACTACATGGTCGTGTATTTCGATAAATATCTAAGCACCAAAATATGTATCTAATAAAAAATGTGTATAAATAGATAGATATAATTTGATATCAAATGCTCTTAAAGCTTCACCTTGCTTATTAGGATGGGTGCAGTTTGTTTTCATGTCGCCCTTCTTGCCACATGCAAAACAAATAGCCTCCTGTTCTCTTGCCTCCCTTTTGATCATCCTTTTCTTGGATGGCCATGAAGAATCTTTGGGATTAAATCTCTTCGCCTTACCTTTCCTCTTAATCACTATAAATACATAATTCTTTTCATGCTTCATATCATTGTTCACTTGGATAATGAGGATAAAAATATAAAATAGAGACTTTCAATGTTGTTCATATTGAAATTGACAACAATGATAGAGAAGCTCTGAGAGAGTGATGTGAGAAGGAGATCAGTGCCCAGTTCATTAGGGAGTTTAAACCCTTAAATCCTCTAAGACCTCAATGTAACCAATGAGAGTACCTACATGGTCCCCATCTAGGGCACCTTCTCTAAGCATACTCTGAAAGAGTGCCTTAGTGTTCTCAAACCTTTACAGTCTTCCTCTCTCCTAGTAAAGACCACAGAGTCTCTAGATAATGCTATATGCATCCATGTTTTCTTGACACATCATGAGCTCAATAGACATTGATGATAACATATTACAATAAACTCCAACCACATATTTCAAATATTTCTCATAGAACAAGAAATCCTCATCACTCGCCTCCTTGGTTGGTGGATCAGGTAATGCTGACTCCATCACGTAAGACTTCTGTTCATGTCATAGGATAACCTGAAGGTGTCAAAACCATTCCTGGAAGTTACTACCATTGAGGATGTTGTCTTTATACAAAAATTCATCGTAGGGATTGTGTGGTCGATGAGCTTGTCATTTTTATTCTAAAATTAAAAGAGCAGATCATTAGTACATTATTTATTAAATTTTATAAAAAATAAAAAATTTATTAAGTCTCCTACTATTTTCTCAAGTCCCAATGGCCCTCACCATTGAACTTAGAATGTCCCGTTTCCATGACATTATACTAAAATGGATCCATATTCTCCTTCACATAACCCCAATAAGGGTTGGCCAAGCTATGAGAAGGTATTTAGGTAGGTACGTCTTTTCTGACTACAGTCTTGCTGCTCCGTGATATGTTGAGTGGACTCCCCAATCTTGAAATCATGACCTTGGATTTCCTCTACTCTTCCCTCCAATATTGCACCATGGCTAGAAATGGATACCCCTCTTAATGTAATAAGGTTATGTCAACTATAAACCTTTCATAAGGGCTTCCTATATAAAAGTAAGTGTCCCAAAAAGGGTTGGTAAAACACATTGTTTTATTAAGTATTTCCCTTTAATCATGTAATGAAAGGCTTGTTCTGACATAAAATATTATATGAGGTATTTTTATCTCTTATGTGTAAATTTATTATTATCATTATCAAATGATCATTAATATTATTTGGAACTTACTTAAGTGATTATCCATGTCTTGATAATATTTACGCATATTTTTGGTTTATTTTAGTTCCATATTATATGATTATTTAATTCATTAATTACGTTATTGTGAGAATGCATCCATAATGATAAACCATGAAACTGACCAAAATAAAATAAATTAAATGGAATTATCACAAGCTATTCTAATGTTTAGATTATCTATCTTTGATAAAATAACCCTGAACTAGGGGAGACACAACTTGAACCTTTTGAGTTCATGTTTACAACTTCCACCAACGCACATCTGATTCTCCTTGGATTAGTTTCATCTCATCTCCATCTTAATCCACCTCCACTATACTTGGAGTTCGACCCTTTGCATATGTATTTTTTAACAAAAATGCAGGTGAGATTTAAAAAGGGGTTTTACATAAAATAAATCTTTTTCACACATGACCTATATATTTATGAGGAGAAGGCTTGCATGCAAAAAAATTTAATTTAAATTAAAAAATTAAACAGATCAATCCACATACAATGGTCTTGGTCTAACTCATGATCATAAATACATGAAACGATGATTACACACAAATAAAACTATCATTCAACTCTTTAATTGTTCTCGTTTAAGATGAATCATGCTCGAATCAATTAATTGTCATCTTTAATTAATCAATAAATTTATATTAAATAATTTTATGAATTTCCTTGAGATTATCATCCATAATATTTTTAAACAAATAAATTTATTAAAAATTGTCTATTTATGTAAATTTTAACTTGTTAGCATCCCAGTGAATTCATATTCATAACTACTGAATGAGTAGAAATGAAAATTACACAGATGTTAAATTAACCACATATATAAAAGACACCTATAACTTGTTGTGCCACGACTTTACGCCTACACGATGGTACAAGTCTCAAGGTTTTGTATAATATACTAATAAATTTTAGTAAAACATGTGTAATTTGTATGAGTACAAGATGTGTAGTTATAACTTCATGTTGTGTACAATCTTTCACCATCTATCTAAAGTAAACACCCGGGGAAATTTCATGTGAGTGTACCTAAGAAATCATCAGAGAACACAGAATTTCCAATCAGCAGCATTCCCTACAGTTCGTTGTTACATGGTATCCATCTACAAAATCCATGTATGGGGTACACGGTCTGACCCTAACCCGAAGGGACTACACGTCTTGTCCATTGGGCCCAATGGTGTTTAATCCAGCAACCATGTGCCCCTATTCTTGGTGAACATACTGTGTCATTTAAGACCTAAAAAAACTACAACACACGACTTGGTTTGGCAAACCGGTTTGATGCATTGAATATTGAATACATGGCATGTGTATATAAATACACGTCACGAGTTCTTGTTATGTATGGCCATCATGCTTTGGCACCTCTGAATGAGATCCTCAATTTTTTTTATCATTATTAAAATAAAATATCGTTTTGGTAAGGTGAATGATATACGAAAGAGGAGGAATAGATCTCAAGATTATGATTTTCAAAAATATTTACTTGAATTAAAAAAATTAAATTATTAGACGCATAATCCATCAACAAAATATTTAAATAATTATAAACTATGATATAACCCCTCTGATACCACTTGAAGGTTCTGGGAGCCAGGAAAGCGTGGTTGGGACGACACCCAATTTTGATTTTTACCTTGATCAATGATTATTCTCAGATCAATATGATGATGAATGACAGTATCCATGGAATATAATCATAGATTTAGATAAAGTGAAAAAAGGAGGCCCAAAACCTTTAAAGATGATCATTCACGTCATTTTTATAATTAATTAAATTAAAATTACAATGAAAAATAAAACTCATGTCTTTCGTATTTTACTTTTTTGATGATGTTGATCATTAATAGTGACCCTTCCTTATTATCTCGTTGTAGTTGTAATGATCCAAACTAGAATCCCACTAGTGGTGATCCACACATTCTCTGATGGCATCCGATCGACACTTCTCATTCTCTGGGTGCTAGAACAACAATGTGGCTATCTTGTGTCGGTCATTCTTGATCTCTTTTTCTATAGCCTTGAAGAATGTCTATCATTAATGAGAGGGGAGAGAAGAGGATTTGAGAGAGAAATTGGTTGTCTCAAAAATTCACAATTCACCAGGTTTGTCGTGTGGTGTATGGCATAATAGGGGTAGTTGCCTATTTATATAAATGTATTTTCAGTTACAATATATAATTGCATATCAAAAATCGAATAAATTCATGAACATAGAGAAAACACATGCATGTAATAATATTTTCTCATCATTATTTATAGTGTTCCAACTTGTGAAAAATAGAATTATAGATAAAATTCCGCATCACAAAATAATAACAATGTTATTATAACTTGTGAGAACTTGTTGAATAATTATTTACTGTCTTTCAAATAATTATTTTAATATTGGACTAACCATGGTATGCTCGAACTCCACCTCCATTTATTGAACACTTGAATAAATAAATAAATATTTTATTCTCTAAAAAAATATTTTATTTAAAAAACTATTAAATAAATATTTATTAAATTTTCAAAAAATTTAATAAATATATTTTATTTAATTTATGAGATCATCTTAATTTGAATAAAATTATACCATAGTCTTGAGAATAATATTTATTTCATTAAATGTATTCAAATAAAATTTAATCGAGACCAAGAAACAGGTAGTGTGTGACCCTCTAGTTTTATTTCTCATTCGGAATTAGGCAGGCTTAACTAAAGTCCAAGTGTACTGTCTAGAAACGAGTCAAGGCACCCAAGATAACTAACATAAAGTCTAAAAACTGAAATCCACATATGAAAATTAATTGTGTAATATAATCTCATTGTCAAAATATCTTATTAAGCTTGTTTCATGATTGTGTCGTCTACTTTTATGCTTGATAATTCGTTCATTGACTAAAAGAACTAAACTAGTCGTTACACCATGGCCATGGAATTTCATGTGACAGTTCTGTTTCAATCAAAGGGACGAGATATAAAATTCCTTATTTTGAAGGTAAAAATACTTCCTCAGCTTATCCATTAATAACATGCCACTCATGACGCACCCAACGTACACTACATCCTGCCAACTATCTGCCTGACCGTTTCATCATTAAATCAATGTGTGTAAGTCGTGACACATATTAATGATAATCACAATGTATAAGGATCATTACACACACTCGCAGATAGAAATATTTGATGAAACAAAAACATGAGGAATTCCTACTAGAGTGTCTGTTCTCATAATGTCCTATCTTGGATATTACAAAGTGTGAGCTTCATGAGAGGAAGTATCTTATGCTTACAAGTACTCGCACCTGACGATCTTCATGCTATGTGTCCCATCATATCATGTCATCCAACTATAGAACATTCTTTAATAATATTGTTATATCATTTCAAGGTTCTCATCATAGAGGGGAACTACAATGACCTTATCAATTAAAAAAACACTACCAAATTATTACATTATATTCATGAAGAACAATGAACAATATGAAATAATAAATTAATAATCCATGTAATCAAAGTAAGACCACTTGGTTCTAGGACAAAAACTATTACAATATGCAATACAAATATTGTGTATCTCGATTATAGAGAAACTAAACCTCTATAATTATGAAATGTAATATAATGTTAAGTAATTCATTTTATTCTCATTACATGTAATATCTATTTATAAATGGATTGTGTTACTATAATAACATTCAAAGTCCACTAAATTTTAATAAAAATAAGGTTGTGGAATATACCCTAATAAATTACTAAGAAAATTAGAAACCCATAAAAATGTGAAATAGAAATATAAGTATGAATCCCTATTTTATATAACATCAACATCTTTGATAATCATGAATCCATAATCTCTAATCTACTATATATGTAGTTTATATGACTTAGCATGTGTGAGAAAAAAATCAAAACATACACCCTTTTTCATACCTTCATCATTCTATAGTAACATCACATATTACTATATAAAAAATCGGCTAGCCTAGAATTGGATTTCTAGATGTGGTGACCCATTAAATGTAAAACACCAAACCACTAAATCATAGAGAAGATAGATTGAATAAGAATGAAAATAATTGAAACATATTTAATTTTATTGTTCTAAAATTTTCCATTTAAAATGAAACATAATATGTTTCCACATAACCTATTTAGGATTATTGGATGAATAATTTTATGGAATTGACTAAGAAACAACCCCATTGATAGCTAGATTCCTTACTATAAACTTGAAAAAAATACCCAATTAAAAAATATATCATTTCAAAAAGCTTATATGTAATAAATGTTTCTAATACATCCATATAAAGATCACATTGTCAAAATTATTGTTCACTATTAAGCCACATTATTTCCTCTAATAAAATGAAGTATCCATATACTATGGCCTAATATGATAGTAAACTCAAATAGGTCCTTCCATTAAAAATCAATTTCTTATAGGTTTTCTCATTTATATATTATTAAATCATCTTATAATATAGTATCCATCTCTAATATAACAACAATCAATCGAAAAATGTGTATACAGAATTCAATGAATATCATTTAATTAAAATTTTTCTAATTCACTATTAATTCCCAAATTTGAACATAGATTAAATTATATTGATGAATATATGAAAAATTGATCTCTGTACCACAATAAAAGTCATCAAAAAATTAGTTTGTTTAGTAATATTTTGGTCCTTTTTTCAGATCATGTGTGATATATATCAAATTTTTTTCTTAGATGCTATTTGAAGACCACATCACATATTATGATCACATATAATATTTCACTATTACTATAATGAAATAGCGAGATTTTTTTTCTTGAAAGTAAATTGTATGTCTCAACCTTGTCATTGATACAAATATTTGATGAAAACCCCTATTAGAACCCATATTGGGGTAATTATGATGATATGTGTGACCACCATTATCCATCACTAATAATCCATGGTTTGGAAACTATCAGTTTGTGAATATAACATGTACAACGTAGGAACTATAATTTTAATCCCAATAAAAAAAGAAAATTAATCTCATAAAAATTTGATATCAAATATTAACTATATTAAAATATAAACTAAAAAATATGAAATTTATATGGTAGTGATTTTATGGACAATAACTAACTCAATTAAATGAGGATATAATTTACATATTTCTAGTGAATAATATCATAAAAATCATTAAAAAGTTTAATGGAAAATATAGTCATGAATATATTATTACATGGTAGTATAATTCCCGAAAATTCTCATTCCCAAATCTAGGATGTACATAATTTACTTAATATGAAAATAGTGAAAAAAATCATCAATCAAATGCATTAATCAACCAACAATCCTTATCAAGTCTCTATAATAATGGTTCTATACAAAAACAGTGTAATTGAAAAGAAAATATATAGATAGCATGTTATCCCTCACCTACTTCCCCAATGTGCTTTTCCCCCTCATTCCCTAAAAAAATTAAAATATCACTCCAATATTTCCTATATTTTTAAAACCATATATTTCATTCCATATCATAATAAACAATATATAACCATAACACATAATATATATACCAATAAGATGTAACCACAACACAACCATGCCGTAGAAAAAATTCCATATATCATAATATTTGTCCATAATAACTTATAACACATCAAAATGACATTTTTAAGAAGGTGTTTTATTTATACATCAGTATCACCCACATCATAGATTCTAGGAGTATAACAAGTACCCAAATCCTCAAATTTTTATCTATAAGGATACTTGAATCCGGTCATCCAGAAAATTAATTATATAAACTATAATGTGTAAAATATAGCCTAAAACATTAAATTTTTGACCTAATACCCAATAAAATAATAACTAATACCCTACCTCACATTTCTACATTGTCACTATTTTATTACAACACCATTTTCAACATCTAAAATAGTAGAATATCAACATAATTAACTTGACCGAAACCACAAAACATTCTCTTATCATTTCATATTCATTATATTACATCTATATTATTAAATTTCCATGAAAAATAGCATAATTTTATTACATTCCATTCAAATTAAATTTCATTTAATACCCTTCATTTTCATGTTATTTAATTTAAAATTTACGCCCACCATTCTCATCCTCAATTCCAATACCAATATATCTTTTATTTAATTTCTTTTAGCATAATTCTATAATCCATGACAAATAAACCCATTAGATATGTTAACCTCTTTTCATAAATTTAACAACAAACACGCAACCATATTCATCTATTTTACTATAAATTGTTCACCTCTAAAGGTAAACAATCATATCACATAATAATTATTTAAAAACATATCAATGAAAATAATAATTCATTATTGAAAAATTTCTCATTCAACATTTTCTATTTACCAAGGATGATATAAAAAATGATATATCTAACAATTAATATAGGTTTTCATTATGCCTAATCAATATCATGTTTATATCATAAGTATAAATAAATCATGTTAGAAAACAATAACTTAATATATTAATATATATATATACATATAATTACTTTCTAACAATAATGATGGAAAATTAGATAATTGTTTTGTATCTATACCATCATAATATTACAGAATAATTATTACATGTTTTTTCAAAAACATTATCATATTAGAAGAGTCATCATAATTACAATAATTACAAATACCAAAACAATATTTAGATGAAATCAAAAATATTTTAGAATTGCTTGAAATTCACCCCTTACTATAAATATAGATTTATTTATATCATATTTAATTGGTAAAATATAAATTTTTATCCATGAATAATATAATCATATTTTTTTATTTATCACATAAAAATGATACATATTGAATCACCTACCGTAGTTATTTCATCACCTATTAAATGAGAATGTAATATTAACTCCGAAAACCCAGAATAATAAATTAAAACCACCACAATGTATGATATATAAATTTAATTAAATTATATTCCATTAAACACAAAAACTATATTCAATCCTCTTATATAGACATTAAAAATACATAATAAAAATATTAAATTACTAAAAAATAAAGAAAAACAACCATTGAATCCATGATAACCATGATGTAAAACCATCAATCATCAGCATATTAAGTCTTATTTTATGGAATTATCATTAGGTAGTTCTCCCATGAACAAGATATAATTAACCAAGAAATATTAAATACCAATTTAATCCTTCATAATGATCGTAGGGTATTCTCTAGTGGACCAATCATATTAAAGTGGGTCCCCATCATAGAAATATTATCATAACATAACACATTACGAAAATACATTCAGACTATTTGAAATCCAAAAACCATTCTAAGTGGAAATCTAACTATAATCACGTCTAAAAAATGACATCACTTAAGACATTTTGGAAATCTAGATTTCCAAATATTTTCCCCAAACTATTATTTATTACATCATTTATCTCAAAATACCTCTAATCCTATTCTTGATATATAAAAAACAGATTGAAATGAGATGTAGAGTACAAAGTAAATTTAGATAATAAATATTAACAATGATAATAAATAAGTTAGTATTGTCAAATTTTATTCCATGTAATATCAACCTTAAAAAAATGTTCGTTTTTTTCATGTCTTGATTGGGGGATTTTTTGTTATAATAATGTTATTTTTTCTTCCTACATACTATTTTAGATAATAATCAATAATAAATCCCAATTTTTTATGTAAACCTATTTATATAGTACATAATAATTTTATTTTTAATTTCTATATATTTGAAAAATCATGTTAATTCCTATTATATCATATTATAGGAATTTTTAGAATCATATTCATTATTATAGATTTGTGAAATTGTTTTTAAAAATAAAAATACTCAATTTTTTAATAATATTATCCAAAAAAAATTCTTGATAATTTTGTTTCCTCAATTTGTGTAACCAAATAATTCATCAGTACCACTTTCTTCTTCGTATAACATGTTACATAATACCAGGTTTCATTAATATTATATAATTAAATTATAAAATTTTCATTTTTATTTTCAATATATGGTATATTTTTTTCATACATTGGTTTCAAACTATATTTATTTGGAATATTTATAAGATTATTTTTGAAAATATGATTTGAGTAATCATAGGATTCAGTGGCCAAGAGATCCTTTTTGCGGTGATATTAAAATATAAAAACTTATTTTATAATATCTACATATTTTCCCTAGAAATATTGAAAAAACTCCAATGGAGACTATTATTTTAAATTTGAAGTTTTAGTTTTTTTTAGAACGCGTTGTTTTCCTTGGTGAAACATAAATTTTTTCAAAATCGTGTTCCGAGTTCATGGGGAGTTGTTAGGGGAGTAAAATGAGAGATACTTATTAATAAATTAATACAAATTCCCTTCCATGCACTTGCTACATGAATGTTATAATAGAGGAACAAATACCCTTCCCCTTCATAGTGATGGAATCAACTGAGGTCGATCCAGGTGAAGAGGCATCAGCGATCCACAATATTAATGATGATCACTCATGGCTCATAGTACCAAAACATTAGGGTGAATATATAGCTAATGAATCATTGTTTCTCCATGAGGTGTATGTATTTATGTTTTAATTCATTGAAAACGTTTTTAGATAATGTTTTTATGGTTTTAGAGCTATTATATGACTATTGGAGATTCCTTGAGTGTAGAACAATTTCTTTCGAGGAACACCAAGATGATTCAATTGGATTATAGTTAATTTTCAATATGAATTTCCAATCAAAAAGTGTGTAGTTTTGGGTTATGTAATATATGTTCTTCTAATTCATGGATGAAGATATTTTGAGATTCCATGCCATGTATTGGGGTTATATTCCTTATAGTAATCCCATGTCATTTGGATCAAAGACACAACTAGGGAAGAAGTGAGGAGGATCATGGAAGTATAGAAATATATGACAAGATTACATGAACACTGGGTACTATACACGGGCACAGAATGTCTACTAAACCAACAGTATGTCTTCCATAGACCCATTGTGTACTAGTGTGTAGATATCATGTGTGATACATGACTTATCGAACTCATGTAGGGAAGGACACAGTTGGGGAGTCGGGGGAGTTAAGAAAATATATTTAATAGATTTAAATTTTGTATAAGATCACATTTCTTGACACAGCATAACGTTTTGTACATGAATAGGTGTTCAGGTGGGGTCACAATCCTTGTGGACCACTGTACACACTTTATACTCTTTTTGGGAGATCATAGGCCAAGAAGATATCCTTGTCTCATTCTAATATTTATGATTATGAGTAACCACTCATGAGTAGTATTGCACTTAAAAAATGATTGAGGACATCATGATATCATGTGATATACGATGTTAGCAGGTCGAAGCATGTCATTGTGGTAATTATTCTAGACATTAGGTACTGATCAGGGTGGATCACTAGGGAAATGTGAGGGTCAGGACCCTTCCCAATCCATATAGGATGTGGGTTACATTTTCAACTTATTATAGTTGATAGGTACACCCTTCTAATTTCATTTAATGGGTTCCTATCCTATGCCTGTGTTGTGGCATGATTCATGAAGAGAGTGATTCGCTTTCAAGTGATATTTGACTGATGTTGGAGATCATGTTTGTTTATCAGAGGGAAGATGGGACAAGTACTCCAATGACATACTAGGGTTGTTTTTTCCCATATAGCTCAATTTGGTAGAGTCTAAAATATTATTTTACATAGAGACTGAGTCCTCTTCCCTTGAAGTAGTTTATCCTGGGTTGTAACTCCAATGTTGGACTTGGGTCCGGGTTCCCCATGTTGTTCATGAAGTTAGAGATAGAGATCCTCTATTGTAAATTAGTTCAAGCCTCTATACTCATTATATAGATAACGTATGTAATCCAATATCAAACCAAGGTGTGGATGATATATACATGGAGTTGATACTCATCAAATTTCCTATTTCCTAGGTCCTCCAAATGTGATGTATTGATAGAGTTGGAACCCCCGGTCATGCCTCTGTTCATGTCCTCCTTCCATGGTGTTGGAACTACCATGATGTTCCATAGTGTTGGTACTTAATATTTTATGTTACATTAGAGTTGTAATCCCCTTTAATAGGATATTTTGATCCCTCTAATAGGGGATCAGTACTACCCTCTCATATTTGGTTGTAGGTCCCCCATAGTGATCATATGTGTAGAATGGTACTCCCCTATCATACTAGGATGTGTGCTCACAAGACATTAAGTGATACTCCCCTATTTTAAACAGGTTTATGTAATTTATCTATAGAGTATTACGACCATTCGATGTTATGGTGTGGGTCCATAACCTATTGAGTGTTACTTCACCGCTATACCAAGGTATATGCCCTCATATGCAGAGTTGTATTCCCCATAACTTTGTAGTTGGGGGGATCTAATCCTCAACGAGACAATGAGATACATTAAATAAGGAGAATAGTTATAAGGAGTTTTCCCCTCAACATTTGTACCTAATACTATATTGTTATGTATTTCTATGTTGATTTTGATAGTTGTGTTCCACTTTCTATGAGGACATCAATGGTTTTGAAGCATGGTTTAATGGTATTACACCATTAACTGTAGTGATGAATTGTGGAGAATGTCCCTTATAATTAAATCTATTGAGAGGATGCATGTGGTAAATGGTTGGAGAAGTGATCCCTCAACTGTGTGTATTGGTGATGGGGGACCCCCTCAACATGGAAGTTTATGATCTTACACAGAGTTAAATACAATAGTGATATGTCCACTATTTGTGGGAACTGGAGTGGGTTGAAAGTATTTTACATGATGGTGGTAATTCCCTTGGGTGTACCATCACTGAGAGTAGAGATGTACTTTATACAATTTATATCTTACATATATTACCTCTAGGATGGGGGATCTCAAGCTGTGTGTTTTCATCAGTGTCTGATACCTTCTGTCCCCAAGTCAATTCTTGTCATTTACGATGAAGTGAGATCCTCATAAAACATAGAGTATGAAATGTATATGTTTTAGGGATTATAATAGTCTGTTAAATATTTTCACATTCCTTTTTCGAAACCCCACATGTACTGAGATAACTATTCATGTATAGCTTGTGATGGATGAGTTGGAGTTTCTATCTCTTGATCTTCCCTCGGGTGGTGTTCAGTGGACTGCTTCCAATGAGTCATACAATTTTATATATTTCTTTTTTCAAACCACTGGAGTACTGTTATTTTCAACCCTCCATGGTATTTTAATACCAATATTTTTTCTTCTAATGACTAAATGACATTCCATGGAGTCCTATGAGCACTTATGTTAGGAAACATACAGTGAGATGGAACAACCACAGTGTTTTCTGAAAATTGTCTGAGGATCTTCTCAGTAATTTCATTTTATATTAATACCCTCATTCTGAGTTGGCTGGAATATTTTATAAATTTACTAGGTGTGTATTTCGTAACATTTACACATATTAATACTCATGTTGTTATCTATTCATGGGATATATGTATCATATCATTTCATTTTCATTTAATATTATCTCTAAACTATTTTAGGGAGATTCTTTTTGTTTTATCATATAGATATCATAGGATATGGAATACCATTTGTGTGATATTAAAACATTTTTTAGATTCTATACACAATCCTACTGTAGGTCGGATAGGTGTGTTCGTAGCTCTATCCCCATTAGAAGAAGCCGTGACATGTTTCTTTAAATAAATTATGGTTTAAATTGAGATTGTGAGATTCTATGACTATAATTTCAAAATTTATATTTATTTTAGAGTCTGTAAATTTTTTATATGAATTGTTTTTTATCAAAATGATTTCCCAGACCTATTGACACCATTTCACATTGTACCAATACTTATTAATAACTAGATATTTCAAAATATATTATTTCTCGTATTCAATTATATTGTGATATTCTATATTATATCTTATTATTTTTTATTTTCTACATGATTAAATTCAATATCACTTTATGAATATTATAATTTTCATTGATTACATTATTCATATAAATTAATAACATCCTATCCATCTATGATGTTATTTAGATTATTGTTACAATATTTATGACAACATCTAGAATGTGTATAAATGAGAAAAATCATGCATTAAATCATTCAGTGTATAAGCATGAATACAATCCATCGAATCAAAAAATGAATATTCATCCATCTAATTTCAAATAATATAAGGAAAAAATATTTTCAAACTATAACTAAAAATATATTTTGACAATATTTGGGTAAAGTATTTTATTATGAAGATAGAAATTCATTTTGTTTTTCTTAAAAAATACTATGATGTCTTATTATTTTATAATTTCATTGATATTATATCCAAAATAATATAATTTTTCATCCTCATAAGTATTTTTTAATATTATATAATTACAAATATTGATTAAAAGTTAAATTAACCATAACATATATTTAAAGTCTGTAATTTTTTAAATTTTAACATTTTTCATATTATATCATCTAAAAAAGTTCAATAATTTTCAAAGATGAATTAAAGAAATTATTTTAATCTCATAAGCCAACTTGTGACCAAAATCTCAAGATTTTTTCATGTATTTTTATCCATATGTTACTTATAATTGTTCAAAATATTCCAATTATGACAATACTAAAATGTGTTTTTTCTATCTATGTTATTTCAAAATATTCCACATATATTCATTATTTATAACTCCTTACATATTATTTATTAAAAATGGATAACTATTTAATATTATGAGGAATTGTTTTTCCAACATGAGATATAACAATTTATATGACCATTGAATTAGAATAAATCCATTATTGTTCATTGTAATCTCACAATTATAGTGTATTCCATTTATAAATGAATAAAAAATATAGATTCATAAAATTATTAAGATTTACATTATTTCATAGTTGAGTTACACTCAATTTTTAATTTCCCATTCTATATCAAAAGATATCATCCACAAAAGTGATATTTTTCTCATTGAATTTAGTTTTTCATATACCAATGAGATTCAATGTGCAACCATTTTTTTAATAGTATGGAAAATGTGAAATTCTTCACAATTACATTATAAAATAACTTTTCACCAATAATATGTGATGATAATCAATATCCCTAGTCCATGTATTTTCATTATTTGATAATTTTTAATAAATATTAACTACCATACATTATACATAATCACTACCATTCTATGAGATGTTTTTGTTAATTTATATTTTAGGAGATGCAGAAAAATAATAACACAATAATTAATAATATATTGTTTTTCATTATTTTTTTTATTTCGGCACATTTATAAAAAATGTGTCCACTTAACCTATATATTTTCTTAATTAGATAATTTATTATTATCAATTTAAAAAATATAAACCTTGGCCTAATTTCCATATTTTATTTAGATGTAGAAATACCATACTATAGTAAAGAATAAATTATTTTCAAACACACTTCAAAACCATCATCTAACATTAAATGTAAATATTATCTTATTTAAAAAGCTTCTTGAATAATTATGATTTTTTACCTATTTATGATTTATGACCTCTAAAAAAATATCAAAACATTATCATGTATATTCATGTAGTAATTATTGGTATAATATCCATTAGTTTCACGCCGAACTCTTTGTTTAGACACAAAAAAATGACTATCTAATTTTTAGTGCCAGATCATGATGAAATAATTTGTAAATCATAATTAAAATATGAGAAAACATAGGATTTACTAAAATTATTATAATTTTACCATTTCTTATATTGAAATTTTTACTATTAATAAATGATTTATAATTGTATTATCACTTAATCTTTTGTTTTATATATTTTTATAATTACACCATTGATTTAGGCATTTTAAACATAATTTAAATATATTTATAAAAAGAATAATTTTTTTTTCATGATTTTAAAAATTAAATATGTTCACATCAAGGTAGGGAACCAATTATATTCTCATTATCATGAGAGAAGTTGTATCACAAATAATATTACATGATTTATCAAGTATTAAAATTATACAACAATCGTCTATAATATTGTCCCTTCCTCATCAATATCCACATTGACATCATGTGGATTAAATGTCACTATTTACAATGAATTCTTCCTTTTAGTAGATATATTCTTAGATAATATAATATTATATGTTATGAAGATGTAATATTTTTATATCTATTTTTTATAATTTTTAATTCTGCATTCAATATAACTAAAGGGTTCATTATAGTGGTAACATTTACTCATAATTTCATGATAAAAATTATCTAGTAACTCTTCCTCTTAATAAAAACTTCAGTGACATTAATGCGATTGTTCTAATTTTTTTATAAATTTTAATATAAATTATTATGATTGGATACACCCCTTTTTAATTTATATAATGTGAATCTACATTTTTTTCACTAATTTTAGTTATTTTTCACAAATAATATTTTTGGATAATCCTAATCAGTATTCTAATTTTTAGTATCTTGTAAATTTATCTATGAGTTATCATATTACGAAAATTTAAATATAAAAATAGAATCTTAAACATATTATTTAAATCCATTTTAGAAATACTTTTAGTATAAGTAATGTATATCATTAAAATTAATTTTAACCTCATAAATATAAAATTAGTTATTTTGAAAAATTTAATTCTATAGTCTTTTAACCAATAAAATCTTCTTATGAAAACAATTGCAATGTTATCCATTTATTATTCAATACTATACTACCCTATATTTCATAATAAATTATTTATTTATTAGAGTAATATATTTTTAAATACCTCTAATCAGTATCTCCAACGACTAAAATAATTAAAACTAATCTATTTAGAATATTTATCAATATATTCATTATAATGATAAGATCTTCAAGATCTTCTTCATAGTATTATCTATGGATAATTAATTTTTTCACCCATATAAAAAAATAAAATATTTATCCGCATACATTTAAATAACATCTAATTGAGAAATAAATAGTTATAGTTGATAATATTACACAATGTTTCCTTCATCATCAATTCCAAAAAAGATTATGTAATATAACATTGGTGGTTTTATAACAAATTTTCTACTTAAATTAATTAAATAAGAGACATGATAATAATACAATGTTATTTATAAAATTTCAATATATATTCCTTTTAGATATAAATTTATAAGATGGTTATTCCATAGATTTTATAAAGAAATGTATAGTGTTATCAAGAAATATATACAACAAATAGTTTAAATTATGGAATCACAATCTCTTTGAAATTAATTTTTTTTTTCCAAAATATTTGAATTACATCAATATGAAAAAAATTATCCTCTACATTAACAATAATTTAATTTTAAATTATGTACAATATAAAAAATTTAATTTATGAATAAAATACTGATCAGTTACAAAATTAAATTCCAATCGAAATGATGATCTTTTAACGGGGTGGTGAAAAATTATTAACAAAAATATTTTCCTCAAAACATTTGTCTCATTATTGATTATAGTATAAGACCATATTATCGTCATATAAAATGGTGTTGAGTGATAAAGATATGATTTCTGAACATAAATTCAATTCATATTGTGTGTTAAACAAATAATTATAAGTTTTTAGTCATTATTTTTTAGTGGGAACTATACCATTAATAACATCATGGTCTTATTTTCAATGTAAAAAATTATAAAACCCAAAAAAAACATTTAAAATACACAATTATGTCTACAAAAAATAAACAAACATTACATATATTACGCGATAAAATTTTTTAAAAAAAATTATATATCGGTATTAGTTAATCCTCAATGAATTTGAATTGTATTTATTCTTCCTATGTAATTTTATTTTACCGCTCATTGTTATATTATATTATTAGATACTCAAAATACCCTCTTTAAAATCTAAAACACTCATAAAATGTTGGGTATCCAAATAACATGTTATTATACTGAATCTATATTATATATAGATATAAAGAAACAATGGATTGTTTTACTTCAATATTACATATTTTTCCATGGTCACAAATCATTATTATAATAATGTATTGAGTCTCAGACATTCCAAATACAAGAAACTAAATTTAAAATAATTGGATTGCATGTTCTAAATACAAAACTTAATTTACACCTTACCATTAGATATTTGGTTTTGTTAAAATAATATATAGATAACACCATAAAAACATTTTCAAAAAAAAATATTTTTTTCTATAAATTATGATGTGATCATAATAATAATATCATGTATCAGGTGCATGATAATTAATATATAAGAAAAAATTTCTTCATATAACCAAATTAGAATAAATTAAAATTTTAGTTGATTTTTGATATAATTAAACAAATAGTGATTTATTTCTTCACCATTATGTCTAGAAAATGTTATATTATTTAATTAGTTACCATGGATAAACTATGTTTATTTTCAATGACCTAATTAAAAATCATTTCATTCTCTATTAATCCACGAGAGGTTTACACTACCCTTATGATGTGGATTATGATATATTTGGAATAAGCAATTCCTTTAAAACAGATCAATCATAAACAATTCCTAATTAATTTCATGACTATATATGAATTAAATTATACTAGAAAAAATTATTTAAAATTTTGAATCAAAATATTGGAAGGATTTCAATATTATTTTTCTAAGGTAGGAGTTTTCTAATTGAAAATTGTTGAAAATGTGTAATGTTGTTAATATAAATCCATATCTAAGATTGTAGAAAAATAATACATTTACCATGTCACATTACCATTTGAAATCATCAAATTACACTTAGTAAAATTTAGTATCATCATATTGATCTTCTCTATAGTCATATTTAAAAAATTTTATTTCCTCAAATAATTCCATTTATCTACTTATATATTTAAATTAATCATTATTGGATATGATATATACCACACTTTTAACAAATGTGTTTAATTTTTAATGTGTGTAATACAAAAATATCAATTTCCCAATTAAAAATAGTATATTGGATATTTTTTCCACAATCAACATTAAATATTCATGAATCATGATCCATTAACATATTACTTATCATTAAAAGAAACAAACAAAAAATTTAGTGTATCATTAATTTATAAAATATAACCTTATGTTTTTTTATTAATAAATTTATAGTTATTTTCCAATTATAATATAATTAGAGATATCCCATAATTATATTTTAATTAAAAATAATAACCCAATCACGTTAATTATCCAATCACGGTAAAAAGAAAAGATAAATTAAAATCAAATCAATAATGATAAATCGAAAACAGAAATATTGATCCTATTTTTATCATTTTGGGAATTATACAAAATTATTTTGATATATTTTCATTCAAATAGTCAAAAAATATCTGCAGTATTTTTACAAAAAACTATTGAATTCAACTTTTTCAACAAAATATTCACTATAATTTCAATTCAAAATTAATTAATCCCTTCTACGAGTCATCAACAGAATCCTTAATTGATTTTTAAATTCCTATTTATTTAATGATATGTATAGATATCATAAACAAATAATCCTTATAATTATTCAAATTAATATCAAATGGATTTTTTAATTAAATAGAGGAATATTATTATAGAATTATTCGGCTTTAAATTCATTTCATAGAATTTAGAGTGTCTATAAATATTCTATAATTATGTTTATATAGTATGTTATTTTTATAGATATTAATTATGATATTGATATTACTGAGAAACCATTATGGAATGTGTAGATCAATCAATTTGTTTGAAAAATTCATAGATTTTTCATATTTGATTAATTTTCATAATCATGATATTTTTATAAAAACTATAATAAATCAAATGATTCATTTTTTAATATTCATTTCCAATGTGATGTAATATCAATGGGAAAAAATTTATTCCTTATTGGGAATCTACTATATGAGGATAATATATTTATGATTGGGTTCTCAACTGTTCTTTCAGAAAAAATAATTTGAATAAAAACTAACATAATGTTTATATGCGGAATGAAACTACATTAAAAATTTATATGGTAATTTGTATTATTCTAGATAATTTATCACACTTTTTATCACTTAAATTTTCTTTTATACAGTACAAATACAGTTTCTATTAATGTTTTGTTTCTTGGAAAAAGATATATAATACATGAAAACGTAAAACATTCTTAAAAAAATTAAGGTTTATTAATTGTTCATCCTAATTACTTTTACTAAATCTCATAACCTGGGGACATTTCTTAAAATAAAGGGAGAAGATAATGTACAATTATGGAGAATGTATGAAATAATTTACATGTGATCTTGAGGAAAAAATAAATAAGAAAAATTGGAATATGATAAGAGAATAAAAAATGGAAAATGGAAAATTCAAATAAAAATAATTTTAATCATAACAAGTAAAGGTGACTAAAACATTTAAATGATGCATTCATAAGCATGCCACCAAGGTGTTTTAATGAGGTGCCAAAAAATTATAAAGGTTATTAAACATGGTATCATAAAACCTATCATTTATAGAGATTAAATTCCTTACCCAATGAATTATATTGATACAAAGGTGAAGCTTTCATATTTATTTATTAATATGAGTCAGATATGTCATAATTATATATTTCATAAATATATCTTATCGAATATAAGAAACACATTTAATATAAAATAATATCAGTTTAAAAAGGGCTTGAAAACAATAACTTTTTGTAATTTATAACCCACAAAAATACAATGACTGTTTTATGTATGTTAATTCCTATTCCAAATAAATAATTTCAAAATGATGGAGAATACCAATGTAAAATATTTAGGTTTTTTTATTCTCATAAGAAACTAAGGATACTTTTATGGGGATAAAAGGGAAATTTTTATAAGTAAAATTTATATGATATCGGGTATAAAACTAGGTTTTAGAAAAGGGTAAATATATAAGAGACTAAATTATACCTTTAATAAAATAATGTTAATTATGAAAAGGTATAACATTAATTTGACATAAAATATTAGTTTATATATTTTAAATATATAACGCACAATGGGGAAACATAAATGGAAAAAAGACGTGGTGATTTCCTTTACATGAAGTGTAGTTTCAAAAACCTAAGGATCGTGACATTGGGGGATTGGGGAAACCTTGAGAGGACTATTTGGGAGGTAAAAATATCATAGATTCATGGATGATGAAATGTGAGTGAATGTAAATTGAGAAAGGGGTGGGTATTTTGAGATGAACTCAGGGATTTGATTATTAATTTCTAAATAATGTCAGTAGACACGTATGTAGGGGTAAATGAAATACCATGTACTTTCCCATGGTATTTTCCCATATGATCTGACACATGGGACACATATTATGTTATTTTAATACAAATGTTTTGAACATCATTTATATTACTTATTTTTAGAAGGAATGTTAACGTTTTAAAAAAAATAACATTTTTAATGTTACTGTTTATATTTTTGAATATGGAAATAAATTATATATATGGAAATTGAATAAAATGTATGAAATTTTTTATTAATAAACAAAATATTTTAAGTTGATTTTATTTGTGGATGTGTTATGACAGAATTATTACATAAATATGATATCATTAACATATATAATAACTTGAACTGTATTTTTACTATTCATGATGAAATAAATTATTTTAGAAAATTAACATAAACTCACCCTTACCTAATTTAGATGTGATGATTTCAAAAATTATATATATATTAACATAATAATTATATAAATATTATAATTCTAACATTTATATATTAAAATACTTATTTTAAAAAATAATAGCAGACTTAAAAATCATAATAAAAATTTAAAATTTATGAAAAAAATAAAATTATTTTATCATTTATATTAATATGAGAATATATTTATTGTGCTATTTTATTAAAATAACTATTATTAATAATATCGTCATTTATTATAATTATATATAGCTATTTTGGAAAGTAAAATTTCTTCTTGAAAAATGAATATATGATATTCTACATAAATTATAATAATAGAAACACTTTTTAAAGCCCAAATAAGGGGAAACCGATTTTAAAAAATTTACACAGTAAGGTCAGAACACATAACCCATTATTATAAACATGTATTCCCTATTACTAATTTGTGAAATGGTGGTAGTTTTATGGGGTTATTCAACTAAAATATATTTTTATTGTAATACTTTCTAACATGAACTTCTTTTGTCTATGATTTTGTTCAAGCATCACATTTTAAAGATCATATTTTAATTGGTCAAGGGAAATCCAATGTAATGAAACCTTCCTCCAATGTTCTTATAAATTGGATTCCAACCAAATGACTATGCAAGCTATCTCCATAAATTCTTATTTTGTTTTATTATTTGTCTATTGAGATAATTTGACTTATAAATTTTCATGATAATGATAAAATTATTATCAATGTTATAGTTTCCAATGATCATATAATCATATGTTCACAATTTACCAGTGATCATATAATGGACTAATAAATATGGTCACATTTCTCTCTATATTCACATCATAAAAAATACATGGTTTTTTTAAATATAACACATATATTTTGGAAAAAATTTCCAATCCAAATGTTTGAGTCATTACATTCTTCCCTGGTTATAAAATTTCATCCCAGAAATTTCAACAAGATATATATATTGAGAAGAGATATATATACTTATAACTTATTATTTCATTTGGATCCCATGTCACATCTTCATTTATAGGGTTCCTCTATAAAACATTATCTAGGAATGTAGTTTTATCGTGTAGAACCATGTTTCTATCATCCAATTCTTCCACTGGATGATCCTTGTGTGGGGGTCATGTTCCAAATTTACCACCTCATGATTCAAAACATTTGGAGGGTGAGGTATGTACTTCTTCATGAGTGATAAATGGTATACATATTAATGTTGAGCTATATATTGTTGAATCATAAGTTGATAAGAAAATATTCTTATGCAATCAATGGTTTCATATGGTACAATGTACTTTAGGCTAGGAATTCATTTCAGACAAAACGACAAGACACCCTTACCCTTTGATATTTGAGAGAACACATTTTTGTGAACACCAATCTCTAGTCCCCATTAATGGTTATCTATATAGCTCTCTTGTTGGCTCTTTATAGCATTAATATTTTCATTAATGGAACGAACCTTTTATTTCATCTATTCATGAAGATGTATCCAATGAATCTTTCTCTCCTATAATTCATCCCAACGACTAATAGTTATATATCAATTCCCATATAGATCTTATGAGGGTTCCATTTGAATAATAGAATGGAAGTTGATATTGTTTGAGAACTCAAATAATGGGATATGTTGATCCAATCTATCATTAAATTCAATTGAAAATGTTATTATCATTTCCTCATGATTTTAAATAGTGAATTCATATTGGCCATCAATTTGGGGGTGATAGGCCATATTGAAATTCAATTTTGTACTCAGATCATGTTGAAGGATTCTCCAGAATTTTGATGTGAGCCTTGGATCATAATCAGATATGATTGAAAGTATAATTCTAGGGATCCACACCACTTTATGTAAATCATGGAATGTTGCTTGAGGGATAAGACTTCCTTGATAAGGATAAAATAGGTTGTCATGGTGAGATAGTCCACTATTACCCAGATGAAATTTATTACATTGGATGTTCTCAGGAGAATAGTAACAATGTCAATAGCTATATTATTGCACATACATGATAGTATGGGTAGTTCTTTTAATACCCCTTTTGAAAGTATCTTCTTTCCTTCACTTTTTTGGACACTAGGATCCTTGTAGTGTAGATGGA
Organism: Viscum album; assembly: GCA_963277665.1. NCBI lineage: Eukaryota > Viridiplantae > Streptophyta > Magnoliopsida > Santalales > Viscaceae > Viscum > Viscum album. The sequence goes on from OY728123.1 coordinate 180,750,857, forward strand.
AATATCCATTATCATGTTATCCCACCATTAATGATCAAAAAGGTCCCTATCCATTTAAGAGACTCCATGATGAATATAAAATGCGTAGTTATGAGATTCATCCAAGAGATCATTCATTATTTCGAGAATAGTGGAAACACATATCATTTTATGAAATTTCATTACAACTTCTTGATCAATATTGAACTATAGAAACATTCAATTATTGTTTCCACTACTAGGATATTAATTAATTGAAAAATAATATTCATAATGAAGATCCAAACATCTATTTTTCTCATGTTTAATTCATTTTTCTATGAAATTATACTTAAAAAACCTATGGTTTGTTTATGTATAACATTTATCCTTCTAAAGATTGTTCTTCAATATCTTCATAGTGAGAAAAAAATGACACTATATCCAAGTCATGCGTAGGATAATTATAGTCATGTGGAATTAACTTATAAGATAAATAATCAACCACCTTGTCTATTTTATGAGTCCATACCCAATATATTTCATAGATTCATTGCTAAAAATAAAAAATGATTATATAATAGAGGGTAGTGTTAACACGACTGGAGTGACAAATCAAGTTATCAACTCTTGGAATCATTGTTACCATTCTATTTTCTAGATTATCTTGGCCCATTTAGATATAACATGGTTAATTGATTATAAATTCATGAAATTTATTTTGGAAACATTCTATAATTTACTACTAATGCAAGGAAATTACGAATTTTAGTTACTGTTTTAAAATGAGGCCTCCCCTCCACAAATTTTTACATTATAGGGTAAATTGAAATTCCTTCATTGGATACAATGTTCCACATGAAAATATCTTATTGTAAAAAAAAGTCACATCTACGGAAAAATAAAAATAACCTCTCCATCTACAGAGTATTCAATATATCACTTGGATGATCCTTATGATGCTGGTGACTTTTGGAAAATATCATAACATCATTAATAAAAACTACCATTACTGTTTTAATGTATCCCTTAATGACTCTATTCATCAAATATATAAATATATTAACATTATTAGTAATGATGAAGGGAATAATAGAAAACTCATAATGCTCATATCATGATCATAATGAATTCATTGGAATGTCATCCTTATTCAACCTCATTTGATGACAACAAAATTAAAGATAAATATTTGAGAAGAATAGAGCCTCGTGATGCTGGTCAAATAATTTATCAATAATTGGAATATGGTACATGTTCTTCACATTGACCCCATTAGGTTCTCTGTAAAAAATTAATATTTTTATTGATCCATCCTTATTCTTTAAAAATTCAATATTTACACACCAAAGAGACACACATTGTCTCATAAAGTAATTTTCCAAAATATCTTGATGTTGTTTCATTAATTCACAGAGCTCCACATTACATATTATTTATGGGGTCTTTGATGTCATCTTTTATTTAATAATAATTTCATTAGAGAACTCTACCTCGCCCTCTCTCTCTCTCTAGGGGAGGTATAGGTTATTCCTTATGAAATAAATCAATTTATCAAGAATGAATAGGGGAATTTTCTATTAAAATTCATGCATTCCCCTATTCATCATCACTAATAAATTTTATATTGAAGTCTAATTGTGGGGAATATATATAATTTTTAGTTATATATATCTCTCTATTAGAGACAAATTTTGGATTTCTATTCATAGTAAATGTTATTTTCTGAGTCTACAGTTGACCCCTATAGGGTACATTTAGAGCTGGCTTAATACCAGTATTGTTTTAAAATCCATAATGGAAAGAACTAAAATATTTTAAATGATATATTGCTCTCTAAATTAATTTATAGGGTTTCTATTCAATTTCGATTCTTTGATAATCCCTCTAGTTAAATGAATTGATAACCTTATTTCTAGATGTTCTAGGGATTGATTATATATATTTTGGAGAACATGGTTGAATTATTGTAATCCATAGAACATGTATCAAAAAATGTACATGATATCATTTAGATAACAACATGTGTACCTACAACTAAATCATTTAAAGAATCTACTTAGTCCATCGTGATATAAAAATCCCATTTTGACCCCTTATCTTATGATGAGTTAGACGATGATTTTATTGCATTAACAACTTTTTTTAATAGTGATTGGAAAATGGAAAATGATTTCCACAGTTGATGAATTAGACATTAGGTTGGTCACGAACCATCACCCTTAGGTCTTTTGTGTTGAGATTTTTATGATTCACCTAACTATGAATGTTTTGAGAAATATTGAAAAATCTACCACCCTTATAACATTTCAAACTCCCAAAAAAGTAGTTCCATGAATTATTATTTCAAAATTTGTTTAATGTGTAAAGTTTCACTTTCGTTACTCCTCTTTAGTGATAAAAAAATCTCCAAAATATTATGTCCATTGATATATTCTTTTAATTCAATCAATGGGACCATTGTGTCTCTTTGATTTCTAGTAAAACCTTTATAGAACATTGTAATATCTGCTCATAATAATCACAGCGTAAATTTTCTTGATTCCACTATAGATGAGGTCATTTTACACTAAACAATATATCGACCTTTCTGTTAGGATGAATGTAAAAGATAGAAGCCTAATGATAAATTAATGTAAATGTTTTTCATAGAATTCCATAGATTCTTTTTCTCATTATATTATATCTTAACTAATTAATTTTCTAATTTTATTCCCAATGAATGGTGGAAATATTTTATGAAAAAATGATTTCTTAATATCTTATCACTCCATATAATTAATATCCCTTCATTGATTTGTATTTCTAAATAATTCCCACCTCTAATCAGATTATCTCTCTATTTTATACAAAAATACGATGTCTTTTCATTGAAAAACTAATAACAAAATTCATAATTTCAATAGTGATTATCCATTTTCAGAAATCAAATGGTTTTTATATCCAATGCAATAAGATGGCCATTGACACATATTGGACTCAATTGAGTGTTATTCCATTCACGGTGAATATAGTCCCTTGAATTGATTCATGTTATTTGTCATAACTCGAGTCATTTGATTCATCATTCTAATGATGTTTTCCATCCCATATTACATTAGAGGGATGTTGGTGCAAGGTTTGTGGAGCTCACCATTTATGTGGTTCCTCAAATTCCCCATTATTTAATAAAATAAGAAAAACATAGTGAGAAACATGTTCCTTTTATTAATATTATCTATATAAATGAATTTTATGTATTAAAACTTCATTAATACATATTTCATTCATTAAAAACAATTACATTTTATAATAATTTTTAATATTGGTTTATAATAATATTGTGATTAACAAAAAATATTCCCCGGGAGTGCCAGACTAGGATTAGAGTAAGGAACTTTTTCAAGTATGAAATTATGCCATGTTAGGACAAATGAACCTTGTTAGAGTTGTTACCACTACGTACAAATGTTCTTGAACCACATCAACTTGTTTATATCTAGACAAGGATTTCTATTCTTAGAAACTAGAAACATAATAATTCACAGAAAATACAAGGTTGACATTATAAATTATAACTTGTCATAATGGGTTTTTATAAATTTTTAAATTCTATTATCCACAAATGACTAAACCATAAATAGGTACAACTATAAAACCATTATTTTTATTACTTATGTTTTCACTTACACGGTTCCAATAGATGATATTTATTAGTTCCGTTTTTGTGAAAAAATTTACAAAACAAATGAAAACAAAAAAAAAATTAATCCATAAATTATCCATGACTAATTCATGGATCATCATAAATAATTTTATTTCATATAATAACATAGATACAAACTTAAATATAATTTGTGGTCACAATGACTAGTAAGGTAAAATTGGATAAACAATTTTCATTTGGTCTTGATGGAAAAATAAATTAGAATGTGAGTAATATCATAATGACAAAAAAAGTAAAATGGGTAATATGATGATGAAAATAAAATTAAAAATACCATAAAAATGTGGCTAACAATTTAATTGAGACATTTATAAAAATATAAAAATTCTTTGTCATGAAGGTGTCATAAATATTTCTAAGGTTATTCAAACAAGGATTTTTAAAACTTATAATCATTATAGATACAATAATATCCATAATAAAGTAGGGAACTACCAAGGAACACCCATAATATGTAATATTGTGTTATACCAACTTATATCATAATAATTCATTTCATAAATAACCCCCACAGTATAGAATAAATTAGTTTCATATAAAAATTATGGGGTTTTAAAAAGTTCTTAATGGAAATATGTTCATGTCAATTATAACCCACTAAATGTAAATGAATTGTTTATGTTTATCAATTAAGGAATCAAATAAATAACATATAAATCCGTCTCAAAACCCTTTCACTGAATGGTGTTTGGGTATTCACCAAGGGAAATTCAATGGTAATTTATTGACGAGAATAGATAAATTTTTAGAAGCAAAATCAGTAACATAACGAGAATATAAAATGGTTTATGAAATGGGTAAAAAGATAGCGTAAATGGTTATCTCATTCATAATGAAATTTTAATACAATAAAGTCATAAAAACTTATAGAATAACTTTATTAGGAATTTTAAAAGCCAACCCACTAAAAGAGGAAATTTTAATGGAAAATAGAAGTGGATATTTCCCTTACATTGAAGATTTTTTCAAAATATATGAGGATCGCGACCTTGGGGTTTGAGGAAACCTTGAGAGGACTCATTGGGAGGTAAAAATATAAAATATTAGTGGAATATGAAATATTAGTGAAATAAAATGGATAAATGGTTGGGTATTTTTAGAAAAAGAATGGTATCTGTTTTTTAATTTTTAAATATATGGCTTGGAAACATGGGTAGTGGTAGATGAAAAAAATGGGAAGGCCTATTGTATTGAAAAATAGGGACACCTATTTTGTTATTCTAATAAACATGACTTTAGAATCATTTTATATTACTGAATTTTTCAATGAATGATATTATTTTTACAAAATAACATTTTTAATGATAAGGTTTCCATTTTAGAATTTGGAAAGTAAATTATATTTTTTGAAATAGAAAAAGACATAAAATATTAATTAATATTAATAAAATAATATATTTAAATTCTTGGACTGGGTTTAATTCATTGTTATATAATTATTACTTTATTATGATGTTAGTAACAAACTGAAAAACCCAAAATCTTTTTTTACTATTCATGAAAAATAATGTATTTTTTAATATTATAATAAATTCACCGTAACCTAATATAGACAGACTAGTTTTATTAAATTATATATGTTTTATAATATCAATTTTATAAATATAATAATTTTAGTTTTTTAAAATAAAAATACCTTTTTATTAAATATAATAGTTCAGTGAAAATATATAGTAATATTTATGAAATTTAAAATAAAATAAAATCACTATATAATTAATTTATAAATATGAGTGTTTTTATTAATAATATATTATTAATATTTTATTAGTTTCTTTATTTTACCAAAAGAATTATGCACTATTCTCATGACACATATCCTCTTATTACACCATCACACACCCTAGGAGTATGGTGTGAGATGTTGGTACTTTCATTGGGTGACTCAACGAACATCTACCGAGTGTTAATCATGACTATCAATAACTTCACCCATTGGAGATTTCATTCAACCATCACACTATAAAGATCTTATTGGGCTCAGTCAATGGAAAACACCTGAAATTAAACCTTCCTCCCAGGATGTCACAAATGGGCTTCAAATGGAAATAATCTATTGGTTGGGGAAATCAACTCTTCTTTTTATATCAATTATCTTGTGTCAATTTTTTACATATAAATTATAATGATAACATTAAATTTATTATAAATAAAATAGTTTCTAGTGGTCATAATAATAGGGAAATTTTCATATAATAGTTGAATCCAAATGGTAACATTTCACATTATATTCCCTTAAAATAATCATGGGTTTTTCACGAAAAATATAACCCACAATTCAAGAAACAATTATAATTCCAAAGGACTGAGTCATTAGAGTTGAGACACATTGGAATACATGTTGGTTGAGTGGATTATATACTTAGATAATCCACAGATATTAAGGTTAATATTTACCTATTTAGAGAAATATATAATTTTATGTCATTCTATTTAATCCTTCACAAATCCTAGTACAATAGCAGTTACCCACATGATAGCAATGGATTGAAACAATATATTGATTTAAAAATACAAATATAATAGAGGATCATTCTTAATTTGAACATTATATGAATCATTGGTTTTCTATTATTTGTACCATAAATATTTTTCAGACCCTATCCCTCCTATATTTATTAATTTGTGATGTCACTTCTTTTTGAACACAGATATCTATTAACTCTATTGTTAATCACCATTCAAGTATCTGATAAGTATTCATGGTGATGGGATTAGAATCATAAAAATTGATATCAATTTAACATCCTGAAAATAATAATATATATAATTTTTTCATGGCACATCACTAGAAATGTTATTCCTTTTATGTTGGTGTAACAAGGACCATATTGGTGTTTTTTTGTAATATGACTTAAACATATTCTGTGTTGTTTAATTTCAAGAAATGTATACTATTAGGAGAATTGTTTTTACAAATTATTTCTTCTCTAATTATGAATTATCATCCCTTTCTAGTGGATTTATAATTGAATAAGGTCCTATGAATAAGGATTTTGTTTAAGAGAAATATGGCCCCATGGGTAATGTTGTTGATTTGGAACATTGTGACATCGCACATTCAACATGATATGACCTCAACATGAATATGAAATAAAGTGAATGATATTTCTAGGAATATGGACCATGTGAAGGACTAGAAATCATATGGGATATGTGGCCCTATATGGAATCATATATATGGCTTCCTCAATAATGTGGCCCAAAGAGGGTTGATATATATGGTTGATTATGTTGGGTTCAATCCATGAAGAATCAATATATATAATCAGTTTAATATTAATCAATACCAATATAGTTCCAATTTAATAATATATGTTTATTTTTTTAGAAGATGTATCACAGTTTAATGCTAGGCAGTAAAGACATTGTTATATAGTTTTACAGCATGTGACAAGTATGTTGTTGAAAATTGTAACATTATTTTACAATGAACTATAGGTTGTGAAATATTTTTTCACAGTGGATTGAGTGAGGATGAGAAATTGGGGATTGCATTATAGGATCATGGTCCATTGGGTTTATTTGGGCCACATACTTTAATGAAGACATGATAGGGTCGAACACTAAGGAGGAGGTCCAATTTGCTACTCAAGAACATGGACAGCATGATTTAGGAACATTCATTGATGACTTATTGAGACATGTGGGAATTCCTAGAACATTGATTATTGTACGTGGTATAATAATGAATGGGAATATAGATGAGATATACACCTTTGATAAAAATTCTATTTTCTGAGGGATCGTTAAATGTATAAGTACTTACACTAGGTTCCTAAGTTTATTAGGCTCAAACTTAGGTTATAAATGTTATACTAGATAAGGCATCAGTGGTTTCACCAATTTCCCAATGTCATGGAACATAATTATCATGTGAAAAAATAATTATAAATTGATTGGGGGACATTTAGTAAAGTGTAAAAAGTGATATATTCCTCTTATTAGGATAATACATGAAATAAAGGGAGTGGACAAGTTAGAGTAACATAATCATGTAGATCCAATGGTTTCAAAGGAGTCCTTGATTTTTGTGTCTATATAAGAAACCTATAATATTACATGAAACATTATTATATATATTTGATCAATATCCCCAAATATGGGAAATGTAATATTCTTCATCCAAGTGAGGGATTAAATGATTCTTTACCATAGAGGGGAATCAACATAGTGTTTTATCCAAATTATTATTTTGTATGTGGAACTTCCACAGTGATGAATTTTTTAAGTTGATTCTCCCTTAAGATTTCATGTAGAAATGATTATGATTTTCCCTTATTAGGGACAATTTTATATTCTCTTTCATTTTGAATTTCTAATTAAATGGACCTGTTTAATTATTATACCGGATATGAAAATATGACTGATTCACCATACATGGTAGAGAGTGTTCATGTTTAATGAAATGGGTGAACTAGTCCCATTATACCTAAAAATTTTCTCTTTCCCGATCAGTATATCTTTTTTTAAATGGGAGATCTAAGAAATTCGACCAACTACATTGGGTTAGTATATATAATGAGAATAGAAATTTTACTTTGAGACACAAAATAAAAACAATATTGTCTCTTAACCCACATGACCATGTTTGAACACATATAATAGGTGTTTATACCAGATTAGACTCACTACACATGCTCTAAATAGGGAGGACCCCTAGCTTTGATTTAACCTATTCAAATCAATAATAAATGACTTTAATATTATTTCAATCTGAACATGTTATCCTAACTTCTCCTGGTTGGTGTACCACATGATGTTACCCTATCACTAGTCTCCATGTTATCCACTTGCATCCACTCAAAATAAATGATATGGTTTATTGTTATACATGAATCCAACATTTCTTGAGAACCCCTTTCCATGTAGACATGGGAAGAATAATTACTTTGTAAAATTTTGAATTCATTACATACATGGATAAATATTTTATATGATTTTTATCTTATTATTTAGACTAATTATATTAATATTTTCCCTTTTATTGTAACAAAAAAAACTTATTATCTTTAATTAGCATTAATTTTACAATTTTTTGCAGAATCATGGCAGTTGAAGTTGATACTAAGCACAATATGTTGAATATAACAACATTGTGCCGCATTGATATTGGAAAACATCATTAATTTTCTTAAATCTATTACTAATTATTGGATGGAATTTTTTGTTGGGATTTATAATTTCTATTAATTATCCACACCTTAAAATGGACCCCTCCACAATTCTGATTTTATAAAATTGGGTTATCTTAACAAAAAAAGTCTATCAATGAAAATATCATTTAATCTATATTTTTTTTACCATACCACGTAGTTTACACCCAATAATAAGTTAATATAAATCCATGTTCATGTTTTATAATTATGAAATCCTATGTGTGGAGTTAGATAAATGATGGATCCTTTAATAAGACCTCCATATTAGAGAGATACACTCAAATGATATGATTAATTAAACATATAATGACCATCAAGACCACTAGTGAGTTATTTCACTAAATGATGGAATATTGACTAATAAATCTTATATACATACCAATATATATCATAGCTAATATCTTTTTAGTTGATGTTATTTTCAGACCCATAATATCAATTTTTTTCATGGGTCGGTCATTGTTACTCTCTCTATTAGCCATATGATAGAAGGAATCCATAAAGAGGATATATATGATTCATATATTCCTCCTCATATTGTTTTGGTATATTTTTTTAAAACCTCTATTATTGTGGTGTATTATTTAGTAATAATTTTTATGATAGATATAATGAATCTTTTCCATATTTCAATATTTGTATTAGAAAATGCATTAAGATATTCCTCATTACCAAGCATTAAGATTTATGGTGTAAATTTTGACTTATTTTTTTACCATGTATTCTCAAATGTCATAGAATAGTTATTTATTTAACCATTATTATGGTCTCTACATGAATTGGGATTACAAACCATTCTAGAGATTATTTCTGATCTTAAACTAGAATGGGACCACTAGTTGTATTTTTCATTCGGAGGGTATTAAATGTAGTTACCCAAAACCCTATAGCCTAGATCCATTCTTCTAAATAATAAAATTTTTATAAGATACCTAAAATTTCATCCCCATATACTAAATAGTTTATGATACATGGTACAGTAGGTACATACATGATTCGCATTTTATATTTAAATAATAAATTACACATTTTTTAGAATAAAATTATTAACTATTGTATATACTTACATATCAATGATAGTATACTTCATAGATTCATGTCAAATGAATGAAAATAAGGGTGAGATGAAATTATCTTCTAGTGTTAAGTACAACCTTGTCTATCATGAATTATCAGAATAATAAACTTGTAATCATATATATACGAGACACATTACATTTAAAAAACTAGATAAGAATAATTAATATGTTATTCTAAATAACTAATAACATATGCCATTAAAGTGGTTGGATAATAAATAATCAATAGGGAGTGGTAAAAAATATAAAGATTTCATCTCATCAATATGATGATAATAGTATTTATCTAGGGATAATATCATAGTGAAAATATTATTTAGATTAATAATTGACCTCTTAATAATTCAAATTCTTAATTATTGAATTCCATTTTCCAGGTGTAATGATACATCTACATTCATTATCTACCACAATATAGTATTGAATGCATATAGAGACATATTTAATGAATTATATTATCGATTTATTTATGATACAAACTATTTAAATGAAGGGATATAAATACTAGGCCCCAACCATCATTTTAATTTCTAAATTATTCCTCATATATATATGTTTCTTACACTTTTGATGGAGCTTGTGCATCTATCTGTTTGAGGATGATTAGAACACACTGACTGTTGCACTGAATTCGTGCTTTCCAAAGGTGGGCGTCATCTGTCGCTTATTCTTAGACATTTTATCTTTGATTGAAACGAGATGATGGGATATCAGTTCTTCCTTCAATGGATTCTTCATCAAGAACTTGTTACCTAGTTCATGTCTCCCATATATATTAAGATGTTGTTCGTGAAACACTTCCCAGTGTCCTGACTTTATGAACAATGGTTAACTACACTGCTTCTTTCTGGACATTCCTAGGGTTCATATCCTGGAAACAACCATCAATCGGGGGAGTAATCACATTGGACATCACCGGCATGTGTCGACACTAGAACACTGGCGTGTATGGGCTCATTCACCTTATTATAGGGCTTCTCAAGGGCACATAATCCCTTTGCATCCCACATTGAATGAAGGGAATTATATTCCATATGAATTTCTTTGAGGTTTTCATCAGCTTCCCATGTTTATCACAGGTATGCTTCAGGTTTAACATTTTGAGGAGACAGATCAGAATGATCAGAGCAGTGACTACAATGGAAAATATGGGTTCAAAACCTAGAGGTAACATTGATGCTAAGAGGAGAATTGACATGATCTCACCATGATGTGGCATCCCAGTTAAGAATCAGGATGTATGTTTTATGGTTAATGGAAGAGGATGGAGAATGATATGGAGTTGAATCGAGGGAAATGATGATGTTGGGATTCAATTTCAAAGAGACATCATATGTATCCTCGTGGTAGGGAAAAAAATTATGCGTAGTTCGGTGGGGCGATGTGACACCTAAGGAGGAAACACATATGAAGAGGACCCAGAAAAAGTGGAAACACTGTGTTGGGTCATAAATTTGCGGTGCCTGTTGTGGATAGTGACTGGATGACATGGTCAGAATTATACATGATTAACGACCTTATATTTTTTCTTACTCTATAGGGGAAGACAATAAATATGGGTCCCAATTGAAGGGACTACAACAACATAGCACTAGATGGGGTCCCAATGGCTTATTATTGGGTGGGGATCTCACTAGATTACAGCAAGATGGGGTCACACCGGCTTACCTCTTGGTGGGGATCTAAAAGGATTACCATTGGATGGGGTCATAATGGCTTACCGTGGGGTGGGGGATAACAACGACTTACTACTGGATAGCGGACGATTTAGTATCATGTGGGACGAAAGGGGAATATAGTTCGACATCAAGCAGGACAGGGGTGGACTTCCGTGAAGTGGTTGGGACTGATGGGTTTTCGGATTGAACAACATGGAGGCTTCCTATGTACCTTTCCTTAGAAAGGATCAATGTTCACGTAGTTCGGGAGTGTTTTGTGGACCGATGTGAAGTGGCTCAGGACTAATGGTTATTGGGCTTGGTCCATAGGTAAGCTTCCTACATACCGTTCCTTGGAAAGGATCAAATTTCACGTAATTATAATGGTGTTTGGTGATTACACTCTATGGTGGCCTTGATAGGATTTCATTGTAGATGATTACTCTAATCCCACATGAGTCATGATCAGTGTGAAAAAAATTAGAAGCTAGGGCGAAAGTGGTCATTAGAGCACATGGAATACAGGTTAAGGGGAAGTCTGTGAGGAGCCCCAAATGACGCCTTATAGAGTCATTTTCCTCCTACCATGGAAATGATCATCGAGGGATGGCACCCAGTGTGTCAAATATCCACTTGGAAATGATATGGTGGAAAATTATGTGAATCATGTAACTAACATTTATGGAATGATGGAGTTTGTGTGACGATGTAGGAGAACTTTTGACCATGTTTGAGACACAACATCCATATCGTGTGACCTGAAACGAGAAAAAAAAATTAGTGTCAACCACTGAACATATTCATAATGTAGGACTTGTATAAATTTGTTGTTCGAAACCCTTTAGGACATTGTCATGTATTGATAGGAGAGCCCTTGAGCCGAACATCCATTCCACTTGGGGGTTCCCTTCAGATGTGAGAGATAATGAATTTCTAAATAAAGGGAAACACAAACCACGGAAAATGGATGAAAACATGTCCATGTAGAATTTGACAGTCCAGTCTATCAACCAGAGTAATCCAAGGCACATTAGTGATTCAACAAAGAGGGCTGAGGGACCCGACTTAAGAGCAGCCATCTTGAAAAGATGAGTGTAGTGAAATGGAGAGGAGGCCACTCAGAAGAGAGAGTTATGTGGTGCGGTTGTTACAACCCTGACGTGAATATGGACTCAATCCCTTACCACACACTATAGCCCTCTCTTGGATGAATTCAGGCCAAGGGGCCAAGATTATAGGAACATATCTATGAAATGGGGCCAGACCCAAAGATTAGATATTTGTCCTACGTATCCCATGAGGAAGTGAATCATGCCACCCATAGTTCTAGATAACGATGTTGTGATGTTTATCATCATTCAGAAAGGACAGTGGTGGAATTAGATTAAGGTCATAGTGCTCAGACTTTGGGATAGATGAGTGGAGAGGGGGAGTCTTCGTGCCTTTGGAAAACAATGAAATGAAATCAATGATTGAGGATAACTATTAACCATGGTCACAACTTAGTATCCATATTTTTGTGACCAGATGTCAGGGGAAAAATATTGTGTGTTGACTATTGACCACATTAACAACATGGGACATGTATCAATTTTTCATTTGAGATCTTCGAGGAAGTTGGACTATAATGGTTGGAGAGCCCTTGGTCTGAGCATCAATGCCATTTAGGGTTCCTTTTTGATATAGATGATGAAAAAAGACTTATCATTTTTTCTCACAAATCATGGTAGGGAATTTGCTCGCCGAAAGGATGATAAATGATGGAGGGATGACTCAAATTGGTTATATGTGGTGATGTTAATGAGGATGCAAGTCTATACCACACCAATCAATCCTAAATGATAACTCTGACTTGGGGGATGAAAGGGTCGCGGGAACTGAGGATGGGAATCCCTTCCAAATATAACCCCATGACCTCTCATGTAGGCAATTCCTTATCATAGCTCATAAGCCCACATGATCAATGATCGGTGTGGGTAATAAGGAGTAGGTCTAAGATCTCACTATCATATAATGGTTTGATAGCTGGAATCACACTTTTACCTGAGGTAGACATATACTTGAAGAGATTGTGGTGCATGATGAACGATTACACTAAATTTTTGGGACATATGGGGATGGTGAAAATGAAAAAGGATATTTGTTGGCTAGGATGGAAACACAACATCTATATTGTGTGACCCGAAATGGGAACAACAAATGACCATTGACCATTGGCCATATTCGAAACATGTGACTTGTATGAATATTTTGTTTGAATCCCTTGAAGAAGTTGACGTCAAATGATAGGAGATCACTTAGGAAAAGTATCTGTATCATTCGGGGTCCCTTTTCGATGTGAAAGATAATGGAAACAAAAATGATGGAGTGTTTGGAGAATAAATGTGCATGTTACACATAAATTCAAGATGGATAATATAAGAGGTGGTGATCTTAAGGGGGGATACATGGTATGGTCATGTTGAACTCGACCTGAATGACGAAAAACGCATGCACCACACCCTGTGCATCGACCTAATGGGAAATCCCAATGTTTGAGGCTGGGCCTATGGCCGAAATATCTGGGCATTCCCATGTGTCCCAAGAGCATGGGAATCAAGCCATACATAGTTCTGAAGGCCATTCAGTTTAATGGCGTGCTGTGAGGACGTGGGAGGAGAGAATAATGAGGGATGTAAAATGGTAAAAACATCATAATCCTAACATGAGTGGGGCCATGGAATCCTTTAAAATTCCATGTGGAATCTCCAAGAGAACAATGCCTAGGGGGATAGTCAAAGAGGACAATTGGGACTGCAAGAAAGATGAAGTGTCTGATTTTTCTTATGTATCCCATAAGGATAGGAATCAATCCATACATAGTTCTTGAGGTATCATGTCTTCAAAGATGATACATAGTTTAACGTCCTTCAGGATGACATACAGTTTAACATCATATAGGATGACATACTATATAACTTCCTATAGGATGACATAATTATTAACGTCATTCATGATAGTATAATGTTTAACATCATGCATGAAATTTTACAGTATAATATCATGTAGGAATGAAGTGTTTAAAGTAATTTAGGACTGGATAATTTATGGCCATATAGGACCCTAATGTAGTTTGAGGTCATGTGGGACCGTACATTTTAAAGACATGCCGGACCAGACAACAATGGAAAAAAATTCCTTGAGGAACATTGCATTGGTGGGATGAGATACACACTCACCATTCATGGTAACAAGAGAATATGCACCTTGGAGTAAACCTTATGAATGATATATGGTCCTTCCCATTTGGGCTCCAATATGGGTGGATGCCTACCAGTTATCATTGGTGTCCTCAGGGACAACACCAAGTAGCCTTACAAGAAGTAGCAGATATGAACATTTCTTTAAAAATATATAGCTATCTTCTACTAATTCCTTTCCTAATTTTGCAGTGCATGAAGCATGTTCTTATCGAGCACTTACAACTCAACCAAACGGATTTCAACTACATTATATAGTGCTTTCTAATCAAATATAGTGGTGAACAATGTGGTAAATTGAATCTCGATGGTCCAAACGGCCTTTGTTTCATACACTAGTGAATATGGGGTCACCTAGGTGGAATTAAAAGTTGTCATCTGATAATCATAGAGGGTGTTGTGGCTCTTGTACGACAAACTCTTTTTGTTCCGACCAACAAATATCTGTAAAATGTTATAGAGGGTTTTCTTGAAAGCCTCAATCTATCCATTTTCTTTTCCATGATAATGGGATGTATGATTAAAATGGATGCTATAAATAGCGTACAATTTCTTCAGCTCAGCTACATGGATTTTCATGTAGTTATCGGAGAGGACAGTGTGATGTTATCCAAATCATAGATAATGTTTTGGGACCCAATGTCAACCAATAGAATGATCCTTGACCTCATTGAGTGGAACTACCTATTCCCCCTGGGAGAAGAAAACTGTAGTGGTTAGGATGAACCTCCCCTGGTGAGCTGTCGCCCGTGGATATGGTACCATGACATCGAGTCCCCATACTGTAAATGGCCAAGAGTACATGGTAGTGTGGAGAGGATCGGGAAGTTGATGCATAAATTTGGCATGAATTTGGAATGAATAAATAATTTTGGAAACTTGATGATGTCATGGATCATGGAGCGCTAAACATACCATATTATCTGGATCAAGTGAGATAATTTCAGCGGGTTCTGAGGAGCCTCACAGGAACTATCATGAACCTCATGCATGGCTTGGGAAATATCATCTCCTTGAATGAAAATGAGGATAACCCCATTAAACCCGCACTTGTTGAGGATATTATCATGACCAAGAACATCCAGGAGTGTAAACTATAATGCAAGCCTTCTAATTTTCTTGCACACGGTCTGATATGATGGGAGATTACTATTTTGGAGGTACTCGACAGAGGAGTATCTCCATTCAAGAGTTACTTCAATCCCTGTATCCAGGTGACATGGGGATCCTGACGTGAAGGCGCTATCAGTAAGGTGGCTTACCTATGGTCTTTTATCATCATATTTGTAGATGGGAGTAATGACTCTATAGTCTGTCATGTGGATAATCAGATCATCATGGTCAGGTTATCCATGTGATACAACTAGTATTTCCAGGGCATCAACATGACTATTCTGATATTGAGGGACTTGAGTAACGTCTAGCTAAGATGTAAACTAGGCCATAAGATAGAGAATTATTTTCAACAATAGAGCAATCTCTAGATTTCTAATGATATAGTTACTGTTGATCATCTTGATGACTAGTTCTGATTCCCAGTTCACATTCAAATGGGAAACGTCTTTCTCAAGGGTCAGCTCGAGGATAGTAATGAGAGCCTGAAACTATACCTCATTACTGGTGCAGCCTTCTGAAAACATGAATGAATATAAGAAAATGACTTGTTTTAGGGTAATGAATAAAATACCAAGGCCTACTCTATTGAGTTTGGATTCATTGAGCCTTCTGCTAGTGAGTCTATAGAAAGCACCTCTGAAGTTCACTTTCCAATAGAAGATGGCTTTGTCTATCGAGATGACTGCTTAATCAAGAAAATCATTTTACAGATACTGGTCTGTAGGGGAAGGATGAGCAGTAAAAATGTCTGCAAAAGATTTCCCCTTAATAGCCTTTTTGGAATAAACCTGATGTCGAACTACTAGAGAATCACTGCCCACCGAGCTAGAAGACCTGTCAACATCGAGCAATTATGGATACACTTAAATGAATCTATTCAAGACACTAGCTGTACCTCATGGTGTAGTATGTAATGTTGAAATTTATATACTATGAATACCAGTGCAAGGTAATATTTCTCTGTAGAGGAGTATCTAGTCTCTGTATCGAAGAGCATGGAGATGAGGGAGTAGAGGTTGTTCTTAGTTCCCACATTGTTCTTCTGGTAAAGAAAGGAACCGAGGGGCCATTCTATGGAGGTCAAGTAATGGAACATTGGTTTTCTGGAAATGGATGGTTTCAGAAACGGAGCCTGGAGTAGATACTGCATGATTTCACTAAACACAATCCGACATTCATCATCCCACCGGTAAACTGTGCAATTTTTCATTAGCCTAGAAAAGGGCTTACACTTGCTGGCCAGATTCGCGATGAATCTGCATATGTAGTCCAAGTAGACATGGAAAACCATGAAGATCATAGTGGTTGTGTGGTTCCAATGATGGAATAACATTTGAGAGGGGGGGGGGCTGAATCAGTTTTTTATCTTTTTATAAGTTTGGAACCTTTAAGAAACATAAACCATGAAACTTGTTAGGATTTATATCCTTATAAACATTTAGCAAGAAACTAAAATATGCAATAAAGGTAAATAAAGATAGGCACACAATATTTACAAGGTTCGGCCTCAATAAGAGAATATATGTCCTTGCCAGAGCCTCTCCTATGTGTATATGGAAATCCACTATAATGAAGAAGTGAATACAGCTTGTGCCAACTCTCGTTGGACACCTTCTATCTCCCGATTGGAATGATTATAATGAATACCATCAGTATACAATGTTTAATTAAAGAAGAAATTATCCAAACACAAGAATAATAAATTTTTTAAGATGATCCACAATAGCTCACTCAGAATCTTCAATCCGATTTCTTATATCTTATTTTCTGAAACCGGTCTTCAAAGTTAGATAAGATGATTCCGTACAAGTGCTCAATCCGAATCATGAATCTGATTTCTTGATTCTGATTTTATGAAACCATTCTTCTCATCTGGATAAGATAATTCTGATTCTCTTCTCCTCAACCACTCAAGGAAACTTCATCATGATGGTATGAACTTTTCACTTAGAATTCTCTAGCTCTCCGTCTTTTCCACTTTTGTCAATGTTCTAGTTGAGAGAATGATTTGAGCACATATTTATAGGAAACACATAATACAAAGGCAGGAATCTTTAAAAAATATCCTGGTTCCTCATATCTCAAAAACTCTGCAAATCTATCACATTTAATCTTTAATCTTTGACTCCTTCAAATCTCATTTAATTTCTCCTAGATTTATGAAAAGTTGAAATTCGGGTTTTCTTGAACTCTTCGTATCATCGTCACAAAGATAAGCCTAAATCATGGATCTGATTTTCGGTTCAGGAAATAGGTTCAGAAAAACAGGTTCAGTAGAAGAGGTTCTAGAAACATGTTCTGAATTTTAGGTTCCGGAAACAGACTTTGAATTTTTAGTTGTGGAAGTATAATCTGAATTTCACATTCTAGAAGTATACTCTGAATTTCCGGTTTTGGAAGTAGACTATGAATTTCTGGCTCAGGAAGTAGACTTAGAATTTCAGGTATAGGAAGTAGACTCTAAATTTATGGTTCAAGAAGTAGACTCCAAATTTCTATCTTATGTACTAGACTCTGAATTTCTGGGTTAGGACGTAGACACTGAATTTCTTGCTCTGGAAGTAGACTCTTAATTTATGGCTCAGGAAGTAGGCTCCAAATTTCTGTCCTAGTAAGTAGAATAATAATATCTTTTTCAGGAAGTAGACTCTGAATTTATGGCTCAAGAAGTAGACTCAGAATTTCTAGCTCAGAAAGTAGACTTTGATTATCTGGCTTAGTTCGTAGACTCCGAATTTCTGGCTCAGGAAATAGACTCTGAATTTCTAGCTCAGGATTTGGACTTTGAATTATTGGCTCAAGAAGTAGACTCTGAATTTCAGGTTTAGTAAATTGATTCTGGAAGCTGGTTTAGGAAACAGTTTCATGAAAACTGGTTCCAAATTTCTTCAGAATTTTTCATAGTGAAAACTTCAATCCTCATCATCATTTCTTCAACAGATTATATCATGAATTGTTTAATGATATGTGAAAACATTAAAATCATCAAAGCCTTGTATGAATAAGTTTAGAATGTTTGAGACACTTTCTTAACATCTTACTTCTTATTCTTCAACATAATCTTTTTTCATGAAATCTTCAACAACCAGAAAATTCATCTTTTTGTAACTCAAAAACATTCTTCAAAATTATTATTAGTTGTCAAAAAATAAAAAAAATTGTTAAAAAAACATCACAAAGGTTATTCAATCCCCCCCTTTGGATTTTTTGGAAACCCTTGTTAACAAGTGTACACGTCCCAAAAATTTTACATCTGATGTTATTGAATTTTACCAAAACATAGACTTTCTCAAAAAGAGTCTCCTGACACTACACTACTATATAAAGTGATTTTTTTTAAGGATTTACATCCCTCATTGACGATTACATTTTGTGGCCACATAAAGATAAACTTCACCATACGGAAACTCCTCCTTAACATTTATCTTAATCAGTCTCACTTTTCTTTTCCTCTATCTTTTTAATTTCTCTATCCCACATTATATGATAAACACATATTTAGGTTCATAAAAGAAATCTTACTCTCCCCCTCTATCAACATAATCCAAAGCGTAGTGGGGGTAAACTTCCTTATGAGTTTTAGGAAGTCTTGGAATGAGGCTGAATATAGAGTTGCAGCCTCAGATCAACAAACCTTTCCTTTGACACAGCTTTTGTGAAAATATGAGCAATCTGATACTTTGTTGAAATATATTCCATCAAGACTTCTCTAGTATCAGATTTCTCTTTTAAAATTTGATACTTTATATCAATATTCATTGATCTTTAATGTTGAATAGGATTCTTGGAATGATTAATGGAACTTTGATAATCACAGGTATTTTCAAAGGTTTAAAAAATTTCACATTCAAGTCATCCAGCTGAACTTTCATCCACATCATTTGAGTATAAGCCTGAGTAGCTGTAACATATTCTGATTCAGCTGTACATAATGTTACTGAACTTTGTTTCTTTTTGTGCCAACTCAAACATCATTCCCCTAAAAAAATTTCCTCCCAATGTTGATTTTCTATCATTACAATCACCTGCCCAATTAGCATCAGTACAACCTTAAAAATTCATCTCATTGTTTCTCTTCAATAAAAACCAATGTGAAGTTGTTCCTTTTAAATATCTTAGAATCATCTTAACTGATAACATATGTGATTATTTTGGATTACATTTCTATTGGGAACAGAGAGTAACCAAATAAGCAATATCTGGCCTTGAGGCCGTAAGATAAAGAAGACTTCCTATCAACTTTTGAAATTCCTTCCGAATCACATTGTTCCCTGACTCATCCATGCTCAAATTTGTTCTCACTATGATAGGGGATGAAACTTATTTTTATTCTTCCACCACAATCTTCATTAAAAATTTCTTAGCATAATTTTCGTGGGATTAGAAAATGTAGTTTTCTTGTTGTTGAACTTTTAGTCCAATGAATTAATTTAATTATCCCAACATTTAAATTTCATAAAATTTCTTCTTCTCTTCATCAAATTTTTGACAGACCTTTTCTTCATCTCCAGAAAAAATTATATCATCCACATAAATGATTACAATTAATGTTCCAGAGTTAACATGTTTATCATTAATGTTGCTATCAACCATTACTTTAGAAAAGTTCATCTTTCTCAATGAATTATCATGCTTCTAATACCATGTTGGTGGAGCTTGTTTCATCCCATACAAGGATTTATTCAGTTTGCAAACATTATTTTCATCTTCATCAATTAAATACCCACAAGGTTGTTCGATGTAAACTTCTTCCTGAATCTCACCATTTTAGAATGCTAACTTTACATCCATCTGATAAACCTTGTAATTATGATGAGCAACTACTGCAAGAAACTTTTGAATAGTTTCTAATCTTGAAATAGGGGAACAATTTTCATCAAAATCCACACCGTGATCCTGTGTATATCCTTTACACACAATCACTGTTGTGGTTCATGTAACATCTCCATGATAATTCAATTTATTTCTGTAAAACCACTTAGTTATGATATCATTTTTATTTTCTGGCCTTATAACAAGTTCCCAGGTTTTATTCTTCTCAATCTGATCCAGTTCATCATTCATAGAATTCACCCATTCTTTATGTTGAATAGCTTTTGAAACTGATTCTAGTTCATCATTTGTGATAACAGAATTCTGATTTCCTATCTTAGCTTCCATATTGTTTTAAATAGAGCATTCTGATCCCCAATAAAATTTTCAAATTTAACATGTTTTTGTAAGGTAAGAAAACTCACATTTTCTTTCCCAGCATCACTTTCGTCCCAATGTGACTTATCTAAGTCTCTTTCACCCTGGTGGGGATTTGTTGATTTATCTTCCTTGGTATTATTAATAAATTTTGTGAAGGAACGTGGACTTTCAATTACCTTCACATCATATGAGTCCACCATCTTTTTTAAATGTTTGTTCGAGCATTTATAACTTCTTCCATTCAGTGAATAACCCATAAATAATTTTTCTTTATCATTTTCATCAAACTTTCTTAAGTCTAGATTTTTTTATTTCGAACAAGCATGGACTTCCAAAAACATTGAATTAATTAATAGTTGGTTTTTTGTTATACCACAAATCGTAAGGAGTCATGTTGGTTTCCCGTCTCAACATGCTTCAATTTTGAACAGGTACAACATGGATAAAATATTCTCTCCAAAATAATTTTGAAATTTTGTATTCTGATAGCATTATTCTTCCTGTTTCCACCAAACTTTTATTTTTCCTATATTCTACTACATTTTGTTGTGGGGTATAGAGATCACTATAGAGATTTTTGATACCATGCTTCCTTAGATAAGTTTCAAAAGCATTGCTTGTAAATTCGATACCATTGTCTGTTCTCAACATATTTATGTAAGCTCCCAATTCATTCTCAACATCTCTTATGAAGAAGGTAAATGTTTCAATATCCTCTGAATTATGCTTCATGATCATGATTTTTTTCATACGAGTGATGTCATCAATACAAGTGATAAAGAATAAATCTCCTTTTGTTGTTTTATGTCTCATCGGCCCATATAGATCAGAAATAAATAGCTCATGTGGTTTTTTGGATTGACTCTCAACTCTTTTATGTCTTTTTTAGTCATCATTCATTTCTTTCAAGTAATACAAACATCTTCATCTCTTCTTTTCAGTTTGGGAATATTCTGAACAACATTAACTTTAGAAAGCATATTCATCTTCTTCTGCCCAAGGTGGAAAAAGTCTTTAGTGCCACAACTTGTTTTCATCTTCAGCACTCAAATAACATGAGATATTTGATTCTCCAATTAGAAAGAGATTCCCCCTGGTTCGTTCTCCTTTTGTAATCACTTTTCCATTTTTCATACTTTTGATGATATGAGAATCCTTTCTGAAGATAACTTCTTTTCCATCATCACAATGTTGACTTTCACATTGTAAGATATGTTTTAGCCCATAAACAAGTAAGACTTCCTTAGATTTCAGTTTCTCTCCTTCTATCTATGTCGTTCTGATTCCCTTAATTTTTAAGGAACTATCATTTCCAAAAGTAACTGCTCCTCCATCATGAATTTTGACATGTTCCTCAATTTTATTTATCACATGTCATGTGTGAAGAAAAACCAATATCAATAACCCATAGTTTGTTACTCCTAAGTTCTTTCAAAGAAATCTCAACAAAAAAAATCTCTCTCATCAACATTCTTATTTTCTTCTATATTTTCTTTCTTATCAAATGAAACTTTTTATGGAAGGAGTGTTGTACATTGTTCGGCATGATAACTATATTGATCACAAATTCCACAAACTTCTTCTAAAAATTAAAATTGATTATTTATTGGAATGTTTCTGAAAAGATTAGAATTCACCTTATCAACTTCTTATGAGTATTGAATGTTACACATTATTCTTTCACTATTCCTTCCTCTTTTCTCAAACCTTCTTTTGGGTAGAGATAAATTGTGCCAACAATTATATGATCTATGCCCATATATTCCGAAACACCAGAAATAGCCCCCAAATCATGATTTTCTATTAATCAATGATCATTATTTATAGAAATATTTTTGAGGTTTACAGCTTCTTTCAGCTCTAGAAAACTCATGATGTAGGTCATCTCTCCTTTTGGGTGAGTTTTATACTTTTGTAGGATTGATATGTTTCTAAAATTCCATCTCCACCCAAGATTTAAAAATACTTTTTCCATTACATGAAATGTTAGCAGAATTAGATAAAACATTATTTTTGATAGGAGAAGATTTCACATGATTCTCATGGTAATCCTTTCCAGCAATCTTGGAAGTCTCATCTTTTAGTTCAGTAGGTTTGTGGAAGTTTCCATTAATCTTCCTTAGGTAATTTTCGGACTCAATTACTTATGTTTGTAACTTTTAGACCTCTTCTTCTTTAGTTTCAACCTCCATGATAAGATATTCAATCATCATTCCTTTTTTAGAAATTTTATGTTTTTGACATAAAATTTCATGAATGTATTCATCTTCTTTATTGGTGTCATATTTACTTCCATCATGAAGTTCTTAATGATTTTTCTTCATCACATGAATTTCATTCTAGATAAATTTTTATTTCTCAATACATGCCAGATGTTCAGATCTTAGTTGATACTCTCTGTAAGATTCTTCTCCACCTTCTTCACATTTTCAGGAAACATATGTATTCTCAACTATTTCAATGAAGGATTCAAATCATTCCTTCATTTCATATTCTAAGGAATCATTGTCAGATGATTCATATTCAAACCTATTTCTCAACAAACTTCTTTTCTTTCCATAAAACTACTTCTTGAGTTCTTTATAATTATTCTCTTCTTTTTCATTATTGTTATACTTCTTCCATCTAGAATTATTATTAGAAACATCTTGATATTATCCAACTTTCTTCTCTGGGGTACTCAAGGCACAATGTTCGATTCCACCACACTTAAAACCTTTGACAGGAAGTTTCCCTCCATATTTTCCCCTTCCTCTTCGATGGTTCTTGGATATGAGAGATGTGATTTTTTCCTTCATCTCTTCATATTCTTTATCAATAGACTCACAAGGATCAACTTCCTCATCATCTTGGATTTTCATCTTTATCAAAGCTTCAAAAGCCATTTCATCTTTTATCTTCCTCTTAATGATTTGAGCTTTCCTAATTTCATAGTCAATTATAAAGTTATGCAGTTCATCAAGAGATAAATCATCCTTATCTTCTAAAGTAGAAATTTTAGAATCAAACAAGTATTAAAAAGTTTATCATTATTTTCATCATAATTGTAGAATCTTCCATGTCTTTTCTGAATCCTCTGACATTGCATACAATTTCCTTAACATTGGTGATGTATTCATAAATTGTTTCATAATCTCTCATCTTGATGTCTTCAAACATTCTATACTAGATTTGTCACTTGGCCTCCTTCACTTTTGTGTTTTATTCAAAAACACTTTCCATCTTGTCCCATATGCTTTTTGATGTTGTGAGACCCATCACCATCTGATAAACATTTTCCGATACGAACATCAGAATATCATTTCTATCCTTTCCATCAATTTTTATGTTTATCTTATCGGAAAATGTCTTAGGAGAATTCTTCACAATAGGTGGAAAGATTATAGTAGAATCATCAAAAAATTCAAGGCCAATTTATTGGAGATAAGGAATCATCCTATTTTTCCATCCATAATAATTCTTTCCATCGAACCTAGGAATTCATCAACTATTGAAATAATTACTATTCTCCATTATAAGGATTAAACAAATAAACATCCATCTGATACTACTAGATGATACAAGGATCTAATAACAACGGATAAGGGGGGGGGGGTTGAATAAGTTGTTTAACTTTTTATAAGTTTCAAAACATTAATAAACATAACCCTTGCAACCTATCAGGATTTATTTCCTTATCATCCTTCAGGAAGAAACTCACGCATGCATGAAAGGTAAATCAAGAAAGGCACATCAGATTTTCATGGTTCAGCATCAATAAGAGAACCTATGTCCTTGCCATCGGAAATCCCATGAGACAATGTAAATCCACTATAATGAAGAAGTGAATATAGCTTGAGCCAACTCCCATTGGACATCATCTATCTCCAGATAGGAAATATTATTCTGACTCCCATCAGTTTACATTGTTTCCTTAAAGAAAAAATAATCGAAACACAAAAATAAGAACTTTGTTAAGCTACTCCAAAAAAATTCAATATGAATCATCAATCCGATTTCTTGAATCGGATTTTCTTAAACCGGTCTTCTCAGCAAAATACGATTATTTTTCACATTTTCTCACTCTGAATCCTCAATCCAATTTCTTGAATATGATTTTATGAAACCGATATTCATAGAAAGATTATATAATTCTGATTCTCTTCTTCTCAAATAGTCAAGGAAACTTATTCATGATGGTAGGACCATTTCTCTTAGAATTATCCAGTGCTCCTCCTTTTCCGTGTTTGTTAAAGTTGTAAATGAGCTAATGCATTGAGCACATATTTATAGGCAACACATAAAACAAAGGTAGGAATCTTAAAAAACATTCTCGTTTCCTCAAATCTCAAAAACTCTACAAATCTGTGACATTAAATCTTTAATCTTTGACTCCATACAATATCAATAAATTTCTCTTGGATTTAGGCAATGTTGAAATTCATGTTTTTTTGAACTCTTCATATCTTCCTCTAAATGAAAAGGCGTGATCTTGGTTCTGATTTCAGGTTCTGGAAACAGGTTCAGAAAAATTGGTTCAAGTAAACTGGTTCAAGAAGCAGTTTCTGAATATTAGGATTAGGAGACAGAATCTGAATTTCAGGTTCCGGATGTAGACTCCGAATTTTAGATTCAGGAAGTAGACTCTGAATTTCAGGTTCAGGAAGTAGACTCCAAATATATTTTTCAGGAAGTACACTCAGAATTTCTAGCTTAGGAAGTAGACTATGAATTTCTGGCTCAAGAAGTAGACTCTGAATTTATAGCTTAGTAATTAGACTCCGAATTTCTATCCCAATAAGTAGACTCTAAATTTCTAGCTCAGGATGTAGACTCTGAATTTCTTGCTTAGAAATTAGACTCTGAATTTCTGGCTCCGGAAGTAGACTCCAAATTTCTGGCTGATGAAGTATACTCCTAATTCCTGGCTCAGGATGTAGACTTTGAATTTCTGTATTAGGAAATTTATTCCAGAAACTGGTTCAGGAAACAGTTTCAATAAAATGGATTCCAAATTTCCCCAGAATTTTTCTTAGTGAAAAAATATAATCCTCTTAACCATTTCATCCAAAACATTTATCATGAAACTTTTCATGATATGTGATAACTTTATAATCATCAAATCAACGTCTTATTAAGTTTAGAATGTTTCAGAAACTTTCATAACATCTGAATTCTTATTCATCAACATAATCTACATTATGGAAAACATTAGAAACCAGCAACATCAACTATCTGTAACCCAAAAACATTCTTCAACTAAAAGATTAGTTGTCGAAAAATTAAAAACATCGTTAAAAAATAACCAAAAAGGTTCTTTAGGTTTCTTCGGGTGAGACAACTAGCAAATGGCCTTGATCTACCTCGGGTAAAGCTTAATGCCCCTGTATCTAACAACGAAGCCGAGAGACATTCCTGAGGTGACCCCGACGACCCACATCAATGGATTCATCATCATGTTGTTGGAATAGAGGAAGTCAAAAACATTCTCAAGATTATTGAGATGGTATGGAAAAAAGATGGATTTATTCACTAGATCATACTGTAACATTCCACCAATGTTCTGAGGATCATCTTGAATATGTGATGCATAGCCCGCTGATAGTTGGTCCCTACATTCTATAAACTGAAGGGTGTGACTTGGTAGCAGAAAATACCTTGTGGTGCCCTGAATCATGTATACTCCTCATCCTTTGGGGAAATTTGGATCTAGATATACATGGAGTAACCAGCCATAAAGAAGAGCGCATGGAACCCAGTTGTAGCATCGATCAATAATTCTGTCACACGAAGGGTAAAATATTCCTTTTAGACTCTAATGGATAAGATATATGAAGTTGATACAGACTCTGATATATTTTTTATTCTTCCTAACTGGGAATATTTTGGTTATCCATTTGGGGTACTAAACATCCTTAACAAAATTTCCACTAATGATCTTATCAACTTCTTCCATGACCATGGAACTTGGAGAAGGGTTATTCTTTTTTGGAGGCTACCTGAACCCGTGATGATTTCCTGGGAGACAGAGGCATGTGGATGGCTACATGAGGATCTAGTCATGGAATCTCATCATTACTATAGGAAAATACATCAAAATGTTTCTTCAAGAAGTCGAATTATTATTGGTGCTCCCAGAGATTCATAACAGTGTTGATTAATGTAAGATTCATATTTGTTACAGCAAAAAGATTCACCAGCACCAGTTCATCAACCGTGGTAGAAACACCCTCCTAGAAGGCTGGAGGGGAATCCCCTAAATAATCATCTTCACATTAGAAGGAGGGATCCTCGGTGGAAGGAGGTTCTTTTGAGGCAACAGATCTTGATAGGAAACTGGTGACATCTCAAGCAGTAGTGGATACTGCCTCGGGGATCTGCTTTTCTACCAAACCATAACAAAAAAGGCTATCGATCTGATCCCATCAAGTATTCATCCCCAGGGGCCACTCTTGATGATATTTAAGCAATAGTGGAACATCATCTTGAGCCTTTTAATTCCAGTCTAGAAAAAAAAGAAAGTAGATGTATTTCAGTTACCATGGGGTGGACATCACGATACCTTATGGGAGTAGGATGCTCAATGATCACCTGATCGTTATTTCTGTAGGAGAGTGATGTGATATTCTATTGTCTATTAGACTTGGGAATGTGTCCTCCATTGTTTCTAAAAACAACTAAGAATTTCCTAATGTATGGAGAATTAGCCTCAAATCTGTGGACTGGAATGATGTAGTCCTCAACTAGACCTGTCCACAGGCTGGTCGCGGTCGTAGCATGCTCAACCTCTATTTTCCCGATTCTTCTTGTCACTACTCTTGTAATAGTCAACATCAAGATAGTGAGATTCACAAGAAGAAAATGGAAGACACTCCACCTTAAAGAACACCCACTCGACCATTAAGGGAGTACTTGAGGTACTAGTGATACAATGAGGGAATGTCCACATGCTGGTGTATCCATGGACTACCCATCAACACATTATAGGTGGTGTCTTGGGAGACAACCCAAAATTCAGTCCTAGAATCTAGGCCACCGAATTGGATCTTCAAGAGGATATTTCTAACATGTGTCTATACCATCCAGACATAACCATAGATTTTTAGGTCAGAGGGTCTCAAATCATCCTTGGAAAACCCTATAATTCGCAGTGTCTGAGTCGGGATTAGGTTGATCCTCGAGACTATGTCGGCACGACCGCAACGAACATACATGCCATTAAACAGGCTAGTTATGTATAGTGGGAAAATTTTCCCCAATATGGGAGATCCTTCATATTCTTGAAAAAAAAAAGATTATGACCTGGAATTCACTAGTCCTGGCCGCCTCAGCATGAAAGGCTTCTGTGGCTGCTACCTCCATCCCAAACTGGAGGGTGATTATCAAAGCCTCGGTGAGAACATCAATCATATTTGACGACAGGTAAAGGGACATAAGCAAAGAATCATTTTCTGTAAATATGAAAAGATTCTTTATGACATCATTCTTCCATGACAAGAATGAAATTCTGCTTATTGGATGTCGCTCAATGACATGAGTTATGGTGGGCCCTACCGACCAGACCAACAACTGACTAGTTCTAGGAATATCCTACTGCTCACTAGTCGAAGCCTATGATGTGACCACCAAATGAGGGCCGAATGACTAATATTGGTCTATAGAAATACTTGTCTAGTCACGGCGTGGTCGAGGTGGCTCAACCTAATCCATCAAAATGAATAGTGATGAAGGCAGAACTGATGACACTAGATTAGAAGGCTGCGCATGCTGAGCTATGCACCGGGCTTGCTGCGTGGTTTCAGTATCATGCACATCCTGGATATAAATACTACTTGAGGAACTCCAAAGAACCATATTTATGTGGCTCTGTCGATGCAGACGAAATCTAAGGATCTTAGGAGGATCTTCTTGGCTCTCCTCATCACCAGGAATTATGTGGGGGTTTACCTGCTCTACGATGTTAATCAAGGAATACCCTTGACTGTCACTCAATGTGTCATCCACTACTAGACTAATTCTGGTAGGAATCACCATCATCGAGGGCAACAAATTGCTGAGAGTACGGGATGAAGATGAAATTGGTAGGGGAAATTGTTTTCCTATGTGGAGACGATGTTCGAGATTCTGAGAAGGGAACTCCAAAGATGACAATGCAGAAGTAGTATATGCAGCTTTTGAAAGCTTTGGTCGATTTTGGTGTGTGAAAATAAATACATGGGCATGTGAAACTGTTTTACAAGCCATCTAGTCATCATACTTCTGGGACCCACAGTAAAAATCCTAATGCCACTCACTTTCACCATCACCACTATTGTCTGGCCTCACGAAGACACATGCCACCTATGTTGAAGCAGGGCGAAACCAAACAATGTTTTAGCCACATGGTCTTAAATATGTTTTTTAGACACACACAACTAGTTGATGGTGTTCCCCAGGATCCAGTGATAGGTCCAGTGATTATGATGATTAGTGAGGATTCCCTCTTCTGGATTTTGGCACTCCAGAAAACGTTCAATCCACTACTCCATGGAACATCTAATGTAACCAGGGACATGATCCTTATTGAATGATTAGGTCATGTACCTCATGAATGAAAAGGGTTCCTTGGGATCTAGAACCTAACGAGGGGATAGAGGAGCCTGTCGAATAGGCAGAGTCTGGTTATATCACCTAGGTGGTGGCGAACCATTGCGCCAGGGCACATGCCAATACTGAGGTGGGAGATTTTTGGATAGAGGCTATTCTAGAGGTGGAGGGCCTCTATGAGTATGTGGAGGTGGCTCCATTGGTACCAAATATAGTTTCCTGGGGTCCCCTATTTGAGCCACTATGGAAAGCTCGGCCCTGGAGACCCTTCTCGCAGGGATTACAGGAGGCAATGGACGTGCCTGATCGGCCTAGGGCCTGGCAACTTCTAGGAACTGAGCCTTATCAGAGAATTCTATGAATCTCATAGGGTATTTCTTGGTTATCAAAGAGGGTACCCATTCTGTCTTGACATTTCCTACATACGTCGTCAGTAGTTTCTCCTAGTTGAGTGGCATGTCAAGGGAGTATGTGAGCCAGTTACACTGTGTGAAAATGTCTGAAAGACACTAATCAGGAATATGATGCATTTGAAGAGCTCTGCGATACTTTTCATCCATGTGGTGGAACTGAACAGGTAGAGAAATTTCCATTAGTTGTCTTCCAATCCTGGTACTGATCTGATGGTGAAATTGTTGTTCTAGACAAACACCAACCCCTCCAATGTCTCTATGATGAATTGGAGTTTGGAAACCTTTTTCTTTTCTAGAGTTCCCATCATTGGAACACACGTTTAGGTAAAGTGGTCCAGATGATGCGGAGGATCCACTATCCCACTGAAGGGGGAAATTGGATTATTGAAACCTGAGGTAATGGCATATCATCCACCAATGCCGGATAAGTCTTGGAATTAGGTGGAATTTCAACCTGCCACATATCCAATGCATCGATAAAGGAAATGAGTGTTGCCATTGGATCATTCGGGTGGGGGATCTGGTCTTGATAGGGATCCCAGACTACTAATGTGTTGGAAATTTCTCCAACACGATAAAAAAGAACATCGAATCATGGAGTGGCTGGCTGAATGACATGCAGAGATGTTGGGCGAACCTGAGCTGGGTCCTGAGGATTTTCATGCCTTTAGGTGGATTTGGAGGCACATACCCCTGCCACATTCCATATGATCTAGACTCATCTCGGTCTGTGTGGGCAGGATGGTTAGGTTCACCTGGACTCAATTCACCGCGGGGGAGTTGTGCTAGCCCTGACTACCCATGATGAGGATCAGCATACTATGGTCATCACTCTATAGTGAATTTTTCAAAGTTCATCGACATTATTCTGGATTTCGGCATGTTTCTGATGCAATGTTGCTTTCTCAGGATCGTCTTTTTCTTTCATCACTGAGGTAGATGGGTCAGTGGGATTGACGACTTCGGGTATCTCTTTACCCTTGTTGGGATTTCGTCTAAGGGATGATGAGACTGTGCACATGGGAATACAAAATAGATTCCACTGTTGGGGAGTAATCCTTCCAAAAAAATACAAGAGTTTTGGACCTCCCTCGAGGGGATGTCCAATCCCTGAAGATATAGCTCCTTCTCCCCCCTGGTAGGTCGGCCATGTTATCTGCATCCTTACCATGATGCATATCCTCTATGTTCGTTGGAAAATCGGGCTAGTGATGGATGGAACTAAAATAGGGGGTTGTATACTTCCCCAAATATAGACATTCACGTGAGGAATGGCTTCTTTGATTATCCTCTGGAGAAAATTAATGCTCTTGATGAATCATTGATGTAGGGTCTTATGGCGATTTGGTGACTCAGGGCGATGGGCCATAGGGTGTGCAGCTGAATCACCCAAACAACATTTTTGGTCGATGTCATCATTGTGTGCCTAACTCTTTGGGTAGACCAGTCATGGGGGTAGAAGACGAAAAGGAGTCTCACATATGGTCTAGATAAATAATTAAACCTTCTCCTGGGTGACCGCTTCTAGAGCCCTGACATTTGGTGCCACAACTGGCAAAAACATCACAGGGAAATGGTCCATTTTGAGAATATCCCACAAGATCCTTGGTCAAGATTAAGGGTCTATTGCTTCATATCCCCAGTATTGTACTATATACAGCTGGGGATTTGGTAGCGGTACCGAATAAGACCACTAATATTGAAGGTTGGACGATGGAGGATATGGTGAGTGAGTTGACAAGCAGCCACATATGAGGATATAATCCAATGTGTGTAGTGACATTGCCCCCACATCACGGTTAGACAGGTTGAAAACCACAGTTTTTGGTGCAGGGGATACAGATACCTATGATGGGCCATGAGTCTTCTCGTCCACCATTAGTCACCAAAATAGCTCTATGTGATATCTGGTCGAGGTAGTGAGTGCATATAGTGATGATGGTGGTGATTGAATGACCAAGACCTATAGATATGACAAATTTTCATCATCTGGATGTACCTACGGAGGGAGGAGGGAATCGTATGGACCTCTCATTCTGTAATTATGATGCTGATGTGCCTTATTCCTGCCCTGACCCTTGATCAAGGTCTAAAACTTCTCAGTATTTTTTTTATGGCAGCGAAGACCTTCCCACCTTCCCCGGGATTATTATTTGGGCAAGGGTATATTTACAACATGAGGATGATCTTCCTCTATACTAGTTCTGGGGTGGAGAAGATTTACGCCTGAGAGAGAGGGGGGCTAGGAGCACCTGGACAGATATCAATTAAAATAGGGGAATGACCTCCATGACCACTAGAGGATGTGTGGAGGTGACATATATGGAATTTGTTTCAATGGATAGGACCTCCACTGGAGTTGATAGAATCATGTGTAGGACCTTAATACTTTTTTCCAATGGCAGCATCAGTGAGAGGATGTTCGTTATACTGGTCAAGCCGAACACGGGCACGACCTCCATTCTGGGTGCTGGTGAAGCAAAGCTGGCCTTCACACCTTTGATTGATGGAGCAAGGAGGACCAACGTCGCTACTTTATGGAACTGGGGAGGCCCCCCATTATTAAGACAGACCATATGTGTATTTTCCCCACACCTCAGGTATGCAGTCGGTGAAAAACTCCATACCCAATGCAATGAGTGCGTTAAAGGCTTTCGTACAGAGTGTCACCATCATGGGGAGGAACCATCTTTGGACTAAAGGTAGAATGGGTAATACCTCCATGATGATCGTGGAAGATGGAGGGGGACTCGAAATATATATTGTTGTGGTATGGGGAGGACTTCTATACTGGGTGTTGTTACTGCGGGTCAGTCTGCAACTGCCACTACCTGCGCCGACGACCAAGAGAGTCGACCCAGCCAGCCCGTGGGATGGTTGGGGCCTCGATCTAGGATGAGTATAAAAATTCTCCTACTCAGCATACATAGGGGGTTGGTGATATATTTCGGTTGTGGAATGAGCCACAATATTTGTTGACGTTGATTCCCCTTGGTGGGCGTCCTCTTTAGCCAGCGCCTAACGGTCGCATCGGGTCAGCCGAACAGGGGTCGGCGTAGTAGGTTCTTGTCTTACATTCTCTTAAACCTATGGGAATGGGTGGTAGTGCAAGCACGATCTAGTGGGAGCCCCCATTAGGAAACCGTAAAAATTAATCCTAGCAGAGATGGTCAATATATCTCCTAACTCATCAGCGTAGGGGTGAGACTCATCGAGGAGTTCTAGGGAGAATCTCTCAAAATGATTGTACGTTTTGGTGGGGAGAATTAGATCCCACCACCGCCTTTGGGGCGGCGGTGACGATGAGGTGCAGAAATCACTAAATACTGGCAGGCCATATCCTGAGTCAGGATAATCCCATCCTCATTATATCGGAGGATAAGGTTTCTTATCACCCTTCGTTGAATGAATTAATAAGGGGATACAGGGTGTGGGTGCCCAGATGAATTGGGTGTGGAATCTATCGCAGAAGAGGTGGATCCACACAAGATTTATGTGTTGGCGTTACCCCTACCCCTATGTCGGTGGGTGGGTGGCGATCGGATTCCTGGTGCAACATCCTTGTTCCTGAGAAGCATGGAGATTGTACAATTAATTTTGAAAAAATGAAATTGATGTCCAGTGCCCCAACACCATTATTTCTTCCATAGTTGGTAAGAAGGATCCATACTGGTAATGTCACAGACCAGGATGTTCTACATTTTAACCACCCCGACTTCTGGTGAGTTTCATGCCAGGCCTGCAATTTTCTTGGCGGGACCCGACACCATACAACTGGATCCGGTGACATGCTAATCCACTAATGTCTAGAACACTACTAATATTCATATTGAGAAGAAGAACATCACATCAAATTCACAATTTCTTATTCAAATGATTTAACTGGGGTGCGTGCATCCGTCTGTTTGAGGACGATGAGGATGCGGTGAATCCAAGGTGGATGACCCTTCCCCATAGATAGATGCCACTCTGGTAAAAAAGATCTCATTCCATGTGAGGATGATATCACTACCCTGGAGACAAGTTGACATAGATAATTTCATAGATGGGGCACCCTGCATATGATGCACGAGGCATGGTCACCATTTAACGTCATGTGCTAAAGACGATGGTGCATGGAAGTTTAATGTCCTACTGCTCGAACAAGGTGGTATTACTCCAAACCCCAAGGACATTAAAAATGGATTCCCACCTACTCTTGGGGAAGGTAAGGCATTAGCAACTCTATGGTGATGGGGTGTTATGGAGTGATCAATTTGGGGGTCCACATTAGTGTGGCTATGTGAAAAATTAATAGCAGTTATTGTGCCTATGCGATGAAACATGAGGCGAAGCAACGTAACAGGAAGTACCAACCAAGGGACTTTGAAATCACATCAAGCAAACCAAGAGAGTCTTATGGGAAAAGGATTTTCATAGAAAATGGGTACATAGGTAGAAGCCTCGTGATGCTCTGGTGCTCAACGTAGTGGAGGGGATTCGTGAAGGGATATGATTTGTGATGTATAGTGGCCTAGCCTTGGTGTAGAGAATAGGTGTATATGGAAGGTTTTTCAAGAAGTGGAAATGATTTCATCGAGTAGTTTGTTGGGAAGGAGTGCCTTGTGATGAATTTCATTGTGAATCAATGTGTTTCATGAAGCACAGTGGCCCTGTCTTAAAATGTGGGTCACATTTGCATGGAGGGTATTTCACGAAGCATAAGTTCTCTGCGAAGACCTGAGTCCCCTTAGGGATCCCATTCCGTTTCATAGGCCTATGATCTCTGCATTGAGAAATCTCACTTTGAATATGGGCTGAATTCAAGCCCCGGTAGAGGACCATTGTGATGCTAAAGTACTTTTAAGAGCTCATGGTCCGCAGAGAAGAAATTACATTGTGATTTGAGAGGTATGAAGGGAAATTGTTGGAGGATCCATCCATTGGTTTCAAGGGGATCTCGGTATTTATAGGAAAGAGGATCTTTGAACTAGATCATGTTGGGCATGAAGACACTTTTCATTTTTTCATAATCGTGAAGCATCCCGCCCCCTTGCTCCACGGTGGCTTCATGAACGTTATAATGTTTTGCAAAGCCTCCGGACGTCATGCTCTGTGGTGGCTTCTCCAATGTCAAACGGGCTCACAAATCCCCCTTCTCCATTTCTCTGTAGTGGATTCATGAATGTCAATTGGGTTTTTAGATTCTCTAACATCCTTACTCCATGGTGGCTTCGCGAATGTCTAATGGGTTCGCAGAGCCACCTGCCTCTTGCTCCATGGTAGCATCATGGAAGGGAATCATTGTCCCAGCAATTGTTCTACAGGGGATCAATGAACAAGCTTCACTAGGTCGCCCCTAAGGCTTCCAATTTGTTCTTGTTCTTCCCAAAATTTTGTTCCAGGAATCTAATAATCCATTTAATTCAAAAAAATGGTTCATAATAACTAAATATCAGTATTGAGTGACTAATACATATTTATCAATATATCCCCTATCTATTAGATAAAAATAATTGAAAAAATGATTATGTAGAAATAAATTATGTTTCAATAAATAATAATATAAATTTTTAATAATATGGATATTTTGTGTAAATCTAATTTTTAATGATTATAAGAATGTGAATATTTCAATGGGATGAAAATGACTGCAATATGAATCAAGGTATAGA
Organism: Viscum album; assembly: GCA_963277665.1. NCBI lineage: Eukaryota > Viridiplantae > Streptophyta > Magnoliopsida > Santalales > Viscaceae > Viscum > Viscum album. The sequence continues at coordinate 180,786,597 of OY728123.1, forward strand.
ACTTCTATATAATCCTTATTCAAAATAATCATAAATCATCCAAAGGAAAAAAATATAGTATCAAAATAATCCCATTAGACTAAAAAAAGGTTTCATGTCATTGATAAATATAATTTCCATAACAATATATATAAAAAAATTTTTGAGGAGAATATCTTTTGTATTTTGAATAATATTGTTAAATACTTTTCTACGAAAAAGCACTTTTAATAAAAAAATCCCAAATGAAATCATAAAAATATATAAAAAGATAAAAATAAATGACATAAATTAAATAATATAATTCTTTACATGGAATAGATGAAAAAAAGAACAACCCTCTTTCACTATAAAACAATTATGAAATTTTCTTGTCTAGAAATATACAAGATGATTCCTTTGACATTTTCGATAAAAATCTAATTACGTTTTTTAAAAATGACATATGATTAAATTTAATACTTCTCATAATGATATTAAATTGTTTAAAATTAAATTATGAAATAATTTTTAATGGTTAAAAAATTCAAAACGTTATCATAAAACATGGTTTTGGACGAAAATATTTTTCAATCCTAAGAGATAAAGGAAGATGGATTTTCCTAAAATATTTTCTGAATTAATTTATTTAATAGTGAATGTAAAAATGAAGAAATTAAATGAAAATATCATTAGTGACCATATGATAATATAATTAAATGTATTTATTAGTAATTTAAAAATTAATTTCATTTAAATACTATTCATGTGTAAATAATATTGACTGGAATGAGATTATTAAATAGTACTTAATACTATTCATACTATTAAAGTATGAATTTATTACTGAATTAATTATGTGACTCAAATATATATTACTCTAAAAAGACTATATAAAAACATAAGTTACTCAGAATTATTATTACATATAATATTATAATGACATAATCATTGATGTAGGAAATTAACCCATTGAACATAAATTCATTTATGAAATATTTTACCTCATTATTCTTATTGAATAAACATTATATAGTCTAAATTCTATAAATTTAATCATATTATGAACTTATAGAAAAATATTTATATTTATAATATTATATTTGAACATTTTATAAAATCATATCACTCATTCATTAGTAATCCATCCTTATTTTCATTGTCCTAGATGTTAATTACCATGTCTTCACATGCGTGTATCATCTTGATATATCATATTCTTTTGAATATTATATTATTATATAGTATTTAATATAATAACAATGAAATAGTTATTTTTTCACATCAATGTTTCTTTAATTCCAAACATGAATGATGGTTATCAAAAAATAGAGAATGTTACAATCTTATAGACGGTGGGAAATATATATGCATGAGTAACATTTCAGGACTTCACAAATCATTATGTAATGGAGGTAAGTATTATTTTAACTTTTCAAAATTATAATAATATCATTTATATAATATTCAATATTTATATATATGATCCATGTGGTTCTCTGAGGAATAGAGAGACACGTTTCATTGTGAATGATGTACTCCACTAGTAAATGAACAATGTTATCATCATTAAATGAATTAAAATGGATGAAATAAAATAATATTTTATAAATATTATATTTGACCACTAATATAATTATTATTTAATTTATTTAGTATATAATTATAAACAACAACTATTTCACAATCCTTATGAATCATATGTGAAAGATGAATGGCATCACCTCGTGAGGTTATCGTCCACCATACACACGTTCGACTACAATGTATCTCAAATGAAATTGAACGTAAAAATATATATATAACATATACAGTGTCTAAAAAGTATAATAATGTCATAACTATCATATATATACATTATTTCCATCATATTTACATTCCATGAGAGGTGAAAATAAAAAAAATGACATCGGCATACGAGGTGGTAGGCCCCCACACACACGAAAGATGATTTAATAACCCATTTAATGAAATTAGAGATAGTTTTAGGTCATTCCACTATTATATAAAAATAATATTATCTAGACGATATTGAGGTTATTATATAATAACTATATAATAAAAATTGATGAATTGGGATAAATTAATTAAATAAAAAAATATCAGTAATGAAATTTTTTTCTTCTTCGAGCACCAACTTATTTTTCACAAAATTTATAATGGGATGGAATTATACACAAATAAATCATATCGTAAGCAAGGAGGGCTGTTAGAATATGACTTGGGTGGATATTTTCTAGCCCAATGTATTGTGAATGTATGAATAAGAGAGGATAGTGGGTGTTCGTTTATTAGTGTGGGATATGAAAAGCTTGATAATGTTTTGAAATGAATTTCATTCTCCAAATTATTTCATGTGAAAAATGGTAAAAATGGATAATTATTAAAAATTTGGTGTGTAATATTCGTAATATTGGAAAAATTGTTTTTATATATGTTTATTATCCATTTGTAAGATTCTGTTTTTATTGTAACCGTAAACCCATTTTTACGTGACCAATAGTAATTAATAATTTATGAAAATCCCGATTATTTTTTATAAAACAAATATGTTTATCATATTTTAAAATATATATGATTATCATTAAAATATATAATTTATATTTCTAAATTCAATTAATTGATGTGAAATAATAAAATTAAAAATTGAACTCTCATATGTTATTTGAAAGGGGTTTTTAAAGTGTAAATCTTCATAATATGAAAAATATATATATAATATCATTAAAAAAATGATTAATGTAAAATTAATTTTTTTACTTTCTATAAAATAAAAATAATATTACATTAATAAAATTAAATTTAAAATATAATATTTAAAATTACATAAATTAAAAGTACAATTTCAAATGAAATTTGTTATTTTATCATTATTTATCAGAAAATAAATCTTCTTAGAAAAATATCAAAAATTCATCCTATGAAAATTATGGTATTCAAAATTTTAAAATATGATTATTTTTTAAGAATATATATATATATATATATATATATATTTAAAAAATTAAATTTTATATTATCTACATATGTGTGACTAAACCATCCTTTAGAGAAAATAATGTGATGAAAAAAAATTTCATTATCATTTATATGAGAGAAAATTTTTTACTGAGAATTATATAACTATGAAATTTGCTTAAAAATAAATTTTAATAATTAAGATGATCATATTCATTAACACCAATTTAATTACTATTTCATATCTATAATATTAAACAAAACTATTTTAATAACCTAATGTTCTTCACAAAAAAACTTTTCTTGCATGTTTTAGAAGCTACCGAAAAACATGTTTTTTTGTGTAAGAGAATATCAAAATATTTTCATATAAAGTGAAATATATTTAAACGATTGAATTTATTTATATACAAATATATATAAAGGTCTCATGGTGTTATATTTTATTATACTCTTGGTGTTTCATGTCATAGAATCTATCAAATAATATTTCATTATACTAAAATTTTGTGATATTACATTATCCACACCATAAATAAATTGTTCCCTCTAAATTTAAACATGATAATGGTTATATAATAATAAAAATGATGAAAACCACAATTGAAAAAAAACATGTCAGATAATGTTTAATATTAGATAATAATAATAACTTAGGAATAGAATTACAATGTTCATATGGACTGATACATAACTTGGTGTCTATGTCAGTGAGTATTTGAGGCATGCAATGATATTGAAATTGAAGAAAAAAAATATTTAAATAGATTGATAGTGTCCATTGATCAGATTAAATTGAATAATAATTATAATGTTAATATTCAAAAAACCATAAAACTATAATAATTTAAAGAACTATAAAATTTATTAGACATGAATGGGATAAGATGATTCTTTTTTAATATCCTAGTCATAAAGAAGATACATTCTCTAATTGTAACATCCCATGTATATAAACTATAACACGTTTTCATTATTATTAATATTTTTGAAATAAATATTAATTTAAATTTAAAGGGGATTATATGATCTATGGTGTACCCAACAGACAACAAGGTTTTCATTGAAATCTTATGTCACACACAATGCTGGGTTATACTGAAAATTAATAATATAATATCTTTTTAAATGTTAGTTAATTCCTAGCTGTTTTTTTGGAGAGAATGAAAAAAACTAACTAAAATATGATTATACATATTTTTTAAATGTTTTTAATTTTATCCATTGAAATTTAGATTCTTTAAATGATAATGATTCTAATTTTAAGTACAAATAGTCAAATATTCATTTAAAGCCTAATTTACTACCATTTAATGTAAAACCTTCTAAAATATAGTTTTCATCAAATTTATATGTTCTATTTTAAGAAATAAAATTTTCTTTAGAATAAGGACTTAAATATTTACATTTGGTAAATTTTTGGTATTTTTCTGATAAGTTTTTTTAATGAATAGTGTAAAATACTATATTATAATTCAAAACTTCATTTTATTATAATTTATTTATATGGGAATATTATATTATTAATTTATTTTATAGTGTAATTAAATTATATTTGTACAATTTCATCCAATTTCTGTCATTGGAAGTAATTTGTATTTGATACTGGACATAAACAACTGTCAATATTTTTATAGTTATTGTTTCTTAAAAACACACTTTTGTAATGACAACGTGAATTATTTTTAAATTAATTAATTCAACATCAATGTTTTGAATCTGGTAAAATAGACATATTTTTCTAATTCAGAATATCATATATAGCATAGGCTGAATTTTATGAATTTTTCTATGAAACATGAAATTTTGATGAATACTGAAAACACTAAGTAGTAGTTAAAAAAATGACTTTTTTCATTTAAATTATATTTTACTGCTTCTGTGAATTGAATTTAGAAAATACAAAAAACACGGTTTCAATTATTTTGTAAAATTTGGTTCAATGAGATGAAAATAACTTTTGGTGAATAGTTTCTTTTTAATTTTATTTACGACTCTCAAAGGTGAATATGGTAATTCAATGTAAAAATTATATTATAAAAGTATTAAATTACACTAACATGTGTCCTAATCCTATCGGTTGATACATATCTAAGTATGGGCATCCTTGGGTTGATTTTGGGACCCCATGAAGCCACTTAAGAGTGATATTGACACTTATATTAATTAATATAAAGTAAAGACAAAAATGAAATAAGCATATATCTTTTAGTAAATCAATTTTTACATAGAGTTATATATGCTATCACTTCGACTATAAATATTAATTAGAATGATATAAATACTTCCTACATCATGATATTTTTTTATTATTTTTTTAAATAAAATAAATAAAATTATTCAGGACACGATAATGATGCAGTATTTACCTCGTTAATGAATGATTTAGATAAATTAGATTATAATGATTAAAAAAATATCCAAAACCAATCCAATTCTTATTGGATGATTTTATATCAAACATGAGTTAAATTATCTTAGTCTTTAATGAGTGTTTGACATTTATAAACCGAACAAAATATATAATAAAATGATATTTTTAAACATTCTTAAAGAGTCCCTCGTCCCCCAAATAATAATCCCTCATCTCTATCTCATTACTGACACATCTCAAGCCCATTGGCTCAACCAGCCTATGCCCAATTAATCTCCCTACATCTCTCTCATCAACCTATAAGGCTTACCTTAGGCATGAGGCACTTCAAGAAATCTTTTTGGTTCAAACTAATGGTAGTTTCTTGATTTAAAGGCAACATGTTCTCTTATATTCATTTGTTTTATTTTCCTTCTCCAACCCCATAACACTTTTTGTTCCTTTATATTATAGAAACCCCAATATCATCAATATACTAGTTTGTTTTTATTGGAATTATTCTAACTGAACTTACACATACCACCATCTAAGATGTAAAGAACATAATGCTTCTATGGACAACAAACTACTGCCTCACGGAATGATGATTGTTCAATTATCTCCAACCGCCTCTCATTGTGGCCATTATGATGGAAATGTACTTACATGTAATGTCAGTCAGATTAAGGAATCTTCCCATTTATTATGATAAAATAAAACTAAATAATTAAAACAAAATATCCCAAAAAACCAATTACATATCATAATAGTCATACCAATCACCACCGCCATGATAGACATCCTCTCTAGTGACAGAATCACATTCCGATCCTTTATATTGTTTTAGAATCATGTAATAGTTCCTGCTAAGGATAAATTTCTCAAAATATATTAACTCATGAGAGGACTGATATATAATATATTTATATTGTCTCTATTTTTCTATATTTTACATTTATTTTATACCTTTATGGTTTCCATTAAGGGTGAAAGCTATAATTTAATTTGAGAAAGTGCAGACTACCTCCCCCTCAAAGTGATATGACTCATTAATGCAATATATGTGGAATGTATAAAGGATAGAGTTAATGAAATGATATATATAATATTATACTGGAATTATAATATACCGATTTATCAATGATTTTTCAATCCATTGAAATTGAAATAGAAATGAAAGTAGCGTTCATATGTACGTATGGCTTACCATCTCCATGAACGATTAATTTCATTTCTTACATCAAAATTTTATCTACTATTATATATAAATACATATATATATATATAATATATCTATGATATATATGATGTCTCTAAAATTAATAACATTCTATGGATAATATAATTTCAACCACATGGATAATTTATAATAATAACAAGTTCATTTTTAACTCATGTTCTGAACATCGGCAAAATGTCCGATAAGATCAAAAATAATTAAATAATTGTTATAGTAAAGTAATATGTGATATAAAAGGAATAATAAACCTGGAAATTTTTTTTATGAAAATATAAATTAACAAAAGTTTATTATTTAGATGATTAAAGAATGATTGGGTCATGTCGGGCATGAGGTAAGGGACTTCATCTCAATCTCCTTTCATTGTTGTATAATTTGATTTGTACACGAAATTATTTAATATGATATATAATACACCCATTTGACATTTAATTTCATTCAAAGGACATTTTTTTCTAGTAATCGTTTTACTAAACGACAAAAGTAACGTTTTTAATATTTGTGGTGATGATGACCTCTCTGACTCCATAATCATTAGTTGTCTTCCTCAATATGCCTTAATGTTTTTAAAATGAAAAATTAACCACTTATTCTATTTTTGATGGTTTTGGTAATGAAATTGGTTTTTGAAATTGATTTATTATTTCAGTATCTTTAAATTATTAATTTTTTAAATGAAATTTTATTAGTGAAATATTTATATTTTCAACATTTTAAGTGTTATGATTTTATAATGGTACTTTGACATTTGATATGTGGTTACTTGATAAACAATATGAAAATGTTCCTTGATAAACCAGGATGAGTGGTTACTCTAGAACCTCTAATGCATTGGGTATGTAGCTCAACCGTATGTATATTACATTTAATGATATGTGTGGAAGTCAACCATATGACTATTCCATTTAAAAATGATTATGTACCATGTAACCTATATATGTTATGTGTTCTTTATATGGGTTTTATGAAAATATTTTTGTTAAAAAATAATAATAAATGATCATTCATTCAAAGGAGAGTATACTACTTCATAACGGTGAAAAGTATTACTTAGTATAAGGTATTCTTGAATTACTAGTTGTTTTGAAAAAAAAACAGTTTTCCAACAATGTGTGTCCCTAGTTGATCATTTTCAGATCATCCAAATATCATATTTTTAAAAAAAATTCACAGAACATAAGGATGAATTCGTTCAAGGAAAAATAATGGTGTATATCATATGTAACTATATATGACTATTTTTTTTTGTGTTTTTATTTTATGAAAAAAATTGATACTAAGTTGAAGTGTCTACAAGTAATATTAATGTTGTTATGATTATGTTATGACCTAATTTACTATGGTTGTAAACCTAAAAAATCATCAATTTAAATTATTAACATAATTCAATATTATGTTATGTATAAGGATGGGGCCTTATAGTTGGTATCAGAGGCTGGTTTAGACAACTTTAGGATTAAGAATATTGTTAAAATAATGTCCATAAAATAATTTATTGAACAATTAAAATGATATTGAATTTAAAGATTACCATGTTGCTTTGCCTAAGATATTTATATATTATGAATGGTTTTTTGTAGAGGAAACAGATCAGCTTTTTTGGGATGGCATACTGAGGGATATGACCTTCCAAATCATTATCCAGAAACGGATAGAATGATAATTGAACAGTTTTTTTGCAATGATGGATCAGTTGACTCAAGTGATAAATGGTGGTAGTTTAATGATGATATTTTGATTTATTATAAAAGTAAATGGGTCCATGAACGTCTTTTAAGTGTTTTCAAACAATCCATAAAAAACTTTTTGGAAAATTTAGCATGTGTGATTTTTGGTTCCAAAAAAAATCATTTTATGGCCAAGTTGTTTCAAAAAACGGAAATCCTATTGATCTTACTAAACAAATTTGTACAAGAATGGCCAAGAAAAACAAATATAATTGAGAGCCTTAGTTTTATTGGTTTGTATGGTTATTAACAGAGTACTGTTGAAATATTTTCTTGGTTATAAATCCCACTAACTTTGTCAACTTGCAAAGGTGTTCTATTCATTTTGACCGAAGAGAGTGATGGTTGTTTTTAGGTATTTAAAAAAATATGGGTGATTGCCCCAATTTTGGAATTGCCTTACGGAAATAGTGATCTTGTCATCTACAGTGATTCTTCGTTGAAAGGACATGGCTATGCCCTAATGAAAAATTATTAGGTAATTTCTTATGCTTCCAATCAGTTGAAACCTCATGAGTTGAATTACCCTACTAATCATTCAAAATTAGATGATATTGCTTTTCTATTAAAAAAATTTGTACATAATTAGTATGGAGTAATGTGTGAAATATATACTGACCATAGAAGAATGAAGTATATATTCACTCAGAAAGAATAGAACATGAGACAGAGGAGATGGCTAGAATTAATCAAGGACTATGATTTCACGATTCATTACCATCCAAGAAAGGAAAATAAAGTGGATGGTGCTTTGATTGGAAAATGTATTGCAACATTAACCATGCTACATTTGGAACGAATCCTTTGGGTTTTTATTTGATGAATTTTGAAATATTTTTTTTTGGTATAGGAAATTAATCTTTTTTGTTTCTGGTGTAAGTGAAATCACCCCTATCATACATAATTAAGCAAGCACATAATGAAGATTGTGAGTTACAGAAAAAGGTTGATTTGGTTCAGAAGGGTATGTTTCATGAATTTATCATTGATAATGATTGTGTTTTTAGGTTTTGAAATTGATTATGTGTGCCTAGTGATTCACAGTTGAAGGAAGTGTAATTATGTGGAGATCATGGTTCCCTATTTTTAGTTCATCTAAGAAGTACTAAGATATACAATAATATTCAAGAGTATTATCGGTGGGATGAAATGAAAAGAGATATTACTGATTTTACTATGATGTGTTTGACATGTCATCAGGTTAAATCAGAGTGTTAGTTACTTAATGGGATGCTTCAGTATTTATTGGTGCCATAGTGGAAATGGGAAAATATATCCATGGTCATTGTTGTGGGATTACCAAAGACATCTCTAGGTAATAATGCAATCTTAGTTATTATTTACCAATTGACTAAATCTTCTCATTTCAATCCTATTCGACATAAATTGTATCTATATCAACATTCTTAGTTTTATATTAATGAGATAGTCAGGTTTTATAGAGTTCATATCTCCATTGAATTTGTTCGTGATTTGAGGTTTACTTATATCTTTTTGAAATGCCTCTAGAAGTCATTGGGTACTGAATTAAATTTTAGTAAATCATTTCATCATCAATATAATTGGTAGTTATAATGAACAATTTAGGCCTTGGGTGATAAGTTACCTGATTTCACAATGGATTACTAGGGAGTTAGGACCAACATCATTCTTTGGTTGAGATTTATTATAATAATAGTTTCATTCCAATATACAGATTGCTTAATTTGAGGCTTTATATGGGATGCGGTGTTAAGCTCCAGAATTTTGGGATAAAGTAGGTGAAAGGAAGTTGATGGTACCATAACTGGTTAAAGAGATGGCAGAAAATGTTCTGTTTATACAGAAGCACATGAGAACAGCTAAGAGAAGGAAGAAAAGTTATGTAGATTACCAGAAGAAGGATCATTCATTTGATGTAGGTGATCATTTCATTCTCAATGTTTCTCCATTAACAATTGTGATGTATTTCGGTAAGAAGGGATTGTTGAGTCTGAGGATCATTTAACCTAGTGAAATTATGGAGAATGTTTCATTAATTTCCTATAGAGTTGATTTACCTCTATGTTTATCCCTGTTAAAAAAACATTTTTCATGATTCAATATTGAGAATGCATATTCCAGTTTCATCTCATGTTTATATCCTAGAGTTAGTTCAGTTGGAAGAAAATACCTCTTATGAGGAACATCGAGTCCAGATTCATGACTGAAGAGAGCTAGTGTTTCAAAATAAGCTAATTAATCAAGTAAAGGTTTTGTGGAAAAAACATAAGGTCGAATAGGCAATGTGGGAATCTGAAAATTCTATGAGGGATAAATATCCTCACCTATTTTATAAGTGAAAAAATTGTGGGGTCCCAATTTCCAAAACGGGAAGGATGTAACATCCCATGTAAATAAAGAGTAATAAATTTACATAATTATTAATAGCTGTGAATTAAATATTAATTTTAATTTAAAGTGGATTTTATGTTTGATGGAATTCCCAACACACAACAATGGTTTTCTTTGAAATATTATGTTACAAACAATGCTGAGTCACACTAAAAAATAATATAATAATTATATTTTAAATGATAGTTAACACCTAGATTTTGTATATGTGGGAATGAACATAAGTAACTAAAACATGATTAAACACGATTTTTAAATGTTTTTTCATTAATCCAGTAAAATTTGTAGGCCTAAAATGTGAATGAATCTATTTTTAATCACAGAATGTCTAATATTCTTTAAAAGGACTAATTACCACCTTTTGATGGAGAACCCTTGTCAAATATAATTTTTCTAACATTTATATGCTCAATTTCACAAAATAAAATTATTCTTTAGAATCGGTACATCCAAATTTACTTTAAGTAATTTTTTGTTATTTTTCTGAAAAAATTCATTTTTTAAGGAATAGTGAAAAATATTGTATTTTTATTCAAAAGACCATTTTAATCTAATTTTTTTACATGGTTATATTCTAATTTTAAATGGTTTTATTGTGTAGTTAGATTATATTGTTACTATTTAATAAAATTTTGGTTATTGGATATAATTTCAGATTGAAATTGGACATAAACAAGTTTTAATCTATAGATAGTTATTGTTTCTTAAAAATACGCTTTTGTTTTGAAAATTGGAATTAATTTTAAATTAATTAATCAAATTTTTTTTTGAATTTGGTAAAATAATTATCATTTCTGAATTTGGAATATCAAATATATCTTAGAATTCATATTTGGTATTTTTCTGAAAAATATAAATTTTTTAGGAATAGTGAAAACACTGAGTAGTTGTTAAAAAATGTCTTCTTCATTTAAATGAAATTTTACTGCTTCTATGAACTGAATTTTAATAATCCGACATACATGGTTGTTATTAGTACATAAAATTTAGTCTAATAAGATGAAAATAATTTTTTAAAAATTTTAACTTTTGACTTTCATTTACTAAAGTTAAATGTAAAAAGGGTAATTCAAGGGAATATATAATATTATATTAATATTAAATCACCCTAACATGTATCCTAGTCCAATTGGATGATACACTTCCAATCATGTAAATCATTGTTTTGATTTTGGGACCCCATTGAGCAGCATTAGATTGATAATGGCACTTAATATTAATTAATGTAATGTATTGACAAAAATGATATAAATATATATATTTTAGTAAATCAATTATAACATGGTGTAATATACGTTATATCTTATACTATAAATATTAATTATAAAGATAAAACAATTTCCTACATCATGGTAGTTTTTTTATAATTTTTAGACTTCAAAAAATAAAATTATATTTGTCACAATAATGATGCAATGTTTACCTCATTAATGAATGATTTAAATAAACAAGATTCAAAAAAAATTAAAAAAATAACCCAAACCTATCCAATTATTATTGGATGATTTTATTTTGAAAATGTGTCTTATAATATTCTCATTTAATGAGTTTCTGACCTTTAGAAACTGAAAATAATTATATAATGAAATAATCGTTTTAAACATTTCTAAATAGCCCCTCCCCCCTTATAAAAATCCCTCACCTCTAACTCAAAAGTCACACCTCTCAAGCCCCTTGTCTTAACCATCCTATTCGAAATTAAATCCAATACATCACTAAATTACCCTTATAATACTTAGATTAGGTATTAGGCACTTCAAGATATCTTTTTGGTTCAATCAAAAGTGAGATACCTGATTCAAAGGTAACATTTTCTCTTAAGTTATTTTGTTTTATTTTTTTTCTCCAACACCCAAACCTATTTTTATAATTTTATTTTATTGAAACCACAATATCTTCAATATTCTTGGTTGTTTTTGTATAATAATTATATGTACAATTTCACACACCTCCGTCTAATAGATAAAGAAAATATTTCTTCTCTAGACTACGAACTACTACCTTACGAAATAATGATTGTTCAATTAACTCCAACTGCCTCTCGTGGTGTTCATTATGATGGAAAATTATTTATTTGTCATATATATATATATATTATATAAGATTTAATATGTTTAATTTATATCATAAAATTTTGGTTTCCATTATGGGTAAACGTGATAATTTATTATAGGATGTGAGGACTACCACCCCCTCAAAGTGATATGACTCGTTAATGCAATAGATGGGACATATAAGGGATAGAGTTAATGAATATATATATATATATATATATTATTTTATACTATATTTATAATATTTATATTTATAATTTATTTTCAATTTCATTAAATATGAAATAGAAATGAATGTAGTGTCATTGCGTATGTACGACTTAGCGTCTACATGAATGGTGGATTTCATTTCTAACTCCAAATGTTTTGTAATTTTATAAATACATATATAATAGGTATATTTGATATATAAGATATCTAAATCATTAATATCATTTTGGATATTATGTAATTTCAACCACATGGTCAATTTATAATTGTAACAATAACATTTTTAACTAATGTTCCGAACTTTGGAAAAATGTCTGATATGAACTCAAATAATTAACTAATTTTTATAGCAAGGCAATAAGTGATATAAAAAGAATAATAAACATGAAAAATGTTCTTATGAATATAGAAATTAACTTATGTTTATTATTCAGGAGATTATAGAGGGAACGTGTATTTTAGGACACAAAGTAAGGGACTTCGTCTCAATCGTCATTCATTAAGGCATACATTGATTTATACACAACCTTATTTTATATGATATATAATAAACCCCTTTATCATTTAATTTCATTAAAAGGTAATATTTTTCATATGATGAGTTTTACTAAATGTCAAAAGGAATGTTTTTAACATTTGGGGTGACAATTTCCTCTTCGACACCGTAATCTTTAGTTGGCTTCCACTATAAGGTTTTATATTTTTAAAATGAAAAAAACCCCTTATTCTGTTTTTGGGTGTTCTAATATTGAAAATGTTTTTTGAAAATTATTTATTATTTTAGGATCATTGAATGATTTATTTTACAATGAAATTTTATTAGTGTAATATTTATATTTGTAATAATTTATCTATTTTGATTTTATAATGGTACATGGAAATTGGTCGAGTGGATTCATGATAAACCACATGACGGGTGGTGCTGTGATAAACCAGGATGGTTGTTATGTTATAACCTCCAATTAATTAGGTATGGATGTCAGCCGTATGGCTATTCCATTTAGTGATATGCGTGGAAGTCGGCTGTATAGTTATTCTATTTATGTATGTTTACGTCCAAAGTTAACTATGTATGTTATTTGTGCTCTCTATTGGATTTATTGTAATATTTTTCTTTCAAAATAGTTAGTAATGATATTTTATTCATTGAAGATTATTTACATATTCCTAAAGGTGAAAATTATTACTTATGATAATGTATTCAAGGTTTACATGTTTTGAAAAACTAAAAATTTTAGTCTTTTGTGTATCCCTTACTGAGCTTTTGGTGCTCATCCCAAGTATCATTTTTTGAAATATTTTTCAAAGGACATAATGATGAATATGGGTATGGATGGGATCAATGAAAAGTAATGTTGCCAAAAATATGGAAAGAGAGAATACTTTTTTTAGTGTTTTTATTTTATAAAAAATGGATACGGATAAGAAGTGTCTACATGTAATATTAAAGTTGTTATGATTATTTAATGATCTAATTCTATAAATCTCTAAACCCGAAATGATCCTCAATGATAATTATTAACATAATTCAAGATTATGTAATGTTTAACGTAGGGGCCTTATAATTATTTATTTAAAATAATAAATTCTAAATATTTGATAAATTTATATTTCTTTATCATGATTTCATCCATCATTTTTACGTTCACAATATTTTATTTAAAATGAGTATCCAAAATTTTATTTTTTTCATAAAGTACATAAATGAACATTAAAGGTATTGTAATATCAATAAAATAGAATCAAGCCTTTCCTTATGTCTTTATATATTTTATAAAACCCATGTGTTCAAATAAAGATTCAAAATATAATAAATTAATCTCAAAACCACAATTGTAGTAAAACTACCACATTATTATTATTAATTTTTTGAAATATTTAACAAACAGCAATGACACATTTACTAGGACATTGTTTAATCCATAGGTAATCACAACACCCTTCTCATTATTCAGTCATGGGCTCATACCCCATGTTCTTTCATGATGAAATGGTTTTTTCCCATTATGAGAGTTTTAATTCTTCATAATTATATTAATATAATTTTCATAATATTCCAAAAATAATATATTATGTAATACCTTGAAAAAATATTAATCATTAAGTAACCATTTTAATAAGATATTCAATATAATCATTTTTTAATTGGACTGATAATCTTATTTTACAATTTTTGAATTTGTCATTAATTATAATATTAACCCAAAAGATTATCAATACCATTAAAGCTAGGTCTAAAAAAAGTAAATTAATAATTCATCAAATAACCTTTTTATAAAATAATTAACTAAACCATTTTTTTTATTTCAATACATTTCTTCCAAAAATTCATTAATCATGGTATAATCCTAACACATAAAACCCAATAATTGTTTTCAATACCTTGATCTTATGATATATCCGAAACTCTTAAACCAAATATGGTATTCATAACTCTTAGATTAATGATTAATTTTATTATTCCACAATATTACATAATCATTTGATGTTTCATAATTCTATTAAAATAATTCCATAACTAAAAATAAATCTTGAATAAAATTATTTAATCTCAATACATCGAGTCGTATTCTATTTTATTACAATATAAGTCGTTCTTTGGTCTATGTTTTATCCTTTTGAATTTTAAATTTAACTGAATAATTCATTGGTCCTTCCAATTTAAGATAAAAAAATATAAATGGATCCCTTGCATGAGATATATTTCCTTTTATTGTATTCTTAATTTTTCCATAGTAAAAGAGTACTTCTTGAACTTCTTTTATTCATAGATAATCAAAATTTCATTTACATTGAGAAAAATTATTTTCAATCTAGGACAATGGATATTGAGTCTAAGACATTCATTATCAATATATATTCAAATTAAAAATATTATTTTGGTCAATAAAATGTTAATTATCCTAACCATATCGCTTAGGATCCTCACAATATGTGTTATGTATGTCCTGTTGTAAGGCTCTTGGTGATGATTGGGTTAATCCCAATTCATGCCTTTTGGAGTTATTACCCAAAGGTATATTTTTTTACAAACATGTATAACTATAGTATCTAAATAGGGATTTAATTTTATTAAGGAAAATATGAACTTCCTTACTAAATCATTAGGATTTTCTTGTATAAATCTAAAAAATTTACCATATTATTATGTTCCCAAATCTATTCCTTAAATAAATTTTTACCTATAATTTATACGAAATATAAAAAAATAAAAACTCTATCGACCCTGACCCCAATGTTATAGCGAAAATTTTATACTTTATTATATTTCAAAAGACAAATAAATAAAATCCCAAAGGGGTAAATAGTTTTGTAACAGTTGTAATCTAGATAAAAATATGATTCCAATATTAAATTTTAATACCAAAATTACAATATAATTTTATTATAGTAGAATTGTTCTATCTATAATATCATTCTACATCAATCACATTGAAATTCATGGATTCTGAGAAATGAAAAAAATAATGATGAGATCAAATGATTATAAAGTGTTAATTATAGTGGATAATATCAATAATCAAAATGAATTATCAACAGGGGAAGGTAAATAACTGAAAAAAATTCACATAAAAAGTTAATAATTCATAATAATTATGTCATGGTAAATTACTAAAAACATATTCAGTTTAAATAATTGGATAATAAATAACCACTGTTAAATGATAAATGGGTGAAAACACATTTCATTTAATATATTAAGATGAAAATGATCTACATTCAACGATAATACCAAATTTAAAATATCATTGATAATTATTAGATAAATATAAATTGTGGAAATATTAAATTATTGAATTCCATGATCTAAGTAATCATGATACCATTACATTCATGAAATTTTAGAAGATAATGTATTATAAATGTAGAAACTCATTTAATTAAATCATAAATTGAATGTATCATGATAACTACTAATATATTTAGTGGATATATAATACTTTTCCAAAGCAATAAGTGTATAGAAAAATATTTATTCCAATCATGAAAAATTGAATCCTTTTATAAAAAATATTTCTTAATATTAGATATCTGTAATGAGTGTAGAATAAAAATTTATCAAAATTTACCCACTCATTCAAATAACTATAAATTTAAAGCACCATATATAGAAATGTGACATGGTTTAACAAAAAATCAATTACATGTTAAATTAGATAGATATTTTGGGGGAATTTATTTTCAAATTATCACATGAAATTTAAAATTTCATCTGGATGTAAATAAATATATTATAAAACAAGGATGTGAATGTCAATATTCTGTTTTCTAGAAATAATCATAAACTTTCTATAAGTTAAAAAATGATCTTATTAATATATTTCATGTAGTGTAAAAATAAATTCCTTCTATCATGGATGAATATAAATACCTTAAAAATATATTTAAAATTGTTGTTGATAAATAATTAGTGTACACATTGAAATCAAATTGTATTCATTTCATTTGAAAATATTTTTTAAATATAAATAATTAGAAATATCCTTATAAAAATGAATAATTAGATTAAAATAAATAATATTCATGATGGTGTTTAATACCATAGATTTCATTAAATTTAAAATTAATATTCTGTACCGAGTTGAAAAATATTTAAAGGTTTTTTATTCAGAAACTGATAAGATGATTCCATTACTATTTTGGTAAAATAACAAAAAGGTCTTATTTTTAGAATAAGAAAATATTCCTATAAGTAAAATAATAGAGAATTAAATGGTGAGAATAACATTAATAAATAATTTTTTTTGGGATAAAAAATTTGAAAACATTTTTAGAGAATATAGTTTTGGAAGAAAACAGAATACCAAGCGAGGAGGGAAATGGGGATGGATTTTTAATAAAAAAATACAAAATTATTTTAGTACCAAATATTTGTAAAATAGTAATATGAAATTAAAATATCTTAATTAACCATATGATAATAAAAATAAATTTTTTTATTGTTAAACATGACAATTATTCACTTTAACGGAAAATCAAGAGTAAAAAATGATGAATAAAATCGGATTTTGAAATTACAATTTATAATGATAAAACAATGAATTAAAAAGTAATAAATGATTTGATCGTGTCTATCAACTAAAATTCCACATAAAACAATTATATGTTATAAATAATCTAATAGTAATTTATTATACACACAATATAATAATAAAATAGTCAATGACGTAGAAGATTATCCAAAGGAACATAACATGGGTTACACAATCCCGTACCTCACACTTCATTATGATCGTTTTGTTACTTTCCCAAATTTAATTTTTTTTAATCCTATAATTACCTTATAAATAAAAAAATTTCAATAAATATAATATTATATATGATAAATTTATAACATCTTCATAGCTGTTCATTATGAATCATTCATCACTTTCATATTTTCGTGTGTCAATTTCATTCTCATAAATGTATCATGATGATAGATATTGTTCTTGAAAATATTATATAGTTATATAAAATCATGAATTTTAATAATAAAATTATTATAATAATTATAAATATACATTACTATAAAAACCAATTAAAAATGATCTTTATAAAGAATGATATATGTTATTATGGTAATGATGGTTGGCCATAGTTACACATTTTTAAAATTTCCATATATCATTGATCATTATTGAAGGAGATAAATAATATTTTATCCTTATAAAATGATCAATATTAAATTAATAACATATTATATAAAATATATTTCATCCATGTGGTGTGGTGTTGAAAATAGTTTAACATCACTTTGTGAGGTTGGGAATCCACTTGTACAAAAAACAATGTTATCATCATTACATTTGCAAAAAAAGAAGATACATAAAAAGATATATTCTTTATTTAAATAATGATAACATTTTCATTAATTTTATTATTATTTAGTTTATATCACTAAAATTCATTAACATTGTATTTATCACATTTAATTTATATCATTACTGAAATGTGATTTATTTTGCTTCAAAAGGCGGTAGTCCTCCTTATACATGAGCGACATTGTCTTATCTATTATGTAATGAAGGATTAAAAGATATATATCATATAGTGTCAAAATAAGTAAAATATGTTTTAAATATCACATATATAAATATATTATATATCTATCATCATACCCAACCTTGAGAGGAGGAAATGAAAATAAAAGAATGACATTAATTCGCGAGTCAGTAGTCTATCACACACACGAACGATAACTTCACAACCAATTTATTGATAATGTATTTTTTAGGTCATGATAATTTTATTAAAAAATCATAGTATATGGAAGTTATTAATGATTTTATATCATAGTTTTTAAGAAAAATTTAACGAGGAAGAAAAATAAATAATATAATGATGCTTTTTGAGGAAAATTACATCTTCAATGGGTATTCACTAATGGTTTTCAAAAATTACATCCGAGGTTTTATATCCACCAATCATTTGTCTCCAAGGATAATATTATAGATTTTATGAAGTGATTTTGGAAGGGAATTAATTAACTTATGTTGTTTTATTGTGTGAATAATAGTTGAGCGTGTGAGGCCTTTTATAAGTGGAGGGGAGGACATACATGGTATATTTGAATAGAATTGAGTAATCAAGCATTTTTAATATATCAAAATAGTATCAAATCATTCATTTTATAACATTAGATGAATAATGGTATATATATTTAAATAAATCAGTTTTTATTATATATTATAGGTAATTTCTACCCTTATATGTTAAGTTTGACCCCTGATAAACAGTTTTTGAACACAATAAAGGTAATTAATTTTTTACAACATTAATAATTTATTTATAAAAAATAATATTTTTAACAAATTATAAATTATGAATTATTATAAATAAAAATATGGAATCCATTTTTTAATGTTAAATATTCAGATGTGGTGAAATTTAATTTATTATTTATCATATGTACATGGCTATAAATCGTGACTTTAAAGTGAAAATTTTGAAATGTTTACAAAGTACTTATATATATATTAAAAATAAAAATTATTAAAATGAAATAAATTGGAATAAAAGAAATATAATTAAATATAATTTTATATGAACCCCAATTAATTATATAAATTTAAATTAAAAAATATTTAAACGTGAATGCATCATTCAATCAAAATATAGTATTTATTATTATTCATCAAAAATGAAACAAGTCAAGAAAATACCAAACATATAACATATGAAAATTATGGAATTTAGATATCATAAATTAAGAATTTGTTTTCATAAAAATTTATTATTACTGTAAAAATCCAATTTTTAAATAATTTTGGAATTAATAACTAAACAAACTTTTAGAGAAATAATTTTTCTCAGATAATATTTCATTTTAATTTAAAGGATAGTAATTTTCTTACTAATAAATATATTAGTAATAAATTTGTGTAATATATATATTTTCATAATAAAATTTATCATCTTCATAATCTTCAATTTAACATCAACGAAATTGAAATTATATTAAATAATAATATTTTAATAATAAATTGTTCTTATTTATAACATGGTTTTTCATGTAATGTAAGAAATTGAAGAAACGCATTGTTTCATAATACACATTATAAAAATATTTTTTAGTATAATTCATTTTATTTTTTATATTTTTTATATTTTAAAATATATATATCATAATGTCTTTTTGTTATATTTCCTTCGAAATCTTCTATTATGCATTATATATGCTATCAATTAAAATTCCATTATTTAAAAAAAAAATCGTTATTAAATTCATATGACACACATACTAGTTAATTATAAACCACTTTTATAATAAATTCTAAAATTATAACAATAATTACACATACTTATTTCAGTTTTTATAATCCATTATTATCTATTGGTTCATGTTTTTCAGGGTGAATCTCTATTTAAGACAATGATCCAGATCCCACTCTAACATGGACAGATATCCGTGTACATTATTTTTAATTGCGTAATGAACAAATCATTTGGCATTAATTATTTGGTTTTCCCACATTTTTAATTTAGTTGTTCTTAATCACTTAATCATAAGTTTTCATTATCTAGATCAACATCATTTAAACCATTACTTGTAAACCATAACCCCATTCAAATATCCCAGTGAATCCTTGTTGTCTAGAAGGAATGCCTTATACATACCTAATCATATGGGGTTTAATTTGCAGATGGGGTCCCCATATAATGTATCTATGATGTCTGATTTTTCAAACCCTATATTCCATCATGGTTTTAAAAATCTTTTAGTGTTCCCAAGAATTTAATATTACTTCTTTCAAAAGGGAATTTGTTGAGAAACAACCAATTATCCAACCATAATTCTAGATAAAGATTATGTAAACTGACATTGTATCCCTGATAACTCTACTAACATATAATGTTGCAATCATCCAAAAAATGGAGTAAACATAATCATTATTCAGATAATTTTGTGACATGAATATATTTTGTCCACTTAAAATGAAAATTTATTATTAATGGAATGTTTTATGACATTTTAAATTCATTACAGGGAGAAAAAAAGCCAATATATCTAGATTATAAGGAACTCAATTCATTATATGGTCAGAAAAGTTGACATCCATTATTAAATACTTATAGGTATTGTAATACACGTATTTTACAATCAAGATATATTTTTAGTTTCCTATTAAATATTTCCTCTATATGTGTGATTTTTTAGTAAATAAAAAGATATTTTAATATAATAACCCATATGTTAAGACTACAGAGTGAGTCAAACAATAGATGGCTCAGTAGACTACTAAGGAATCAAAATTATAGGCAATGGTTTCTTCCATTAGCATGAAATTAATTTTATATGAATCAATATTTTTGAAAATGAGGGATCAAATATTAAATGAGATGAATTAGTTTGAGGCCATGAAGGGAAAAAAAGTATTGAATTATCATTTAGATGAGATTTTTCACCTAGCTAAGGCAATGGAATTGAAGCAAGGAAAACGTCACCAATAGATAGAAACTTTTCAAAAATAATTATTCTTCCTATGAATCATCAACGTTAATTTTCTATAATATCTATTTTTATTGGCTTCTATTTGTGCATGATGTGGGTTGGATAACCTGATCTAGATCTCTCTATGATCAATTGAAAACATTTATCCTTAAGTTATTTTTATAGTTACACAATCATTACATACAAAAAATAACATTATTTTATATTATTATTTATTAAATATAATTATGATACATAGAATAACCATAAAGGGTTAATTTATTTAGAAAAAATGATACATAAAAAACTATTACAAAAAATATATAAATCTTCCCTATAATAGTTCATCAAAGCTAGTAACTTTTTTAGACATATTTTATTTAAAATAATTTCATCTTATTACATGGAAAAATAAACATAATAAACTGAAATATCATCTTCTTTATAATAATATATAATGGATACCACAAAAATTAACTCTCATGTTCTTGGGAAAACCTCTACGTACCCTTTTTATGGATTGGGATAATCTATCATGTACATAAATTTTTTTGGTATCACATCTCATGTACAATTTGATCTTATATATCATTAATATTTAACCAATTAATTGTATTAATATATATTAACAACACATAAAATAATAATTATCCAATCATATATATTGAAAAATATGATAAAAACCATTATAATTATATCCAATATTTACAAGTGGAAAAGAAAATACATTCCATCAATATTAAAAAATAATAATCATGAACCATCAAATATAGCAATAAAAACTATAACATTTTAAAATACTCTAAGAAATTTTTATTAAATATAAAAGGATTTTATATATTTTAATATAATTAAATTTCGTCATTAGAATTTATTGATGATAATAGAATTTTCTTTTTGAAATAACAAAAATAAAATCAAAATATTATTAAAAAAAGATAAAAATATATATTTTTTAAATGATTCATTGAAGCATGTAATATTTGTTTTCACTATATAATATTTCATGATTGTGGGAAAATTATTAGATATGGTGTTTTATAAATAAATTCCTCTTTAATATTATGTAAAAGTAAAAAAGTACCTTCTTTATAAAATGACAACATGATATTAATAATTATTAATTTATTTAAATATAAAAATTGGTAAATATGATATTATAATTAAATTGGGAGTTTTAAAAACATTATTAATAACATTTTAATTAAAATATTGGTGTGAAAGGAAAATATTTTCATCAGAACTAAAATTTTTTTATGTTTTCGAAGTAATATTATATCTGCAACTTGGGTAATTAATGAGTGATAAATTTAAAAAACAATTATTTCATAAAAATTACTAGAGGAAAATAAAATGTAAAATATTTTTTGAAGTTAGAAAATATAATTCCATAACCAATAATATAACTAAAAAACAACTATAATAATAATATTATAATTTAAAACCCTTACCATAATCTTGACATGATTCATAAGAACTCAAAAATCATATAAACAAGTAAAATTATTTATAAATATAATCCGTCAACATTTTTTATAACTTTGTTTAAATATTTTCACCTATATTTTTATTTCAACACCCATTTATTAATAATTTTTTATTAATATCATCATTTTGATGTGTTACTTATTTTTTAATATTGGTATTGGTTTAGAATATATGGTACATACACACTGATCATGGTTCCATAATATCATTAATCTAAAAAAATTAAAAAGAATAATATTAATTAATTAATTAATATTTTATTAAAATTATTATAATGTGTTTAGGAGAAATGAATTATATCACATCATGGAGATAGTAGTCTTTACTTACACTAGAGATATGGTTTCCTTTTTATTTTTAAGGAAGAAATTAAATGAAAATAATGAATCCCCTTTGTAGATAATATAGTTAATACTTAATATCTTATATATACACGAAATATATCATAAAAATGATCAATTAATGGTGGTTATTAAAAATAGATCTTATTAATGCATAGAGAAAGTAGTCTATTCCTGCAAGAAAATTATACATTCATTTCCCATTTAGTGCAGAAGAGGAGAAAACTGATTTATCGTCATTGTAGTAACTTATTATTATATAATTTTATTATATTAATAAATTTTTAAATGAAAAAAATGTTTATAGGATAAAAAATATGAAATAAATTTGAAATGGATCGTTTATGATTTATAGATATTCATTAAGAGATTTCCTTAATATTACAATTTGTTCCATGAATGAATTGACATAAAATAAGAATATAAAATCAATGATTAATTGAATGAATATATTGAAGACATTTTATAAAAATTCATTAATATAAAAGGGGTTATTTTTTTATTAATTTATTTGAATGTTTTTCGTTTACAAGTGAGGGGAGAAACAATCATGGAATTTTTGACATGATTTTAACAATATAAAGAATATTCCAGGTTAAATTGGTATCAAATGAAATTTAATTAATATTTAAAAATATAATTTCATAGTATGTTTATCTGATAATAAGTTTATAATTTTAGGATAAATTTGTACATTATTCTCCTTTTTTGACCCCCTCCCAAAATCCCATTTTAACCTTAACCCTCGTGACTGTTTTTAATTTTATTAATTTTTATTATAAAAAGAAATTGTTTT
This sequence comes from Viscum album, assembly GCA_963277665.1. NCBI lineage: Eukaryota > Viridiplantae > Streptophyta > Magnoliopsida > Santalales > Viscaceae > Viscum > Viscum album. The sequence continues at coordinate 180,811,009 of OY728123.1, forward strand.
AATCATAATAATAGAACTTCACTTTTATGATTCAAATTATTAATTAAATTTTACCATATTCAATTTTAATATGAATTACAATTTAATATTATATAAGCACTAATAACATAATTATAATAAGTTCTTATGCGAATTCCTTTATAAGCATAAGATGAATTTACATAAATTCTATTCCACTTAAAAGCAACTAAATGAATTTAAAACATATTTTATTAAATATATAATCTATAAATTTCATTCAAACTAATAAATAATAGGGTTTTATTAATTTATGAACATAAAAATTTTTTTTTCATGAAACCTTTTTAAGTCCAATGTGATTAAAATACAAGAATTTACATAAACCTATACCATGTAAAATGAAGGTTCAATTTAATTTAATTATATTATTTATTTAGAAAGTTTTGTTTTTTAAAATTATTATAATTTCCCTAAGAAAATAGCAATTATTTGATACATTATTTAAAAACTAGATATAATTATATTATAAAAATACTTATTTTTCAATATTCACAAAAATATAATTATATTTTGGAAAATAATATAAATTATCCCTAAAAGAATATTATCATGATTAATTAAAAGTTTATCATCATCTCATTAATAAAAAAATTTAATCTTTTTAAATATCAATTAAAATTTATTTTCCTATAATGAATTAAATGTGATTATTGAAGAAGATATATTTTTTTATATGAAAACAATTTAACTGAAGATTGAGTTAATATATAGTCTACAATTATAATAAAAATATTTAAATTAATTATGCATATTTCTCATAATTATTTTATTATAACACAAACAATAAAATTTAAAAAATATGATATAAATTATTATTAAGTTGTGGTTCATATAAACTCTTGGTTGGTTGAAATTCATGTCCTTAAATTCATCCGTATTATTTTAAATGAAATAAATATAATATATTGTGGTTTTCAAATTTTCACAAATATATATTTTAATATATTGATTATCCACTTCCTTTTTATTTTGGAAATAAATTAAAATAATCTTTTTTCCCTTGTGTATTTTGTTTGTCATGTAAACTTCATTCCCCCAAAAATATAATTTAATAATATCATAAGAATAAATAATATATATTTTCAAGAAAAAATTTATATATAAATTTTGATACATAATTTTAATGGATAAATTTCGTCATGGATCAGAAACAAAGGAGTTATAATGGTTTACAACTAGGTGTTTCTCAATGATGAGTATTATAATAATTTTTTTATCACACTAAAATATTTTTCTTCCATTATAATTTACAAGATTTATACATATGTGTTGATAAATGATTGTTATATACATAATATTCAACACATAAAAATAAATATGGTCTATTCGGATAGTAAAATTTTTACATAGGGGAAGATCTCTGATGAGTATAGGTATAGGTGCCATTAACCTCCATAAGAAATGATCAGTTTAGTTTTCAAAGAGTTCTTCCTAGGTTCATCATAGGGTTACTCTATAAGAATAGGAGTCGACACTATAATGATGATTTAGTACTTTTTAATAAGGTCTTTTCCCTTATGCATGGGGATCATAGATATATTATGACTAATATTAAATAAATGTATACTAGACATAGTCCTAATAAATGTAAAAGTGGGGTGATGTAATTTGTTAAAGGTAACAAATGGGGAATTTAGAATGAGGGTTCCAATGTTAAAGAGGGTTTGAGAACAATGATGTAATATTTCTATGAGTTTCAAAAACATCATATCTAATGATATACCAAGGATGATAATATGATTCGACATTTTCTAATGTAACGAACATAGATAGAATATATTGATTTTTTATGGAATTTATATTTCGAAACACAATATTTTTTTCATTTATTACTTTATAACTATCATTATCCTAATCCCTATATGGAGGAGACCGAGAGAGTTGGGATTAAATATTTACATAGAACTCCATTTTCATGTTTTTGAGCTCACATATTTTTTTATTTTTCAATTTAAGAGTAAAATTGTTATTGACCATAACAGAAATATTTTCGGAATGAAGATATTATACCTTCCCCGTTGTTAATTATTATGAATTTTCATCGTGGATTGTTTTCTGTTTCTTTTATCATGCGGTTTTAAGTCATAAACTTCAAACAATTTACATTATTCTTAAGGTCAAAAACATTTACCCAAAAAGATGTCCAAGAAATAAATATAAAAACATTGGTGAATAAAACATGATGTGAATTGAGACATTGATGTTATGAATGAATGAGACGTCATGAAATAGTGAATGTGGTTTATTTTTATAGTACATTGAAAAAACATATCAAATTATTTAGGTCGAACACCTATGAACACATATTATTAGTATTTAATGTCATATAGTTTTGAATAAAAATGGGGTTTGAGATGTACTAGATTTAAATGGATGTGTGAAACCTGACATGAATGATGATACCATTTCTATTATAAACTATAATATGAATAGGGGTATTCCATTTATTTTCATAATGATTATATTATTAGTCATGTGGTTTTGGGGAAACCGATGAGTAATATTAAAATATTCATATATGATTTTTTATCTCCATAATTTTAAATTGAGTATGAAACATTGGGTGAAATATAGATAGTATAATTGAAGAATGAATGGTCTGGAAATGTGTTTTGTAAATCATAAGTCATGTAATTTAGATAATGGATTGTGTGATGGGTCATGTATAAAGGAGATGAATATTGACCAAATTAAAATATTTTTTCATATAATAGGGTTTCTGGGAATACAACTACTATATGACTTTTTTATTATGTTGTAAATATGACTCTGGAACAAAATCTGTATTGTGGGAACAAATATACTTCCACATGGGAGAATGTATGCATAGCCAAATAGAGATACCCCTTTAAACCAGATAAAATATTTACCAATATATAGAGATTCTTCATGGGGATCCAAACATCATATTAATTTGGTAGGATAAAATATGATAGAAATTTCATGGTGGGTTCTTAAAAAATAAATGTTATAACACTATATGATTAACACACTAACTGGGACAAGAGATATGTCATTTAATTTCTCAAGAATATCCCTAAACAGGTGGGTCCTGTAAGAAAGTATCATATTTTTATAAGGATATATAGTTATCCCCATAAGATCTAATGAAATATTCTATGGAATCATGACAAGCCACCCATTTTAGTCTACCATATTTTGAAGTACAAGAATTATTAATCAACAAGTATCATTATAAACATTTACCATGAAAGCCAATATGATGTAATGTGGTAGTAAGAAAACACATCTATGAGATATAAAAATACATGAAAAACAATTCAATCCATAGTTAATAAATATGACAGGTCTAGATAAGTCCTTATATGACCATCAATAACTATAAAACCATCCTATTATTAAAAATAAGTCAACAATATAAGCTAACATGAATAATATTTTTCTTCCATTTAATAAGATCCTACACAATATCACATACTAAAACCCAAAAGAACAAGTTACATATAAGTAAACATCCTAGTACGTTACCAATGTTGAACATATACAAGTTATAATACCCCAAAACATCAGTTATGTCCATAAAATAAATCTATGTAATAATTAATATTCATTAAAATAAATAGTGTTTTTAAAAAACTCAATTTCTTAATAAAGAATAATTGTTTTTCACAATTGGAGAACATATGATTTGTGGAAGAAAATAGTTTTATAACCATATATGAAAAATAAGTTGACTATATTAGAAAATAACCATGATATATAGAAACATGTGATTAATAAATTAAAATTGAAATAACAAAAAATTAGCCTCTAAATAATGGTAATATATGGTAGAAATTAAACAATATTCCCAATGAAGGAATATTTTGGATTCAAATAGTATATCCCCTACTATAATTAAAAATAGTAATGTGACCTAAAACCTTTAAGGTAAATACAGATAAAAATATAGAAAATTCAATTCGTGACACAACAATGCGAACCAAATGTTCTATTATTTTAAAAAATCCCTTCTAAAAATTATGACCATTTTCAAAAAATACTTTAAAATCAATGTATTTCTTATTTTGGGATTGAAACCCCGTTTAAAAAATCAAAACCATCATTTAAAACAATAACAAAAAAATGGTGTCTATATAACTAATTTCAATGAGAACCAAAAAAATGAATCTCATCTAGAAAACCATTAAAATTACAAATATTTATATTGAATAACTCAAAGGAATATAAATGAAAATATATTAATTCAATAATTAACCCCATGTATCGATACAATAATCTAAAAATCATAAGAAACCAAATTTTCATTGGTAAGAGTTATTAGAATGAAGAACAACATCCTATAAAATACAAAGTACTGGGGAAAACTACAATGATTATCTGATATCAAATCATTGTTATTTGACATGAAATATCATATAACACAAACCACATTAAAACGAAGACTAATTATTCCAAATAGAGAGTGGTATATCACATAAACCTAAAGGAATACAACCCACCTAACATCCAATCAAACACACCATGATATTTCAACTAGAGGGAAAATGCGCTCCAATTAATCAAGGATACATAGGGATCATTGGATATAGAATCACCGTAAAAAAATAGCGAGTTATATGAGTGTTAAATAAAACTCCCAAAACTTGGATGTTTATATATTAAATGTTAGTATTATATTTTAAAATTTTTTATATTCTCGTATAGAATATCATGGCACCAAAAGTTGAATTAGAATGGGAATGTTTTTTTTTTCATTTTAAAATATATTTATATGATGTAAAACAATTATGTCATAGGTGGTTTTACTCCCTAAAGAGCCTCCATGGTTTTTTATCAATCATGTACTAACACCATAATCAATACTTTTTTGAAATAATTATCTCATATATGGAGTACAATATATAGACACCTAAAAACACACAAAACGTCCTAAAATCCCCCAAATCTACTAACAAATTTATAAACAAGCCCCATTAATTAAATCAAATATACTTCCATTAACATTAATTAATTTCACTCAAAAATGATCTCTATCCATTAATTTCCTAAAATGAACATATAAAAATGGATGAAAAAGACTCAATATGTTCCTAAATAAAGGTAATGGGATATTACAAATTCATTCCACCTTTTCTATTTTTTCTTTAATTTTTCAATTATCCGGAAATGTGGAATTTTAAGAGAGTATAGTCATCAATTTATCCCAATATTCCCTTTAAATGGATTTTGACTGATTTTATGTTTTCATTCAATAAATTAATATTTTTTCGTATTTGGATCATTCATGGTTTTAGTTTAAGATCATTAATATTTTAAAAATATGAGTGTTGTTTAAGGATCCAAATCCTTCGATAAAAAAGATAAATTTTATAGACAAAATAAGCCATAAAAACCCCATTTTAATAATAAGATCATTTTCATCACTAACTATATTAGGGGAGGTAAAGATAGTATAATGTGATTTTTCATATACCACGGTGCACACCATTTATGTATATAGTTAGTTGAACATATATAGGGATAATCTATTAGAGAAGGGATTGTAAAAAATAAATATAAATGAAGAACTCTTGATAATGACTATTATCTTAGGATTTAGTTCATATAGTTTTGGGTTATAGTTATTAGAACATAATGTTTCATGTATAACATCATTATAACTTAACAAAATCATTTATATCATAATTCCAGTGGTAAGGGAAATTTTGAACCAATAAAAATGAGATCACAGTAACATTAAAATAATCTTTCTCAATACGTTTTGAGTAATATTACATTATAATAAGGATTGTTGAAAATATAATTTGAGATGAGATGTCTAGCAAGGGAATGTAAAAGACTTAATTCAACAAACAATACAATAAAAATAAAAAATATATTACGAGTCAATGCAGATAGATTAGGTTAATATTTTTTATACTTATATAATAATGGTGAGCATGAAAAAAAATCCCAAATGAGATTCATGATCTATGAAAACCAACAAGAATTATGTAATGTGAGTCCTAATGCATTAAATACTAAATCAATGGGTTGTATATAAATTATGTGAATTAGATTAGGGTGTTTTGGTTTCACTCGGGCATCATATGATAATCAAAGACCATACATAAATTCATTATAAATATAATAAATTAGAAAAAAAATTATCGGATTTCTGACAAGGCTGAATATAAGAGCTCTTGTAATATATACATATCCAATGATAATTGGAATTAATGATCACATTGTACTCAAATGAGTGTACCATTATCAAAGGACCACCAAAAGGAAATTTTATTTTGATGTATCCTATATAGAATTGAATTTTATATTGAATAGGAATCATTTTGGTGATATAAATCAAAATTGAGACAAAGACTTGAGGTCCATGCATCACTTCATAACACATAAAAAAATAGTCAATACCTATACAGTTCTTCAAAGGTGATAGGTCATCACTCTATGAAGTTTAATATAAAATAACCTATCGTTGCTAAAAATACTACACACCTAAAGTGAACATGTTTAAGAAGGGTAAATTTATTTATAGGTTCATGGTTGATAATATGTACGTAATTACATATTTTGAAAGGATGATAATGAAGCCACAAATTCTTCTGGAATGTGTAATTTTATATTATTATTGATCAATTCTCTATGAAGTGCATACACTGATATGAAATTCCTTTAAGAGAAGGGGTATCATAAATAATCTACCTCTAGATGTTTGAAGATCCTTGAATTATGAACCTAATTCCATTTAATTTTTCATCATTATACTAAGACTAGATTAAATACCTTTTAATAAGTTTCATATCAATCTTGTTAATCATTGTTATTCTCCTAGACCAATAAGTTCACATAGGGAATGAGTGATCAGATAAAATATAAATCACTAGAATTCTATATTATATATTTTGAGAGATATTGATTGGGAACAAAAAATAAAATGTGTTTATCATGTTCCAAGAAGGAAACATAATATCGATATGGATTTCTAGAAATTTTAAAACATTTAGAGCGACTAAAATAAATTATTGGTCATAAAATATAATATTCAAACATCAATACATATCTTACAAGAATAGTTGTTAGGTTCCACCTAGTTTATAGTTTGTAAGGGACTTTTTTTTAAAATTAATGTAGGATTGTGAGATTCCGAATTCCTAAATTAGGTACTTCCACCGGATTTGTACATAATGTAAGTGATTGAAGTAATAAAAAGTAGTAAACTCAGTGGTTATTTTTTTCATTATTTGGATAAAATTCAAACAATTTAATTACATGTGACTATGAAGAAATGGGAAATTTTTTCATTAATGATAGAAATAATTTGGGAAATAAATGTGAATTAAGTATCCCATATTAATCAATATATAATGTGTAGAAAATAAATGATGATGGGATATTTTGATTAGTTTAAAGTCATTATGGTGTGCTTAATTTCAAAAACATTAAAAACAAGTAATAATGATGAATTTCGATTTTTTTCAAAATATTATTTTATAGTTTTATGTGGGAAGATTGATTATGATCATGATTCGTTTGCAACTGTTTAATATTTTTTGGGGTCATATATCATGGACCATAAATATACATTTAAATTTTATCATGTGAGGATTCTTTTAGGTAATCATACTGAACTGACCCATACATTTCATATATAATTATTATAGACTCATTGATGAATATTCAATATATAACATAATGATCAATTCCAAAATCATATTGGGTAATTTATTGGAATTATAGACAAAAAAATAACTTATTCGACATTTCATCCCACATAGTTAATCCGAAATAACACCCTTAATAGAAATATTGAACATAAAATAAATTATCATATAATAGTTAAGGGAAATAAAATCAATAATGAGCTCATATTCATTATTTGGGTATTCAAGGGTAATATCAATGACCACATAATCATAACATATGAATTTGGGTATGAGAACATAATCTTAATATTTGAACACCATTCTATTCATTTTATATATAATATTTATGATTCATGGATAAAATAATAGCAGTTCAAAATACCTGAAACATAAAAGAATCAAGGAACATGATACATGACAGCATAATATTTTCCTAAGATATAAGTATGTAGAATACATATAATCGTGTAAAATAATTTCATTATTAAAGAATCGTTAAAATGAAATTTATAATAGATAAGTTTTTCCCACATTCTGTTTTATGCTTAGTCAAGGTCCACAATGAAGTCAATAATTTTGGATAAAGTCCCTTAAAAACTATGTTCACATCACATTATAGTCCTTATTATCTCATAAGATAACTATATTGATCAAATTAATTATAGGGATAAATAAATTTGGTCCCAAAAATACATAATAACTGTTTTTAATATATTTTCCATAGTATAATAAAAATTTCTACATATAATAACATGTCAAAATAAAATATTTTTTATTATTATTTAACAAAAGGATTATATAATAATAATTGAATGTAAAAGAGTATCATAAACATTTTAAAAGGACATAATTAAACCATGGGAAGGTAATAAGATTCATAGAACCATCATTAGTTTATCATCACCATAACGAATCATAAGAATAAATGTAGACTGTAAGATTAGACAATAACATTATTAAATAATATGTATAATAAAAACATTATACCATTGATGAGAAATTCCATTAAATGTTCACTATAATATTTTGTGAGGAATATACCAATTTTAATTTGAAAATAAAAATATTTAATATCTAAATATATCCAAAAATACATCGTAAAACTTTTTTTAAAAAAAATCTCACAAAAATTTGATGGAAGCTTCAAATCATCGAGTGTTATTGATGGTAGGAATATCCATTAATTCCATGTACATTGAATCAATAATCCATTTTTTTTGTAAAATTTATAAACTATTTTGCTTTGAAAATGAAAAAATGTTTCCATTTAAATATTTCATAAAAATTCAAACATGGTTAAAATAATAATTTCAAATATCGTAAGAGTGTAATGAAAACATTATTAAAAACTTGTTTTAAAAACATTGAAATGGAATAGAAATTATTCTTGAATTATGGGGGAAAAAAGTCAATTTCCCTTATTAAAATTCATTCAGGCTATTGATTTTTTAAATTTAAATAAATTTGATAGAAAAACGTAACCCTACAGAAATAATCATAGAAGAATAAACTTAAAGGAATTATTGAGAAAATTGATATAACATTTCATCATCATAAGAATCCTCATAAAAAATTCCATTAAATAATATTTTTATAACCTAACTCATTTATCAAAAGTTACAGTAGCATCGAATGGTCTATAAACGGTAATATAATAAAATTTATTAATTTATTAATTTTATATGAGAATCACGTAAAATCATATAAAATCATGTATTATGCACATATAACATTTCATAAAAAATTTATTAATATATACTAATTAAAATCCTAATTTATGGCATTAAATATATAAATTTTCCTGAGAATTTTTATTTTATATTTCTTGTTTTTATATATTGATCATGTATTTATAATATATATAATATAAATACTGATATATATTACATATAAATTTATTATTTATATCTATATATAATCATCAATAAAATGATACAGAATAAAAAATGAACTAAACAACTCATGGAGATGGTATGATGTATATAAACATTAAATACATTTTCACTATTTGATAGATATAATGTTTGTAAGATAATAATTTATTAAAATTTGAAAATAAACTACTATATAATATATATAATAAAAATATATATTCATTCAATATATTCTTTTTCCTAACCATGCATGTAAAACAATATATTCATATAACTTCGGGGAGGTGGTAATCAATATGTATGGAAATGCGATGTTATCAATATATAACCATTGGAAGGTAATACATTTGGTATGGAATTATAATTTAAAATGTATAATTATATAAAAAGATATCTTATATAATACATTAAACAATCATAATAACCATCTATGATATATGTTGATGGAAAAATAATTTTTTTCAATGTGTAGTTGGTAGTCCACATGTACGCGTGAGCGATAGTTTCACTAATCATTTCATATAAATCAAGGATATTAATGGTAGATACAATATTAAAATAACAATTAGTATAATGAATTTATTAAACAATAGTTTATATAAATGATTATTACGTGGTATAAGAAAAAATAAATTGAATGTGGTCAGGTAAGATGATTACCTATTCTTTGGTAGGCTACATAAAATTTCATATCAAGGATCTTTTTATTGGTCTATATAGAATACTGAACCATGTAATTCATTGATAGGTAAAAATATAGATAATTTCATCGGGTTTCTTTGATCTAGATGGCACAACGTGGTGTATTGAAATGAGAGAAGTTGTTACCATTTATAAGGGATGATAATCACACACTTCGAATTACATAAAATATGTATATATAATTAATGTATTTCCCAAAACAATTACTCAATATAGACAATAACTATAATATAATTGTTCTACATTAAATATATCATTATCCTATTGAAATTGGATATTTTTTGGCTCATTTTAAAATAATTCATTTACTTTATTCCCTTTCATAACCTATTTTAGAAATAAATACAACAAAACATTTTCAAAATTAAATGATTATAATATCAACTATAAGAAAAAAATAAGGATTATAAATTATGAATTGATTCTATTTTAATCCTTTTCCCCATATGTTTCCTATTTTTATATTCTTATTATTTATATATAATTAATAAAATATGTTTTTTTATAATATCGTTAATGTCATTTTAAAAATATATTATTAATTTAATATTTAAAACCAAAATATAATTTCATTATTATAATATAATCATTTCACAAATTCCTAATATATTTATACATTATTAAAATTAATGAATAATTATAAGTCCCCATAATGTATTACTTTTAGTGTTTCAATAAATAATTTACAATATTTGTTTAGGTCTTGCATAAGAACAGTGTTTGTGTTCTGTAAGCATTTAAGGTGTTTCTTACACCACTACAATTTTCTAAAAAAATTACAATGTAAAAAAAATTAATAAATAAATAAACGATTTTTAACTAAATATATCCACTTATAATCCTTATGTAAAAATTTTATGGCTATAAAATTCAATAAATTTATATTTTTAAATTGTCATTACATAAAATAATATATCTATATATATCATTATCAATGGTGAATGTGTATAAAATTAAATATATTTCAAACATTGATGGTCATGGATAAATTTATCCCATAAAATAAAGTTAAATCGTGTGTTTCAATTTTGTCCATTTTACCCTTATCTAGGTGACACATATTTAAAACAATAACTATTCAAAATGAAAAAAACTTAAAAGATATAAATTTATAAAATTTGATAATATTTATTCCAAATAATTAATACATTTTTATGATAAAATTTATATATGTAAAATAAATTCAATTTTTTGTAATTAGAAAAAATTTGATGAAAACATTTTTTCAACTAAATTTCAAGCATAAAATTGAGTTTACTCTTATCATAGGCCTAGATAAATAATACATGAATTTTAAAATATATTATTGATTTTATAATATATAGAACTCATTAATATAATTCAACAATATTGATTAATTTAATTTATTATGTTAGAATCACATTGCATGAATAAGAATCTTTTATTAGAAAAACATTTGTTTTACATTCATATAATATTTATTTTCATATCAAATCAATTGATAACAAATGGGAAATCCAATAAATATGAAAAGTATAATTTTATAACAATTTATCTATCTCTATTCAAACAATTTAATCCAATAATTATGAAATATTATAATGTTAAATAAATTTATTTCAATAATATATATAGTTCATTCAAACAAGTTGTTTAGTATAACGTAATCTAGAAAACAAATATTATGTATTAATAAAGAAAAATATAATCAAATACTTTGGTATTATATTTTATCACAATTAAATTTATATTTCCCATCAAAATTATATCACTCTTATAAATATAAGCGTGTTTATCTATGTTTCATCACATCCTTAGATTCATATGTAGCTTCATTGAATTTCTTATTACTCTAGTGATATTTTCCAGGGTATGTAGTCTTCTTACATAGAATTTTATATCATTGATCTTTGATTTATACTAATTTTACATTATATAAATGATTAGGATCTATTGGTACCACATCAGAGTGCATTACATGTGAATTATTAGTTATATACTTCCAAAAGAGTAGTACATGGAACAAATTCAGAACTAGAGAGATGATTGGTATAACGACCTTGTGATAAGATATCGTCTTTACTCGATCAGGAATCTTGATGGGTATAATACAAAACGGTATTATATTTACCATATTTCAATATTATATAACCTTTTTATATAAATAAATTCAATCGATTAACTTCTCAACTACATTGAATTCCATATTTCACCGACAATAATAAGAATAACATTAACATCGACTCGTAGATTACCAGATGTTATACTAAATTGTTTTAAAATTCATAGAAATATCTATAATTAGTTCATTTTCAAATGGTGTTATTTTTATAACATCTTCTGAGTACATTTAATTTTTACACATCCTTCCATATTGGGTTCATAAGGACCAATCTAAGTTCCCAGGTTAGAAATTATTTCTAATAAGACATGACAAGAAGAAGGTGTTGATCTGATCAAAATTTATATAAATAGAATACGTTCTCCAAATATCATCATGTATTTGAACGGTTCATTCAAACATATCATATGATTTCAGATAATAATAAGTTCAAAAAACAAACTTTATATCCAGATCCTACTAAAGACATCCCTAGAACTTTGAGGTAATACTCATTTCTCTGTCACATTCAATAGAATCTAGTACTCTATGTTTCCTTACCAATCATTTAATGTTCTTTCTAGGATTATTATCAAGGAAAAATTATAAATGATATAAATTATGTGTGATTAAATTATATGGTGATCAGCTATGACCCAAATAGAAATATGTTCTTTAGAAATTTTGGTGAGTCTCCCAACCAGATCTAGGGTGATGTTTTGAAATTGTTATTCTTATATAGTTAATGGTATGAAAACCCCATTGAACTTTTTCATCTCAAAATTATCATGATAACATTTTCAAAAATGATATTAATATTCATTAATATATCTCTTCATTATTACTCACTAGAAATACTCATTTAGATCTTTATAAGTCAATGAACCTCTATGATGAATAGAAAATGATGAAATATAAAGACCTATAATTTCCATGCAATTTTTTTTTCATAAATACATTGGAATTTTACAAGTCCGCAAAAACTGACGGTGCGTAACTCTATGACCCAGTGATCCCATAATCAATTTCTCAATTTTTATTCGGGTATGTTCAGTTAACGTACGAGCGGGATTTTATAACTTTTGAACTGGTTCTTTGAATTGAAATCTGAGGGCATCGTTGAACTCGTAGTGTCGTTAATAACATAAGACTTTCACCTCGATTGAAGTTGTTCGAGAATAAAAGTTTTTTTTTAGTTTTCATGGGAAAAAATAAAAAAATAAAGTGAGAAACAATTTATTTTATTCGAGTCACCATATGTGTGATTAGTGGTAAAAACCACTTCATGGAAATTGGAGGTTGGACCACAACACCTTAACCTCCGATGAGAGGTTATAGTGGTGGGCCCACCCAAAACCAACCTTATCTTCATGTTAATTGTGGTTGGGACCAACCTGGATTTTAACCCCTTGAAACTCCCCATTAATGTGGAGAAACTCTCAAGATCCAAATTAATATAAGGGAGCCTCATCAACTTCCCTTTATTTAATTTGTGACAACATACCCTTAACCTCCACATTATTTTGGTGGAGCCAAGTAATTATTTCATTCTGTTTTAATTATATCCAATAAATTAATAGATACTCTATTCTATTATTGGGCACAACATGAGAAATTGGGTCGATGTTTGGGAATAGAAGAGCATGGGAGGATTACAATTCTCCCATCGATGAATGAAGATCCAAGGACATGTTCTTCCAATGATGAAAGTCGGTGATGATCCTTCTACAACATCTTCCCCAGACACTAACTGATGTGGAGCATCTTCCACAGCCGACGCACCATGGGATTGGAAGCATGTGGCAGACGAAACGAATGAATAACTCCTTCATCATCTTCCCATGACTTCAACATCGCCGACTGACAATCCAATGTAGGGGTTCAAACATTGTTTGGTTCTTCATTTTTTGTTTTTTATTGTGGTTTAGAATTCTAAGCCTTTCGATATCACCCTATTGCAGAGGGTGTGGTCCGAACAAACATGGACCGAATCCTCCACCTTCTTTTGTGGAATTTGATACTAAATGTGGAATAAGTTCGGGATGGTCCTTACTCATCAAATATGGTTTCGGATTGAAGGAAACATCATGAGGGGTGTGCAACAACTTCCAGCATGAAAACCGGGCCACCAAAACTTGTCCAGTGATCTGTGAAAAGTTGAAAAATGAATGGCATAACAATTGACATCGCTTGGACAACGGCGGCACAACCGCACCGCCGGAGGAGAAACCCGGAGCCAATAGGCCGCGGAGGTCCAGCGGTGGCTGATGCAGGCCTGGATGCAAAGGAAACCTATGGCATGAGCTTCCGGGTCGCTGAATAAGGTACGAAACAGCCGCGCTGCACGGTGGAGCACAATGGGGGTCGCGGCCCCTGGACATGGTGGTGCAACGGCGGCGGTCGCAAGGTCAGTGCAATGAAGACAGGCTTCCAGAGCCACCAGGTCACCAGAGGAGGCACGATACATCTACTCCGTGTGGGAGGTGTCTGGCCGCTCTACCAACTGGGAGGATCGGGACCCACTGTTGGGTCACACATGATGCATACTGGCGCCACGTGGTGCTGGTCTGTCTACCACCCAAATGACATAGTTTTTCGGGATTCCTAGGGGGCGGCCTCCCCCTTGGACGCGGCTAGGGAAGACACCACTGGCCTCCAGCCACGCGGGCTGTCGGGCCGCACCTATCGCGAGCCATTGGGCCCCATCCCACTGGTCGGGCCACCCCTATAAGCCAAGCCACCCTCTCGGTATGGGCTATCCTCGCAGACTGGGTCAGACTTACAGACCTGTTTGACCTCTTTCCACTCGTTTCCCCATAACATGAGATATGGTTATCTGATTGATGAACCATATTCGGTGACAGAAACCTTATAAGGAGAAAATTCTTTTGGAATACCTCAATCTAGGTATGAACATAGATTGCATATGGCCGGGTTTGGTTGAACGTAAATCCAACAGGGCCCTAAGAACGAAAATGCCAATAACTCTGAGAATAGGCGTCTGATTGATGCATCATCTATCTCATTGAGTTTCTTACGGAGATATGGATCTTTTGGATACATAAAATTTAAATTTCAAGGATGATAATGTATCGAAACTTGGCTTGAGAATAAGACCCTCCCAGAATGAAGCGTGCTTCTTGCGGAACCCTGTGGATGGTTATGCACTGATGACTGTTCCTGGATCATGTATAGGTTCGACAACACTGAATACTATTCTTGGATCCTATGTAGTTTCAATAGCACTGACGAATATTCCTAGATCTTGTGTGGGTTCGACAGTTCGGGCTGCTTTTCCAAGATCCTGTGTGGGTTCAACATCTCTATCTATGGTTCCTCTATTCTGTGTGGGTTTGACAGTTCCGGCTGATGTTCCTGGATCTTGTGTGAGTTCGATAGCACTGAAAAATGTTTTTGGATCCTATGTGGGTTCTACAATTCTAATGTGTATTCCTGGATACTTTGTGGCTTCGACAGAATATATGATTTAGTGATTACATCTATTCATCACTAACCCTCTACAAATGTTGAATACCCGTGTGAGCTGAGTCAGCGAATTTTGTGTTTTTCTCATGGATGAAATGTGATACATGATAACGTAGTTATATGTATGGGGATATACCTATGTAATGGCTATCCGTTTATTTCATACTCTTTGGTTTATCCAGGTGGATTTTGAGATTCCTTGAGGGTCTCGGGGTCCCTACTGAGTATCGTTGTTCTCACCCTTGCACAGGCTATTCCCGCACCTCATTGTGTTGGAAAGAGATGACAGACAACAATAACCGAGGCTAACTGTATGAGGATTGGATGGAACCCAGAGGTGGACCTCACGAAGAGTCGGTACCTGGAGAAGACCAATAGGTGTGTAGAGCGGAAGAGGATATTTGTACCTACCGTTCAGGAAATAAATATGGTGGATGATCCTGAGACTACTCTTTACCTATCATCTATTTTTATCCATTTCAGTTGTACTTGTACTTTATATTTGGGCTTTCATTTCTGGCCCCTTTACATTTTAGCACTCACATGTTATAAATTTTTACGTAGTGTTTTTTCACCTCAATCTATGTTGTGTTTGTTTTCATGTTTTAAAGGTAATTCCTTCCCAGTTTAGGGATTTATGCGATTGGTGCTAGTCTCCAGCCCATGGCCTACGGAAGCTGGTTTTGGGGTATTCACGGCACAGGTCTCGGGGGACTGGTTGTGAAAAATTGGTATCAGAGGAGTTTGTTCTTCTGTAGAATAAAAGACTTTGATCTTTTCTGGGAAGCAATAATGCAAATGGTACATAGTGTGGTTTTAATTTCTAGGAGTCAAGTGTTGATGCAGCGACCAACATATCCATACACTAGGACCATGGCGTCATATTTTAGACATAGTGCACGAAAACACTGATTACGTGTGTGTTTTGAAGTGTTTTTTTAGGGATCTCATTGAGTTAGTTTACCAGGTAGAACTTATTGACCGTCGCGCACCAGTTAATTTCAGGATGTCCCCACATAGACTTCCAGCTAGGGTTCTATGTATTATACGAGATTGCAGTCCACCGAGTGAAGAGGCCTCGGTGTAGGGCCCCAATATAGTGGAGGAACCTGCGGTACCACTACCCGTTGGGCCACCGATGCCACTAGACCTAGTAGCAGAGATTGCATGACGTATGTACGTGTTTCATGAGTTCTAGCACCCGGGGCCGCCCAGGTACAATGGGGAGACGAACCCATATTCGACTGAGGATTGGCTGGTGGCACTGGTTAAAGTATTCAGACTGGTAGGGACACTAGATGAACTTATGGTGATCATTGTTATGTGTCTCCTTCAGGCAGAAACAGGTATGTGGTGGAGCCTGATGCTCCTGGTGCATGATGAGGTGACACATCACTGAGCTAACTTCTATTGCCTGTTACGGGTAGAGTTTTTCCCACCCACCCTACATGCAGAGTGGATACAACAACTACTACATCTAAATTAGGGTAGAATGATAATAGCTCACTACTCAGTGAGGTTCACAGACCTCTCATGCTACTCCACATATATGGTATTAGACACATTCTTTAGAGCTCAGACCTTCAAGTAGGGGCTCATGCGAGATATCAAGTCTTCAATGATCTCCCTCAGCATCCCGGCGTAGATAGGGTTGTTGGAGAGAGCCCTCAAAATGGTGAGTTTCCTTGAAGAGCAGTCACCAGTAGCAAGACCCACCTTGGGCGTCATGTAGTAAAGTCTTCTATAGAAGGCATTATATAGATATCGCAGAGGTCCAAATAGACCAGACAATCCGGTGGATGACCTCAGGACATGGGATTAGTTGTGCAAGGAACATGAGATAGATCCAGTCATTCGAGGGTCAAGAAGTGTTTGACATATGGTGGGTAGGGTCACATGGCTCGTGAATGTCCGACCCTCCATTTGGATGATCATCCGACAGTTGAGGGACCTCCCAAAATGATGCAAATGTTCGATCTAAGCAATTTTCAGGGCACATGTGGACATGGCAGAGGAGACGTTCATACAGCCGGTGGGGGATAGAATTATGAGGTGTTACTACCACCACCACTAGGAAGTCAACCCTGACCGCTGGGAGAAGGTGGACATAGGAGAGTTCAGCTCCAGACAGTTGAGGCTTACAGTCATGGAACTCCGGATTTGATTTGAGGTACGGTCTATGTCTACTCTACCATAGATTTAGTTATAATAGAGATAGGTTCCAGTCACTCATTCATTTCCAGTGCCCTCATTCAGAGCTCGTCAATTCCGATAGAGTCATTGGCTCCATCCTTACCGCTGGAGCCTCTTACGGGAGCAGACATGACGATTACGTGCCGGTGCTAGTAGTGTGAGATTACTCTAAGAGTCTAGTGCTTTGGTTGGGATCTCCTCATAATGGAGTTGTGGTCTTGTGATGTCATCCTGGGTATGTACTGGTTATCTACAGTCCATGATTATATCAACTGTATTAGGAACAATATGCGGCTTTTCTGCATGGATGGGACCAGGTTCACTTTCACCTACAAGAATGGAGCCTTTGCAGCATAGGACATACTTACTCAGAGGGTGCAGCCAATCACTCTTCAGTTGGCTTGCCTTACCCTCAGAGAAGTTGATGTGGAGAGTCTGACTTGTCTTGTAGTGGTGGATTAGTACACAGATGTTTTCCCAAATTATGTTACAGGTATACCATCCTGAAGAGAGGTGGACTTTTACATTGACCTGAACCTTGGGACATCACCGATATCTAAACCAGCATATCGGATGGCTCCCGCTATGCTTCGTGATCTGTGGTTACAGCTGGAGAACCTATGGGGGAAAGGATTCATCCGACCCAGTTTTTCTCCCTGGGTATCCCCGATAATTTTCTCCAAGAAGGAGGATGGGAGCTTGAGACATTGTGTTTACTACCATCTCCTAAAATAGGGGACCGTGAAGAACAAGTACCCACTCATGAAGATTGACAAGCACTTTGATCGGCTAATGGGAGCATAGTGGTTCTCAAAGAAAGACATTAGATCAGGCTATAACCAGCTCAGAGTTCGAGACGAGGATGTACAGAAGACAGTATTTAGATGATGATACAGCCACTACAAGTTCTTGGCATTGCCTTTTGGGAAAACTAACATTCCAACAATGTTTATGGGAATCAGGAACATGATTTTATAGCCATTCCTCAATCACTTTGTCATAGTCTTAATCGACGACATTCTAATCTACTTGACTACTGACAAGTAACATGCCTACCATTTGCGGGTAGTACTGGAAACACTACGAGAGCACCAACTTTATGGAAAGATCTGGAAGTGCCAGTTTTGGATCCTAGAGGTTCACTTTTGGGTACATTTCATCTCGGAGGCTGAGTTTCAGTAGATCCATCAAAGATTGAGGTGGTACTTTCTTGGGAGCCACCCAGAAGTGTGACAGAGGTACGAAGATTCCTGGGATTGGCTGGATATTACTGGAGGTTCATTACAGACATCTCCAGAGTTTCAACACTACTATCAGCCTAGATGAAGAAGGTGAAACCCTTAGTGTGGTCATAGAGAAGCCAACATAGCTTTTAGGAGCTGAGGCAAAGGCTTAATACTACCCCCATGTTGAAGCATCTAGAAGAATGCATAGGGTATTTAGATTACTGTGACACATCAGGGACCAGACTCAGATGTGTCCTGATGCAGGAGTGGGTAGTGATCACATGTGGTTGTCAGCAGCAGAGACAACACAAGTAGAACTACACTACCCAGGACCTGGAGTTAGCAAGAGTGGTATTCGCCTTGAAGATGTGGTGACACTATTTTATGGGGGAATGTTTTACCGTGAACTCTGATCATAAGAGTCTCAGGTATATCTCCTCACAGAAGGACCTCAACAAGAGAAATCAGCAATGGATTGAGTTCCTCTAGGGCAATTACTTCGAGATAGTATATACTCATAGAAATGGTAACATTGTAGCTGATTCTCTCAGTAGGAGATCTAGTATACAACTTCTAGAAGGGGCGATAGAGATGCTGGCTTCTTTACATATATCCTTTGTAGATTGGGAGGGAGAAGATTTCCTTCTATCTCTTACAGTCACTCCTCCACTTCTTCGGCGAGCCAGTGAGTTACAACAAGGAGATGCTGACTGCGAGATGCGACATGCTCAGATATCCATAGGGCGGGCACCAGATGGATTCTCTAAATGTGGGGACCACGTCATCCTATTCAGAGGATATACTATGGTTCCAATTTCATTTTAGTAGGAAGTGTTGAAAAAGTTCCACACTTCCTCTATAGAAGTACATCTATGAGTGGCGAAGATGTACTAGGACCTTTGACGACAGCACTGGTGGCCATGGATGAAAAATCTAGTTGCAGAGTTTTTCTCTTGGTGCCTCACTTGTGAAAAAGTGAAGGCAGAGCACTAGGTACCGGCAGGCCTGGTTCATCCTTTATAGGATCTAGATTGGAAGTGGGATGATATATCCAGGGATTTCTTGATGGGTCTTCCATGCACATCCTGGAGTCACGACTCAATTTGGGTGATCGTTGATCGACTCACCATGTCCGCCAACTTCCTACTGATCAGAGATCATGGTTTAGTAGAGAGTATGGGACACCTCTAATTGTAAGAGATTTTGTTGTTACATGGAGTAAATTATTCTATTATCTCTGATCATGATGCACGGTTTACTTCCGGGTTATGGAGGGGGTTTCAGGAAGCTTTCGGGATGCAACTTTGTTTGAGCACCGCCATCCATCCTCAGACGAATGGTCAGACTGAGAGGACTATTCACACTCTTGAGGACATGCCATGTGCATGTTTCCTCGACTTCGGTCATTTCTGTAGGAATTACTTACCTTTGGTGGAGTTTTCATACATCAATATCTATCACTCCACAATTGGGATGACACCTTTTTAGGCATTAGACGACAGACTATGCAGATCACCCTTCTGTTGGACTGACCTTGGGGAGTCAGAACTAGTGGGACTAGAGACGGTACGAGCTACAACGGAGAAGGTATAGATCATCTAGGAGTGGATGAAGACTGAACGGAGCAGACAGAAGTCTCATTTTGGCAGGAGACATAGACATCTATTGTTCGAGGATAGCTTTGATGTCTTTCTACGGGTCACACCTCGACATGGACTACATAGATTTGGCCAAGATAGAAATTTATCTTCGAGATTCATCAGACCTTTTCAGGTCCTCAGTATAGTTGGCAAGGTCTCTTACCACTTGGCACTTCCACCTTAGTTTCCCCGGGTGCAAGAAATCTTTCATGTGTCCCAACTGAAGAGATACGTGCACGAATCTTCTCACATCATCCACCATGGGGAGCATGACATCAACGATGGGGTGACATTTACGAGGTTCCATTGTAGATTGAGGATTGATAGGATCAGGTCCTTTGATGATGGTGGATACCTCTGGTGCGCGTTTGATGGCATCAAAAGAACCTCTAGGAGAGAACATGGGAGCGAGAAGATTAGATGTGCACTCAGTACCCCCATTTGTTACTTTAGTTCGAGTTTTAGCTTATGGGGATATAAATCCCAATGGTGGTGAGAATGTAATGTCTAGGAATTTCTAGGGATATATTTTTCATAAATACATGTTAATCATAATATTCCGCAAAAAAATATGGCACGTACATCTGAGGCCCGGTGTGCCTGGAATCTATTTTTGATCTTTTGTTCAAGTACATTAAGTAAACATACAAGTTGTATTTTATAACTTTTGAACTGGTGCTCAGAATTAAAATCTAAGGGCATCATTGAACTCACAACACCAATATTCTCTTACGAAGACTTTGACCACGACGGTAGTTGGTCGAGAATAAAAGTTTGTTTTGGAGTTTTCATAGAAAAATAATAATAAAATTAAGTGAGCGAAACTTTATTTGTTTTTGAGCATCCTTGTGAGTGATTGGAAACTAAAACCTTCTCATGGATGTGGGATGTGGGACCACCACACCTTAACCTCCCTTGAGATGTTATGGTGGTGGGGCCCACTTGAAACCAAACTTCTCCTCATGTTAATTTTTGTGGGGACCACTCGGGATTTTAAACCCTTGAAACTCCCCATTAAATTAGAGAAACTCTCAAGATCTAAATTAATATAGGGGAGCCTCTTCAACATCCACTTAATTCATTTGTGCTAACATTTCCTAATCCTCCACATTAATCCGGTGGAGCCAAGTAATTAGTTCATTCTTTTTGAATTCTTTCTAATGAATTAATAAATACACTAATCTTTTATTTAGAACATATTGAGAATTTGGTTGAATGTTTCGGAAGAGGGGACCATGGGAGGACTAGAATTCTCCCAATGAATAATGACAAATGAATAATGGGTTCTTCCAATGATGAACGTCGGTGATGATCCTTCATCGACTTCTTCCTCGGACACCTATCGACATGGAGCATCTTCCACAACCAAAGCACCACGGTATTGGAAGCGTGCGATGGACGCAACGAATGATGAACTCCTTTATCTTCTTCCCGTGACATCAAAGTTGATGAATAACAATTAAAGGTAT
The DNA here is from genome assembly GCA_963277665.1 of Viscum album. Lineage (NCBI taxonomy): Eukaryota > Viridiplantae > Streptophyta > Magnoliopsida > Santalales > Viscaceae > Viscum > Viscum album. The sequence goes on from OY728123.1 coordinate 180,833,286, forward strand.
GGGTTCGAACTTTGTTTGGTTTCTCGTTATTCGTTTTCCTTCATGGATTAGAATTCAATGCCTTTTGATATCACCCTAATGCAGAGGTCAAGGGCCTAACAAACATGGCTTGAACCCTACTCCTTCATTGTGGAATTTGACTCTAAATGAAAAATGAATCTGGGATGAGTTTCACTCACCAACAATGGTTGGAGGTCGAAGGAGACATCCTGAGGGGTTCATGAAAACATCTGAATCGAAAATAAGGCCAATGGAACTCATATGGTGACCTGCAGAATGTTCACCGACGGATGGAATGACAATAGTCACTACTTCAATAAGGAAAACACAACTACACTTCTTGGGGAGTAACCCACGACTGACAAGCCGCAGCGGTGCATCGGTGGCCGACACAAGATCGACCTTGTAGGAAACTGGCGGCCTGAGCCGTCGAGTCACCGGAGAAGGTGCGGTGACACCGCGCCGTGTGGTGGAGCACAAGGGGGGCTACAACCCCTTGGCACAGTGGTGTAACAGCAGGTGTCACAAGAACATCTGCGAGGAAGACCGGCGGCCCAAGCCTCTGGGTCGCTAGACGAGGCGTGACGCATCTGTGTGGTATAGGGGTTGGCGGATCGCTCGGCCAGCAGGGTGATGCAGGACCCACCGATGGGTCCAATGTGATGCGGACCGACACCATGTGGCACAAGTTTGTCTCCCACCCGAATGGCATAGCTGTTTGGGATTCCCAGGGGGCGTATCCTCCCCCATGGATGTGGCTAGGGCAGCACCCATGGGTCCCCAGCCGGGCAGGCCTCACGGGCCGAGCCATCCCCATGGACCAAGTCAGACCTGCGGACTGGGTAAGACACCAGTCCATACCCAGGTCAAGCCGGATTGGTCCGACTGGGCCGGACAAGACGGAGACCCGTTTGACCCGTTTCCACTCTTTTTCTCATAACATGAGCTACGAGCATTCTATTGATGAACCTTCTATAGTGATGGAAACCATGGAAGGAGATTGTTCTTTTGGTATACCCCACTTGAATTTTGGCCATTGTTGGGGTATGGACAGGTTGGATTGAATGTAAATCCAACAGGGCCCTTGGAATGGAAATGCCAATAACACTCAGACCTGGCATCTGATTGATGAAATGTCTATCTCATTGAGTTCTATATAGAGAGACGGATCTTTTGGAAACATAAACATTGATCTTCATTGCAGTTGATGTATTGAAACATCGAATGAGGAGAAGACCCTCCCAGAATCATGTATGCTTCCTGCAGAACATTATGGATGGCTGTGCACTACTGACTATTCCTGGATCTTGTGTGGGTTCAACAGAACTGACGACTATTATTGGATCCTTTATAGGTTCGACAGCACCGGTGACTGTTCCTGTATCCTATGTGGGTTCGACAGTTCTGGCCATAGTTCATGGATCTAGTGTGGGTTTGACAGCTCTGAATATTTTTCGTGGATCCTGTGTGGGTTTGACAGTTCAAGCTGCTGTTCCTGGATCTTGTTTTGGTTCGACAGCACTGACAACTGTTCATGGATCCTCTGTGGGTCTGAATATTCTGATTTCTATTCTTGGATCCTTTACGGGTTCAAAAAAATAGATGATTTATTGATTACATCTAATCATCAATAACTCTCTACAAATGTTATTTACCTGTGTTAGATGAGTCTATGACTTCTGTGTTTTACTCATGGATGAGATGGGTTACTTGATAACTTAGGTATATGAATGGGAATATAACTATGTAATGGATATTTGTTGATTTCATACTCTATGGTTTATCCATGGTGGATTTTGAGAGACCATGAGGGTCTCGGTGTCCCTACTGATTATCACTATACTCACCCCTACACTGGCTATGCCCGCACCTCGTTATGTTGGATGCAGAATACGGACAACGCTGACTGAGGCTATGTGTATGAGGACTGGATGTTATCCAGATGAGGACCTCATGATGAGTCGGTACCTGAAGGAGACCGAGGCACATAGTACTAAGGAGGCTATTTGTACCTACACTTCTGGTAGGATCCATGGTGGATGATCCAAGGGATGCTCTTCACCTTTCAACTGTTTTTTCCTTTTTAGTTGTACATGTACATTAAAGTTGGGATAGTATTTTCGGCCCCTTTAATTTTCAGTACTCACTTGTTATATAGTTTTTATATTGTGATTTTATTCCAACTCATACTCTATTGGGTGTGTTGTAAAGTTTTAAAGGAAATTCCTTCCAAGTTTATTGATTTACGCCTTTGGTGCTAGTCGCCGGCCCCTGGCCAAATGAAGGCGGACTTGGGGAGTCATGGCACGGGCCTCGGGGGACGGGTCATGACATGAACTATGTGTTTTATCTAACTAATAATAATTTAAATATGTGATTAAGGAAATAGATAAATGGTTAAAAATAAAATAATTCATTTAATATCATAGTGAAATCAAGAATATTGATCACATCCTTCTGCAGTTCCACATATTTCTTCGATATCACTTTTAGCCTCACATGGATTGATGATTGTAAATTCCTCTATGAATGAAAATATTTATTGACATAAACATTATTATATGCTTCATTTTAGAATCATAAATTTTTTATCATTCAAATTCCTCTTAATTAATAACATTTCTTCATAATTTTAACTCAATGCATCATCTAAATTGTTCATTTTATAAGGGTGAAAATGTAATTAGAAATCATTACTAGAAGTCAACTGAAACCATGTTCTATGGGCCTAATAAACTATTTTTCAGTGAATATATATACATATATATTTTATGATCAGTATATAAATAAAAATATTTTCTATAAAAAACCTCTTATATATATTTAAGGAAAAAATGTCACATTTGACACCAAATAAAGATTTTGTTAATTTTACTTATGAAACGTCAATTATTGTTTGAAATGTGCTATAACAATATAATTATTCATGAGGAAATTTCCTAGTACAATCATTATTAAAGAATTATTGATCACATTACGTTCTCCATAATTGGTTAGTGTAACATTTGGGGTGATAACTATACTTTTATTTAGTTCATAGAAACATTCATCACATTCATCTATCAAATAGAACTCAGATTTATTTTATGTGAACATGGTATGTGGACAAGATAATCATGAAGAATTATTTACAGTGAATCTATAATATACATCCATCTAAGAAAACAATATATACAAGTCACAATGGATGTTCTGGGAAAACGTTAAATAACAATCATATTTTGTTATCCAATATATACACTCTTTCATGAAATAATATTCCACAAAAATGAAACCTTCTATTTTTAATATTTTCACATGGTAATTTTATAACAAAACAACCCCTTTAAAACAATTTTGGTACATTTCTATATTAATATTATTGCACTTCCATTTTATTAGAATATATATAATATATCAACAAAACATACTATCAAAAAAAATCAGTATAATATATTGAGAAACAATTCATTCTATTCATTAATATAGCTGTTGAATAAGTGAGGCTAAATGGAATTAATTTAAATTCATAGTGTTCATTCATTATATATAATGTTTTATTGGGTATATCATCTTTACTGATATATAATTATTTTATATCCAAAATAATTATCAATATTTTATAATCATTTTCCTTTGTTCAATTGGTCAAATAAGTAATCAATACATGTTAGTGTAAACATTTTCTTGATATTTATCTAATTTAGTTCTAAATAATCAATATAGGACACCATTGAACAAAAATTATTATTATTAAAAAGAATAAGAAAACCCTAAGGTTGTTCACATAGAAAAACGAATCCTTTTAATGATTATACTAGAAAAAAATCATGAATTATTTTAACTCAGTTTGGTCCATTAAATATGTAGTTTTTAAAATATTGTAGCACCTAGAATGTGTTCTGTTGAATCTGCACATCATGGTTTATAGGATTAAAACGATTCTATCTTGGAATTACATCACCAAATTCTCATATAATATGCACCTCATTGATATTGAGTTTCTCCCCAACCATGTGAGATATAAACCCATTATGAATAGGAATCAAGACCCATAAAATGGATGAAGTACCCATTATATGTTAATTTATCTACTCACACTCATAGATGGTCATAGGTTTTTTATAATATCAACATCGACATTCCTAGAATTGAAATTGTTGTAGTATTTTTGAAAATATTTTATTATATGCATATAAAAACATCAAATTCTTCAAGATAGAGGATAAAATGATTTTTAGAAATCACATCCAAAAAAATATATCAAATAACAATCAAAGACATAAAATGTGATAATTGTACCAGTATGTGTTTTCACTGCTATGTTGATATATAATAACTGGAAAGGTACTGTAATACCCATATGAAATTTGTCACGACCCATCCTCGGGGCCAGTGTCGTGACTACCCCAAGCCCGCCTTCCATAGGCCAGGGGCTGGAGACTAGCAACAAGGCGTAATTCCCGGTAAAAAAGGGAAGGCATTGCCTTTATATAGTAAACAAACACCACAGAGCAAGAAAGCAGTAGAATTAAACACTAAGTAAAAACTGGATACAACAATAAGTGCAGAAATGTAAGTGGGACAGTATACAAACCCAAACTGAAAGTAAAGTACAACTCGAAAGGGAAAACAGAAACTAAAAGTAAAGCCTCAAAGTCGAGCCTCCCACTGGAAGTCCCACCTGAAGGGTGAGTATAGATAGCCTCCATAGCTCCTCGGGTCCAGCCGTCCGCTCTGAGTACGTCTCGCCCAGTGGTCCACCTCTAGGTATCGTCCTGCTCCGCAAGCCTCAACCACGATCAGCGATGTCCATCGTCTGCAACCAACACAACGTACTGCGGTCATATCCCGTGCATGAGTGAGTATAAGCTACTCAGTAGGTACCCCGAGACCCCTGAAGGTCTCCCAGAATCCACAAAGGATAATCCGACACTGCTTAGATATTTTCCCATACATATACCTAAGTCACCAATTTCAGTCCGCTCCAACCTCCGAGCCCAAGTACACCCCAGTCTAAACAGGAAATCACAACCCAGTCCACACAGGAAAGCACAACACAATCCACAAAGGAAAACAAAACAGGATTCAGATCACAGAGGTATACTACTTAATAAGATGATAGAGATGATCAGATGTATCCACTGATTCATCTAAGCCGTCGGACCCACAAAGGATCAATATTTACTAACCCTCGCAAAGACCCACACTGGATCAAACATGAATTTGAAACCATATCTATTGGGAAACTCCTTCTCTATCATGTACAGTGGGTATGCCGCAACATCCAAGTGCTTCCCTCTAACCTTGGACTGCTGTAGTACACCACCTATCGTGTACTATGGGCCTGCTGCTACAACCAAGCACTTCCCACCATGGGTCTGCCGCTACAACCAAGCGCTCCCCCTCATATCCTCTAGAGGTACTCTTTCTGTTGAGTACCATGGGTCTGTCGCTACAACCAAGCGCTCCTCTACCGTGGGTCTGCTGCTACAACCAAGATCTCCACCGTGCTGCTACAACCAAGCGCTACTTCGTCGTAGGTATGCCGCTACAACAAAGCGCTCCTCCGTCGTGGGTCTACCACTACAACCAAGTGCTCCTCCACCATGGGTCTGCTACTACAACCAAGCGCTTCCCACTGGGCTATACGTAACACACTGATTCGTTCGATCAGCAGTTGTAATGTCTCAACCAGATCTAGGGTTTCCACACACAGCATGCTCGTTACGGGAGGGTCCACTCCACGAACCAATAGGTCAATGCATCAAATGACATGTATTCCGGTGTTGATGTATCCCAAAAAGTACCGTAGCGGTCACTACCGAACCCACAGAGGATTCTCAAATTGTCTTCATTATCATCGCAGACGCAGCCAGCTATTGGATTCCCGCACAAGGAATGCTCGTTCTGAAGGGTCTGCTCCACGTGCTGAGGGTCTGAAACATCAACTGACACATAGTCCGGAGTTGATGTATCCAAAAGTTTTATATCGTCAACAGGAACTCAAGGTCACAAACGGCACGTCAATCAGACGCCCAGTCTGAGAGTTATTGGCTTTTTTGTCCCAGGGGCCCGATTGGTATTTAATTCAAAACCAACCCGACCGTACTCCACCTACATCCAAACCTTTGGCGGAGTAAGCCAAAATATCCGTCTCACTAAGAGGAATACAGCAATGTCGACGGTACGTCAATCGGACGTCTGGAGCTCAAGTTATGAGCGTTTCCGCTCCGAGGGCCCGGTTGGTTTCGTGTACGAACCAACCTGACCGAACCAAATTTACTCCAAAACCTTTATTGTAATATATCAAAACGACCTCCTCGATCCAAGGATCGTATCGCTGCTGACGGTCCATCGATCGGAGGTCTGTAGCCTAAGATATGGGCAAATGACGGAAAGGGGTCCGAAAACGGGGGGTCTGGACCCGGACCGACCCGGCCCGACCCCTTGGGTCGGCCCGAACCGGGTGGACCCGACCCAAGTCCGGGTCCGACCCGGCTTGGCACGACCCGGCCCGGCCGGCTCGGCCCGGCCCGGCCTGGGCGCAACCCGGCTGGTACTGGTCGGGCGGCCAGCGGTTCAGCTCGGCAGTTACGGCCGAGCGAAGCGGGGGGCGCGCTGCCCCACGTGGAGAGATCGTGGCCCCGAATGGGGCCGTACATGTCAGCGGACGCGGCCGGCTGCCGTGTCCCGTCGCCTTCGGTCCTGCGTGGTCGCGGGACAGCGCCCTGCCGCTGGGGCTTCAGCCGTGGCGGCTCCTCCTGGGGGCGCGCCAGGCGCCGCCGCCACCTGTTGTCGTGCCAGTGGGGCGCGATGGCGGGCTGCTCCACGGACCACCGGACGAGTTCCAGTGGTCGGAATTGTGTGTCGTCTTTGCCAAGGGCCCTCCCAGGGCCCGTCCTTCACTGCGAGGACCTCACAATGCCCGTACGGCCTGCTTCATCGTCGTCCGTCATTCCGCACATGAAGAACGAAAGGGTGGTGGGTTCGGAATTTTTTGTTGGTCCGCACCCACCGCGTTAGAGGTTTTAAAAGTATTCCAACAAGTATTTAATCATACTCCACGAGTATAAATCACATATATTTAAAATTAATCAAACCCCTTCCTCAACTTTGTCATCGAACGTGAGTTCATCGCGGAATTAACAGTCGTGGAAGAAGAGGATCATCGCGTCGCGGAAGGGGCGTCGCTGAAGTCGCGGTACACGGCGTTGCGTAGACAAACTCTGAGGACTAAAATCACACATGTTTAATTACACCAATTAAACCCATGTTGAGGATATAATTCACAAAAGAATTAAAAGAACTACAATCCCCTACCACAATCGGTTGTTGATCGAAGATTGTCGTGGGGGAGGAACGTCGCGGAAGGAGGATTGTCGGCATCGCGGTACATGGCATCGTGTCGTCGATCTCCGAGGGTTTAGTGTTCTTCGTCGCCCTTCGTCGAAGGTCGGCATTTTTCACGTTCTTCTCATTCTTCGTGTTCTTTGCGAAGGAGGATGAAAATATTCATGCTCTAGAGCTTTCCCAAAATCCTCCCAACAAGAAACCCCTCAACAAAAAGTGTTGGTCTTATTTTCTTCCCATGCCAACGATTTGAAATTCAAAGATAAGAAATGAACAGTTAATTCTAATAATTAATTGTATCAATTTAACTTCCCATTTTAATGGGGCGTTTCTTAACCAGAAAACACATGGTTGACTTTCATTAAAGAGGGGGTTGCGGGTGCGTTACCTAGGAAGGAAGAAATGATGGGGCTCGTGCGGGCCCCACCTCACAAATATCCTACCATAGGGGTAGGATATTTTGGGTTCCACCATATCAACTTATGTTAGATTAAGTGGATTTAAGTGAAATAAAAAAAAGTTGTCACATCACATTATTTTATTTCTTAACATAACCCCAAAAATTAAAAACCATACCTGAAAAAACACAACTTCAGAAAAGGCGTTTCTAAGAAAATATCGGCGATGTGATTCCATCGGTGCCCTCGAAATTTGATTCCGAGCACCGGTTCAAATGTTATAAAAACACACTCATTCGTTCACTGAACGTACCCGAGCCAAACTTCGGAAAATGATTCTGGGCACACCGGGCTTCGGAATCAGGTGCCGTCAGAAATTGCGTTCTTGTAAAATTCTCAAGAAAAGTAAGAAAATAATTTCCTCGAATTTTACGGGTCTTTACATCAATCCCACCTCAGGGCTTTATGTCCCCGTAAAGATACATCACAAACTAAGGAAAAAAATGTGGGTACTGAGCACGCATTTGAGCCTCCCGCTCCCAAGTTCTCTCCTGGAGGTTCCCGTGCAGCCATCTGATGCGCACTAGAGGCATCGATTGTCCACATAGGACCCGCTCCTGTCGATCCTCGATCTCCACCGCGACCTCCGCAAATGTCACCCCATCATCAAAGACTAGCTCCCCATGATCAAATATATGCATCGGGTCAAGCTCGTATCTCCCCAGTTGAGATACATGGAATTCGTCGTGCACTTGGTGCAACTGAGGTGGGTGGGTCAAGCGGTAATCCACCTCAACTAATCTACCAAGGACCTAGAAAGGTCTGTTGTAACACAGTGATAACTTGTCGCCTCAGCCACATCCCCGTAACTCATGTCGAGGTGTGACCCGTAAGGAAACGTGGTCACCATCCTCAAACTCTAGTGGTCTATGCCTCCTGTCAGTACAAGAAATTTGCTGGCTCTGAGCAGTCCTCATCCACTCTTGGATGAATTGGAGCATTCTGGTCCTACACGAGCTGCTGAGATTTCTTTTTTGCCGAGAAGAGAAATCCAGTATCATCCCCAGGATGACCCACATTTGTCGCCTGATACAGTCAATCCCATCATGGATGATACTAACCCATACCAAGGATGACGTCATAAAGCCGCACCGCTACTACCAAGAGATCCAACCGTCACACTTTCCTCCAAGGGTTGAGTCAGACTGTCGGCATCAGCGTGTGGTCACTGGGTCTTCTCCAGTAGGTATCTCAATGTGAGGGTCAAGTCAACGGTTTTTAAACCGGAACCTCTTAGTAACAACATAAAGATAGGACAGGAAGGTAAACGCCAAAAGAAAGGTGTATTTTATTACGGTAGCTCAAATTAAAAAGACACAAATCATCTAAAAACAAACATCAACAATGCTAGAAGTATCATAAAAAAATCCTCTAGGTCTGGAGCTAGTCCAACTCCTATCCATCTGCTACCGGAGGTTCATGATCGTAGGCCTCAACTGCCTGAAGCGGAGCTCTCCCATGTCTACCAGCTCCCTGTGGTCAGGGTGGACCTCCAGGTGGTGGTGGTGGAAACACCTCGAAGCGTCGTCCACCTCCAGCTGCATGGCCAGCTCCCCTGCCACGGTCTCCTGCTCCATGCGGTCCGCCTCGATTGAATCTTTGTCTCTGCCTAGGAGGTCCTTCGTTCATCTGCTGGTCATCCGTATGGCGGGTCAGACAGTCACGAGCCATGTGACCAACCCCGCTGCATGAGTAACACTGTCCGCTCATGGTGAGTCATTGTCCACCCCGGGTGCCTCGCACAAATGATCATGTGTCACACGGTCGACCACCTGTAGGTCTAGTCCTCTTAGACCCCTGCGTCATCTGTCTACTGCCTGCTGCAAAAGACTCTGTCACATGCCGGCTAGTGGTGGGTCCTGCTGCTGGAGACTGCTTAGGAAGGAAACTCTCCACTAAGAGGGATCGCTCCAACACCACTGTCTGTGTCGGAATGTTGTGAGAAACAACTGATGCTCTGATCTCTCACCTGAGCCCCTGCTCGATGGTTCGGGCCCTAAAGAATGGGTCTTGTACCAATTCCATGGATTATCACGAGAGATTGGTAAAACTCGCAGTGTACTGGGCTACTGTCATGCTGCCCTGCCGCAGTTGTAGATGCTCCTGGATGTGCACCACATGGAGGGTGACTGGGACGAATTCCGAGCGGAAGCGTCTCTCAAAGTCTGTCCAGAGAAGAGAAGCCTCATCGTGCACCTGGAGCATTAGGCTCCACCATCTGCCTGATGCCGCGTGCAGTAGGCTCGCTGTGAGGATCACCATGAGGTCTGTTGGTGTCCTCACTAACCTTAAAACCCCTACAACTGCCTCCAGCCAGTCCTCGGCTGCCTCGGGGTCCATCTCCCCGCGGAACCATGGTGGTCGCTGGCGCTGAAAATCATGAAGTGCACTAAGGTGATGTGCATCTTCAACGGCTGGGGCTGGTAGCATCGGTGGCTCGGTGGGTAGAGGTACCGTCAGTGCCTCTACTGTCAATGGGCCTTATACCGAGGCCTCGTCGCTTGGCGGGCTGTCGTCACGCTCAACACTCAGAACCCTAGCTGGCTGCTATCATGGGGCCATCCTGAAAAGAAACAGGTGCGCCACGGTCAAACAGTATTCCTGGTGAGCTGACAGAAGTAATCACAATGAAAACATGATATACACATGCAATCAATGTTTTCATGCATTAAGTTGGAAATCAGAAGTCAGGGTCCTGGTGTACGGATACGTCAGCCACCGCACCAACATTGGACTCCCTGGACTGATAACCACAACCAATACTCTTAACATTATTGCTTCACATAGAAAAAGATTAGAGTCCAATGTTCTGCGGTAGAACCTAACTCCTCTGATACCAATTTGTCACGACCCGTCCTCGGGGCCCGTGCCGTGACTACCCCAAGCCCACCTTCCATATGCCAGGGGCTGGCGACTAGCACTAAGGCGTAATTCCACGTAAAAAAGGGAATGCACTGCCTTTGTAAATTAAACAAACTCCACAGAGAAAGAAAGTAGTAGAAGTAAACACTAAGTAAAAACTGGGTACCATAGTTAGTGCAGAAAAGTAAGTGGGCCAGAATACAAACCCAAACTGAAAGTAAAGTACAACTCGAAAGGGAAATCAACAACTGATAGTAAATCCACAACTTCAAACATCCCACTGGATGTCCCACCTGAAGGGTGAGTATAGATAGCCTCGACAGCTCATCGGGTCCAGCCGTCCGCTCCGAGTACATCTCGGCCAGTGGTCCACCTCTAGGTACCGTCCTGCGCCGCAAGCTTCAACCACGATCAGTGATGTCTATTGTCTGCAACCAACACAACGTAGTGTGGGACTAGCCTGTGCAAGGGTGAGTATAAGCTACTTAGTAGGGACCCCGAGACCCCCGAAGGACTCCCAGAATCCACAAAGGAAAATCCACAAAGGAAATATACAATCACGAAGTAACATCCGACACTGCTTAGGTATTTGCCCATACATATTCCTAAGCCACCAATTCCAGTCCGCTCCAACCTCCGAGCCCATTTACAACCCAGTCCATAGAGGAAATCACAACCCAGTCCACACAGGAAACCACAACACAATCCACAAAGGAAATTAAAACAGGACTCAGCTCACATGGGTATACTACTATGTAAGACAATAGAGATGATCAGACGTAGCCACTAATTCATCTAATCTGTCGGACCCACAACGTATCGGTAGGTACTAACCCCCGCAATGACCGACATAGGATCGATCATGAAGTTGAAACCATAGCTATTGGTAAACTCCTTCTCTATCAAGTATAGTGGGTATGCCGCAAAAACCAAGCGCTTCCCTCTATCCTTGGACTGTTGTAGTACTCCACCTATCGAGTACTGTGGGACTACTGCTACAACCATGTGCTTCCCACCACGAGTCAGCCGCTACAACCATGCGCTCCACCTCATAGCCTCTTGAGGTACTCCTTCTATTGAGTACCATGGGTCTGCAGATACAACCAAGCACTCCTCTGTCGTGGGTCTGTCGCTACAACCATGCGCTCCCCCATGCTGCTACAACCAAGCGCTCCTCCGTCGTAGGTATGCCGCTACAACCAAGCACTCCTCCTTCGTGGGTCTGCCGCTACAACCAAGAGCTCCCCCTCATAGCCTCCAGAGGTACTCCATATGCTGAGTACCGTAGGTCTGCCACTAAAACCAATCGCTCCTCCACCGTGGGTCTGCTGCTACAACCAAGTGCTTCCCACTTGGCTCTCCGTAACACACTGAGTAGTTTGATCAGTAATCGTCAAGTCTCAACCAGCTCTAGGGTTTCTACACACAGCATGCTCATTCAGGGAGGGTCCACTCCATGAGTCAAGAGGTCGATGCGTCAACTGACATGTAGTTCGGAGTTGATGTATCCCAAAAAGTACCGTAGTGGTCACTACCGAACCCACAGAGGATTCCCATACTGTCTTCATTGTCGTCACAGATGCAACCAGCTCTAGGGTTCCCGCATACAGCAAGCTCGTTTGGAAGGGTCTGCTCCACGAGCTGAGGGGATGATACATCAACTGACACATAGTCCGGAGTTGATGTATCCAAAAGTTCCGTATCGTCAACAGGAACTCAACCCCCCTAGGTCGGCCTGAACCAGGTCGACCTGACCCGGGTCCGGGTCCGACCCGGCTGGGTGTGACTCGGCCTAGCCGGCCCGGCCTGGCCAGGCCTGGGCGCGACCCGGCTAGCACTGGACGGGTGGCCAGCGGTTCGGCTCGACCGTTATGGTCGAGCGAAGCGGGGGCGCGCTGCCCCAGCGTGGAGAGACCGCAGCCCCGCATGGGGCCACCCTTGTTAGAGGACTTGGTCGGCTGCCGCGTCCCGTTGCCTCCGGTCCTGCGTGGTAGCGGGACCATGCCCTGCCGTCGCGGCATCATCCGCGGTGGCTTCTCCCGGCGGCGCGTCGGGCGCCGCCGCCCCCTACTTCCATGACCGCGGGGAACGACGGCGGGCTCATCCGCAGACCACCGAATGAGTTCCGGTGGTCGGAATTGTGTGTCATCTTCGCCAATGGCCCTCCTAGGCCCGTCCTTCACGGCGAGGACCTCACATCGCCCGTGCGGCCTGCTTCATCGTCGTCCGCCGTTCCGCACACCAAGAACAAAAGGGCGGTGGGTTCGGACTTGTTCGTTGATCAGCACCCACCGTGTTAGCGGTTTTAAAAGTCTCCCAAAAAGTATTTAATTATACGCCGCGGGTATAAATCACAAAAAATTAAAATGAATCAAACCCCGACCTCAACGTTTTCGTCGAACGTGAGTTCATCGCAGATTTAACCGTCATGAATGAAGTGGATTTTCACATCGCAGAAGGGGCGTCGCTGGAGTCGCAGTACATGGTGTTGCGTAGTCAAACTCCGAGGATTAAAATCACACAGATTTAATTGCACCAATTAAACCCATGTTGAGGATATAATTCACAAAGGAATTAAAATAACTGCAATCCCCTTCCTCAATCGGTTGTTGATCAAAGATTTTCGTGGGGGAAGAACATCGCGGAAGGAGGATCATCGGCGTCGCAGTACATGGCGTCGCACCGTCGATCTCCGATGGTTCGGTGTTCTTCGTCGCCCTTGGTCAGAAGCCGGCATTATTCACGTTTTTCACGTTCTTCACGTTCATTGCGAAGGAGGATGAATATCTTCAAGCATTAGAGCTTTCCCCAAATCCTCCAAACAAGAAACCCCTCAACAAATAGTGTTGGTCTTATTTTATTCCCATGTGAATGCTTTGAAATTCAAAGATAAGAAATGAACAATTATTTTGAAATTTAATTGTAACAATTTAACTGCCCAATTTAATGGGGTATTTCATAACCAGAAAAACGCACGGTTGACTTTCATTAATGAGGGGGTTGCAGTTGCGTTACTTAGGAGGTACGAAACGGTGAGTTTCGTGCTGGCCCCACCTCACAATTATCCTACCTCGGGGGTAGGATATTTTGGGTTCTACCCTATCAGATTAAGTTAGCTTAGGTGGCTTTACGTGAAATAAATAAAAAGTTGTCACACCACGTTATTTTATTTCTTAACTTAACCCCCAAAATTAAAAACCACACCCGAGAAAACACAACTCCGGAAAAGGCGTATCTAAGAAAATATCGGCGCTGTGATTCCATCGGTGCCCTCGAAATTCGATTCCGAACACTGATTCAAAAGTTAGAAAAACCCGCTTGTTCGTTCCCTGAATGTACCCGAGCCAATCTTCGAAAATTGATTCCGGGCACACCGGGCCTCGGAATCAGGTGCCGTCAGAAACTGCGTTCTTGTAATATTCCCAAGAAAATTATGAAAAAAATTACCTTGAATTTTACGCATCTTTACAAAATTAGTCATAATGAAATAATGGGTACCTCCAAAATCAAATAAAAAATCAATAGTTATTCAATGGGTGTAGTGTGTACCTTTCACCACATTGTAATCATGAACCACATAAACAATAGTGATAATGTTAGATATCCATTTATATCTAGTTTTATGTATTTTTTATGTTGATCATCATAAAAACCCGTCGTATTTATTCATGGGTAAAAATAACACCTCTACTCCTCACAATTGAAATATCAGATTTTGGGTGTTGCATTCTATATTTATTTCACAATATCATTGGATAAATTATTCATCCCATCACATTGACATTATATTTCTTGGTGGCCTTCAATTGAAAAAATAATGCAATTACTAGTTCCATTATTCCAATTTCTTGCAGTTTACTATTAACAAATTTAAAAGTATGAAAATATAATTTTCACCTATCAATGGTTTTTATAATTTGATTTTTACTAATAATTTCATTTATTATCATCATTATAATATTTTTAGGTAACTCTAATATTTATTAACACCATTATACCACAATTAATGATTTCTTCATGGCTCATAAATTCCAATATGGATGATTCTCTAAGGAGGATTGGTTTTTATATAATAAATATTGGATCAATGTAATTTATAGTTTTGATAATAATACTAGATGGATAGCTAAAAATAATATAATACTATCAACTTAGGTCCAAATTGATTCTTTATCTATCTACATTAGATCAATGAATTACATATCAATTTTTTACAAATAATATTTGGAATTTACATTTTAAAGATATATATCATAAACTCATCCCTCTCAATTGAGACACTATATTCATGTATCCTCTTTTTATTGATATGATTCAACCATTTATTATCATAAAATTAAATAATATATATAGAAATATGAAATTTTCAGGTTTCAAACAATGGAAAATCAAAAAAAAAATTCTGTTGTACAGATCCATTTCATAAAAACTAGTGGATCTGTGAAACCATTGATATAAGGTGGATGTTGTATCATAAAAAAATAAATAGTTTGTTGATATCTATTTTAATTTACTTTAATATAAACTTGATTGTTGGAAATGAAATTTGGTGTAATCATAAAAATGATAATTTTCCTTCAATCTCCCATAATATTTGGTTTTTTAGAAGGTTGTTCATTTTATTTTACATAACGATCAGTATTAATATATTTCTTTATTGTCACATCTAATTAATAATAGAAAATATAATTGGACATAAAAATAGTAGGAAGACCGATTATCATGAAAATCCACTTATTGTATTTCTAAATCATGACAACATCTTATCGATCTATGAAGAGTTTTTATTAACCTATATTATCCACAGTCATTACCAAAATTGTATAATTTAATCTTATATATAAACTAATCCCATGTGTTATCACTAATTTTTTATCATCATTTTATATAAATACAACCAATCAATTTATTAATACCAATTTAAGTGAATAAATTTTTTCATATTAATATATTACGTATTAATATATCATTGTATGTTACATAAAAATAAAATCCACACAAAAATCATATATTTATACTTTCATTGAAAATATAGATACATTTCTAAGAGGTTCATCATTGTCTCCCACTATGTTTTTCACAACTACCACCCTTCATAGGAATATAATAACTATAATCTTTATTAATATACTGCAAAAGGTTAAATGAATAATGGGTTATATGGGACGCTTAGAATGGAAACAAATGTGATATATCCATGATAACATTTACATGAAATGAGAATGGGGGTATTAAAACATGAGATCAATACTTGAACATAATACCATTAATTTAAATGACTACATTATTGAATCGTGGACTAATCATGATAGTACCTAACATATGAATCACATAGTAATCATAGCACATGAGATACAATAGCATAACATTGGTATTTGAAAAGGTCATTGGAAAAAAATATTTATTGATAATAAATCCCTTATTCAAGAATCAAATTGAATAATATCTTATTGGTTTGGGTGTACTACCCATTACATAAATTATTTAGATATGTTTGACTCCCAAGACTGTCATAGTGGATTTTTTCCCTTAGTAAACTAGCTTCACTCTATGTTTTATTCCTTATAATCACTTGGGATATCCGTCATCACCCAATTCATTATAGGGGTACATAATTACAGACTCATGCATAACATAATGAAAATAGTTCATATTTTTAAAGAAATATCACAAAGAATTCATTATTGAATAACTCATTGAATGAAAATAATATTCCTAATCTTTAAATCATATAATCATAAAAAAACCCATTTAAAACAATTGGATTTCATAAAAATGTAATCCTTATATAATTAACCTGTTGGAAAGTAAAAAAATATTTATTGAATCTCCTGAAAAAATCATAATAATAAGTCATACAAAGAATTAAATTGGATGGTATGATTAGAACATAATTATATTATATCATAATAAACATCAAATTATGTTATTATAGATTAATAATTAATCTAAAAGAAAACTAGAACATTTACTAAGGAAAATACAGTTTTCAATTTCAAATCAAAAAATTAAAATAAACTTCTTTAAAAATGAAAGGAAAAAATTAATTTAAAAAAACTTGTAAACTTTTAATTAAAGATTCAATTCATTAGGACGTAGTTGAGGATGTAAATAATTTATATTTTTTTAGGTTAAACAATGGGTCCAATCACTTTCTAGGTAATGTTAAAATTAAATCTTCATAGAAAGATAAGAATATACAACTTATGTAATATTTTAAATATTAAATATTGTGTAAAAATGAATTTAATACCCCATAAGAGAGAAATAAAAACTTTATATTTTTTTTAATAAATATATACATGTAAGAAAAATGATTTCTAATCATAGATATAAATAATCACCAGTTACATTAAAACATTCTTTCAGTCTGTTAAGATCATAAAAAAAGGAAAAATAATGAAAAAATATAATCTAATAAAATAAAAATAGTAAACAAAACATCATGGAATAATTGATATATGGTTGATAAAATATCATTTTTGTAAAGTTGATCATAGCTAACTATTATAAACCTTGAGATTGTAAGATAAATTCCTTACCCAATGATACACATTCATCGAATATACTCTGATGTTCAGAATAAAAAAATTTATATTTTATGACCTTATAAAAAAAATTTATATAAATTTAACATGATATATGTTTCACTTATATCATTTACAAAATAATTTATTAATAAATCTTTTTTAAAATAATTGTTTCTTGATGTTAAATGTTTTGTTTTTAAATTGAACATTTTTTTGGTAGTTATAGTCATTATAATTTGAACATGGTTCCGTAATATTATAAATGTAAATAATGTTTAAATATCATCTATATTGAATATATATGAATAAATTCATATATAAAATTTAGATATAGAAAATAAAATATTACATTCCTAGAAAGGGCATATCGTATGTATTCACAAATGCTGTTTTAAGTTGTTAATTCATTGAATAAAATAACAGAAAATCATAAATCACCTTTATAGATTCATTATTATGTCATATATATCATATATTTTTATTTTATACCACCTTTTTTAACATACCTGTAAAGAGGGAAAAAGTCACTTTTTATTATGGAGGTCGTTGTCTATACATATACATGAATGGTATTATAGTTTTCCATTGGATTGGAATGTAGGAAAGGAAGTTTTATATTATAAATCCATATGGGAAATATTATCATTAATATGATATATAATCATTAAAATTTTTAAAAAATATATTTTCAAATGGTAGGGATTGAAGATGAATTTAATTGTTTGGTGGATGTAGTAATCTACATGTATGTATAAGACACATTTCAACATCCCATTTTATGTAAAATATATTTTATATTAGTAGATACATAATCATAAAAATATTTAATAATATTAAAGATACTAAATAATATATTTTATTATGAATAAAAAATATTATGAAGATATTAAAGAATAAATATATTGAATGATTTTGGGTAAGGCAATTACATATTCTTTGGTAATACACCATTATATTCCCTTTATGGATAGTTGGATTGATATTTTATGGATGCTAATAATTAAAAATTGTCTCTTGGTATGTTGAAAATGTAATTGTAAAATTTTTTTTCAAAATATAATTCTCAATGTGTTGTAATTAATAGAGTGAAGGGGTGTCCTTTTTTAATTGGGGGAAGAGAGACACATTTAATTAAGTTATTATTTAAATATAATTGCAGTATTAATCATGAGAATAAATCACAAATAGTCATAAATTAGAAAAAAAAAATTCTATGTTGTAAATATCATCATTAAATAAAATTTAGTTTTGTTTTGTCAAATTTTAAACCTTATTTAATACTTCATCCCCTTTTGTAAAAGATTGTTATGATTACAACGATAAAACGTTTAAATATTAAATGGGTTTTTATTTTACTTATATTAAAAAAATTGTAACATAAATGGAAAAGGGTGATATGTTTAACCGGTTATCATCATAATTGTATGATTTAAATATTGTAATTATTTTTATATAATTATTAATGTATAATTTTTAAAAAGATCTATTAATTTAATTTTTTGATACTATAACCATATTTTTATTTTCAATTCAGCATGATAATAATGATATTAATGTATAAATTTATTAATCATTCGTACAATGTATTAATAATCTTTAAAATTTGTGGGGCTCTATAAGTCTCCCAAAAATATCACTTTTCACGATTTCAAATCAATTACATTATTTTCCTGTTTCCTACAAAATTGTTGTATATACATTTTGTAAGAAATTAGGTAATTATAGGATAAAAAAATTTAAAATAGATTCTTTGGATAAAATAAAAATAATTAGTGAAATAAATATTAATATACAATATAATCCACTTTTTATAAATATGTTAAAATTTTAGAGATATTAATTTCAATAGAGTGATTTATTTGAATTTTCATTATTGAAAATAAGAAAAATGTAATAATCAATGGTAAAATGATCAAATATGAATTATATATTTAAATAGTATGTTCATGGAATGATGTTTCCCATATAATGATGCGAAAGGAAAAATTAGGTGGTTTTTATGATATTATCTAAGGTATTTACCTCTGTTTTACCTATTTTCACCTACATAGGTGAAATTGTTTTACCCCATTTACTATTTTTAGTTGAAAAAAATAATGGTTCCTGTTTATAAAAAAAAATTCTTCTAATTTAAAATATGTAATTATTATTTTTACTCAATTTCAATACATGGAAAAAATTAATTTTAAAATAATTTAGAAAATCTTTATGAAAAGATTTTTTTTAGAGAAATACATTTTAAGTACTAAAAAGGATTTATTATTATCTTAGGTCTACAAAATAGATTCATCTCAAACCATTTTATTAAATTAATATTATAATATATTATAAAAATAATTAAAACTGATTTAATTAATTTTTTACATTAAAAACAAATATCTAGCATAATAAAAGTTTCATGAACAACATTTATTTTTTATTTAGAATGTTATTTCTTCATTGTAATTAATTGATACAAAGTGAAGTAATTATATAAATTGAAAAAATATATTTTCTTATAATTTAGCTTGTCCAATTATTAATTTATTTATTCTTAGGTGATAAATTTCACATTAAATAACAATATTTAAACAAAATATTACCGTTATATAAAACTCAGTGTTTCATGGAAATAATACTATCAATGAAATAAATTTTTTTATAGATAAATATATCACATAATAGAGGTATTCTACATTTACATCATTATATAAAGATTATGTCATGTATTATTACATCTGAAAAAGGGATGCAACTATTATATTGTTTATCTTCATACAAATCATATATACACTATTCATTTTAATATCACATGGAATGAATTCATAAAATTATTTTGTAGTATTCTTGTATTAATGAAATAAACATACATGATGTTTATCTGATGAATTTTTTCACAAATAAATAATTAGAGGGGAAGTGCAATGTTGTCTTCATAAGTAATGTATAATAAGAATGATCTATTTTTGTGGAAACTATATATGACGTAGGGTCCCTATAAATTTATATTGAGTTTTGGTAGGTTATTTCAAATGATTATAGATGATTTGAGAGTTATAACTAGTTCATATCAATGTAAATTGTATGAAGAAATCTATTTTTGAATACTCAAATGACACGATTATAATGGACATGTTGTTTTTGTAGTTTTCAAAACAATTTCTAATTAATTTTCTAAAACTCTATAATGAAATTTTGTTATTTATCATCTATTTAATATTTTCTCTAACAATAAATCAATTTGAATATAATGAGAAAATAATTGGGGGAATATTTTTCACATAGATATGAAAATATATGGGTTCTTTCATAGCATTTAGGGTTTTTGTGTAATATGATTCCAAAGAATAAAATAGTTTCTCATGAAAGGAAACATTGTCATTTTATAATATATTCATAGTGAGATTTGATACTATCTCATTGATGGAATCTAACTATCCAATTTATGCTAAATTATAACAAGATATAAGGATATATTGGATGTTTTATTCCGAATAAATCTTTTCGAACTATTAATAAACGAATTTTGTACCTTTACATCTCAATATTATAGAAGGGGCACAAATTATTGTGATTATTTTTGACATCATAATGTCGATAATAGATTATTTGTTAACTTCATTGAGTGTTAAATGTTATTCAAATTTCTAGAAGAATTTAATCATAAATGAAAATACATGAACATAGTAGATATTTCAAGGGGATTATTGTATATGACATTTATTCCCCATATGAAATCATGTCATGACTATCTAGTGGTATTAAATAGTTATAATTGATGTTAAATAAATCAATAATGTTTCGTGAATGTATATGACATTAAAGTTAATTCCAAAATTCCTCGAATATTTAAATGAAAATTTTACCAAGGTATAATTAATTTATTTGATATATGGGTTACAGAATAATGGTCACCTCAGGAATCTATGATGACTTATAAAATACTATATATGTTTTATCCTCCGTCAATGTATCCGAGGTGACCCCCATAAAAGACTCTTTTGTGGTTATTTTTAAGTAATATTAACCTTATTATATGGTTAATTTTGTTACGAAGTTCGAGATACACTATATCTTATCCTTATCTGGCATATGGATTCTATTATAGAGATTGTAGATTAAGGAAGACTACTATCTTGTTATCAGATATCATGGTTTTGATATTCAATTTCATTGTTCTGTTACATTATTGATTTAATTTATCCCAATCATATTATATCATATTAAAAGGGTCCCCACTGAATATTTGTAATTTTTTACAATTATATTTTCATGATATTGATCTTATAAGGAAAGTGATTTTTTATCCAAAATTTTTATGCATGAATACTAGGTACCTGAAAAATAAGACAACATTAGTTTCAGTGGGAAATTTTCCATCAAAACCCATATATAATGTAATGACCCAAACTATTATGAATACAATTTATCCATTCTTATATTATTATCTTGTGTTATAATAATATAAAATCGCATTTGAAAAAACGTGTATACATCATGCCTAAATGAAAAACTTAATTCTATGTGACCTTTAAACATAATTTTTCCACATATGTGATTTTAATTTAAAAAATACAACATAAAAGGTAATGATAAATAAGATGTTTGGAGTCTGAAAGGAAAAAATAATTTTTTTAAATAGTAAAAAACCCTTATGAATAGTAATTTTACCCTTAATAATAGTAATATGACACTTATTAATAATAAATTTTCCATGTTAATAGAAACTATTCTAATGATAGTATAACTAAAATTTATCCATTATAAATGTTATAATATGATATAATTTTATTATAGTGTTACTATTTTTTTAAGTCATGAATATTTAATGACTAATATTATAATTCAAAATATTATAAATTTTCAGAATATTTTACTTTTTTATATTATAATTAGATGACAATTTTATGAGACCTCAATTAATTTTTCAATGTTTTAGAAAAGAAGTTATAATTATAAAATTTATAATTTTCATTAATTTATATCGAAAATTAAAAAATTCATACACATATATAGGAAATTGTTTTCATAATACGAAGTTAATTTTGTATTTCTACCTGTAAAAAAATTGTTAGGGTAAATTTTTGATTTTTTTTGATATAATTTTATTTTTGGGGAAAAGTCAAATTCGATTATTTTCAAAATATGCTAAATAAGAGAATTTATGCATCATTATTGAGTAATGGAAAATGTAAATGGAATTTTATTCAAACTAAAATTACCCCATTATGTTATTCAGTAATGGAGTGATCACTGTTTATTTTCTTGAGTGAAATTATTAAAATATTTAATTAAATATTGAGAAAACACCCCTCCCCTCCACTATAAATACCACAGCTCACAACATCATTTCATCACACCTATCAAGAATCAATACAAGCCAATATTTTTCCAACATATATTCCTTAACCCTCTGACATGCCAATGATCTCATGGTCTAATAATAAGACTAATCCTAGGTTCTTTGATGAGGATCTCATTTGGAGAATTCAATAGGTAATTCCACTCTATATTTTCTTTCAATTTTGTTTTCAAATTTCAATTCATATCTTCTCTTATCCTCAAAATATCTAATACAAATGTCATGATAAATCCTGTATGATATAAATAATGGTATGATATCTTGTTAATGTAATTTTATTCATTAAACTTCTCCATCTTGCTTTTTTATTTTTACTAATGAAATAGTTGTCTGTAATTTGTCGATTTTCCATCATTGTGGGTGATGCACATAAATTTTCCTTCATTTCCTTAATTTATTTCAATAAAAAAAATAAATGGTTGAAAATATATTTTAATATGTATGTTTTTACCCTTTCTACAATTTTAAAAATCATTTATACATAATATTAAATTATTAAAAAAAACACGTTCATTATGATCCAAAAACCACACTAATTAACCTAAAACAATCATCATTAAACATTATATAATAATTCATACTCATGGTATATTAAAAATATAATTATAAGAACATTTTAAATCCTATAATACCATTAATAACTTCTGATATTAATTATGGATGATTATCCATGTTTTACATGAAATTCTATTCGTGTGTACAAGGGTACCGTTCATGAAAAACATTGAAAAAGTACACTCCTGAACAATAAATTTAAATCATATTACTGATAAAAACTCTCATATAAGAATTTAATAAAACTATAACGATTCTATGTCATGTATAAAAGTTTCTTTATTAGTTAATTACTGAATATGAGGTGATTATAAATTATAGTAATGTGAATAAATCTTTTTGGCCTACATTTAACGGAATTCACAAACCCAATTCGATTTCTTTGGGTTTAAAATAAATCAACCAATTTTTATTAAGGATATTAATTAAATATTATTTCATCATAATTTTATTAAATTTATGTGATATACATGTTTTCAAATTGATTTTATGAGAATCAAAATGTTCTCCAAAGGAACAATTTTTTTAAAAGAAAACACATTGTTTACTTCTCGAGATTGTCATTACTAATGATATATGATCATGTATGTTATTACCAATTAATTTTGGGAACCTAATGATTATAAATTTATGATTTATGAAATTTAACTGATTCCTTTCCATGGGATTATTAATTTCCAATATTGATATAATTTCAATGCGGCATGTATGATAATTGAAATGTTATGTTGTGACCCATGAACCCAGAGTCGTATATAGAAATGTAAATGTTATTATGAGATGGGTGCACCCAAAATTGTATAGCACTCCAACGTACTAGTAAATGAGATAAATATCATGAGTTAATGTGACATATGTGTGAACATGATTCTATCATTTTTCAAAATAATGTGCAATAGTTAACCACTACGACATAAGGCTTCCTTTTTATGCATTTCCACACATCAAGCCTTTTATTAATGCTTCATATCAATTTTTTGATCTTATGCCTATGTTAAATTGATTATAATTATGATCACCCCATGATAATTGTTTCCTCATGTTCTTATCCTCTCATTGAGATTTTAGATCATCCCTTTTGGATGTATATCCTCAGTTGATTAAATGTAATAAGGAGAACTCAAGGGAGAATAAGATGCTACAGATGAAGTAATTAAATTAATGTTTATATTTTATGTTGAAAGAGTAATGTATCGTCCTGGATTTCCCAAGACACTAAACATTTAGATCCAAATTATGAAATATTTTTATGTATTTTATCCTTAAAATGACGTAAATGTTATTTAAGAAATAAAGGGTCACTATAGTGGGTATTAGAGGAACAATTTAGTTAATTTGGGGATTTGGATTATAGAACCTTAGTGAAAACCCCTAGTGTGAGACATATTATATGAAGTCACATAATATTATTTTATAGTAAAAGGAATACCATATGATATACTTTAGTGTTAATTTCAGGAAGGAATAAATTATTTACTCAAGACATGTTGAATTATGTATTCTTCTAACCATTTATATTTTAGAAAACGGTCTGAACTAGGAAAACCTAGGTCAACAACCTGTGCCAGGGACAATGTATTGATTTCCAAAATTACACCCCCATGCATTGAGATGTGGAGTTAATAAATTCCAGGAAATTGTTACCCAGTCTGTAAGAACCAAAACCTTCTTTTTTGGTATATTTTTCCTTTTCTGGTCATTTTTTATAAAAAGGGGAAAACCTATAAGTTTTCATAGTACATGTCGTGTACATTATTAGTACACGCAATGTACTTCGACGATGCGCAAGGCTGTGTGATGGCCGTGTCCGGGCCTCACACACGGCCGTGTGGGGTGACGTGGAGGCTGCTTAAAGCGATGTACGGAAAACCAAAGTACACAATGTGTACTCTCAATGTACACGCCGTGTAATTTTCTTTTTATTTCATTAATTTTACTGGGGTCGCGTCTTAGCCCAATATTCATCTTCTTCTCCACCTATTTCCATACGGGTCATCTGAGGAGGTAGAATATTCTATGAACCACTAATCTGTCACTGATTCTCCGAATCGAACACCGTCGGTTGCAATAGAATCACATCAGGGTTTTCTTGGTTCTTCTTTGGACTCGTTTCCAATTTCTTCCTCTCGTGTGAGTTATATGAGGTGGAAGGTTTTAGATGTTTTTACGGATCTACTCCATTATAGGATGATTCACAAGTTTAGGTTCAAGTATATAATTCTACGAGGATCACGGTAGGTGGTTTGATTCAGTACATTTAATGTCCTTGAGTTTCTGTGAAAAAGTTCCAGATATCCACTTATCGGGTTTCTCAGGATAGGGTTTTGAACCTGTTTTATTTATCTGCATTAGATTTCTTATGTACTTGAAGCTATTAGATGGATAATGTTTTCTTGTTATCATGTTTAAGGATCACCCCATGGGTGTTTTCCTTTTTTTGATCTTTACCTTTGTTTGGCATAGGTTTCTTATGAGGAAAACCTTTTTTCATTAATTGCTTGCATTGATATGAATGATTACATGATTTTTCTGCTATATAAATTCTTTTTTTCATTGTATCTATTATCCAAGTAGTTGTTGAACAAACATATGGATTCTACGAATCGTTTACGTACGATTGCATTTACTCAGGTCTGCTAGAACATGGTGTAGTTAAACCGTAGGGGGAATTGACGTTGAGTGCTTCCTCAGAGGTATTGTTTAATTATTTCCATTAAAATAAGATAAGGGGGATTTACTTTGTGCTCTCTCAGAGGGTTGATAATTATCGAATTGAGAATAAAGGGGGAATTAGATGTAAGTGCTTCCCTAGAGAGTATGTAGTATCGATGCAAGACCATAGTGTGAATTGACATTGAGTGATTCCCCAGTGTGTCTATGACTTCGTTCAAATGATTGACCATAAGGGCCAGCCCATGTGAACCACCCAGAGGGTCAGTGTAATAAATATTGTTCGTTGGTTTTGTTGAGTCCCCCCCAACCAAAGAAAGTGCTTGGGTTTCAACTGTATGTAGTTTAGGTAGTCTGTCGAGATACCTGTTGTGTTACTTTATATTCCATTAGATTATAGATCTTTTTTTAGATTCATTTATTGATGATTAATTGATTTAATTAAATTAATAAATAAATGTAAATTGAGAATTTTAGGATTGTTTAATTTAGTGTTCCCCATTTCTCTTCTGCATTTATTTCTATTAATTTTGCAATATTGGTCACTGACCGTTGGGCACAGATCTTTTGGTGGTTTCCAACTAGGATTAGTTTCACACCCATTTTGGGTCCTGTTTTTCAGCACAAATTGGTTATATGGATGCAGTTGTGGATAGGTATTGTGGCCCTTCTACCTCAGGTCCTTGATTGCTATTTAGAGCTAGGGAGCCTGAGACCGAGCATATGCTTGCGATGGTGCTGGATTTTACTGTTTACTTTTGATACATTGGTTTCAGTTGTGTTTCAGCATGTTATTTTGTTTACTGCTTCACATAGAAACATCTATCATGTCGCATCATTATTATATTATACCGCACATCCACAGTTTAGTTTAGTTCTAGTGTGTTGTTTACTGCTTTAGATATTGATTATTATTTTCCTTCCGCTGTATACTTTACAAAATGAAGGCATAGTTTATCCACTGACTCATCAAGGCCCTGAATGCTAGTCGATAGCCTATGATATTTGGGGAAATGTGTTTGAGGTCATGTGGTGAACCGGGTATGGGGTTCCAGTTTACTAGCTCCGAATTCAGGTCGTTACAAAGTGGTATCAAAAGAGACTTCCTTATTTTCTATTTCCCTTACTGTTTGGCAATAATAGACCAGGATAGGAAGAGATGGGTAGTTGGCACTTAATTGTGCCTGGGAGTAATTAACCCATGTACAGGGAAATTCTATACTACCACGTAATTGTAATTTTTAGTTTTTTCACATGTTACAGTTGATTATATTTCACCGTTGGGTGATGCACTTGTTTTTCGCAGTTATAGATTATATTATTGTGGTTCTATATTGTGGCAACCCGATGAGATGAGGGTATGCCATCTCTTGCATCATATAGGCACTGGTTAGAAAATCACATGTCATGCATTTTACCATGCCATCTAGGGTGCATTAGAAATTTCATGTTGTTGTGATAGATGATGTGATAGATGATGTATTATTCACTGATAGTTGTTGTAATATAAATACCTTTTGTGTTGATAGGGTGTTGTTTATTTTAAAAATTATTTAGGATGGATGCCAATCTTTGGTCTTAGAAGTTTTATGGGCCCTTGAGTATTGGAATTTGGAAGATCATGGGATTATCATACTGTTTACTCGTTATATGAATTGTTATGATGTCGAGCTTTGATTCGTGGAGAGTATGGGCCACCCACGGATCGAAATATGACACATAGGTGCTGGTTATCAATGTTTTTCAATGGTTTTGGGAAGTTTTGTATGCTTACTTCCCAGAAACCCAGATAACAAAGGTTGTGGCCTTATGAAAACACGCCATGTGTTCTTCTATTTGGGAAGAACTACTTTTCACGGTTACACGCTGTGTACGTTAAAGTACACGAAATGCACTCATCTTCTTTGTGATCTAGTGGTGTAGTTGAATACATGGGCTGGAAAATCTCAGGAATAACACATCGTGTACCATGATGACATGTTGTGTAGTAATGGTCTGTGTGACCCATCTATGTAGTGGAATACAGGGGTTGGAAAATCATATGTACAACATGCCATGTGCGTTGTTGACAAACGGTGTAGTTAGGGCCCTTGTACCTGTCCGTGTGACTAACATCAAATATAGGGGAAAAACTTAAGTACACACCGTGTAGTGGATAGACATGTCATGTAGTCTTCGTCTGGGATAGGCTGTCTGAGTTAGTCATGTAGGAGTAACCGGGCAGGAGGAAAACGGATGGTACATGCCATGTATATTAAAATAACATGTCGTGTAGTGGGGGTTTACACAGCAAGGTTGGCCGGTGTACATGCCCAAGTAAATTCTTTCTAGAACACACCGTGTGTGGGACCTACATGTCGTGTAACTATGTTTTTCCATTTTTAAATGTTTTCCTCTTCTATTACATTTTCTCTCCTTTGACTTTTCAATTTTGATCGTTGTTAATAATGGTGTGCTTTTGACCTTGCAGAGTCATGCCACCAAGACGTCCTCATGTTGCACGTTAGGGATCTGAAAATGATCGTACTCCAGATATAGCATAGGCAGTTTTCCCAGATACTGGTGCAGACGCAAAGTTCTGTGAGGGATTCATGAGGTTCATACAACCCTTTCAGGGAGCCCAGCAACCTGCCCAGTCTATGGAAGAGCTTTCCTGAGTCATCCAACAGCAACATCCACCCATGTTCTTTGGGGATGGAGGACTTCAGGCTGCTAAATCTTTGTTCTAAGTAATGGTTTCTATCTTTTATCATCTCGAGACACCTTCATACATAAGGGTGAATCTCACAACTTACATGCTGCAAGATTCCGCCAAGACACTATGGGACGTAGTTTCTCAGGCAAGGCGCCAGCAGATAGTTGTTTGGAAGAGTTTCAGTATACATTCTACGACTACTTATACCCAGAAACACTAAGGGTTGACAGAGCCAGAGAGTTCATGAACCTGCAAAAGGGTACTCCATAATTTATGGAGTATTCCTCTTGTTTCACCGAGTTAAAGCGTTTCACTCCCGTTCTGGGGAATGACGAGCTGTTTTTGGTGAGGAAGATTGATGAGGGCCTCAGACCAAAGATCAGATCACAATTTTATGTCTTCATGTTGACCTCTATTTCTTTTATAGTCAACTAGTCATTTATCACTGAGAGGAATCTGAGGGATATTGGAGTATTATGCCAGGTCATTTCAGCATCCATAGTCAATACTCTTTCTACTGACAGTAGGAAGCGCCACCAAGAGTCTACATGAGGTGACTGGAGGAAGAGAGATGTTTCTTCAGGTATCAAGGTTGTGTGCTATAAGTGTGGGAAGGATGGGAATAAAAATCCCATGTGTCTGAGGGACCCATTAGAGTGCTGATCCTGTGGTAAGATGGGTCAACTTCTTGCGGTTTTGCAAGTTTCTTCTTCCAGCGATTAGCGATGGAGGATCAGTTTCGACTCCGAGTACAAGAGCAGGTTTACCCATTCCACAGAAAACTGGGGGCTGGAGTTCTATAGGACATTCAGGATAGGGTAGAGGCCATGGACGTAGTGGTCATGCTCAGGGAGGATCAACTCAAGGATCTCAGGCTACTGCATAGGGCCACGGTACTGGCCAAATGTTTGCGGTGGAGCAGATTCATTAGAAGCAGGACCATGGATCTTCTATAGTGAGAGGTACGATATTGGTAGCCTTAGTTTTATCTTCTGCACTTTTAGATACAGGTGCTTTTCATAGCCTAATTTCAATGCACACTGTGGAAAACCATAGTCTTACTATGTTTACTTCCAGGGATATGGTGACACTAGACACTCCCATGTGACTTAGAACTTCTACTATGTGTAAATTCAAGGAGTTCCCCCTTGAGGTTGGTGGGAGTCACTTCTTGTGGGATCTTAATGTCCTAGAGATGATGGGTTATGATTTCATTCTAGAAATGGTCTGGCTAGTTCCTTTTCAGGACTTTGTCTACTACTATAGCCGTAGGGTGAATTTAACGTCACTATAGTGTAGATCCTTTCTTCACAAGGGAAAATGAGACGTCCAGGAAAGAAGAGATGGACCAGAGCATCATGGGTTGGGCGGTGATACAACTCAGATTTCTAGTTTATATCTGGATGATCAGGGGACTTCTCATATGAATTATCCCCTAGTGGTTGATCGTTTTCCGGATGTCCATCATGAAGACTTTTCAGGGTTGCATCCGGAGCGTGAGGTAGACTTCTCTGTTGGACATGTGCCAGGAGCCGCACTGGTATCCTTAACTCCTTATAGGATGGATATTCCTGAGTTTCAACAGCTCAAGAAGTAGTTGGAGGAGTTGTAGGCAAAGGGTTTTATCCGACCCAGTACTTCCCCTTGGGGTACACCTGTTTTGTTTTCAAAGAAGGCAGATGGTACTTTACAGCTTTGTGTGTATTAACAGAATCTGAAATAGTTAACAGTCGAGAAATGGTATCCATTGCTAATGATTGATGATTTTTTTGATCAGCTTCAAGGAGCCAAGCTGTTCTCGAAGATCGACTTGAGATCATGCTATCATCTGTTGCGCTTCAGACCATCAGGTATACATCTTACAACCTTCCAGAGCAGGTGCAATCGGTATGTGTATTTGGATATGTCATTTGGTCTCACAAACGCGCCAACAGTCTTCATAGAACTGATGAATAGAGTTTCCCATCCTTACATGTATTCCTTCATGGTGGTTTTCGTGGACGATATCTTGGTGTATTATCACGCTCAACACGGCCATGATAACCATCTTGATATCGTATTGAGTACAGTAGAAGATCAACAGTTATATGATAATCTCTCTAAGTGCCACTTCTGGATGGACATGATTTACTTCACGGGTCATGTCATCTCAGATACATGAGTATCATTAGTCCCACATAAGGTGAGCGAGGTAGTTACCTGGGAGAATCCGAAGAATGTCTTCGAGGTACAGAGTTTCTTATGACATGCGGGATAATACAGGCAGTTTATATAGGAAATATTGCGCTTGGAATCACCGTTGATGGGCTTGACTAAGAAAGGTGTGAAGTACGTTTGGTCAGAATCCTGTGATTCAGCCTTTCAAAAGATGAAGGGGATATTGACTACAAAACTGATTATTGTTTTACCAGAGCCAGGAAACAATTATATAGTTTTCCGTGATGCATCTGACATCGGTCTTGGAGAAGTGCTTATGGTGGAGGATCGTGTTGTTGCATATACATCGTGGTAGTTGAGGCCACATGAGAAGATCTATCCTACGCACGACCTGGAGTTGGCTGTTGTTGTTCATGATTTGAGTTATTAGAGAAACTCTCTTTTGGGAGAGCATTTTGTGGTATATACTTACCACAAGATCCTCAAGTATATTTTCACACAGTGTGACATAAATCTGAGAGAGCGGAGGTGGTTCAAGTACCTATAGTCTTTCAACATTGAGCTTACTTATACGCCTGGGAAAGGCAATGATGTGGCAGACACACAGAGCAGGAGAACTCAGTTACAGGCAGTTCGGGAGGCCAGTATCGAGTGGCAGCTTATGGATCTTTTCTCTAAGAAGCATTTGGAGGTGCACGACAGATAGGGACATAGGGTTTTTTCTTCTATAGTTGTTACCTCCACTCATCTAGATAAAGTTTGAATGAGGCAGCAATCAGACCTAGAATTCCTAGTCCTATGAGGGTGTGTTAGATGGAGAGCGTACTCCAAGGTGGACAGTGGGTGATGACGAGGTGTTACTTTTTCATGGCCACATATGGGTTTTAAAAAACATACGTGAGGAGATGATGTGGGAGTTCCATGCATCAGCCAGGACAGTTCATCCTGGTGTCAAAAAAGATGTATTGAGACTTATGTCGTCAGTATTGGTGGCCTGGTATGAAGAAGGTTGTGGATGGTTTTGTTATGCGTTGCTCCACCTGTCAGCAGGTGAAGGTAGAGCATCGGTGACCAATAGGGCATCTACAGTAGTTACCCATTCCTGAGTGGAAAAGGAATGATGTAACGATAGACTTCGTGACAAGGTTACCGAGATCGCCTAGATGGAATTATGTTGTTTGGGTTGCAGTGGATAGGCTCATGAAGGTTGCAAATTTCTTACTGATCAATGAGAACATCGATGTGGATGAGCTTGGAAGGTTGTACATCCGGGAGATTGTGCATTTTCATGGGGTTCAGAGTTCTATCGTTTCTTATAGGGACGCCCGCTTTACTTCGCATTTCTGGTCGGTGCTATAGAGGGCTTTGGGTACACAGGTACTTCTGAATACAGATTACCATCCCCAGACAAATGGATATTCGGTGTGCATGATTCTGGTGTTGGAGGACAAGATATGAGCATGTGTCCTTGATTTTGGAGGTTCATGGGAGAATCATATACCTCTAGTGGATTTTTCCTATAATAATAGTTTTCAAAAAACTATTCGGATGGCACCTTATGAAGCATTGTACGGTCGGTCATGCCGATCACTCTTTTGTTGGCTGAAGGTGGGAGAGCCAGCTGTGTTGGGACCTCTTATTATTCAAGAGACCATAGAGTAGGTGGAGTTGATTCCAAAGAGGATGGGTATTGCACAGTCTCGATAGAAATCTTATGCAGATCAGCGGAGATGACCATTAGGGTTCAAGGTCAGATATCAAGTTTTCTTGTGTGTTACCCCAAGGTTGGTACATAAGAAGATTAGGAGATAGGGAAATCTTTCACCGAGATATGTTGGCCCGTTTGAGGCTCTGGAGAGGGTCAGGAAGGATGCTTACAGGTTGCAGTTACCTAAGAGGTATCAGGCTATGCACGAAATCTTCCATGTTTCTCAACTTTAGTGGTATTCTAAGAACCGCCTCATGTTTTTCAACCCAAGGAGGTTGAGCTGAGAAGGATGAATCGTTTAAGGAGCATCCTATCATGATTGTTGATCTTAGTGAAATGGTACTCTGTGACTGTTCTGTCCCTCTGGTACAGGACCTATGGAAGCACGACCGTGTACATGACAAGACTTGGGAATGGTATGACAACATGAGATCACAATGGCCAGAGTTATATGAAGGTTCTTCTTCTACCTCTCGTTAGAAAATTTTGGGATTAATTTCTTTAAGGGGGGAAGTTTTTAAGAACCCATACATTCTTTTCAGCTATGTTTTTTATTTTCTATTCATTTTAGTGATAGAGGGAAAAACATGGAAATTTTCAGAGTACTAGTTGTGTACCTTATAAGCACACATAGTATATTTCGACCTCGTGCGAGGCTGTGTGCTGGCCATGTCCGAGCCACATACATAGTCGTGTGGGGTGACATGGAGACCACTTAAATTATAGTACGTAAAACCAAAGTACACACAGTTTAATCTAAAAGTTCATGTCATGTAAATGTTTTTATTTCATTAATCGGACCGAGGTCGTGTCTTAACCCTATTTTTGTCTTCGTCTCCGCCTAATTCCGTACAGTGTGTCAGAGGAGACCGATTCTTCTCCGAGAACCGATCAATCACTGATTCTCTCAAACGAACACTGTCAGATTTAATAGAATCGTAGTGGTGAGTTCATGGTTCTTCTTTGTCCTCGTTTCCTATTTCTTCCTCTTGTGTGAGTTATCCAATGTTGAACTTTTTATACATTTTTGCAGATCTACATCGTTCTATGCTGATTCACAGGTGAAGATTCAAGTATATCAATCTAAAAGGATTGAGGTAGGTGTTTTGATGCCCTATGTATAATTTCCATCAGTTTTTGAGAAAAAGTGCCAGATATCCATGTATCTAGTATCTCAGGTTAGGGTTTTGAACCAGTTTTATTTATCTACCATAGATTTCTTGTGTGCATGAGACTATTAGATTATTAGTTTTTTATTGTTATCATGTTCAAGGATAACCCAATGAGTTTTTTACTTCGTTTTGGTTGTTTATAGCCGTTTGGATTAGGTAGCCACTGAGTAAAACCTTGTTGCATTAATTTATTGCCTTGGTATGAATGATTTCATGAGTTATATACTGATTAAATTATAATGTTTCATTTTAGCTATTAGTGAAGAATTTTCTGAACATACTTAGGGATGCTATGAATCGTTTATGTACGATTTCTTTTACTCAGGGCTGCGTGAACCTATTGTAGTTAGAACATATGTGGAATTAAGGTTGAGTGCTTCATCAGAGGTCCTGTTTAATTATTAACGTTACGAGACCATAAGGGGGATTGACATTGTGCTCCCTCAGTGTGTCTGATAATTATCGGATCGATACTAAAGGGGGAATTGGACGTGAGTTCTTCCTCAGAGAGTCTATAGTATCACTGCAAGACCATATGGGGAATTGACTTTGATTGTTTCCTCAGAGTGTCTTTTCCTTCATTCGAATGCTTGACCATAAGGGCATGACCATGTGAGCTACCCAGAGGGTGAGTGTAATATATATTGTTAGTTGGTTGTCATGAGTCCACTAAGCCAAAGAACAAGATTGGGTTTGTACTACTTGTAGTTTAGGTAGTCTATTGAGATACATGTTTTGTTACTTTCTATGCCTTTGGACTATAAATATTTTTCTAGATTCTTTGGTAGATGATTAAATTATTGAACTAAATTAATAAATAAATGTAAATAGATATTTTTAGGATTATTTTCTTTTGCGTGCAATGTTTCTCTACTACATTTATTTCTATTACTTTTTCTATATTGCTCACTGATACCTGGGAACACATATTTTGGTGGTTGCCTACTGGGATTCGTCTCACACCCTATTTGGGTCCTGATTTTTGGCCCAAATAGGTTATATGGTTACAGGTGTGGATAGGGATTGTGGACTTTCTACCTCAGGTGCTTGATTGTTGGTTATAGCTGGGGAGCATGGGACTGAGCATAGGATTGTGATCCTGCTGGAGTTTACTATTTACTTTTGATACTTGGGTTTCATTTGTGTTTCAGCATGTTGTTTTGTTTACTTCTTTTCCATATAAACATGTGTTATGATGCCTTATTTTTATATTATACATCGCTTCCACTGTTTAGTTTAGTTGTCGTGTGATGTTTACTGCTTTCGCTATTGTTTTTTATTTTCCTTCCGCTACATACTTTACCAAATGAGGGCATAGTTTCCCCACTGACTCATCAAGGCCATTGCTGCTAGTCGGAAGCATCTAGCATTTGGGGAAACGCGCTTGAGGTCATGTGCTGAACCAGGTACAGGGTTCTAGTTGAGTGGCTCTAGATTCGGGTCATTGCACATTTTTCTCAGGATGTGAATAATAATATGATTAATGTAGAATGTCCTCCTTCACCAAAGATGGTGAAACTGGATATTGAGTGTTTTATGTGGCAGTAGCTTATGATTGTTACATGATTTTCCTATGCAACTGGTTGTAGAATTATGGGTCAAATCAATGTAAAATATATTTTCTATTCTTCAATATTCTGATATAGATATGATGACTCTTTCCATTAATCGCCTCGATAAATAGGCCAACCAATATTGGGATTTGATTAAGAACACCATTTTGAAGGGGAAAATATAATATATGGATATTGAGTACATTAAGATAATTTTTCATAACATGTATATCTGAAATCATCTTCGTACAAAGATGGAGACATAATTCAGATAACTAATTAAAACGATGGGTAATCTATCATGACATACGATGATAATTTTACATTTCTTTAAAGTTACCCTTATGGTTTATTATCAATAATGATATAAAAATTGATAGATTATTTAGTAGTTTAAAACCCTAACTTCGAAAGGATTTTACTATTTGTGACATTGGGAGTTATGACGAAGTTTTTCGATGTACTGTCATTTTAGAGATAGAGTTTGGAGAATGGTCCCATTGCTACGATGAAAAGTAATGAAAGATGTATTTTCATGAAGTAGAATATAATGGGGAATGTGGAATTAAAAATCAACCACCCACATGTAAAAAATTGGGATGAAGAATCATTGGAAGATAATCAAAGGGATAGGGAAATGTATCAGGTGTGGGAGATAAGGCCTATATGGAAAAGTGTTTTTAAAATATATGATAAGGTAGGAGAATGTGATAGAGGAAAGGAATGAACCACACATGGTCTAATGCTACATCTATAGGGAGAAACATAAATATGAAAGATAGTGCACTAAACCTAGAGCCCTTGAGGGACATAAGTGACATGATCCATCAAAGACAAAGGAACAAAGGAATTATTATTCCATCACTTTTGTATAAGTGGAACAAGAAAATTATGTCCTAAAATGTATAAATCATATTATCTGGTGAATATAAATATTCTTATTTAATTATTGGTTCTACACGTTCTTTTATATCATGTATGTTTTCAAGAAAAATTGATGTGAATCCCTAAAACCTTTAAGTTTAGATATTTGTAAAAACATCAAGTGGTGAAATCATTACATCCCACGTGTTGGAATCTTCTCTTGTTGGGGTATGTGTTATGACTATTCTAAAAATTCATGTGATCCTACACTTGCTGGAATGGGACACTATATTTAGAATGGATTGGTGATCATTATATAGAGAA
This sequence comes from Viscum album, assembly GCA_963277665.1. Classification (NCBI taxonomy): domain Eukaryota; kingdom Viridiplantae; phylum Streptophyta; class Magnoliopsida; order Santalales; family Viscaceae; genus Viscum; species Viscum album. The sequence goes on from OY728123.1 coordinate 180,869,507, forward strand.
CATATCAACTATTTGGAAAAGGAAATTTGTTTTCATATTCTTAACCATCCAATGCCCTTATAAAAATGAGAGAATGATCATTTATCTACTTCGATAAATCCTTCAATGGTGTTGGTGTTGATTCCCTATGAAGAATAATACCACACTCAAATGGTCGAGTCAATGGAAGATATCAACATAGGGGAAATGACCATCATGATGGAATATAGTGTTGACTTTCTGGAATAGATACCATGAATAGCCCCTGATCATGACATAATTTTCTCAATAAAACTCATACCTAGAGCCACTCCTATCTGAATGTGTCCCTATTGGATGGATCCTATCTAAATAGATTAGTTAAAGGAGAAGCATCAACAGCATTTGGGGAAATGTTTCATACACCCTAGTGCATCACCTTAGTGTGTGTCCGTGTTGTTTTTCAAAGAATAATAATGGACCAATGAGGTTGTGTATCAATTAATAGGAACTCAAAAAGATCACCATAATTAAAAGGTATAATCTTTTGAGGATTTAGGACTTTTTTTCAGTAGAGAGTAGCTCAGTACTTCTCAAAGGTGGTTATCTATTATAGATAACATCAATTAAAGGTGGAGAAGGTGTTTATTAAGAAGACATCCTTTTGTACAAGGTATGGGAACTATGATTTTTATACTCCCTTTGGACTAACTAATACATTTTCAATATTTGTAGATTTTATGAATAGAGTCTTCATAAAATATCATGACAAAATTTTGGTAGTGATTATCAATGATATTTTCAAATACTCCAAGAGAAAGGGTGAACAAGAAGAACATATAAGGCCTATATTGGGGAAATAGTTAAATGATAATTTTTATGTTATGTTCAGAAAGTATACATATTGGATTAATAAAGTATAGTTCTTAGGACATGTGACATCATGTGAGGGAAATTTTGGGGACCCTTTACAAATGATGGCATTTGAAGAATGGCCAACATCCTCTAGTGTCACAGAAATCTGTAGTTTTCTTAGTTTTGAAAGGTACTATCAAGATTTTGTAAGAAATTTATCATGATTGTCAAGCCCTCTAACTATGATAATTGGGAATAAATTAATGAATATCTATATAGAATAATGTGAGTAAATCATTAAGGACATAAAGAGAAGGAAGATCACATCACATGTACTCACGTTACCAAAATGTAACATCCTAGGTAAATAATAGATATGGAATTTTCATATTTATTAATAGTAGTGAATTTAATATTAACATTAATTTAAAAGGGGATGCTATTTCAGATAGCGTTCTCCACACATAACAATGTGTTTCTTTGAAAACTTATGTCGCACACAACATTGAGTAATACTGAAAAATATTAACATAATTTTTTTATTTCAAATGGAATTCAACACCTAGTCATTTTAATTGATGGAATGAATTGAAATAACTAAAATATTATTATACATGTTTTTAATATGTTTTTACATTTAACCAATGAAATTTAGAGGCTTAAAATGTGAGTGAGTCCGTTTTTAAGAAAAATTACACAAATATTCGTTAAAATGTAAATTTACCACCTTTTAGTGGCGTACCATTTTTAAATATAGATTTTTCCCATTTATTTGTTTTAATTAACAAAATAATATTTTCATTTTGAATATGGACAACAAAATGTTCTTTGGATAATATTTTTATTATTATCTGCTAATGTTTATTTTTTTTGAATAGTGAAAAAATAATACTTTTTTATTCAAATCTCCTATTTAACAAAATTTATTTATATGGATACATTAATATTTTAACCATTTATGATGTTTAATTAGAATAAATTTTCAAAACATAATCCAATTTTGGTCATTGAATGTAAGTTCACTTAGAAATAGGACATAAGAAAGTGCCAACCTATTGTTTGTTATTATTTCGTTAATACGTGCTTTTTGTGTTAACAACGGAAATAAATATTAAATTATTTTCTTCCATATATGGGGTTTTAATTGGGAAAAATTGAATTCATATATTCAATTAGGTGGTCCAAATTTTTTAAATAGGTAACTTTTATTTTTATACATTATGAATGTTTACATCAATAAATATTTTATTTGCCATCATTAAATGGTAAATCATGTAAACAAGGGTATTAAATAATATTATAATTACATTAAATTTTCCTAACACGTGTGCTAATCCTATTGGATGATACATTTCTAACCATTGGAATTCTAGGATGATTCTGGGACCCCAGGGAGCCACATAAGAGTGATAATAACACTTTATATTAATTAATTTAATTTAATGAGAAATATGACATAAAAATATATCTTTTAATAAATAAATTATTACAAGGGCTATATATGTTACCTCATTTAATATAAATATTAATGTGAAATATAAAATGATTTCCAAAGTCATCGTATTAAATTTATAAATTTAGACATAAAATAAGTAAACTTATGTATGAACCAATGATAATAGAGTGATAACCTTATAAATAAATGATTTAAATTAATGAGAATATAAAATTTTAAAAACTATCTGAAAACTATAAAATTATAATTTGTTGATTTTATTTCTAACAGTAGTCATCTTATCTTATAATTTATTTATATTTGGGCCTTTTGAAAATGAAAATCAGTTTATAAGAATATAGTGTTTTTAATTTTTCCTAAAGATCCCCTCCTCTCCCTTAAAAACCATCACCTAGAAACCATTACTCACATATCTCAATCACCATGGATCACCCAAACTATACCAAATTAAGCTTCCATAATCCCTATATTCCTCCTAGATGCCTTACCCTATTAATTACTAAATTCAAGTAAGCCTTTGGGTCAAACCAGAAAGAGATACCTGATTTAAAGGAAACACCTATCTTATGTTTATTTCATTTACTTTACATCTCCAACCCATAAACTCTATTTCTTTATTTATTTTATAAGAAAAACCACATCCTAAAAATACTAGGTTTTCATTATTTGATTTTTTGACACTAATTTTCCAAACATATCCATCGAATCGATACGAACATATTGTTTCTGTGGACGGTCAACTACTGCCTCATGAAATGATTATTGTTCAAATATATCCAACTGCATATAATGGTTACCATTATGAGGAAACTATATTTATATAGGATATATATAATTTTTATGTTATCCTTATGCTTATTTATTTTTATTTATAAAATACCTTTATTTTTTCCATAATGGATAAATACGATAATTTCATTTGAGGAAATGCAGACTACCGCCCCCTCAAAGTGATATAACCCGTTGATACCATACATGGATCATATAAAGGATAGTGTTGATAAAATTACTTAATTTATATAAAATATGATATTATAGTTTAATAATAATATACCTATATATCATGTTATTTTCATTCCTTTTAAAAGAGAACAATAGCTCATGTGTACGTACTGGTTACCGTCTCCATGAACGGTGCATTTCATTTTCATATATCCTTGTTATATATATTATTATAAATAAATATATATTGGATATATACGATATATAAATATATGATATTTTAAATAATTAATATCATTCTAAAGATAAAATAATTTCTACCACTTGGTCAATTTATAATTATAAAATTTTCATTTTTAACTCAAATTTCGAACATCGACAAAATTTTATATGATCCCAAATAGTTAACTAATTATTATAGTAAGGTACTAAGTGATATAAATGGAATAATAAACATGAAAAACTTTCTTAGTAATGTATAAATTAAGTTATGATTATTATTCATGATGTACAAGGATCATATATGTCAAGTCTGACAAAAGGTAATGAGTTTCATCTCACTTTTTATTCCCGTTATATTCTTGCTATATTTGCATATTTTTACATTTTTTTAGTCTTTGTACTGCCCATGGATTCACTCATTGTTTAAATATACATTAATATATGGGAATTTACATCATTATTTTACACACCGTCGTTCATGTGGTTTATGTAAAGTAAGTTATCAAATAGGTAAAGAAACCTTTCACTGTATTAATTTAGTTAATGACATCATTTATGTTATGTATTTTAAATTTTAATTTTAATATATTGGGATATGATCTCCTATATAATTATTGCAGAAAATTTTATTTCCATGTGATGGGATAACCTTTTCTATTTCATCCACAATTTTTATAAATTTTAATATGACGTTGTTAGGCTGTCGAATTTCTGTACGAGAACTCCTTAACCCAATTTCAATTCTTTGGTTTAAACTTACACTTCATTATTATGTCATGATATGATTATATGTGGTTGAAATCGTATTGTTTTACACACAATATTCACTTATATTGGGTGTGTTATTATTATTCACACATATTTGTGTTATTTATGTGTCCATAATCTATGGATATGATCTTTTCAAGGGACTATGTCTCAATTTACATTCCATGGAGACTAATTTGTTGTTATACACTAATTCACTTTTTATTTTTTATATACTACACTTTGAACTAATATATCAGGAACATAATCATTATCATGATGTTATAAGATTTTATTTATTTCATTCCTCATTTATTTGTATTCAAGTATCTTTTATTTGGTTAGGAACTCATTAATTAAAATATTGTTTTAAATGTTTTAATGATTTATTCATATAAATAATTCTCATTAATGTCCATGATTTTAAAATGGGTTTGTGGATTTATTTATATGGACATGAATGTTTTGAAATTATAATTTCATTCAAAAGCTTCAATATGTGATGGACATGTAGATTAAAAAATACCATTATTAAATATTATAGATGATTTTGAAAATGGTTTGATAAAGCATTAATTATTTCAATATAATGAAATGGTATGTTGTGATTGCAATATGCAAATGTTATCTTACATTATTCATGTTTTATGGGTTATGAACATGTTATGGTTCTAGGGAATTGATTACATATAAGGGTGGTTCTGTGATAATCCTAGGTTAAGTGAGCCCAAGAGCTCTACAATGCATTGGGTTACATGACAAAGGTATATGTAAATGTTTCTACTAAAAGATTTGTGGAATATACTATGATTAATATTCCAAAGGTGACTCCTTATGTAGTTGTCAATTCTAAAATGTATGTATGTTATGATTTCTATATGTTACCTTTATGATTATTGTTTTTTGTCTGTTATTCATAAATCTTATAATTTAATGGGGTATGTTAAAGAGATTATGTTTTTTATTTATACATTGACTGATTTTTTCTTTATTTGTTTTATAACCCTTAAATAGAATTTTATACTCATCCCATGTTATTGAAATGTTTTTCACTTGAATTAAAGATTAATAGGTTTAACGATGGGATCATGGAAAATTCATACTGTTTAAAATATAGAACTAAAAATGTTTATATATTTAATATTTTTTACCTTATGAAAAGAATAGAAACTGAGTAGATGTGTCTACATTGTGATTTTTGAGTTGTTATGTAATAGTTACGGTCTAATTCTAGAAAACACTAAACCTCACAAGATCCCCAATTCGAATTATGGATTTAACTATAGGTTAAGTAAATGATTATGTCTAGGTCCTTATAGTTTGTATCAGATGATGGTTTAGACATATTTAGGGATTTGGAGTTTTTTTATACACATGATTAGTCTCTATTTCTTTTAATTAAGTTAAATAATTACTTTTTTACTTTTTTAGACCAAGGAAATTTTGTTACAAATGGAAGGAGTGGGATAACAAATGACATTCATATCTCATCCTAATGACATGATTGGTATATTTATTCCAATGTCTGGTCTAGATAACACTGAAACATTTTCTAACATAAAAATCACTTGTAATAATTTTTTGATATATCAAACACCTTTACTATACCAAGATATCATCGTTCATTAGGGTTTTTATTTAGTCAAATCCAATTTTGAAAATATTCTCAAATTTTCAATCTAGTTAAATATTATCAAGGAATTTCCAAATATTTTGTGTTATCACATGATATTGATGCGTATTATGATTTTGAAAAAGGTGATGAAGAATTAGACCCTTGAGCAACCTATTTATATTTAATTATACATTATATTCTATAAGTACATATATGTGGTATTATAAAAGAACCATTAATTAAATGTTTCAACAGAATATATGTGTGACTGTTTTATAAAATGATTATTTTATCAGATGTGTTGAAGTTATTTTTCATTCATGATTTTTTTCCAAAAGTATTTTTATGTGATAACCCATATGACCCAATTTGTAGGAGGTGTATTTGGATAAACGAATAAGATGATTTTTAAGGATCTTTGAATCATTTTTTCAATGGATGGACCATATATCTATGTGAACAAGATGAAAATAAAACCAAGTGGATACAATGATCAGGGTACGATGTTCAATATTTGGAAATAGTGTTATTTTATGGAGGTAAAAAAATTATAAAAATATATAAGACAACATGAAATAAGACATTGAGGTCATTATGAGTTGGGGTGAAAATGATTATTATAAGAAGACCATTGAGGTTATAACATGTTAGGGATATTATTGTGTTTTGTAAAAATGACAACACACAGACTGTGTGACAACCCATCACATCAGACAATGATAAGGGAATCAAACCCACAACCAAAGTGCGAATAGGATTTATTGCCTACTTCACTCCTACGTGAATTCCCTGGTTAGTATGAATTATTAATTCTAGATAAATTGTTTTTTGGATGAAAAAGAAGTTTATTTTTGGAACTTATGTTTTATCAAATTAATATCCTTAATAGAGGAAAATGACATGGTGATAATGTTATAGAGGTTATTTTGGATGAAGTTATCTTTTTTGAGAACATTATTTGCTTACGGAAAATTTAACACATTAGTATCTCATTTTTGGATTAATGGTGGGTAATTTATTTTGGAATAATCTATGTTTTTATTAGGGGAATATAGAGATTTGGGTTATTTATCAAAATGATTAACAAATATAGAGAATATGAATTTTTTTAATTACACTTCAGTATGAGGATTTATGATTATTAGATGTTATTTGGAGATAAATGTTATGATTTACTATGGAAGACTATGTGATTAAATCCTTCTGGGTTTTGGGTTACAATCGCATTTTGGCTTACATTGAGGAATTTTATGAAATTTTAGTTATTGAACGGTATTTGTGGAAATTTGGGTATTATATTTTCAATTTTTGAGATTAATATTAGTATTTCTTTTTACAAATGATTATCCTGTTTGTGTATTATCTAATTGGTACTATCATTTTTGTTGTGGTTATTGTCTAATGGCATGGTAAAGATATAGTTATTTTTTGTGGAATATGTGATTCTCTTAATGTTGATTCTAGCACATCATATTTGACCATGTCATCATGAATATTCATCATTTGGAGAGAAGATGATTTTTTGGAAGAAACAAAATAATGGATGATTCTTTACTTGAAAATAAACTATATTTCCTTACGTATTTAGTCAATATTATAAATAAATTCTACAAAATTATTAATTTTGACTTAAAAAGACATAGTCAGTTATCTTTTACTCTTGGGGAATCAAATACCATTTATGCCATCACAAGATTGTGATTTTTTGGTGGTTTACTTTCTCATAATCATGTTTTCTATCAATCTCAATCATAACATGAAAATTAGTTTATCCTCCATATCCATGTTTTCCTACAAGGAATCCTGTAACGAGATTTCTCATGTGACCTTATAGTTAATATTTATTCTATTAATGTGATAGTTTTATTTACTCTTTTTCCAATGTGGTACATTTAATGAAATTTCCATGCCAAATTTTAATACTTTGAGGATGAAATTTCCAAAAGGGTGGAAGGATGTAACCTACCATGTAAATAAATAATATGACATTTTCATTTTTATTAAAATTTTTGAATAAAATATTAATTTTACTTTAAAAGGGGATGTTATGTCTGATAGCGTACTAAACACACAACAATGTGTTTCTTTGAAAACATAAGTTTCCCACAACATTGAGTTATACTAAAAAATGGTAATATAATATTTTTATTTTAATTGGTAGTTAACTCCTAGCCATTGCAGTTGCATAAATGAACAAAACTAACTAAACTATGTTTATACATGTTGGTTAAATGTTTTAACATTTATCAAATTAATATTAGAGGCTTAAAATGTTAATGAAACCAATTTTAAGCCTAAATACACTAATATTTTTTAAAAGTTAAATTTACCTACTTCCAATGATGAAACCATATTAAATATATTTAATTTCGTTTTTCTATTATACTGAATAATATTATTATTTAGAATTAGGATATCCATATTTACTTTGGTCGAAATTTTGGTAATTTTCCGATCATGTTCGTTTTTTATGAATAGTGAACAATACAGCATTTTAATTCCAAATTTCCTTTTGATATAATTTACTTATATGGTTAACTTATATTTTTAATTCGTTATATAGATTAATTAGATTATATTTATACTATTTAATCCACTTTTGGTAATTTGATGTAATTTCACTTTGAAATTGGACATAAAAAGATGGAATATTTTTATTGTTATTATTTCATAAAAACACGCTTTTTGTTTTGACAACGGGAATTAATTTTTTAATTTTTTTGGCCAATTCGATGTTTTGAATTTGAAAAATGGATTTCATATTTTGATTCAGGAGGTCAATATTTTGTAAAAACTTATCTTTTATTTTTGGAAATTTTAAATATTTACTTCCGTAAATATTTTATTTACGATTGTTAAAAGTTAAAACTTTTAAATAAGGGTAAAAAATAATATTATAATAATATTAAATTACCCTAACACATGACCAAATCCTTTTTGATGATACATGTCTGACCATGGGAATCCTTGGGACAATTTTGGGACCACATTGAGCCACTTATGAGTGATAATGACACTTCATATTAATTAATAGATTTTAAAAAAAATTACATAAACATATATCTTTTTGTAAATAAATTATTAATTGAGGTAAAATAATTTATATCTATAATTATAAATAATCATTATTAAGGTAAAATTATTTCCTAAATCATGGTAGTTTATTAATAATTTTTAAAGTCAATGAAATAAAATTATTTATGAAACAGTGATTAGGCAGTGATTACCTTATTACTAAATGATTTATTTAAATGAGATTGTAAAATTTTAAAAAAAATTATTCAAAACATATCCCATACTTATTGTATTATTTTATTTATAACACGAGTCCTCTTATATTATAATATAATTAGTTTTGGACCATATGTAACCATCAATAAATTTATAATAAAATAATCCTTTATAACTTTCATAGAGAGACCCTCCTCCCCCTTATAAAAAGTCATCACCTCTATCCCATTTCTCACTCATCTCAAGATCATTGGATCATCCAAAATCTACCCAATTAATCTCCCTACATCTATATATTCCTCTTAGATTCATTATACTATGTATAAGACAATTCATGTAATCCTTTATGGTTCAAACCAAAGAGAGCTACAAAATTAAAAGGTAATGTATTCTCTTAATATATTTTCTATTTCATTACATCTAAAACCCCATAAACTCTTTTTGTAACATTATTTAATTAAAAAACAAGTATCCTCAGAATAATAGCTTATTTTTTATGAGACGTTTTCAAAATAATCTTCCACACACATCCATCTAATGGATAAGAACACATTGTTTCTATGGACAACAAACTACTTCTGCACAAAAGATGATTGTTAAAATATATTCAACCACCTCTAAAGGTGTCTATTATGATGGAAAATTATTTATATATGATATATATTATGTTAGTGTTTTCTCTATTCTTCTATATTTTTCATTTATTTCATAACTTTATGTTTTCCATAATGGGAAAGTATGAAAATTGCTTTTGAGGAAGTGCAGACTACCGCCCCCTCAATGTGATATGACTCATTAATACTATAAATGGAACATATAAAATGTGGTGTTAATTAAAATAAATAATTTATATAAAATATTATGTTATTCTGTAATAATATTATACACATGAATCATTTGTTTATTATTTTTAAATTGAAAAAATTGAAATGGAAGTAGCATTCATCTGTATGTACGGCTTACTGTCTCCATGAATGGTGCATTTAATTTTCATATATCCAAACGATATGGAATATTATAAAGAAATATATACTTAATATATATTATATATATGATAGATAAAATAAATAAATCAGGAATATCATTCTATAGATAATGTAATTTCGACCACATATAAAATTTATAATTATAACATGTTCTTTTTTAACTAAAGTTTCGAACATTGAAAAAATGTCAGATATGTACTAAAATAATTAATTATCTATTATAACAATGTAATAATTTATATAAAATGAATAATTAAAATAAAAAATATTCTAATGAATTTATGAATTTAATTATTTTTATAATTCAGGAGGAACAAGGAACATATAAAAGAAGTCGATCTTGAGGTAAGGGGTTTTGGTCTCACTTTTTATTCCCACGAGATTCATGTTATTTGACACTTATTTCGTTTTGTTTGGTATAGGTAATTCACATGATTGTATTATTTTATTAAATATAATTTAATTTATGGCCATTTATATCTTCCTTTTATGCTCCTTATTTTCTATGGTTTATGTTTCGTATGTTTCAAAATTATTAAGGGAACCTTTCACCATACACTTTAAGTTAATGACATAGTTTATGATTTGTATTTTAAATTTACATTTTATATTGCTATGAAATGTTCTGGTATATACATATTTATATAAATTTTATGTCTGTTTGATGGGAGACCATTTTTCCATTCATCAACTCATTTTATTAATTTTAGATCATAGCTGTTAGGCTGTGGAATTTCTTTAAGATAACTACATAACCCAATTTAAATTATTTGGTTAAACATATACTTCATGATTATGTCATGCTATGAATATTTGTGAATTAAATGTGATTTTTTACACATAATATCCAATTATATTTGTTTTAATCTTTTAGTCACAAATAATTATGTCATTAATTATTCTTTAATCTAAAACATGATCTTTGTAAGGGACATTGTCTCAAATTACATTCCACCGAGACTTATTTGTTGTTATACAAAAATTCACATTCATATGGGGTATATATTTTCCTATGAAATATTACATCATTAATATCCTTATTATCATTGTATTATAATCTTTGATTAATTTTATTTCTCAATTATTTGTATTCATGAATCTCACATTTGGATAATAACACTTTAAAAAATTTCATTTTAAATGTTTTAATTATTTATTCTCCTAAATAATTCTCACAAATGTCCATGTTTTAATAATGGTTTTAAGGATTAATTTATATGTACCTTAATGTTTGAAATTAAAATCTCTTTCAAAAGAATCAATGTGGTATGGGACACTTGGATTCCAAAATCTCGGTATTGAATATTTTAGATGATTTTGAAAATGGTTTTCTAAAGCATTTATTATGTCAATATATTTAAATGATATATTGAGATTGTAATTTGGAAATTTTAGCATTACATTATTCTTGTTTAATGGGTTATGAGTATGTTATGGTTCTTTGGAATTGTTTACGTATATAGGTGGTTTTGTGAAAAACCTAGGGCGGGTGAGCCCGATATTGCTCTGCAATGCATTGGGTAATGTGACAGAGGTAAATGTAAATTCTTCCCCTAAGATATTTATGGAATATACTATGATATGTATTCCAAATGCAACTCCATATGTATATTGAATGCTAAAATTTATGTATTTTTTGTATGCCATATGTTACCTTCATTATTTTTTGATTGATGTGTGTTATTCATAAATCTTATAATTTCATGAGGCATGCTAAAGAACATATGTTTTGTATGTATTTATGGAATAATGTTTTCTTTATTTACTTTATAACCCTTTTTGAGATTTTTTTGGTCATACCATGTTTTTAAATGTTTTTCATGTGACTTAAATATTATTAGGTTCAAGGATGGTATCATGAAAAATTCAAGAGGTCTAAAACATGGAACCAAACATGTTTATTTTTTAAAGTGATTTTATTTTATTAAATGAATAGAAACTGAGTAGAAGTGTCTACATTGTAATTAATGAGATGTTATTTAATAGTTATGGCCTAATTTTATGAAACTCAAAACCTAAAAATATTCTCAATGTTTATTCTTTATTTAAGACAAGTTTAAGTAAATATTTAAGGCTGAGTCCAAATAGTTTGTATCAGAGGTCAGTTTGGACAACTTTCGGTATTATGAGTTTTTGTTAGACACATGGTTAGTCTCTAGGTATATTCATTATGTTAAATAATTATTTTGTAACTTTTTATGTTCAAGGAATGTTTTTTACATATGGATATAGGAGGATCACAAAAGGCAATCCAATGTCTTCCAGACAACGTGCTTGTAATAATTATTGAAAATTCTTGTCCAAATATCTCTGAAACATTTTCTATCATACTACTCACTTGCAAGAAATTGTTTGAGATATCATAAACCTCCATTATCCCTCGATATCATCATGGGTCATGGGTTTTGTTTAATCAAATCATATATTCAGAATATTATTATATTTTCAAAAAATATAAAAATTATGAATGCATTTTCTATTATTTTATTTATCACAATATTTTTAAGCATATTATGATTTTTAAAATTTTTATGAAGAAGGATACCCATGCACAATTTAATTATATTTTCTTTTAAAATAATGTCTCTCGACACATGCTTATAGTATTTTAAATGTAACAATGATTTAAAGTTTCAACAACAACTCGGTCCAACAATTTTATAAAAATAATTTTTTATCATATGTTTTAAAATAATATGACACAAATGTTTTTTTTTCAAAACTGTTTCGTTGTGGTCACTCATATGTCCCATGTTATACGAGGTGTATTTTCATAAAGGAAAAAGATGATTTTGAAGGATCTCTAAACCATTGTTCCAATGCATGTAAAATCTATCTACGTTAATAAGATGCCGATGAAACTAGGTGGACACAATGATCCGGGTACGATGTTCATTCTTTAGAAATAGTGTTATTTTATGGAGGTAAAAAAATTCAATTTATATAAGACATCATAAATTAATATGTTGAGGTCATTATATGTTTTGATAAAAATTAATGGCAAAAAAAACCAATGAGGTTAAAAAAATTAGGGTTATTTTAGTGTTTTATAAAATAGAAAACATGAAGACCTGCATGGAAACCCATCGTGTCAGACATACCTGTAGGAATCAAATGCACAACCAAATATTGATTGGGAATTATCACCCACCACTAGAATATGTAAAATCCATGGTTAGTATGACTTATTATTTTTAGTTAGACGATTTTATGGATCAAGGATAAGTTTATTTTTGGAACATTTGTTTTATCAAATTGATATCCTTGATATAAGGAAATTATTTGGTGATTAAGTGATAATGGTTAATTTTGAAGATGTCCCCACTTTTGTGGAACACTATATTCTTAAAAAAATATAACACTATGGGATCTCATTTGTGGAGTAAGGGTTGATATTTTATTATGGAAGAATCTATTTTTTTATTATGGACATTTAGCGATTTGGGTTATTTATGGAAATGTTTAATATATCATAAAAAATATGTGATTTGTTAATTAAACATTAGTAAGAAACTTTTAGAGTAGTCAATGTTATTTGGAGATAAAAGTTAAGATTTACAGTGGAAGACTATGTGATTAAATTATTATTAGTTTGGGATACCATTATAGTTTGGGATAATTTGAATAATTTTAATACATTTATTTATGGGGTGGTTATTGTTGGACTTTGGGTTTTGTTTCTCCAATTTTTGAGATTAAGAGTAGTATTTCATTTTTATAAATGATTATCCCTTTTGGGGATTCTATGGTCTATTAATAACATTTTTTGTTGTTAAGGTCTAAGGATGGGAAATATATAGTTCTTCTCTTGTGGATTATGTGATTCTCTAGAAGTTGATTCTAGCATTTTAGGCGTGACCATGTCATCATGAATACTCATCATTTTTATAAAAGATTAGTTTTTGGTAGATACATTTTAAAAGATTAAACATGGATGGAAAACTAAGTATATTTCAATATTACCTTAATAAATATCATAAATAAATTCTACAAATTTATGAAATGTAATATAAAACCAAAATGTTGTCTCTAAACATTTCCAATCGAGGAATGATTGACCATTTAACCCATCAGAATATTCTTATTTTCTTGTTTTTATCTTACTCTTAATCATGTTTACTATCACTCTCTATTATAACATGACACATATTTTCTCCTCCATATACATTTGTTCATACATGGAATCATAATATGGGTTATCTTGAGTGACCTTTATAAATTTCATTCATTGTTTTAAAGTGATATTTTTATTGACACTCTTTCTAATATGGTACTTTTATTGATATTTCCAGGATTAATTTTAAAATTGTGAGGATGAAATTTCCAAAAGGGGGGAAGGATGTAACATCCCAGGTATATAAAGAATATTACATTTTCAAATTTTTTAATATTTTTGAATTAAGTATTAATTTTACTTTAAAAGGGAATTATATGTCTGATAGCATACTGAGCATGCAAAAATGTGTTTCTTTGAAAACATAAGTTTCACAGAACGATGAGTTACACTAAAAAATATTAATATAATATTATTATTTTAAAACTTTTATAACACCTAGCTATTTTAATGGCATGAAAGAACATAACTAAATAAAATATGATAATACATGTTTGATAAATGTTTTTACATTTATCCAATGAAATTTAGAGTCTCCAAATGTGAATGAATCCAAATTTAATCATGAATTTCCAAATATTATTTAAAAGGTTAATTTAGTGTCTTTTGATGGTGAAACCTTATTAAATATAGATTTTTTTTCACATTTTTCTATTTTATTTTAGAAAATAAAATTTTTCTTTATAATTAGTGCATCAAAATTTACAATGGATAAAATTTTTGGTATTTTTTCTATAATGTTCATTTTTTATGAATAGGAGGAAATACTGAATTTTATTTCAAATTTTTTTTATTATAATTTATTAATATGTATATATTATATTTTTAATTGGTTTTAATGTTTAGATTATATTTTTTTTTTAAAAACATTCTTTTTATTTTAACAAGGGGAATTAATTTCAAATGAATTTCTTCAACTTTTGTTCCTTGAGTTTGGAATAACGGATTTCATATGATGAATCAAGAGGTCCAATTTGTTTACATATGTATCTTTTATTTATTAGATTATAAATATTTATTTTGGTAAATATTTTATTTATCGTGGTTAAAATGTAAATCTGTCAAATAAGGGTAGAAAAATAATAATATAGTAATATTAAATTACCCTAACTTGTGTCATAATCTTATTGGATAATACATGTCCGACCATTGACATACATGTGACAATTTTGGGACTCCATGGACCCACTTATGTTTTATAATGACACATTATATTAATTATTTTAATGTAATGGGAAAAATAATAATACATATTACTTTTCGTAAATCAATTTTTACATAGGGTTATATAAGTTATCTCTTCATCTATAAATATTAATTTTATAATTAAAAAATTTCCTACATCATGGTATATTATTTTTAATTTTTACACATCAAATAAATAAATTTATTTTTGATTCAATGATGACGATGTGATTACCTTATCAATAAAGGATTTAAATAAATGAGATTATAAATTTTATAAAACTATCCAAAACCTCTCCTATTTTTATTGGATGATTGTATTTCGAACAAGAGTCATCTTATCTTTGAATTTAATGAGTTTTGTACCACTTGAAACCGAAAATGAATTTATAATAAAATAATGCTTTCAAAATTACTTAAACAACCCCGCTCCCCTTATAAAAAGCCATCACCTCTAACCCATCACTCACACATCTCAACCCCATGGATCATCCAAAATCTTCCCAATTAACCTCCCTAAATCAATAAATTTCTCTTAGAATCCTTCTCCTGGACATAAGAAAATTCATGTAATCTTTTTGGTTCAACCAAATGGAGAAACCTGATTTAAAAGCAACATCTTTTCTTAAGTTATTTTCTTTTATTTATCTTCTACAACCCCCTTACATCTCATTATTCCTTTAATTTATAAAACATTATCCAAAAAAAACTATGTTGTTGTTATTATAATGATTCTAACTATATTTCTCCACATATCTATCTAATGGATATGAACATAGTGTTTCTATGGACGATAAATTAATGCCTCATGAAACGATGATTGTAAAAATATCTTTAACTTCCTCTCATGATAGCCATTATAATGGAACTCTATTTATATATGATATATATTATGTTTATTTTTTCTATTTAATTCATTATTTTTAATTTATATCATACCTTAATGGTTTCCATAATTGGTAAATATGATAATTTCGTTTGAGAAAGTGGGGACCACCACCACCTCAAATCGATATGACTCGTTCAAACCATACATGGATAGTATAAAAGGTGGTATTAATGAATTTATTTTATGTATATATAAATATGATATTATAATGTAATAGTAATATACATATTTATCGTTTGGTTTTCATTCCATTTAAAATGAATGAAATGAAATGGATTTTACTTTCATGTGTACGTATGACTTATCATCTCCAGGAATGATGCATTTCATTTTCATATATCCAAATGATATGGAATATTATAAATACATATAAACAAGATATAAATTATATATATGATATATAAATCATGAATATCATTTGAGAGATTATATAATTTCGACAACATGGACAATTTATATTATAAGATGTTCATTTGTAAATCCTATTTCGAATATCGACAAAATGTCCGATATGAAATCAAATAATTAACTAATTTTTATTGCAAGGAAATAAGTGATATAAAAGGAATAATAACGTTTAAAAAGGTTCTTAATAATGTATAAATGAACTTATGATTATTTTTTATGATGAAAAAGGAACATACAATACATGTCATACATGAGGTAAGGGGTTTTCATCACATTTTTTATTCCCCTGAGATTCATGCCACATTTTCCATATTTTCCTTTTCTGTTGCATATGTACCGCACATGATTGTATTAATTTTTTAAATATTCATTAAAGTATTGAAATTTACCACTTCATTATAATTTTTTATTTAATGTGGTTTATGTTTTGAAAGATACAAATCAGTAAGGGAGACTTTCACCATACTCCTTTTGTTAAATAGATCTTTTATGTTATGTCTTTCAATTTACATTTTATTATTTTGGGATAAGTTCTTTTATATCCTTATTGCTATAAATTTTATTTCAATGTTTTTAAATACCCTCTAAAATTTCATTAACCAATTTTATGAATCTTAAATTGACGTCGTTAGGCTGTCTAATTTCTATAAGAAAACATCTTAACCCAATTTCAATAATTTGGGTTAAACTTATACATATTGATTATGTCTTGCTATAAATATGTGTGAATGACATATGATTTTTTTACACTTAATATCCACTTATATTAGTGTATTATTATTTTTCACGTGTAATTATGTCCCCGATTTGTCCTTAATCTAAGGATATGATCTTTTCAAGGGACATTGTCTCAATTTACATTCCATTGAGGATTATTTATTATTATAAACAAATTCAATGTTCTATAGTGTATATAATGCACATGGAAATATAATAACAGGAATCTCTTTATTTTCATGATATTATAATCATTAAATAATTTTATTCCATAATTATTTTAGTTCAAGCATCTCTCATTTTGATAGGAACTCTTTAACTAAAATATCATTTTAAATGTTTTAAATATTTATTCTTATAAATCATTATCAGAAATGTCCATGTTTTAAAATTTGTTTTAAGGATTTACTTATATGTAAATGATGGTTTTGAAATTAAAATTTCATCCAAAATATTGAATGTGGTAAGGGAAAAATCGATTCAAAAATAGTTTTATTAAATATTTTAGATGATTTTGAAATTGGATTGTTAAAGCATCGATTATGTCAATATATTGAAATTATATATTGTGATTACAATGTGGAAATGTTATCTTTTCATTTTTATTGTTTATCGGTTATGAATACGTTATGGTTCTCGGTCCTTGTTTATGTATATGGGTTGTTCAATGATAAATGTATGGTTGGTGAGCTCGAGATATCTCTCTAGTGGATGGGAAACTTGATGGAGGTAAATGTAAATGTTTCTCGTATGAGATTTAGTGACTATACTATGATGGGTTTTCTAAAGGTAACACAATATTTATATGTGAATACTCAAATGTAAATAGGTTATTTATTCCATAAGTACCTTTATGATTTATGATTTCTATGTGTTATTCATAAATCATATAATTTCATGAGGTATGTCAAAGAGTTTATGTTTTTTATGTATTGATGGACTAATGTTTTCTTTCTATATTTTATGACCACTACTGAGCTTTTTTTGCTTATCCGATGATTTTTAAATGTTATTTAATGGAAATAAAGATGAATAGGGTCATGGATGGGTTCATGGAAATGTCATACTATGTAAAACGTGGAACTAACATGTTTATTTTTTATGTGTTTTATTCTATGAAATTAATTGAAACTAATTAGAAGTGTCTAATTTTTAATTATTGAGCTGTTATGTAATAGTTATGGTCTAATTCTCAAAAACGTCCAACTCCAAAGATCATCAATGTGAATTCTTGATTTAAGTCAAGGTTAAGAAAATCATTAAGGCCGAGTACATATAGTTGTTATTAGATGTCTGTTTAGACATCTTTAGGGATTTAGTGTTTTTGATAGAAACATGGTCAAAATCTATGTTTACTCTTTATATTAAATCCTCATTTTTTAACATTTTAAGATCATTTTAATTTTGTTACAAATGGAAGGATTTGGATCTCAAATGTCATTCGTATCTCATTCTGACGACTTGCTTGTAATAACTATTCCAATGTATTGTCTAAAATAATATGAAACATTTTCTTACATACTACTCACTAGAATGTTATTTTTTCAGATATCAAACACCTCATCTATATTTCGATATCATCATGGATATTGGGTTTTATTTAATCAAATACTATTTACACAATATTCTTATAATTTCAAAAAAGGTGAATATTATCAAGGCATTATCAAATATTTTACATTATCACATGATTATGAAGAATATTATGATTTTGGAAAAGGTGTTGAAGAAATGGACCGTTACACAACATATTTATATTTTGTTTTACAATAGAAACTTTCATCATATACTTATGGTATTTTAAAAGGATAATTTAATGAATTTTTCAATTTAAACATGGTTTGACTATTTTAGAAAAAAAAATTCTTAACATATGTGTTGATATTATATATCATACCTGATTTGTTTCACAACTTGTTTTTCTATGATCAAAAATATGACCAAAGTTGTACGAGGTGAATATGGAAAAAGGAAGAAGATGATATTGAAGGATCTCAAAATCATTTTTGCAATGTAGGGACCATCTCCCTATGTGAACAAGATGACAACAAAACAAGGTGGACACAATTATCAACGTACAATTATATTTGTTTGGTAATAGTGTTATTTATTGTAGGTAAAAAAAGTCAATATATATAAGACTTTATGATTTCATATATTAAGTTTAGTATGTGTAGGGAAGAAATTAGAAGTGTAAGACATCCAATGAGGTAGAAATATGTTAGGAATATTTTTGAGTTCTATAAAAAGGACAACACACGGACCGTGTGACAACCCATCACATCAAAAAAAAGCCGTGGAATTGAACCCACAACCAATGTGTGGTTATTATTTATTTCATACCACTGGCCTACTAGAAGTTCTTTATTAGTATGACTTATTATATTTAGTTGAATTAATTTATGGATCAAAAATATGTTGATTTTAGGAACTTATGTTTTGTCAAATGGATATCCTTAATATAAGAAAATGATTTGGTTTTTAAGTGATAAATGTTATTTTGGAAGATGTTCTCTATTTTGGGAAAACTATATGTTTATGAAAAATTGAACACTAAGGGATTTCATTTGTGGAGTAATGGTTTAAATATTATTTTTTAATAATATATATTTTTATTGTAAACATATAGAGTTTTAGTTTATTTTATGGAAATGATTAATATATCATATAGAATATGTGATTTGGATAATTACACTTGAGTATGAGACTTTATGAATTGTTGATGTCATTTAGAAAGAAATGTTAATATTTTCTGATGAAGACTGTGTTATTAAATCTTTTTGAGTTTTGGGATACAATCATAGTTTGAGATAATTTGAATAATATTATGTACATTTTTTATTGAATGGACCTTGTTGAAATTTGGGCATTGTTTGTTAAATTTCTGAGATTATGAGTTGTATTTATTTTTTATAAAAGATTATACTTTTTAGGGATTTCCTGATCCTGTTCTAATATTTTTGGTTGTGGTTATTTCTAGACAAAAGGTAAATATATAGTTCTTATTTTGTGGATTATGTGATTCACTATATGTTGATTCTAGTGATTCAGCTATGACCATGTTTTCATGAATACTCATCTTTTGGTGAAAAGATGGGTTTTTGGTATAAACATACTAAAGGATGAAACTCTACATGAAAAGTGAGTATATTACCTTATTTATTTAGTCATTATCATTTATAAATTCTCCAACATTATGAAAAAAACTTAAAAGAAAACAGTTTCTATTAAAGTTTCCTAATGGTGAATCGAAGACCGTTAAACCCATCATAAGATTGTGATTTTTATGTTGGTTAACATTCTCCTAATCATGATTTATATCACTCTATATCATAATTTGAATCTCAGTCTCGCCTCCACATATATGTGTTCCTACATGGAATCTTAGTATGGGTTAACTTAAGTTACATTTGTACTTTTCATTCTTTCTATTAAAGAGATCTTTTTACTGAATCTTTTTTAACGTGGGATTTTTAATAAATTTTTTAGGCCCAAAATTAAAATTATGAGGACATAATTTGCAAAATGTGGGATTGATGTAACCTCACAGTAAAATAAGGAATATGAAATTTCCATATTTATTAATATTTTTGAATTAAATATTAATTTTAATTTGTAATGGGATAATATTTATGATCGTGTACTCACCACGCAACAATGTATTTCATTGAAAACATATGATGCACGAAACGTTGAGTGATACTGAAAAATATTAATATAATATTATTATTTTAAATAGTTGTTAATGCGTAGCTATTGTAATTGAAAAAACAAATAGAACATGCAAAAATATGAATATACATGTTATTTAATGGTTTTTTCATTTATCCAATGAAAATTATAGGCTTTAAATGATAATGAATCCAATTTTAAACCTAAATACTCTCATATTCATTAAAAGGTTGATTTACCTACTTTTCCGGGAGAACCCTTTTAAAATGTAGTTTTTTTCACATTTATAAATAATATTATTCTTTTGAATAAGGGAATAAAAATTTACTTTGGATGATATTTTTGTATTTTTATGATAATTTTCAATTTTTATGAATAATGAAAATTACTACATTTTTATTCAAAATGGATTTTAGTATAATTTATTTATATGTTTTGTTTATATTTTTAATCAGTTTTAAATTGTAATTAGATTATATTTTTATTATTTAATCAAATGATGGTCTTTTTAAGTAATTTCACTTTGAAATTTGACGTAAAAAAGTGTCACTCTTTTGATAGTGATTATTTCTAAAAACATGTTTTTTGTTTTGACAATGGGAATTAATTTTAAATTAACTTAGGCCACTTATTTATTTGGAATATGAAAAAATGGTCATCATATTTTGAATTAGGAGGTATAAATTTTTTAAATAATTAACTTTTATTTTTAGACTTTATGAATATTTATTTCAGTAAATATTTTATTGACGATGGATAAAAGGTAAATATGTAAAATAAGGGTAAAAAAATAATAAAATAATAATATCAAATTACCCTAACACATGTCCTATTACTATTGGATGATAAATGTCTGAACATGGGCATTCTTTGGTCTGTTTCTGGCCCCCATTGAGCCACTTATTATTGATAATGACACTTTATATTAAATAATTTAATGTAAATCCCAAAATTAAATAAAAATATTTCTTTTAGTAAATTAATTTTTACATTGGGTCATGTAAGATATATCTTAATCTATAAGTATTAATTTGAATGAAAAAAACAGTTCCTACATCATGGTATTTTATTTATTATTTTTAGACATCATATAAATAAAATTATTTATGACACAATGATGATGTAGTGATTACCTTATTAATAAGTGATTTAAATAATCAAGATTATAATATATGCAAAACTATCCAAAACCTGTCCAATTATTATAGGATGACATTATTTAAAAAAAATCATGTTATCTTTAAATTATATTAGTTTTTTACCATTGGAATCTGAAAATAAGTTTATAATAAAAAAATGTTTTCAAACATTCCTAAAGAGAACCTCCACCCCCATATAAAAAGTCATCACCTCTAACCCATTACTCACACCTCTCAATCCCCTTTTATCACAAAAAGTCATCCCAATAAAGATCTCTACATGACTATATTTCTTCTAGAAGCCTTCACTTTGGCGTAAGGAAATTCAAGTTAACCTTTCTCGTTAAAACCAAAGGGAGATACGAGATGTAAAGGTAACATATTATTTTATGTTCGGTTCTCCTATTTTACTTATCAAACCCCATAAACTCCATCTATTACATTTTTTATAAAAATAAATATCCTAAATATACTATGTTTTTTGTTATGTTAAGGATTATAACTACACTTCCACAGTCCTCCATCTAATGGATACAAATATACTGCTTCTATAGACGACGAGCTTCTGCATCACGAAATGATGATTGTTCAAATATCTCCAACTCCCAATAACAGTGGAAATTATGGTGGAACTATATTTATATATGATATATATTATGAAAATTTATTCTATATGATTCTATATTTTTCATTTGTAGAATACCTTTATGAGTTCAATAATGGGTAAATACGATAACTTCATTTGAGGAAGTGTAGACGACTGCCCATCATTGTTATTTGAGACATTCATACCATTCATGGCCCATATAAAGGATTGTGTTAATGAACATAGATAATGTTTATAAAAAATAATATTATACATTAAGAATTATCTACATATGTATCATTTGGTTTTCATTCCTTTTAAAGTGAAAAAAATTAAATGGAAGTAGCATTCATGTGTACATACGGCTTACCATCTCATTGAACGGTTTATTTCATTTTCATATATCCAAATGATATGAAATATTTTGAAATACATATTTACTGGATATATATTATTTTTATGATATATAAATCAATAATTTCATTCTATAGATATTGGAATTTCGACCACATGGACAATTTATAATTATAACATGTTCATTTTAATCATGTTTGAACATTGAAAAAATGTCCTATATGAACTCAAATAATTAAATAATTCTTATATAATGGAAATCAGTTTAATTAAAGTAATAATAAACATAAAAATGGTTCTCAATAAAATAGAAATTAACTTAATTTTTTTATTCCGGAAGAACAAGGAATATACAAGACAAGTCAGACTTGAGGTAATGGGATTTTATCTCATTTTTTATTCCCATGAGATTCATGCTATATTTGAACCTTTTTAATTTTTGGTGGTGTATATACTGCCCAATATTTTATTATTTGATTATATATAATTTAATTTAGGGGAATTTACATCTTTATTTTTTTTCCCTTCTTTTTGGTGGATTATTTTTTGTAAGTTGCAAAATTGGAAAGGGAACCTTTCGCCATACTCTTTTAGTTAATGTCATCTTTTGTGTTATGTCATTTAAATTTACATTTTATTATGTTGGGATATGTTATTCTATATCATTATTTCTATAAATTATATTTCCATGATACGAGAGACCCTTTTCTCTTTGATCAACTCATATTATGTATTTTAAAGAGATGTCGTTTGGCTGTCAAATTTATGTAAGAGAACATTTTAATCCACTTTTTAATTCATTGGGTTAATATTACACTTATTGTTTATGTAGTGATATAAATATGTGTTAATGAATCATTATTAATTTAAACATAATATCCTCTTATATTGGCTGTATTATAATTTTTCAAAGATAATTATTTCATTTATTTGTCCTTAATCTTATGATATGTTCTTTTCAAGTGACTTTGTCTCAATTATACATTCTATTGAAAATAATTTTTTGTTATAAAACAATTCACATTTATATGGTGTATATACTTCCCTTTGACATATTTTATAATTAATAAACTTGTTATCATAGTATTATAATCATTGATTAATTTTAATCCTCAATTTTTTATTCAAGCATCACGCATTTGGTTAGGAACACTTTAACTAAAATATCATTTTAAATGTTTTAATGATTTATTTTTCTAAATATTTATCATTAATTTCCATGTTTTAAAA
The DNA here is from genome assembly GCA_963277665.1 of Viscum album. Lineage (NCBI taxonomy): Eukaryota > Viridiplantae > Streptophyta > Magnoliopsida > Santalales > Viscaceae > Viscum > Viscum album. The sequence continues at coordinate 180,893,813 of OY728123.1, forward strand.
ATAGTTTTAAGTATTTTTTATATGGACATGGATTTTTTGAAATTAATTTTGTTAAAAGCTAAAATATGGTATGTGATGCATTGATTCAACAATATCATTATTAAATATTTTGGTTGATTTTTAAATTAGTTTGATAAAGCATTGATTATGTCAATATGATGAAATGATATATTTGGATTGAAATGTGGATATGTTTTAGTTTATTTATTCATCTTTTATGGGTTATGAATATGTTATGGTTCTTGGAAATTGTTTATGTATATGGTTGGCTCTGTGATAAACCTAGGGCGGGTGTGCCCGAGATATCCCTCTAATGCATTGGGGAACATGATAGAGGTAAACATAAATTTTTCCACTAAGAGATATAGGGAATATATTGGGATGGGTATTCCAAACTGAACTCCCTATGTAGAAGTGAAATATACAATGTATGTATGTTTTGTATTCCATAAGATACCTTTATTTTTTATGATTTTTGTGTGTTATTCCTAAATATTATAATTTCATATGATGAGTTTAAGAGCTTATGTTTTGTATGTTTTGTTAGAATAATATTTTATTTCAATATTTCATACCCTTTAATATGATTTTTATGTTCCTCCCCTATTTTTGAAATGTTTTTCACATGAATTAATGATGAATAGGGTCAAGGATGGGATTATAGAAAAGTCATGTTATCTAAAACATGGAACTAAACATGTTTAGTTTTTTAAGAGTTATTATTTTCTAAAAATAATGGAAACTGAGTAAAAGTGTCTTCATTGTAAATTGTGAGATATTATGTAATATTTATGGCATAATTCTCTAAAAATACAATCCTAAAATGATTCTCAATGTGATTTCTTGATTTAACTCAATGTTAAGTACATGTTTAAGGCCATGACATATACAAAAAATGGAGAATTTTTGTGATTTGAAGTAATGATTCCATGAATTTTATGAGTTGTGTACACATTAAAATTTATAATAAGATAGCCTATGACTCACAGTAGTTGAATATCCATGAACAGAACTAGCGAACGCATGATATGGAGCTAGAAGCAATGCTTTTTTTCCTCGAAAATAATGTGCCACTACCACTATGGTGAGAAGTGTGTCACATATATAGATCACAACTTCCCAATTTATATTTTCACACCAATGTATATCAACATGTATCAATGTATATAGTTATATATAATCAAAGACTATTATTTGTCTATTGACTATTATCCTGTCAAGGCGATTAAGGTAGCTGATGCTCAAAATAGAAAAAAACTCGCTACTCTACCATTGTTGTGGATTGAGAATGGCCTTATATATAGGTATATGAAAATAATTGATTTGGAAATTCTAACATCAAGGAATAAATCCCATCATCCCCAAATTATTTCCCAACCATCCATCTGAGAGAAGATTAAGTAGGATCAAAGGGATGATCTGTAATTACAAGATAAGGTGAATGATAAAAAGGATGGGAAGCTTCTTGTGTTCAATATCATACATGATGAAATGATTCCATTTTGAAAAAGGATTTGTGTGCCTTTATAACCTTGTAAAATTAATTAGATTTTTAATAATTCACGTAGCTCACCATTCCTTATCCATCCTGGTAGCACTAATATTTATTTCTATCTCCAAGAACACTTTTGGTCGCACAACATGAAGAAAGAGATTTTTTAGTATATCTCAAGGTGATTGTTATGTTAGAATGTTGAAGAAGAGAAACATATATCCAAAGGGATTATGAAACCTTTTCATCTACGCATGTGGAAAGAGGATAATGTCACTATAGAAATTTTTAGGGGACTCATGAAGACATCAGAATGAAATTTTGTGATATGGGTTGTCGTGGAATGACTCACCAATAACGCCCACATTATTACAATATGAAATGATATATCTCTTGAAAATCATGAATATATATATTTTATTGAATGGGTGATACTAAATTGGGTTCCACACTTGATTTACTCTAATCATTGTCCAAGGGTTACAACTAAATTTTGGAGGATTCTCTAACATTCCTTGAGTACAAAATTGAATTTCAACATTTCCTATCCCCCCCAAAATAATGGCCAGTCTGAAATAGCTATTTATATTATCAATGATATATTAAGATCATGTTATTTTAATTTAAAGGTAGATGGGATTAGTATCTAAAATTGGTTGAGTTCACATACATTAATAGTTTCTGCTCGAGTATTGAGATGGCACCATATAACGCCATGTATAGAAAGTGATATAGAACAACAACCTGTTGGTATACATTTTGAAGAGGAAAGCTACTTGGACCTGATATTGTACAAGATACGACCAAGAAGGTTCAATCCAACTAACAACATACCGATGATGCTCAGAGTTAGCAAAAGAGCTATGCTATGAACCATTTAAGGGACTTGGATTTCAACATTGTAGACAAAGCCATCCTTCTAATATCCAAAGGTAAGAGAGTCATGTGGTTGGGAAGGAAATGGATGCTAAACCCAAGGTACATTTACCCCGTTAAGGTCCATTAAATCATAGTATTGGTATCCTATTGGCTTTCACATCCATTGAATATGCCTCATTTTCATGATGTGTTTCACATATCACTCCTGAGAAATTATATATGAGATTCATCAAATGTTATGAAAACAGAGGTGGTAGAACATGAAGATGAACTCTCCTATGGGGAGAATACAATAATGAATTTTTCACTAGAGAGATAATGTTCTATCAAACACACAACCATCCTTTTGAAAGGGTTGTGGAGGAACTGTATGAATGATGAATAAAATTGTAAAACCAGAGGTTGTGATGATGGAGAAGTTCCCAAAATCATATATGTGAAATGAAATTTTGAGGGGGAATTTACAAAGGGGCGAAGAATGTGACAACCTAAAATGTTATCAATGAAACCTATACCCTAATACTATAATATAAAATAATATAATCATATAAAATTTCATAAGGACGCACAATGTCACATCAATCTTTAATTAACAACTAAATTCTATATGATCACTGAACATAATTTTGGCAGTACTATTATTTGAATTAAAAAATATTACATAAACAGTTGTGATTAGTATGATGTTTGGATTCTGAAATGACATAATCATTTTTTTGTGAATAGTATCATACCTCCTATGAATTGTATTTTTATCAATATGAGTAGTAATATGACCCTTAAAAATAGTAAACCGGCCATGCGAATAATAACCTTAACAATGACAGTATAAGTAACATTTATCCATCATATATGTGAGAATATGATATAATTATATTATAGTGTTAGTATTTTTATATATCATGAATATTTAATGATTAAATAAATCATTTAAATGAATATTTTTTCCATAAACAAGTAATTTTCTTTAATATGATTATATGATGATTTATGATACTTTAATTAATTTTTCCAATTGTTACAAAATGATTTTTAATTTTAAAATTAGTATTTTTCTTGAAAATTATTATTTTAATGAAAAATTAATTGACACATATTTCAGAATTAATTTTCATAATATGATGTTTATTTTTTAATTCTACATATTGAAAAATTGTAAGGGGAATTTTCTATTATTTTAGAAATACATAAATTTTTACTGAATAGTAAAATTTGATAATTTTCAAAATATGATATTTAAATGAATTGCTACATCATGCTTGAGTCAAGGATGATGTAAATGTCCTTTCTATTGAACTAAAAATGCCTATTAACTATTTTTAGTCCTTGATTCTTCATTATTTCTTTTATTCATTGATATTAACAAATTAATGTATTAAATATTGAGAAAACACCCATCCCCACCACTATAAATACCACCTCTCACAACATGATTTACTCACACCTCTTAAGCTTCATGCCACATCCAAATTATTCCCACTCACCTTCCTTATCCAATACACCTTGTCCATGGGCTCTTGGTCACCTTAAAAGGCCAATCATATGTGCATTTAGGAGGACCTCAAGGGGAAAATTGAACAGGTAATTCATATCAGTGTTTTTATTTAATTTCCATTAATATTTCATTTAATTTCTTCAATTTCCCTAAACATCTCTTTTAAAAATGTCATGATAACTGTACTATGATTTATATACTATTATTATATCATGCTAATTAATATTATTCATTAAAATCATTCATATGACTCTTTTATTTTAAAAAATTATATCATAGCCTGTGATGTTTCAATTAACCATAATTCTTGTCAATATACCATCATTTTACTTAAATGATATCAAGGATGTAAATAATACCATTAAATAGTTGAAAAATTATTGTAATATGAATGTTTTAACACCATTTATGATTTCAAAATAATTTTTAGACAAAATATATACCTTCATATTCCTTCAATTCCTTCAAGGATGTTAATAATACTATTAAATAGTTGAAAAAATATTTTAATATGATTGTTGTGACCCCTTTTATGATTTGAAAAAAATATACATAATAATAAGTGATAAAACAAATCATGTTCTTTGTGATCCAAAAACATCCAAAATTAACCTAAAATGATCATCATTAAATTTTATCTAATGATTCATCATCGTGGTATATGTAAAACATAATTTTAATATAATTTTTTCATTAGTAAGATTATTAATATAATATTATATAAATTATGGGTGTTTATCTGTGTTCTACAAATACATCCATTCATGTGTACTTGTTAAATGTTCATCAAAAAAATGAAAATGATCACTCGAGAATAATGCATTTAAACACTACAACTCATCCAATGGACCATAAAAGAACATAGTTAAACTATAATGAATAAATATCATGAATAAATAGATCTTGTGAATGTTAATTAATGAATATAATGTAATTATATAGGAAACTAATGTGATGAAAGCGTCGGGACACAAGGTTTGGAGAAGTCTCAAACCTAACTCCCTTTCTTTGTGTTTTAAATCTTTCACCCGATTTTTAGAATGGATAGAGCTTCAAAATAATTTATTCCTCATTAGAAATCATTTTTTGGGATATAAATATTATCTAATTCATTTTATGACAATCAGTATGTTCTCCCCAAGGAATCATCTTTTAAAAGAAAACAAAACTTTTAATTATCGAGATTATATTCACTAATGATTGATTATTTAGTACATTATTCCCTATTTCTATTACAAATCCAATGTTTATAAATTTATTCTTTATGAAATTTAACCCATTACATTATGTTCGTAATTATATGTCCATGATTTATATATGTTATGTGTGGTATGCATGATAATGTAAATTTTATTTTTTGATGGGTGCACCCAGTGTTATATTGTACTATAATGCATTAGGTAATGTGATGAATCTCATTAAATAATGAGAAATATGAAAAAACATGAGGCTATATTTGGTCAAAAATATATGTGGTAGTTATCCACTAATACATAAGGTTTCATTTTTATTAATTTCCACAATTCACGCCTTTTATTAATTCTTACAATCATTTTTATGATCATATACCTATGTTATGATGATAATTAATATTCTCACCATAGGATAATTTTTCCCTTAATATTATCATCTTAATGGGATTTTAGAAAACCGCTTTTTTACGTATATCCTTAACTGAATATGTTTACTATGGAAATCTCAATGGCCAATAAGAATATAGATAAAATATAATTAAATAAATTTTTATTTTTATGTTGAAAAAGATAATTATGGTCCATGTATTTAAATGAAAATAAATATTTAGATCTTCATTGTGTAATTTTTTTATGTTTGTTATCATTAATATAATGTAAAAGTAATGTTTGAAAATCATTGTCTCTATACATAATCATGTAAATTATTACACTCTGATATTATAATGGAATACTCGCCATCAATATTTTGAAAAATAAATTCTACTATTCCATTTATATATATTTGACATAATGTTATTTGAAAAGCATGGAATATATATGAAATTAGAGAATAGTATTTTAAATATTTGTTTGTTCCCCCTTCTTAGAGTAGGAATGAATAATACATGGCCTCATTTTTTTTGGATGTGACCATGATCCCTAAGACATCTATATCAAGAATTAAAATATGCATTCATCTCCCAATCAGAGTTATGGAAGATCTATCAAAATAAATCTCTGTAATTTTTGAAGAGTTATTAGTAGAGAATAATTCAATATTAGGGATCAAAGTGATTACCGGGGAATTTTAATTGGATGTTTTTTAAATGGAGAAATCCCATAGTTTAGGACCTTAAATTAATATCAAGGCACAAAAAAATCAATTATTTATAAGATGAATTTCAATATTTCTCAACATATTGATATAATTTTTGTCTAAAGAGAAAATTAATTAGGTATACAAAAGAGGACAGGTCTGTTTTGTGATGATATAGTTTCTTCCTCATAAATATCATTATGAATGATATCATAAGTTTATTATTCTACATGTTGATGTACCTAGTCTCAACATGTATCATATTTTTTCATTGATAAAAAAACTATCCACTTTCCCATGTTTTTTTAATAATAGAACTATGTGATCATTCTACGATCTCCATTTTAAAAATGAATTGAATTACTTCCCCTGAAAAAAAATAATTATAGTATGAATAAAAGGTATTTCTTTATATTGGTGATGTATTACTAGAAATATCTTACCCAACAATAAGTTACCCCCTTTTGCAACTGTTTTTATAATGGTAATCATAGTATTGAAGTGATATAAATTCATAATTAAATATATAAACTGTGTCCCAAAATCCATTGAATCTCTTTATGATTTTTATAATGTCAAATGTTGACTATTAGAATGGATTTTTTTGTTATTGACATCAGTACCATGATTTTATACCATAAATATAATATGTATTCCATATTTAACCCAATAATAAGATCAGGGGATCCATTTTGATATTTTTATTTCATAGTATGTTAAAAAATAAATAATGTTTAATTAGATCACAACATTATAGTGATTTCCTTATAAGATCATCATCATAGAAATCCATGATCTTCAACACGATGGAGATGAAAATGAGAATCATTTAAAATTGATATGATGTCCATATATTCATTATGAAAAAACAATATATTGACTAGAAAACACCCCTTGAGGGTCTATAATTGAAATGAACAATTCATCATCAGGGGAAATTCTGATTTAGTTATACCAAATATATCTATACATGGATGTGAAAGTGTATAAGGGAGTCATTTAATATATTCAAAAATTTGTGATTGGCTTCATGAAATAAAATTTTGGGAAATTATAATTTATAAACCTAATGATAATATAATCCTCAAATTTATATCATGAACCAACATTAATTTTTCATTATTTGTAAAACAAAAATATCCTATCAAACCCATTCGTCATTCCTAATCCCCAAAGGAAGGCAATATAAAAATGAGAATCAATGAATATTTTTTAAAATTATTTATCCTTATGATCATTTTAATAAATTTATAAAATATACTGAATAATGTTGGATTCCTATTAAAACTATAGATGCAGAATGATAAAATTATATGAATACCATTTCCCAATCTATAATGAACATACAGGGTTCCAATAAACAAATATTACCTAAATTGGTGTCACATGATGGGACATACAGACCCCCAAATCCTTCTAAAGAACATACACAAATAAATCCTTTCGTTACATTCCCTCACCCTCTTCCGATAAAATAATACCTTTATACACATAATGGTGTATACAAGATTCATGAAAAATTTCCCAGTACGGTCCCAAAAAGAGTTTCATAAGTAGAAATTAAAAAATAAAATAACTATTCCCATGTAAACAATTATATGGAATGAGATTACTATTCATATAATTCATTAAAAAATATGGATATGTCATCCAATTCATAATTTATTATATAATACCGAGAAGAATATTTTTAATGAATTTCCATAATTTCTATAGTACTGATTTAAAATGATTAAAATTAAAAAAAATAATCCTATGAGTATCATTAATATCCTATCAATAAAGATCCTCCTTGAAATTTTAGGATTTTTAGTCCACATGGTGTTCACAATACACTAGAAAACTGGTTTAGTGGGTATTATTTCAATCCTAATGGTGTATCCAATCCACAAAAGAGGGAATTGTGTATATAAATTAGCTTAATATGGTCATAATGTAATGATTTAATAATAGTGGATGAATCCTTTCCACATCATCAATAAAATTCATTCTTACCACATTATGTCCATGAAAAGAAAATTAATTATTTGAAACAATAGAAAATTTTATTAAATTTTTTTTCATTATTAATAGTAAAGGAGAAATACATTTTTATATTCATTTTCAATGTTAATAATTTTTTCAATTCATAGATCATTCCATTAAAAATAATTTCAAAACCAATTTCTAGGATATTTTCACAAACCATATTTTCCAAAATTTTAGAAATAAATATCAATTAATTAGAATTTTTGGTTAATATAAAAAAGATAAATAAACAAAAAAAATCGTTTTAAATCATAGAATATCAACCGATATGAGTAATAAATTACATGTGATGAGACAAGGGTCGTTGGAACCATGATGTTATATGAAATTTTGAATTAAAAAATACGAATCTTGTGTTAAATGTTTATAGAAAAAAATTATATAAATCAACAACAAGACCAATTACTAAAAAATTTAAAACGTCCATTGAATATTTAGAAAACAAGTCACAATTCTGTGATATATTGATTATAAATATAATTATATCAATAAAAAACTGCAGATCTCATGTTAAAAATAGTAATCTTTTGTACTATTCAAATATAGAAGATAATATCTTGAAGAACCATGAAAATTCATTAGAAAAACTAGATCCATCACACAATCATCTATTTAAAAGGACCTCTATGAGACATGGAATCTCAAAATTAGACAATATGAATATCCTTGGATTATATCCTTATCCACCAATGATGATTGGGAAATAGAAATGTGTTGTGGTCTATGTTGAAAATTCAGATTAATTTAAATTGAATCTCATGGTTATCCAACATTTTATTAAACAAATTTATATTCTTGAACCCCTATTGGTATGTAACATAATGAAAATGTATATCATGCACTATAAGGAAAATACTTTTACAAATCTACATATATTGGTTCCCCAAGTCAAATACATTGAAAGGAAATATAAATGGTTATAACTAACAATGTTCCTAAATATTTACCCTCATATATAATTAAAACCTCATATGTATATTTTCTATGGTAGAATATCATGGGGTTCCCTTACTATCAAAAAACAATAAAAAATCCCAAAACCCGAAATGAAGATTCAAATGTCTCAAAATGTGACCATAAAAATTATGAAATAAAATACTGAGGAAAAATGAAATGATGAGATTTTAACCATCATTTAAATAATTTTAAATATCATTATTCTTCAAATATTTATTAATTAAATCGGATTTATTTTGAATCCCAATAAGGAGATGGATGTTTCGGGTCCATCTGGGGCTCATAGAGATCTTGGTGACCCATAATGTGAAAAAGGAACTAGTCAGCATAGTTATTCTGCAACCAAAAGTCCTAGGGTGCACAATAACGAAAATATATTCAGATGTGGGGAAATTAATTTTTGAATAGTTTGTGCATGTTCAATCAAATAGTTCACCTTAACATGTGGTAATCCAAAATAATACGTGATATAATATATTTTTGTGCATTGTTTGTCCAAAATTTGATTATTTGGGGATAAATATCCATTTTCCCCTAAAACCATATAACCAATTTTCCATTTATTATTCTCCCAATATTACTCATCATCATTTTTAATTATTTTTTTAGGTCATGAACACCACATGAGAGTATTTGAAGAAACTCAATTATATGGTGTCCATTCCTTAGCCTATCAGAAATCATGGAGTCATCATGGTATATTCCCCAAGTATCTTACCTCAAATATATGTTTTCCTTGGGATTTTTTTCACTATTAATGAGATGGATCATTTTACCTATTTTTATGGAAGTGGATATTTTCTCATATATAAATCATAATTCTTCAAATAAAGAGTCTTATATCAAGAAAAACATCATCTATGATCTTGTGGTAGGTGTCATATAGTTTTCCAATTTTCATTTTTTCCATCTCATAGATATGTTGATGTGTTTCCTGCCAAATTATTTAGATCATCACCTTTATATTGGTTCATTTGTGTCTAACTCTTCGGTTCTCCATGACATGTGTCTATTGGTACATTTTATGTATTTTGTATATTTTAAATACCACATATGGATACCACATGGGTGTTACATGTGAAAATGAACAATTTTGTGAATTAGATGAAATTCATGGAACCCTTAAATAGCATCCATTATAACTTTTAAATTAATTTTTCATCATTTTTATATGTTTTATATATTCCTAATCACTTCTTAATTTCTTTTCCATGAATTCTAAAAGAGATTCATGTATAGGTATTTACCCTCACATATCAGAATTTGGCACCTCTGCCTTGTTTTTAGCGTTTCTGGGATTCTGTGCAGTTTCTATGCTACTGCTCAGAAAAACCCAGAATACATGGCGTGTAATTTTTGGATACATGACGTGTAGTCTTTAGGCCGTGTCCCTGACCGTGTGAGCAGAACACGGTGTCGTGAAAGTAACTTCGGGAACACGCCATGTACGGTTGGTACACGCCGTGTATGTTAGGAGTCGTGTACCTGGTCGTGTCACTAACAACACGGGTCGTGGAAGCTCGGGTAGAACACGTCGTGTCCATAGGGAACACGCTGTGTAGTCCTGTCTAGGTACTCGTCCATGTCACGAACAACACGGGCCATCGTTCCTTTCCTTTCCACACTCCGTGTTTGTTCGGAACATGCCATGTAGTCTTCTTTAGGTACCCGGCCATGTCACGAACAACATGGGGCGGTGTCACCCTGCCTATACACGCCGTGTTTGTTCGTAGCATGCCGTGTAAGGTTTAGCCATGTAGAAGGCTCTGTGTTTAAAAACATGGGCCACTGAAGCTTTGTCCACTACACGTCGTGTCTGCAAGGAACACACCGTGTAGTCTCTATTTAAGAAAACCGTATCAGTCAGCCGTGTAAGAGACATGGGTGGGGGAATAGTTTTCAGGTGCACGCCATGTGTTGGGGTCAACACGCCATGTAGTTGAGGTGTTACACGACCTGTAGGGAAAGAGCACACACCCATGTTTGTGGCTTAAGAAGACACACTTTGTAGTTTTATACACGTCGTGTAGTCATGTTTTGTAAACTTCTGTGTTTTCCTTCCCCTGTTTCCATTCTGTACTCTTGTGTTCCTTGTCCTTGTTTTTCTGATCTAAGGTGAGCTTTTGATCTTTCAGAGCTATGCCTCCGAGACGTCCTTAGGTCGTACGTCTGTCTTCAGGCAGTGATCAGACGCCAGACAGGGCTGATCAGGGACTTCCTGCTGATCCTCCAGTCGGACCAGCCTTGGCACCAACTGATTTACCAGTTTTAGGCGTTGATTCCCAGTTCAGGGAAGATTTAATGAAGATGATGAAGACCTTCCAGGGAGTTCCGCCTCCTGCCACGACTATGGAAGACCTGAAGCGGATTTTTCATCAACAACATCCTCCCATGTTCTTGGGGGAAGGAGGACCATAGGCTTCAGAGTCATGGCTGGAAGCCAAGCTGACTATCTTCGTGCATCTGGAGACACCTCTAGAGAGGTGAGTGAATCTCACTACCTACATGCTCTGAGACTCCGCCAACAGGTGGTGGGACGTGATCTCACAAGCGGGTCATCAGTAGGTTATGGATTTAGAGGAGTTTCATGGTGTCATCTATGACTACTTCTACCCAGAGACCCTAAGGGCCGACCGAGCCTGGGATTTCATGAACATAGAGGAGGGTACTCTTTATGTCATGGAGTATTCCTCTCGTTTCACCAAGCTGCAGCATTTCACACCCCTCTGGAATGGGAGTAGGGTGTTCTTGTCAGGGAAGTTCGTGGATGGTCTCAGGCGGGAGTTCTGATCACAGGTGAATATCTTCCAGCTGACATCCATCACTTCCACTGTTAATCAGGAACTGATTGCGAAGCACAATCTGAGAGGCTCCGGAGTTGGAATCTAGGGTGGTTCTACTTCCAGAGATATCCTTACTCTAGATGATAGCATGAAGCACTGTAGGAAATATACATGCGGTGATCCGAAGAAGTGATATGCACCTTCATGTAGCCAGGTGTTATGCTACCAGTGTGGCCAGTCAGGGCACACGAGGCCGTAGTGCCAGAGAGACCTCGTGGAGTTCCGATCTTGCTGCAAGATGGGTCACCTCAGGAATTTCTGCCATGTTATCTCACCATCTTCTAGTGACCGGGGTTCTTCCATGACTCCTCATTCAGGAACAGCACCACCAGTTTCTCACCAGTCGGGGAACTGGAGTTCTTCTGGCCATTTAGGCTGAGGTGGAGGTCGAGGCCATGGTGGTCAGCCACCAGGCCCTCAACACCAGTAGGGAGGTTCAACATAGAGTGGTCATCCATGGGAATAGCACTATGGTGCATGCCTGTCTTTCGCCGTGGAGAAGACTTATCAGGAGAAGAACCCCGACCCTTCTACAGTTCGACGTACAATTTTTGTGGCCTCAGTTTTATCTTCAGCTCCTTTTGATACTGGTGCAACACATAGTTTTATCTTCGTTTCTGCTATGGAGAGCGTTGGGCTCTGTGTCTTCTCTTCTTCTGAATCATTGACACTAGACACACCTTTCGAGATGAAGAAATCCATAGTACTCCAGTGTAGAGAGTTCCCTCTCGAGGTTGCAGGGAATAGTTTCTTTTGGGATCTCTACATCCTAGAAATGACGGGCAATGATATCATCCTCTGGATGGACTAGTTGGTTCCCTTCTAGGCCACCGTCGACTGTTATCGCCGTAGAGTGAGTTTCGTTTCACCAGACGTTGAATCGTTTCTTCATAGAGGGGAATGGGACATTCGGGCATGTCGAGCATGACTCGAGCATCATGGGCTAGGAAGGGTGATAGCCCAGATTTGTATTCTTTATATAGATGATCAGGTAACTTTGCAGTTGGACATTCCTCCAGTGGTGGATCATTTTTGGGATTTGTATCTAGAGGAATATTTAGGTTTTCCTCTGGAGTGTGAGGTAGACTTCTCTATTTTTCTCATGCCAGGGCCGGCACCGGTGTCCATTCCCCACTATAGAATGGCCACACCAGAGTTTCAAGATCTCAAGAAGCAGTTGGAGGAGTTGCAGGCAATGTGTTTTATCCGAATCAGTAGTTCTCCTTGGGGTTCGCCTGTTCTATTTGCGAAGAAGTCAGACGGTACCCTTCGACTTTTTGTGGACTATCAGAAGCTGAACCAGTTGACGGTCAAGAACTGATATCCCTTGTTGAGGATCGATGACCTCTTTGATCCGCTTCGAGGAGCCCAAGTGTTCTGGAAGATGGACTTGAGGTCTGGTTATCATCAGTTGTGCATTATACCATCAGATATACCTCTAACAACCTTCAGGAGTAGGTATAGTCTATACGAGTATACAGTCATGTTGTTCGGTCTCACGAATGCACCTACAGTTTTCATGGAACTAATGAACTGAGTGTTCCATTATTACATGGAATCCGTTGATGTGGTATTCGTGGACTATATCTTGGTGTACTCTCTCAATCGACAAGACCATGCCACACATCTTGAGATCATTCTGAGTACACTGAGATAGAATCAGATTTATGCTAAGCTCTCGAAGTACCACTTCTGGATGGATCCGATTCAATTTTTGTGTCACGTCATCTCAATGGCAGGAGTATCTATGGGCCCAGAGAAATTGAGGGCTATAGTTTCCTGGGAGCAGCTGAAGAACGTTTTTGAGGAACGGAGTTTCCTAGAGCTAGCTGGATATTACAGACGCTTCATTTATGACTTTTCTCATCTAGAAGCACCATTTACATGTCTGGCCAAGAAGGGGTCGATGTTCTTACGGTAAGATTCTTGTGAGTCATCCTTTAAATATATGAAAGGGAGGTTGACGTCAGAACCGATACTAGTCTTACCAGAGCTAGGCAAGAGCTACACTGTTTACTGTGATGATTCGGGTATTGGGCTGGGAGTTGTGCTTCTGTAGAGAGATGGAGTCGTTTCGTATGGGTCACGTCAGTTGAGGCCACATGAGAGGAACAACCTGACACACTATTTGGATTTAGCAGCTGTTTTCCATGCCCTATACTATTGGAGACAATACCTTCTGGGAGAGCACTTTTTGGTCCACACCGACCACAAGAGTCTCAAGTATATCTTCACTCAGCGTGATCTGAATCTGAGGTAGCATAGGTGGGTCCAGTATCTCTAGTCAATTGATTACGAGATTTCATATACGCCAGTAAAGGGCAACGTAGTGGCTAATGCGTTGATTATAGAACTTAGGTTTAGGCGGTTCAGGATGCCAGTAGTGAGTGGAAGCTGATGGTTCTGTTCTCTGAGATGCATTTGGAGTTTCACAACAGACAGGGACAAAATTTCCTTTCTTATGTAGCCGTTACCTCTACACATCTTGGACGAGTACGGATGAGGCAGCTATCAAACTCAAAATTCATAGATCTGTGGGAGACTGTGTTAGGATAGGAACCTCTTCCTGGATGGACAGTGGGCAAGGATGAGATCTTTCGTTTCCAGGGACGTGTATGGGTGCCAGCAGACATACGTGAGGAGCTGATGTGGGATTTCCATTCTTCTGTTTGGGAAGTTAATCCTGGCATCACCAATATGTATCCGGATCTTCATCGCAAGTACTAGTGGCTAGGTATGAAGAAAGATGTTTCTGGTTTCGCCTTTCAGTGTTTTATTTGTCAGCAGGTGAAGTCAGAGCACCAGCGACCAACATGCCTTTTACAGCAATTACCCGTTCTATAGTGGAAGTGGAACAATTTTTCGATGGACTTCGTGACCGGTTTGCCGAGATTTCCTCAAGAGAACGATGTTGGTTGGGTTTTCTTTGATAGGCTCACGAAGGTTGCTCACTTCATGACGATCAAGGAGACCTTCAATTTCGATGATCTAGGACGAGTGTACATCAAGGAGATCATTCATCTGTATGGATTTCCATGGTCCACTATTTTAGAACAGGATGTGTGAATTACCTCTCGGTTCTGGCAGAGACTTTAGAAGGCTTTGGGTACCCAGGTACATCTGATTACGGAATACCATCCCTAGACAAATGGCCAGTTCAAACGTATGATCTAGGTGCTTGAGGATATGCTCTGATATTGCATTCTAGACTTTGCCGGTACTTGGGAGAAGCATATTCCACTTGTGGAGTTCACCTACAACAACAAATTTCATGCGACTCTATAGGAGGAACCATAAGTGGATTTGTACGGTATTTCATGCTGATCACCCTTATGCTGGCTGGAGGTAGGAGAGACATATTTTCTGGGACCTCTTCTTGTTAAGGAGACTCCAGAGAAGATAGAGCTGATTCAGAAAAGGATGGCTACAGCACAGTCGCGGCAGAAGTCTTATGATGATCAGCGGAGACGACCTCTGGAGTTCGAGGTCGGGGATCAGGTTTTCCTGCGTGTCTCACCGAGGTTGGTACACAAGAGGATTCAGAGGCAGGATATGTTGTCAACATGGTATGTCGGGCCGTTTGAAGTTTTGGTTGTGTTGGGTCGGTCTCCTGTTGGTTGAAGTTACCCCAGGGGTACCGGGCCATGCACGACGTCTTCCACATCTCTCAGCACTGACGTTACTTTTCAGAACCGTCTCATGTATTTCAGCCCGAGGTGGTTGAGCTCGAAGTAGATGCATCATTTGAGGAGATTCTCATATAGATTGCTGATCGCAGAACGAAGGGTCTCCATGGGCGGTATGTTCCTCTAGTATGGGTGTTATGGAAACATGGGAGAGTACAAGGCGAGACCTGGGAGAGGGAGGCTGATGTACGATCGCAGTGGCCAGAGCTGTTCGGGGATTCTTCTTCTACACTACGATAGGGAAATTTGCAGATGAATTTCATTAAGTGGGGTATTTTGTAAGAACCCGGATCTTCATTTCAGGTATATATTCCTTTTTCTGCAGTTTTTAAGAAAAATAAACTTTCTAGAAATTTTCGAAGTACACGTTGTGTGCTTTCTGAGTACACGTCGTGTACTCTTCTCTGGCACGAAGCCGTGTGTTGGTCGTGCCCAGGCCACACACACGGTATGTAGGGGTGACGTGGAGGCCGTTTTTAGCAGTGTAAGAAAAACCCACTACACGCCATGTAATTTAAAAATACATGCCATGTACTTTTCTTTTTTACTAAATGGACCGGGGACGCGCCTCATAGCGATATTCATCTTATTCAAGGTCTGGTTCGTCCGAGAGCGACCCGTACAGCCGAATCTTCCCCGAGATCCCGCCTCTCCATCCGTTCTCTGATTCAAAAACTGTTATTGAGTTGGAAGCACATCGGTGAGCTCTCTCTTCTACTTTAGACTTGTTTAACGATTCCGCCTCATTTTTGAGTTATATTCGGTTGAGAGTTTTGTGTGTTTTCTCCGATCTATGACGTTATAAGGGGAATCATTCATCGTGGTTCATGTATAACGATCTCCTTGGATCAAGGTAGATGGTTTGTGCCTTTCTGTTAAATTTCTATGAGTATTTTGTGCAAATTCCTCAAATTCCCTTGGGCGGGAAATTGTGGGAATCTTGTTTTCTCCTGCTGTTTGCCTGATTTGCTTGATTGTTGTAGTAGAGGTTTATGCTTGTGAGTAGAGTAATTTGTTTTTTCTCAGGATTCCTTGCAATGCACATTGTACAGTTTAGAATTTTCCAGTTTCCATGCATAGTTATAGGATAGTGGAACTGTTGCTTTGTATTGTTGATGATCCTTAGAATGATAGCCAAGTAGTTCTTGAGGTTTACATGGACGATGTACGCATGTTAAGCATGTTATTTTCCACACTGGACTTTGAGTAACTAGTGTAGTAGACTATAGGTAGAATTGAAGTAAGGGCATCTCTATAGTGTCTTAAGTATGATGTGATACCACATTGGGAATTGACGATGAGTGCCTCCTTAGAGAGTATGTAGTTCCTCGACGTAGGCCATAGGGGGAATGAGACGTTTAGTGCTTCCATAGAGGTCCTTTAGTATGATACGAGACTATAGGGGGAATTGACGGTGAGTGCTTCCTCACAGAGTCTATTAATTTTCAAAGCTGAACCAGCGGGGTGAGACTCTAAGTGCCTCCTAGAGGGTTGCTATTACATATAGGTTGAACCATAGGGGTTAGGTTGTGGGAGCTACCCAGAGCGTTACCTTTTTCCTTATTTTTTCTGGCTGTTTACTTGGGTACAATGTTTTTTAGAATTGTGGATTGTAGCTGCTTGTGCTTTCATGTTTACTACTTCTTGTTTTATTACTGACATGTATTCATTGACAGTTAGGCACAAATCCTTGGGTGATTTCCAACTTGGTTTGTATCTCACACCCTGTTTAGTCCATAATTTTGGGTACAAGAAGACTTTGTTGTTGCAGGTATAGATAAGGGATGGCACCCTTCTACTTCAGGATCATAATTGCTCTGGAGCTGGAGATAATGGGACCGAGCCGTGGCTCGTGATGCTGAGGAGTTTATTTTCTTTTACATTTCACTTTTCTTTCAGTTTTACTTCAGTATGTTGGTTTGTTTGCTGATTTCTGTAGACATATGTACCATGTTTCATCATAGTTATTTTATCCATTGCTACCACTGTTCAGTTTAGTTGTTGTATGCTGTTTATTGTTCAACTATTGTGTCTGGCTATTTTCCACTGCATTCTTTACCGAATGAGGTCATAGTTTCCCCACCGACTCACCAAGGCCCTCGCTACTGGTCACCAGCCTCTGGAGTTAGGGGAAAGTCTCTTGAGGTTATGTTGCGAATCGGGTACGAGGCACGAGTAGAGGGGTTCTGGACTCGGTTCATTACAAATTTGGAATAATATGCATGGTTTAGTTTGACCAACTCCATGAATAGAAGAGTTGACTCAAGATTTTCATCCACATCCTCCTCCAACCTTCTTGGGGGGTGACATAACATTGCGGGAAATATCTCCTCCCTAAAGTGGATCTCAATGTCTATCCAATTGAGGGTCTTATCTTCATGTGTCTAGATAACTAAACATAACCACCATCCCGCGGAGCCCAGTAGAAGGCAGGTGTATACAAGAAATTTTCATGGTAGATTGACATGTGTTTCTTAAGAATCCAGGGAAATGTCGAATATCAATATTGGTACAAGTAGGTGGTCTAAATTCAAATTTTAACTATTGGGATATGTAACTAAAATATATTAATATTTTTTTCTATAATTAATATTTAAGTATCTCTATATATTAAAGATATAAATTGAAGGATAAAAATTATATTTCAAATGTGATGGGTTAATTATTGTTACTATCCAACCCCAGAATCCTGAAGCTTGTTCCTAAAACCTTGTGTGTGTCATTTTTTATATAAAAAAATTCTTATGAAATTACATCTCACATCTCATCATAGAGGATCTTCCTAGTCTAGGTTCTAGAAATCCAGTAACAACAGATACTTTTCTTCAATAATATACGAGATAAAATCCATAGTTCTTCCACCACATATAATAAATCAAAGCATAAAAAAACTAATCATGTAAAAAAAATTTAAAAATATAGGGTGGGAATTTAAAACATTTAGTAAGGGGGTTCAAAAGTAAATAATAAAACTTTTTAAAAAAAATCCCCTTAAAATAATAATACATAAAAAATTATCATAAAAGAAAACAACATTTCTTGTAGTACTTCATCATCATTTTTAAATGGTTACTATAGATAATGTTTTGTGGAAATTTTATATAAAATAATTATTATACTTATTAAATGGATATAAATAAAACACATTTCAATATATGTATACTTGTACAAAAATTCATGGAATGCTACACAAATTTCTAGAGTTGATCAAACTAAATTATGTGTGACACGTAAGGGAGTATGTAAAAACTAGAACATGGAATAATAAGTACATTGAATTGAACAAGAAAAAATATCATAAGTAAATAATAACATAAAATTCATTTCATGTAATGAATGTTGATTTTTTTAATGTTATGAAAATAGATGCTAATCTTTCATCATAAAATATTTTCAATGAACTTACATAATTATAACATGTTAATTTATTACAAATATCATAATTAATAGTTTTTAAATCAAGGGTAATATAATAGTATAATAATCGAATGGTTGGTTAAATAATAATCACATAATGTGATAATACATAATGCAGGAAAATTGTAATCATTATGTCAAGGCCTCATGCTATGGCCATACTGAATCATTCATTCAAGGCCGAGTGCCAGGACCTGGTTTGATCCATTAGACCTACCAATGCATCAATTGCAAATAATAGGCCTCACCTATCACATAATAAGTCTTATTAATTCATCAAATGCTTAATAAAAAATATGTATTTAAATGAAATTGTCCCATAAGACATTTATTTTTTTTAATCTTTATCATATGTGAAAAAAAATAATTAAACAATCCAATGTTTCCCATACCAGATTGATTCATTCAAATATTATCCATAGATGAAACAAATTCATTAAATAGTCCAAATATCCCCATAAAACCTTGTTTTAATTTGTTCCTAATCCATATATTTACATAAAAAATATCAAAAACATGAAATTACTTTGTATATTCATAAATAATATGAATAATGAAAGACATTTACCAATTAATAAAAAAATATCATTATTTGTTTGTTCTAATTTAGGATATGGATATATAAATTTTATTAATCACATCAACTGACAGAAAAACACGTCTTTTCACTTGTGATGATAACTGTTTCACATAATTAAATATATTGTTTACGTTTGTCACATCAATAATAACTAATTGATTCAATAACATTGTTTTATGAAAGTAATCATTTTATATACCAAAAATAGTTTTATTATATTTATAGTTTAGTGAAGAATTTATTCGAATCGATAGGGGTTGGAAATAAAATATATCATTCAATAGTAGACTCATGAAAAAAATGATGTAGTTGGGTCAGTGGGGGTGATGGGAGGGTCACAGGATGAGGATGAATAATGGAGGGGGGTGTACTATGGGTAGAGGCTCAATGGTTTGAGTGTTTTAACGAAGAAGAACACGAATTGAAATAGAGGGTCGTGATCATCTCAGTTTGATCAGGTGAATCTGGTAAATCGTCACATTTTTAAAAAGGAGAAATGGTCGAGATTGGATCTCTGTTATGATCATAAGGGCACAGTGGATCATTGGTTTTCTAAAAAGATTGAGCATACTAGATCAAATGTGGTCAGATCAGATGTATTAGAAATAATGGAAGAGAATAATGTGGTAATGGGGTTTGAAGGCTGAACTTGTGCAGATGACTGAGATCTCATGTGGTGAGCTCAAAAGGCTAGGATTTCATTCTGTAGAAAAATATGCATCCCATATTGAAAATGAGAGGGTTTTCGTACCTCATTATCAGACATAATGATGCCACCATCTGTTTGATGATGCAATAACTCATAGTGGGGTCTTTATACAAGGTACCCCACCCGCGAGGCATGATCAACCCACACACAAACCAGTGTGCAACCTAGATCACACTCGGCTCGCACCTGACTAGGCCTCACATCAGTTTTCTTTTGTGAGATTCCAACTGAACTTGAGGACTTGGCCATCAAGGATATCCTCAGATAGATGGGTTACTCAACATATTATTATTTTTTAGTAAAATCAACCAGAAAATATATATTAATAACCGAATATAAAAACCTCACATCCTTGTAGAAAAAAATTTCTAAATGTCTTTATTTTCATAATTTTTAATTCATTTATAGTTTTAAAACATTATAATTTCCAAATCTAAATGTAAAATAAAACATAAATTAAAAACATGAAATCATTGAACGAAATATATTTCTATAAAATATTTAAATAATTTTAAAACATTTGATTTATTTAATTAAATTATAATGTTTTTATAAAAATACCAAGGATCACTTGTTTCTAAACACCATTATCTATTAGGGGAATATACGAGTCATATTAATCTTCAACTATTAAAAAAGGCCTTATAAATAAATATTTTGTGTATTTTAAAACATAAAAACACTTTAGATTATAAGTATGGTGAACTACATTCCCTTCACTATTTGTATTATGTCAATCAATTTCACTATTTCATTCACTGTTTTTTGTCCCATTCAAGGGATGATGTCTTCTTAATCTGGATCATTGTGATATTGGGTGGTATTCCATTTGTTATTTTATGTAATTAAATGAGTTTTATTGAGTAATTTTAATCTATTGCATCATTGTATTTTATCAGTGTTTCTATTGAATAAAAATGTTTCTTACATTATTCTGCAATAATTTGTTTTGTATGGACAAATATTAAAAAAATCAAACCAATACATGTAATAATAAGTAATAAAATTTTATTTTTACAAAAATTAATATATCTTAGTCGTCACATTATCCCCCCCCCCTTAATAGAATTTCCCCTCATTATTCTATTGTACTCTTATTCTTCAATGACAAAAACAAATACTCATCACCATTGATGTCCCTAAAAAATGTTTTTTTCATTATTATCTAAAAAAATTGAATGAAAATCATATTTAATTTATACCTTCATCAGCTCCACTTACATCCGAGACATTCATAGTATGTTCATCCATTTGGTTTGACCACCAAAACATTTTTACACTCTTCAATTTCATTTTCTCAATTGCACATCGAGTTGCTAGGTTTGGACTCATGCTGACAGAAGTAGGTCCTCAAGAGAGTGGCACGATAGGTGTAATGTTTCGAGATATCGTAGTGGAATTGGTTCTGATATACTACACGATCGATTTTTTTACCTAAAAACAAGATATCATAATGTATTCCCTTCATGCTAAAGCTCAGGACAAAAAACAGATTGGTTGTATAGGGGTCACCCACAACTGCAGCTTCTTGGAATCTTTATAAGGCCTGATAAGTCTCATACAGAATGAAACATTGGAAAATTCCTTTTTAGTACCTTCTTGTGTGATCATATTCTGAAAAAATTCATGAGGCATAAATTAGTATACATGACACGGTCCTTTGTGAAGTAGAATGACATATGGGTTTTTTGACACCACATAGAGGTTTTTTCATGATAGATGGTGGTTTGTGAATGCTGCTATGTATCTAAAAAAGAATTAAGAATTATTTTCTAAATTAATTAAATAGGGTGAGACAAATGGATTTTTGGTAAACTCTCATCTTCCATTTGAATATTTTAAAAAACAATTCTACTAAAAAAGCATTACAAATAATTTTTTTTTTATTAATTTTTGGGAATTGTCTAGACAGTTCCCTTGACACCAACTATAATGTAATGAACCCAGAAGCCTGATGTCAATGCCTAAAACATGATGTCTAAATATTCATATATATTAATATTCTGAAAAAAATTACATATCTCATCCCATCATAGAGGATCTTTCCGGTCTATGTTCTAGAAAACCAGATACAACTGAAACATTTATTAAAAACTATTAAATATAAACTCCATGGTTCTAACACAACATAGAATAAATAAAATTTGAAAAAACAATTAATCCTATAAAAAAAATAAGTGAATATGGTGATCATTTAAAATGGACAATAAGGAGTTTTATAAATAATTAATAAAATACATTTATAATAACATACCATTACAATAATTAAACCTAAAAAATTTCCCTAAAAGGAAACAAAAATTATTGTACCACTTCATCATAATTTTTTGATGGTTAATAAAAATCATTTTTACAAAAATCTCATACATAAGTATTTATATATTTATTTAAAGGCTAAAAATAATAAAAAATTCAAAATATGCATACCTGTAAAAAAATACATGGAATGTTTAATAAAATTTGGATTTGATCAAACTAAACTATGGGTGACACTAAACGGTACACGTAAAACATAGCACATGAAATAATAATTTTGTAGAATTTCACAAGAAATAATATCATAAGTAACATATCTCATAAAATTCCATTCCTGACCTGACAGATGATTTTATAACTTTTTTATTACTATTCTCAAAATATATATCAATAAATCTTTATGAATTATTTTCTATGTACTTATATCATTATGAAATGTAAATTTATCACCAAAATCAATTTTTAACGGCTCTTAACCTTGGATATTATACTAGATGAATAATCAAAACATTGGTAAAATACTAATCACATAATGAAGTAATGCATAATGTCAGACAATCATAAACATTCTTTCAGGGCCTCGTTCCAAGACCATATATAATCATTCTATTAAGGCCACATGTAATGACAAGGTATGTCTCTTTAGACCTACTAATGCATCGAGAGACTATATTGGGAATCACCCATTACATAATAAGACATATGAATTTCTCATATATCTAATAAAATTGTGTCGTTAAATCTAAGTGTCCCATACCACTTTGTTTTATTTTAATCTTTATCAAAGGTAAAATAAATTCATCAAACAAACCAAAGTGTATCACACCACATTGATTCATAAAAATATTATACATAAATGAAATAAATACATTAAATGATCTAAAGTGACCCATAAAAACTATTAATGAATAGTTAATAATATATATATATATATATTATAAAAAAACATATACCCTAAACCTGGAATTACTATCGATATTCATAAATAATGTGAATCATTCAATAAATTTAATCATTAATAAAAAATTTTATTGTTTTTTCAGTTCTAATTTAGGCTATTTCTATATGAAATTTATCAGTGACATGCATTCACAATGTGACTCGTCTTTGAAAGTGTGATGATAACCAATACACATAAAATAAAAGATTTTTTAGGTTTTCCACATAAATAATTACTCTAAAATTCATAAACCGTGTTTCATGAAAGTAAACATATTATGTAAAAAATGTTTTTCAATTTAAGATAATTATAGTCATGTTTCAACCATACACTGATAAATTGAAGTTTCAATCAAATTGAAACAGATTCTTTAATAATAAATACTATTTATTATTGTAGATTCATCATTAATTAAAATGAAATATTTATAAATATATAACAATAATTTCTTGTGAGATATAGATGTATATGAAAATAAAAATGTACACTTCACTATATGTTTTATACGAATATATATTTATATATATCGATCAAAATATAATCCTAACCTTTTATCGAAAAAATATTAATTAGGATTTATCCACGTAGTGATAACAAGGTAATGATCCATTTCAAAATCATGGGAAGACAACAACAAAACATGGTTTTGTTATTTCTTAACAATTTATATTAGTATTCATTATCACACCTATATGTAGGCCATGGAATTGAACAATTAAATTAATTTATTGACCAACAAATTTGAACATGTAAAAAAGTGAGTATAGATTTGTATATATATATATGCCTAACTAAAAATTTAATTGTTGATCTAATAAATGGTATAACAATCAAAACCTAAAATCACTGAAAACCTAAAACTATTCAAAAAATCATTAAATGAAAATAATGTTGATATATAATTAAGAAAATCTACATACATATATATATAATTATATTTTATTTTTGCATAAATAAATATAGAATCAATAGAATCTGTATGTAAAATATGTGTGTAAGGAAGCAACCTTTATAAAATAATTGTTCATCCTTAAAGGATATTGTTAAGAAATGTTGAGTAATAAATTTATAATAACCCCTATATGAAAATATTTACACGAGTATAAAAACTCCAAAAAATCACATAGAACACTATTGCAAGTGTTATATGCCTCATAAAAATCAAATAAATACTGGTAATCCTCATTTTAAAAAACTAAGATAGTTTTGGATTGAATGATTTATAAATCTGTATATACCCAAAGTGTTTATATAGGTTATTCATTTTTAAAATGTTGTTTAATGAATCCTTTAGAGCATTATATACCTCAAAAACGTCTGTTAATCATTAATATCATTCATATGAAATCCCAACTCAGATTAGAAATGTAATTTATATATATGTATAATAGTATATAAAAATATTGTATATAAGTGATTTTTATAATTAAAATGAATAAATAAACCCATACATGACTTCAAGGGTGGGGATGAACTATGTAGTGGATAAAGGAAGGGAGGGGAGAAGAAATCCTATAAGTTTAAGTCTATTATAATATAATCTGTTTATATATAATTTTATAAACTTTTTCTCAGACATAAAATATAAACAAAGAAACTAGAATAAGTCTATTTTAGATGATAACAAACTCCCAAATTAGTGTATACCCTAAATTAATTAGTTGTTTTATAATATATATAGTTTAACAATGCTTATATAGGAATCAAATGGGGTTACCAATGAAATATTGTGTTCAATAGTAGACTCATGACAAAAATGATGTTCCTGGGTCTAGGCAGACTGATTGGAGGGTCATGAGATGAGGAAAAATAGTGGATGAGGATGGGTCTGCGGATTGAGGCTCACATGTTCGAGGGATTCAACAAAGAAGAAGAGGAAATGAAATTGAGGGATGTGATCATGTCAGTCAAATCAGATGGTTTTAGTGACACGTTGAGTTATTCAAAACGAAGAATGGTCGAGATTAAATTTTGGTTTCAATCAGATGGACAAGTAGGATCCACAATTTCTCAAAAAGGTCGAGCGGCCCAGATCAAACACAGTCTGATCAGATGGCGCAGAACATGCAGGAAAAAATTATGTGGTATTGGGGTTTAAGGATTAACTAGTGTGTATTTAATAGATCATGCGCGGTGAGACCAGATTTCCTAGAATGCATTCTATTGTGAAATCTACATCACACATGGAAACAGGGAGGGTTTTAGGACCACCTTATAAGGCCTTATTCTACATCCATCCATTCTATGACACAAATACACACATCATGGTCATTATACAATCATGCCTCACCCACTGTCCATGTCCCACCCTCAAAAGTTTTAGTGTGTGACCAGGATCAGTCTCTGCTCATGCCTGATATGGCCTCAATTTTGTTACCTTTGTGAGATATCCACTAATATCCGAATGGTTTTGTGTCCTTTTTAATATGTGGTACTCAATATATTTTTATCAAAAATTTATTTAACACAATCATAATATATAATTTAAATTATTTGAAAATATAAATACCTTATTGCTGATGGTTAATGAAAGTTCAAAATGTCATTATATTCATATGATTGTATTCATTTTGTGTTTTAAAATATTATTATTTCAAAATATAAATATTAAATACAACTTTAATTAAAAACATGTCATCATTTTACTAGAGATATAAAATTAAAAATATTTATATAATTTTAAAACATTTTAATTAATAATTGACATTATAAGAGTTTTATACAAATACCAATGCTCACATGTTTCTGAACACCAATTGCTATTATGAAAAAATAAGCATCCTATTTTTCTTCAACGGTTATGAAGGGCATTATTAATAAATATTAAGGTTATTTAAAAAAGTCAAACCATTTTTCCTTATAAGTATGGTTCTCTATATTCCCTAGACCCTCTTTATTATTTCTATTCTTCTCAATATTTATTTATTTGTTTTGGTGGATTTATGTGATGAGGGATTCTGAAATGGTCTCATTGTGATGTTGGGTGGTATTCTTTTGTTTATTTTAGTTCTTTCAATGTGTTTCCGTGAGTAATTGTAATCCCTAGAATCAACATAATGTATAAGTGTTTCTATTGAATAAATTTTTTTCTTATTTAAATTTTTATGATTTTTTGGGATGGCACAAATATAAAAAAAATTGTAATATCAGTAATAAGTAAACAATATTATTATTAAAAATATAACTATGTCTGAGGAATCACAATTATAGTAAATATTTGTCACTGGGTTTTTCTAATAAAAAATCATTACCTTTTTATTTAATTACAAATATAATTTCACTAACACATTCATTATAGCATCCCTATAAATTGGGATCCATATTATTAAATATACCTAGATATGAAGGTTTAGAAACCTATTCATAGGTCTTGTAATTTGTAATTTTAATGGCAAGGTTTTAAGCATTTCACATGTTATTAAACATTGGATATCATAAATGTAATTACATTTTTAATTAGCTTTTACATATATCGAGGTCGACCAATAGACTATGAGTATTAATTTGTATTCAATTAACATGACTTGTAAATATATAATGAAAGCTAAAAATTATTTCATTCAACATACAATATAATTTAATTCACTAATTTTTTCCAAAACATTAATGAGATATAAGAAAAAAAATTACATATAACATTGGGTGAAGAGTGAATTGGTAGTGTTGTAGGAGATTGGATTATGAGGATAGAGTAAGTATTTAAACATTAAAATAATAACTTGTTATATATATATATATGACTATGACACATGGATAACATGACATTTTTATAAATGATTATAGAGTTTTATAAAAATATTGAATCAGTAAAAGTTTTTTAGAATATTTTCATAATTAATTTACTCAAATTCATCTTTATTATTCACTTAAATGTTTATTGAAACATAACTTTTCTATGGAATACAAATTCATTCTCATGACACTTAATTAACTCAAAAAAATTTGTTATGTCAAGAGACCGATTAAATTCATTGTATATAAATGGGTAATAATAATTTACATGGAACATATAATATTTTTTTAAATAATCCATTATATACCTATAACCCAAGTTGCAGGGAATGTGTTGGATGTGTTAAATTATGAATTACCACTAATATTCCCATGTCTTGTTCAACATTTATATTCACAATACAATTTTTAGATTTAATGAAATGAATTACATCCAACAATATGTGACATATTCCTAGAAAATATTGATAATTGACTATGTTAAGTGAATGTATATACTAGAATATTAAACTAGCATGTACTACCTTATATTCTTATTGTACAATATTATTGGATATTTGTAACACCATTTCATTCATTTGAAAAATTTTAGTTTATTTCATTATTAAATGATTTTTAGATTGGGTATATTTTTCAATTATTGGATTTTAATGAAATTTCTACTTATTTGTATTAACAATGTTATTTTTTATTTCTAATGAGCATGTTGTTTGATATTGGTCATGGAATGTTTCTAATAATTTATTCATTATGGTTTATTTCATAATTATTCCTTTGATTATTAGAATTTAAAGATTTACCAGATATTATATACTCATTTTTACATTATATGAGTGTGAAATCCTAATATTGTGATTAAGTGTAATGGTTTGGGATGGCCTCTCAAAGCCCTCACTGAATCTTGGGATATTATGTATGATTTCCATGAATTATTATACAGCTTATACTATTTTTTAATATAGTAAAAATGATTTCCCCAACTGTCTTGGCCAAATGATTTTCTTTGTGATGGGTCAATATGATTTTGACATCTATTTCCAATATCAACTAATATTTTTTGTGGAATTTGTGTACATGTTTTGTCTATTTAATGGTAATAACAGTGATTATAATATTTTATGGTACTTTAGTAACATATTAGATTATATGATGAATTTTGAAGAGTGTATACATACATGTAGCCTCCCAATATAGGGATTTTTCATTTTTGTCACTATTAGTCTAGGAATTATATTGTTTTTCTATTATTTTCTAAAATAAATTGTCACTAAAATAAATATTTTTTCATCTAGGTATGGTAATGTTTATCATGTTTGAGAAAACATACATTATGTAAATATTGTTTTGAGACACAGTCGTTGCTTCCATATTTAGTATTATATTCCCAAACACATAATTGATAGCTCTATGAACGTGATCCCTCTATTTTATTTCACATTAAGAAATTAAAAATATAATATATATCACTACATTATTATATTAATAATTATTTATATAGAAGTCAGTCTGATTCCCACTTTAGTGTTATAGCTATTGCAGTTGATTAATGGTATTATTTATAACATTGCAGACTCCAATTGGAAAATCCTTTAGAAAATTCAAAATTTTTATATAATTTTATATTATAATTTTTTATAATGAAATATATATGTTCTAGTAAGTAATTCGTTCTCATGGAGAGTGTTTTTTCAATGGTCTTCTTTCTCATTATTTAGATCATATTTTTAGTAATTTTTTTGTATAAGTGATATCAAAATTAAGTTTGACCCATGTTAGATATCATATAGTATATTTAAATTACAAATAATTACAAAAATTATTGAGAATACTTTCCACTAAATATATGAATATCGTTAGAGCTGGTCATCATACCCTTTTGATCGAGGATCCTCAATGAGTAGAGAAACATATTATCTAGGTTTTATACATGGATTTGAGCAATTAATGTAACATAATGGGAGTTTTTTTATTTTAGGGGAAAAATTATTTTCCCTTCCAACAAGAATTATAATACTTAAGATAGTTATATTTATCATGATTGATAAATGTGTGGAATGATTGCATGATACTATGAAGATGATAATCATGAAACATTTTCTTACACAACCATCTGGTGGAGAAGGATTTTTAGATTAAAATGAATCTTAAAAGAATATATTGGGATGATTATTAATGAAATAGATTATATGTATAAACAATTACTCAAGAATTATAGAATATATATGAGAATAATTACCCCACCCATGATATTTAGTTATAAAATATTATTATTCCACTAAACATATAAATGAATTATATATACATATAGAAATATTTCATATATATTGAAAAAAATATATAATTCAAAAATTCGGCATATTATGGCATAAATATTTCCAATAATATACAATTAATTCTATGAAAAGATTACAATTTTTTAACACATTACCATTTTTGGAAGGTGAAAAGGTGAAAAATAATATTATAACGAAGCATCATTTTAGGATATCACTATGTCAATTGAAATATATTAATTAATCTGGTAAATGAAAAATTATGGACATGAAAAATAATAAATATTTGGATGATATATTACATTTAATGATATTTCACAATTATATTTCAATGGATGTTGAATAATTAATAACCATTAAACCCCAGGATGACTTGACTAAATCATAATCGATATACTTTAAAGTTGTTTAATATTTATATATTCCTCCTGATGAGATCTCAAATAAATAAAAATTACAGTAAAATATAATAATGTAACCATATGATTCATTGTATATGAAAATGTTTCAATATATATCAGAGATGGATAATTTGGAGAAATAACAAATATTATTCCAAAAAAGAGTGAAATGATGAATAGATTATACTCATTCAAAAACAATTATTAAAGAAACATAGAATCAATATATAGGATAATGAAATTGTCCTCAATAAGATCTAAAGTTTATTTTTAAAGTAAAATTGATTCATTAAATATAAACCTAGAATTGAGAATTGGGGATTAGAAATATGTTATAGTTGAAGAATTGATACATCGTCGATACAAAAATTATTGATCATATAGGTACTCTAACAAATAAATAAAATCATTCAAAAAATATTTTCTAGTAATTATCATATTACATATATCAAATTTAATGGAGATTATTCAATATATATCACATTCACAAAATTTACATACTGTGTAAATGGTTATTGTTCACTCATGTGAGGTGAAAATTGTAATGATTATAAATTATATACATAATAAGGAAATTAATAGGTAGTATTAAATTTAATTAAATATCATTATATGAATTTATGTGGGGTGGTAGAATACAATAATGAACCTTGGTCTTCATAGAATTTTAATTTACATTGAAAGATATATTTTACTGATAAATGTTACATTATTCAGTAATGTAATGTGTATGTAACTGTCACATTAAAAAATATTTTGTTTAGATTTTTAATTTGTATATTACTATAAAACATTGATATTATCATGTTATATTCATTACCAATATTTGGAATCACTAGTTAATGTTTCATTAAAGTTTCATTGGTGGGAAAAAATAAAATTTTAATGAGTATAGAAAATAACGTCCTATATGGAATGGATTATACAAAAAATCTATATCTGTGTTAATATATTAAATAAAAAATAAAAAACCAAAAATTATATACTAGTTATTATTTTATATTATTAAGGCCAAAAATATTGATACACGTTGAAATATTGACATTAATAACATGTAAATTTTATGATATAATTTTCATTTTCTAATGTATAAAAACATTGTATAGAATTTTACAGATTTATCAATGTGTATTACATAAAAAAAATTAATGGTTAGGCATTTCCAAGTAGATATAATTACACTATTTAACATGTGATGATTTAGTCTACAAAAATGGTAAAATATATAATGTATGTATATATATATATATTTTATAGCAATGGATTTGATTTTTAAATAATCATAATACAATATGATTTTAATTAAATAATAAATTTAATGAGGAAGATACGTATTGAAATAATAGATTTATTTTCACTATGATAACATTCATCATGATTAATTTGGTTTGATATATATATATATATATCAATGAATTGGTTGGGGATTCTGAGGGTAAGCATATTAATATTTCTCCCTTATTTTTTTATATTTATATAAAAAATGATATCATTGAAATATATAAATATGTTGAATCATTTAAAAATATATATTATTGTAGAGTTTACCTTTACTAAATAGTACCAAACATTAAGATAATTTCCTAAAAATTCATTACATCATTCGTAGTGTCGATAGGTTATTTTTGGAAATTTAAAACATCCATTCATTATATACATATTAAGAGGATATATATTGATCATTAATTTCCTTCACACCCATATTTGATATCCCTATTTGTTTGATTCATCATATTAATATTATGATCGGTATTATATATTTACACTAACCATTATTACAATTTTAATTAAATTTAACAATGTTTGACTTTGGATATTAACTACTAATCGAAAAGATAATTACAATAATAAAAATTGATTTGGAAAATGGTTTAGAAAATCTTGTGTTCACACATTATTCTTCATCTATCAATAAATAAATCTTATATCATAATTTTCATGATCATTCAGTGGTCATATACACTAATAGCTATGATAGAACTTTTAATTTCTTGTGAGAAGATACTGGTCACACTGATTTACCCACTGGATGGTTAATATAATTTATTTCATAGAAATTTCAGTTATTATTAGTGTTGAGGTTAACTCCAATTATTATTTTTATTCATAGTTTTAATATTTTTCAAATTATATAACAAATTTTGAATAGTTTCTAGACAATAAATAAAGTGGAATTTATAATATTTGATGAGGGGTTATTTTATACATAAAATGAAAATATTAATTCCTATATACTATCGTTGGGATTAGACATTCATTACATTATATATATAAATTTTAATATACATATATGATAATATTATTTTAAAACTAAAGATTACTAGAAGGATTAACTTATGGGGATATCCCACAATGAATTACTATCTACCCTCAATTAAGTGCAGTTATTATATATAAAATAGTGGTTTCCAAGTAAATTAAATCACATTAAATTTATAAACAACACACCATGGTCAATGGGTAAATATATAAATCATTTTATGATCAACATAAATTCATATAAATTAATGGGTATGAGTCATTGGATGAATTTTTTATACTAGATAATTTAATTTTTATTTCAATTTGAGCAATAAAGAGATTATTTGTTATTCAAATATAGTGATGTGGTTTATGATAATTCATCCAAAATAACATTTACATATTTTTATTATTCATATAGGCCATAATATTTAAGATATTACCATTTAATAACTAAATATATATTGATAAACTATGATATTAGAAGTGGTATTTCTGTCACGACCCCCTCCCCACAAAGTGTACCTCTCTTGGGCCGGCAATGTGAGAAGGGAGATAATGACCCCCGAGTCCCGCCTCCAGTAGGCCCTGGGTGGGCGACTAGCACCGAAGGTATAATAAACATACAAATGGGAGGAATTTCCATCTAAGAGAACACATACAGAAGAGAGAGATAGAATAGACTCCAATCAATGCCAACTTAGAACTGATATATAAAAGGAAACCAAGTACATATATGAAATGTCGTGCAAAAGTACTACAACTGAAATATGAAACTCAATGTACCCAAAAGAAAGTGAAACGACAGCAGCCACAAGCCCGACAAGCTCCTCCTCCAACCACAAGCTAGTAGTAACCATCTTGATCTCTAACCTGCTCCAAGTGACCTGAAAACAGTTTATATATACATAGGGTGAGTATAACAGTATACTCAGTAGGATCCTCCTCAAGCCACTCGTGCAAAAGTAATGTAATCATGCTAAAGCCCAATGAACAACAAGTGAAACTAACTCGTTATCTAAATAGGTATACTAAGTTCCAAACCTTACCATGGTTACACTCACCAAGTAACACATTCAAGAATATAGTGTATAGTAAAGAATATCAAGGGTACCCAGCTACTACTTCCCCACTGGTTTGCCGATTTTCCCCAACGACATACGTCCTATGCATCTCTCTCCAAAGGCTTGCCCGCAGACACCTGGACTAAGCTCCACAATCTGCACCTTGTGCACCACAAAGCCTTGCCCGCAGACACCTGGGCGAAGCACCACACCGTCCTCACAACCAAAAGTAACCAGGTAATTTCTGGGATCCACCACAGCTCGCATAACGTGTATCATACGTCGGGTATAATACCTCAAGCCATTACAGCCCATACTCTGAGTAAGGATTCTCAAGACATTATAGCCTATACCTGTTACAACTATAGTGGTCCATAGGATACTATATCCAGAATATATGTGTGTGAAATATCCACAAGCCGTTACAACCCTCTACACACATATATGGGTAAAACTAACCACTGTGCCTACCAGCACAAAGATCTACCAAGAGAAGAGAGCGGGGCCAAAGGGGGTAGTCATCCATTCAACCTCCCATCAGAATGTTGGGGAAAACACCCCCCAGGGCTCAGAATCCCCGGGGTGTCAGTTTCCCTTACCGACAGGGTGGAGTAGCGTATAGTAATACAAAAAGTATAGAATATATATATGTAACTCATATCCAAACTATGGGCATTACATAGTCTTAGACACAACTGCAGCTAACGTCTCTCAGACTCCAGGCTGCTACTTCTAAGACTAGGTGTCCTATAAGCACAAAACCATTTGAAGAGCTTTATTAGATTACTCCATTATCATTTTATTAGTTCCATTGTACATTAATTAATTCTTTAATCATTAATTAAGAATGAACTATTCCACAGTAAACTGAATTGGCATCACATTCAAAAACAACTGCTCCTTTTAAGATTCACATCAACTTTAAATTCCAGTATCTCCATCCCTGTCGATTTTCATCATTTAATCAATCGATCATTACAGAATTACTTTTCCATAATACCATGCATTCTAGAAAATCATCCTATGCTTCTAAACACAAAGGAGGCTCAACACGGTGAGTAAATATACTACCCGTCGATTCTTTTCCGTATATAGAATGAGAATAGACCCATTCTCCCTCAAGAGGCTAAACACGGAAAGCACTTGGCATAACCCGCGCGTCTTCGCCTCCTTCGGAAGAAGGGTAATCAAGACCAGCTGCCTTGAGTAGTGGGGGAAAAGCAAGGTAGATAAACATTCAAGGAACCACAAGAATCCAGTGACCACATCCATCCCATTCCATCACCCTCGGTGTCCTCCCCGACACCCACATGCATAAACTGATGTATCTCGCCACTCTAGGCATCATCCGCTACCACAACCACAAGGCCTCCAGGCCTCCACATATCACAACACCCATCCAGTCTCATATCACAGCACAAGCAGCAAGAAAACAACAATCACAACCATAGGCTCTTGACCCTTTAACAACAAGAGGGTAACTCATAACCCTTTTTAGAAATTCCCTCATAATCTGTTCTTTAATCCATATTGAATTAGAAGATTTTTTATTCATAGGTTCCAATCACAGGATACCTAATCAGTAAGCTATCACAATTAAATAACCATGCATACTTCCCTAATTTGATTGTCCTCAAAATTAGAACAACTACAACAAATGCAACAACCAGATTAATTTACATGCCTCTTTATCTTTAGCCAATTAATTAACAATTAATTCTGGCTTTACGTTCATTATCAATTTCTATCATGAATGAAAAACAAATCAAAGAAAACATAGTTATCACTATATCTAGGAAAACATGAGGCATACTGTTACCATGGTATAAAGCAACATCATACGATCAACCAATTCTTCTAATCTAGTTCAAGTATTTAATTTGGTCAATTTAATTGTGATACAAAGGACTATATTATGCTAATTCTATGATTGCACATACACAATTAGAGAAGCCATGAATCCCCTACCTCGAAGAGTTCTTCACGTCCTTTATCCACACAACGGGCCACAATCCTTCTCTCATGACAACTACATCCACCTGAGGATGCCACGGTAAGTCCCAACCAACCAAAACCCATTAAAACCATGGAGATTACATGATAATATGGAAGGGAGAACAATAGAAGGTGATCCCCGAAGGAACGATGATAAAACATACATTATACGGAAGAATGATCGACACAGCTTGGTTGCATCCAAAACAGAGCAGAACCAATCCTAGGAGTAAAAATTGATTTTGGAACTCCTACGAAAATGATTAAAATGTTCTAGCATCTCTTAGCTGAGAAAAAATAGGAAGAACAACGAAGAATGATATCTCGTTCCTTTTTGAATATTTAACGAGGCGACGGTTTAAGATCCGGTTTATTCTCCATAAAAAAACGGATCGCACTAACCCACACGGTTTGACCAAGTAAAAACATCTCGGCCTTAGGAATAATTAATATAGAATTTATGGCCTTTGAATCGTTCTTAAAGTACTTACAATAAGGTTTTAAAAGTATTTTACGTCAAAGAAAATGACAAATTTGTGAAGCTGGAAACACTGTTCACATTCTCAAAAATTTTGCAATGTATGGAATCAGTAGCTCTTATGAAGTCTGGAAACACTGTTCATTCGTGAAAATTGGCAAAGTATGGAATCGGTAGCTCTTATGAAGTCTAGAAACACTGTTCATTTGTGAAATTTGGCAAATTATGGAATCGGTAGCTCTTAGGAGTCTGGAAACACTGTTCACAGAACTAAAAAAATTGGCAAAGGAAAGAAAAGCTCACCGATAGAACCTTACCGATAGAAACACAAATCTACAGATAGATCCTTACTGATAGAAACACAAGTCTACAAATAGATCCTCACTAATAGAACAATTCTATTCTACCGATACTATTCACCTACCGATACTTACATAAAACTGGAAACACTGTTCCCAGAACTAGAAATTTGGTAGTGTTAGCCGAGCTACCTGTAGACTACGACCACCAGTAGGCCGAGCTACCAGTACGCCGCGGCTACCGGTAAACCCAGCTTCCGGTAGGATGCGGCTACCGGTAGACCGAGCTACTGGTAAGCAGCAGCTACCGGTAGGCAGCAGCTACCGGTAGACCGAGCTACCGGTAGGCAGCAGCTACCGGTAGACTGAGCTACTGGTAGGCAGCGGCTGGGGGATAAGTGACCTTGACCTCCCAGAACACCTCCAACACCACATTTTCACAAAGTAGTGGACTGGAGAGGTCCGGGCCATTACATTAGATACCTGTCAAAAAATTCTCGTCCTTGAGAATAAAAAAACCAACTCAGAAGAAAAGAGGGGTCCGAACAACCACCCCTAAGATACCTCTCAGGGGAAAACCACCATGAGTTGTTCAAAAGCTAGAACAAAACTACGACATCCGAGAATACGGAAACAAAAAATCCATATCCAAAAAATTCAATCATAACATCACACAAAAGGTACATAAATAAAACATGAAAGGTCTAACCATAAAGTAAACATCATTACATGAAAATAGTTAAACATTAAACAACTCTAGGTACTGAGCACATATCTCTGACTCACGCTCCCAGGTACTCTCCTCCATGCCACAATGTCTCCACAAGACATGAACTAAAGGAATAGAACGCCCACACAACACCTTCTACTTGCGGTCTTGGATCTCCACAGGTCGCTCCTCGAAGGTTGCATCATTATCAATATCGATCTCTCCCCAATCGATAACATGAGATTCATCATAAAGAAAATGATGGAGCTGTGATACATGGAAAAAATCTTGTATCCAACTCATTTGAGGGGGAGTGTTGCTCGATATGCCACAGCTCCAACACGAGCCAACACCTCAAAAGGCCCAACAAACTGGGGAGAAAGCTTACTTCCACGACCAAACCATCACTGCCCACGGCAGGGAGTCACCTTCAGAAACAAATGATCTCCAACAATAAACTCTAAGGGTCTCCTTCTTTGATCAGCATATGATTTCTGACGATCTTGTGTTGTCTTCATCCTCTCACGAATCACCTGAACCATCTCTGTTGTATTCTGTACTAGTTCTGGTCCGAGAATTGCTGACTCTCCGACCCCAGTCCAGCATAACGGAGAACGGCAAGGCTGGCCATACAGGGCTTCAAATGGCGCCATACCAATGGTGGAGTGAAAACTATTATTGTAAGAGAACTCTACCAAGGGTAAGTGCTTCATCCATGAACCTCCAAAATCAAGAACACAAGAGCGCAACATGTCTTCAAGAGTCTGGATGGTTCGCTCTGTCTGACCATCTGTTTAGCGATGAAAAGCAGTGCTAAGGCACAGTTGAGACCCAGAAGCATGCTGGAGACCTCTCCACACCATGGAGGTAAAACTATGATCACAATCAGAAATGATCATCCTAGGTACTCCATGGAGTCTCACCAACTCCTCTAGATACTTCCTCAACAAAACTTCCACTGAGCTCGACTCCTTGATCGCTATGAAGTGGGATGATTTTTTAAAACGATCCACTACCACCCATATAGCATCATGTCCTCCTGGAGCTCTAGGTAAACCTATAACAATGTCCATTGAGATGTCCTCCCACTTCCACTGAGGAATCTCTAAGTGCTGGAGAAGACCACCAGGAATACGGTGTTCAGCCTTCACCTTCTGGCAGACTAAACATCGAGACACACATTCTGCAACTGTACGCTTCATCCCAGGCCACCAAAACTGACTCCTCAAGGATCGGTACATCTTCGTCACACCAGGACATACGGCCAAGTGTGAAATATGGAACTCTCGGATAACCGTCTCGTGCATCTCCAAGGGAACAAAAATCCTGCCATGATACAACACTCTGTATTGTTCATCCTCCGACCAACCATCAGGGGCCTCACCACATACAACTCTGTCTCTCCAAACTTCCACCTCTAGATCACCCAACTGAGACTCTTCCACCTTCTATATCAGGGATGACTGCACCGTCAACTGGAAAAGACAACCTCTACACCCAACTTCTCCCATATCAAGATGCAAAGTTGATAGCTCTTCCATCACTTTCCAGGAATCACCAGATTTACGCACAACATCATTACGTGTCTTTCGGCTTAGTGCATCAGATACAACATTCCCTTTTCCAGGTGTATACGATATTTCAAAGTCGTATTCCTGCAAGAACTCCATCCACCGACGCTGCCTCAAGTTCAAGTCACGTTGGGAGAAAACATACCTCAAACTCTTATGATCGGTGAAAACCAAAAAGTGCTCACCAATGAGGTAATGTCTCCACAACTTCAGAGAAAACACCACGGCTGACAACTCAAGATCATGGGTGGCATAGTTGCATTCATGGGGACGCAACTGCCGAGTCCCATAAGAAACAACAGACCTTTGCTGCATGAGAACACAGCCTAGTTGCAGATGTGAAGCATCACAGAAAACATCAAACTGGACTCCCTCCGTTGGATGACAAAGGACTGGAGCACTTACCAACTTCTCCTTTAGATACTCTAAAGTTGTCTGGCACTGATCAGTCCATATGAACGCTTGATCCTTCTTGGTCAATGATGTCAGAGGAGTCGCAACTCGGGAGAAATTATCTACAATCCTCCTATAATAGCTTGCGAGACCAAGGAAACTTCGCACCTCTGACACGGTCTTGGGGGCTGGCCAAGACACCACTGCTTCTATCTTCGAAGGATCCACAGCTACTCTCTGTTGGGACACAACATTTCCCAAGAAACGAACTTCTCGATCCCAGAACTCACACTTGGACAACTTCCCAAACAACTGATGTTGGCGAAGCATCCCAAAATGGCTCGTAGATGCTCTGCATGATCCTCTTCAAATGTGGAGTACACAAGGATGTCGTCGATGAAAACCACAACAAACTTGTCCAGGAATTCACAGAACACAGCATTCATTAACCCCATGAATACAACCGGAGCATACGTCATGCCGAATGGCATTACAACAAACTCATAATGCCCATGACGACAGCGGAAAGCAGTCTTCGGGATATCCTTATCCTTTACAGACATCTGATGATATCCTGACCGCAAGTCTATCATTGAAAACCAACTTGCACCCTTCAGTTGATCGAATAGTTCATCAATCTGCGGGAGAGGATAGCGGTTCTTTATTGTCACTTTGTTTAACAGACGATAATCGACGCACAACCGCAAACTGCCATCAGCCTTTTTCACAAACAAAACTGGTGCACCCCAAGGTGACACACTTGGCCGAACAAAACCACACTACAAAAGACCATCGAGCTGAATATGTAGCTCTCGTAACTCAGAAGGGTCCATCCTATACGGAGACATAGATATAGGAGATGCTCCTGGCTGTAGCTCGATCCCAAACTAGATCTCTCGTCGAGGGGGTAATGATACAACCTCTTCTGGAAAGATGTCAGGGTACTCCTCTATGACCCTAGGAAACGCCAACTGTTGATCCTCTGAAGAACTCAGCGTCATCCCAACCATCATGGATGATATGGATGGAACTCGTCTTTGACTCATCCGAGGATCTCTCTCAGCAACAAACACCACTTTCTCTCCATCTTCATCAAAGAAAACGACTTTCTTCCTATAGCAATCCACAACATCCTGCACCGAATATAACCAATCCATGCCGAGTATGACATCATATGGTTGTATTCGTAAACATAGGAAATATCCCCAAGAGCTGTGTTTCCCCAACAGTAACTCACAGTCTCTACATACTTCAAACAAGTCGGCTCGACCTCCAACTGGCATAGTCAACGCCAAGGGCACTAGAAGCCTCTCTACCTCAAGTCCCAAAGCATGGAAAAGTGTAGGTGATATGAAGGAGTGCATTGCTCCTGAATCAAAAAAGGCATACACCATGGTAGAAAACAAGCAAAGGGTACCTCGAACGACATCTGGCTCGCCTGGGGCTAGTAACGCTAGAGCATGAAGCTGACCATGACCTCCACCATGGCCTCTCTGACCCTGATGACGACCACCACCTCGGCCGCGATCTACTCTCTGTGGACGGGGAGCGTCATGGGGCTGTCCTCTGCCTGCTCCGTCTACCCTCTGGTGATCTAATGTCAGTGCAACCTACTGCTGCTGCCACGGCTGGAACTGCCTCAACGGAGGAACCGGGAGTGGAGCTCCCGGTGCACGATGACTGCTCTGAAAAGTCAGGCACTTCCGCTGCTGATGAACACAACCACCATAAGAAAAAAAAGCGCCTGATCCATTGGCATAGGCCTGAGAGTTGCTGCCTCCAGAGAAACGAGATGGGAAGGGCTGGGACCTACCCCCAAGTGAATGAAAACTCTTCTGCCCTGAAAACCGGGAACCCCAGACCACAGATCTGCTTCTTGAGGAATCATGATGATTCCCCTCTCGTGACGAACCAGTTATGGCCAATGTCCTCTCAACAACCTCTGCCCTCGCCAGCACCTCAAGATATGTCTTCAGCATGAATGGGGTGACCTGGCGCTGGATCTATGGATGCAAAGCCTCCTCGAAATGACTCTCCCTACACTCATCATTTGGTAACAGGTCTGAAGCATATCGTAGAAGGTTTTTGAAACGGATTCAAAACTCTCGAACGCTGGAGCTCCCCTATCGAAGGGTGGGAAGCTCCGGGCGACTGGAAACCTTCGCAGTCGATGAAATAAACTCGACTCTAAACATGTCTCGCAACTCACCCCATGAGATTACTTACTCCTCACAATCACCAAGGAACAAGAACCACCACTGCCTCGCTGCTCCACGCAGCATCGTCACAACCAAGGACATCGAATGTTCCTTCCGAGCACGAATCAAACTGAATACTATCTCGATCTCCTCCAACCAGTCTTCTGTGGCTGCATATGAAACGGAGCCCTCGTACTTATGTAGACTCTGGCGCTGAAACTCTCGAAGCGTCTTCCTCCAAGTGTCATCGTCGTCAACCTCTACTCAGTGGCGATCTGCTGGAACAGCCTGATGGGCATCTTCTGCGCAAACCTGACGAGGACGTCGACCTGGAGCCATACCTGCAAAATAACAACTATTAGAGCTCCTAAGCCTGGAATATGGAAGACTCAACATTAATTAATTAATTGTTTTTTTATTAATTTTAGGTTACCTATCCCAAGGTCTACCCATTCAAACACAAGTGCAAAGAATAATGATGCATGATCCTTTCCTAGGTCTCTAACCTGCAACCGGTATAACTTTGTTTAGTAGAAATCGTAAACTTAAAGGTCCGTGCCACAGATCATAGGGGTCCCTAAACGCCTATGTCTCTGCCGGTCTCCAGGGTTTACCCCACTTTCTAAACATGAATGACACGGTTTCCCTACCATCCCATGCATCCTCACCTGTGCCTAACTCCAAACTCCATCATATCCCTCAACCAGACCTATGATACCACTCTGTCACGACCCCCTCCCCACAAAGTGTACCCATCCTGGGCCGGCAATGTGAGAAGGGAGATAATGTCCCCCGAGTCCCGCCTCCAGTAGGCCTCGGGTTGGTAACTAGCACCGAGTGTATAATAAACATAAAAATGGGAGGTATTTCCCTCTAAGAGAACACATGCTGAAGAGAGAGATAAAATAGA
Organism: Viscum album; assembly: GCA_963277665.1. NCBI lineage: Eukaryota > Viridiplantae > Streptophyta > Magnoliopsida > Santalales > Viscaceae > Viscum > Viscum album. The sequence continues at coordinate 180,935,630 of OY728123.1, forward strand.
CACCAATCAACGCCAACGTAGAAATGAGATATAAAAGGAAACCATGTACATATATGAAATGTCATGAAAAAGTACTACAACAGAAATGGGAAACTCAATGTACCCAAAACAAAGTGAAACGGTAGCAGCCACAAGCCCGAACAGCTCCTCCTCCAACCACAAGCTAGTAGTAACTAGATTGATCTCCAACCTGCTCCAAGTGACCTGAAAAACAGTTTATATATACATAGGGTGAGTATAACAGTATACTCAGTAGGATCCTCCTCAAGAATCTCGTGAAAAAGTAAAGAAAGCATGCTAGAGCCCAATGAACAACAAGTGAAACTAACTCGTCATCTAAATAGGTATACTAAGTTCCCAACCATACCATGGATACTCTCACCAAGTAACGCATACAAGAATATAGTATATAGTAAATAATATCAAGGGTACCCTGCTACTACTTCCCCACTGGTTTGTCGCTTTGCCCCAACAACATACGTCATGTGCATCTCTCTCCAAAGGCTTGCCCGCAGACACCTGGGCTAAGCTCCACAATCTACACCTCGTGCACCACAAAGGCTTGCCCGCAGACACCTGGGCGAAGCACCACACCGTTCTCACAACCAAAAGTAACCATGTAATTTCTGGGAGCCACCACAGCTCGCATAACCTGTATCATACGTCGGGTATAATACCTCAATCCATTACATCCCATACCCCGAGTAAGGATCCTCAATACATTATAGCCTATACACGTTACACCTATAGTAGTCCATAGGATACTATATCCAGAATATTTGTGTGTGAAATAAACACAAGTCATCACAGCCCTCTACACACATATATGGGTAAAACTAACCAATGTTCCTACCAGCACAAATATCTACCAAGAGAAGAGAGCGGGGCCAAAGGGGGTAGTTAGCCATTCAACCTCCCATCAGAATGTTGGGGAAAACACCCCCAGGGCTCAGAATCCCCGGGGTGTCAGTTTCCCTTACCGATAGGGTGGAGTAGCGTATAGAAATAAAAAAAGTACAGAATATATATATGTAACTCACATCCACACTATGGGCATTACCTAGTCTTATACACAACTGCAGCTAACGTCTCTCAGACTCCAGGCTGCTACTTCTAAGACTAGGTGTCCTATAAGCACAAAACCATTTGAAGAGCTTTATTAGATTACTCCATTCTCATTTTATTAGTTCCACTGTACATTAATTAATTGTTTAACTATTAATTAAGAATGATCAATTCCACAGTAAGCTGAATTGGCATCATATTCAAAAACAACTGCTCCTTTTAAGATTCACAACACCTTAAAATTCCAATATCTCAATCCCCGTGGATTTTCACAATTTAATCAAACAATCATTACAGAATTACTTCTCCATAATCCCAGGCATTCTAGAAAAGCATCCTATTCTTCTAAACACAATGGAGGATCAACACGGTGAGTAAATATACTACCCATCGAGTCTTTGCCGCCTATAGAAAGAGCATAGACCCATTCTCCCTCGAGAGGCTAAACACAGAAAGCACGTGCCATACCCCGCGCGTCTTCGCCTCCTTCGGAAGAAGGGTAAGCAAGACCAGATTCCTTGAGTAGTGGGGGAAAAGAAATGTAGATAAACATTCAAGGAACCACAAGAATCCAGTGACCACATCCATCCCATTTCATCACCCTCAGTGTCCTCCCCGACACCCACATGCATAAACTAATGTATCTCGCCACTCTAGGCGTCATCCGCTACCACAACCACAAGGCCTCCAGGCCTCCCCATATCACAACACCCATCCAGGCTCACATCACAGCACACGCAGCAAGAAAACAACAATCATAACCATAGGCTCTTGACCCTTTAACAACAAGAGGGTAACTCGTAACCCTTTTTAGAAATTCCCACATAATATGTTCTTTAATCCATATTGAATTAGAAGATTTGTTATTCGTAGGTTCCAATCACGGGATACCTAATCAGCATGCTATCACAATTAAATAATCGTGATTACTTCCCTAATTTGATTATCCTCAAATTAGAACAACTACAACAACTGGAACATCCAGATTAATTTACATGCCTCTTTATCTTTAGCCAATTAATTTAAAATTAATTCCGGCTTTACGTTCATTATCAATTTCTATCATGAACGAACAACAAATCAAAGAAAACATAGATATCACTATATCTAGGCAAACATGAGGCAAACCGTTACCACGGTATAAAGCAACATCATATGATCAACCAATTCTTTTAATATGGTTCAAGTATTTAATTAGGTAAATTTCATTGTGATACAAAGGAATTAATCATGCTAATTCTACGATTGCACATACACAATTAGAGAAGCCATGAATCCCCTACCTCGATGAGTTTTTGACGTCCTTTATCCAGACAACGGGCCACAATCCTTCTCTCGCGACAACTGTATCCACCCGAGGATGCCACGGTAAGTCCCAACCAACCAAAACCCATTAAAACCATGGTGATTACATTATAATATGGAAGGGAGAACAAGAGAAGGCGATCCCCGAAGGAACGATGATAAAACATACCTTATATGGAAGAATCATCGACACAGCTTGGTTGCATCCAAAACAGAGCAGAACCAATCCTAGGAGTAAAAATTGATTATGGAACTCCTACGGAAATGATTAAAAGGTTCTAGTGTCTCTTAGCTGAGAACAAAGAGGAAGAACAAAGAAGAATGATATATCGTTCCTTTTTGAATATTTAACGAGGTGACAGTTTAAGATCTGGTTTATTCTCCATAAAAAAACGGATCGCACTAACCCACGCGGTTTGACCAAGTAAAAACATCCCGGCCTTAGGAATAATTAATATAGAATTTATGGCCTTTGAATCGGTCTTAAATTCCTTAAAATAAGGATTTAAAAGTATTTTATGTCAAAGAAAATGAAAAATTTGCGAAGCTGGAAACACTGTTCACATACTAAAAAATTTGGCAATGTATGGAATCCGTAGCTCTTATGAAGTCTAGAAACACTGTTCATTCGTGAAAATTGGCATAGTATGGAATCTGTAGCTCTTATGAAGTCAGGAAACACTGTTCATTCGTGAAATTTGGCAAAGTATGGAATCAGTAGATCTTAGGAGTCTGGAAACACTGTTCATAGAACTAAAAAAATTGGAAAAGGAAAGAAAAGCTCACCGATAGAACCTTACTGATAGAAACACAAGTCTACTGATAGATCCTCACTGATAGAAACACAAGTCTACCGATATATCCTCACTGATAGAACTATTCAAGTCTACCGATACTATTCACCTACCGATACTATTCATAAAACTGGAAACACTGTTCCTAAAACTAGAAATTTAGTAGTGTTAGTCGAGCTACCGGTAGACTATGACCACCAGTAGGCCGAGCTACCAGTACGCCGCGGCTACCGGTAAACCCAACTACCTGTAGGATGCAGCTACCAGTAGACTGAGCTACTGGTAAGCGGCGGCTACCGGTAGGCAGCAGCTACCGGTAGGCAGCAGCTACCGGTAGACCGAGCTACCGGTTGGCAGGAGCTACCGGTAGACCGAGCTACCGGTAGGCAGCGGCTGGGGGATAAGTCACCTTGACCTCCCGGAACACCTCCAACACCACATTTTCATAAAGTAGTGGACCAGAGAGGTTCGGACCATTACAATTTCATTGATTAATAATAGAACAATTTATGAGGGTATTGCATTTAAAGGCTCTATAAGATCAATGAAAATTAATTCACGATATATCCCGAATAATAAAATGAATTTGAATATGGGGATGCTAATTTATATGATTTTTTTAATTTATATTTATTTTAATTAAATTAATAATTGTTATGTAAAAAATTAATCATCATTTAGATGATTCAATAATTGTAAATTGGGATATATTTTCTAATATACTTGATATGAAATATGATTAGAATGGGTGTGATCAACCTACGAGATAATTAAAGGAATGAAATAATGTGGGTATTTTTTATAATAAATTGAACTTAGATAACTGAATTGTAAAATATTATTAAATAATTGAGATGAATTTTATAACTAAATATGACATTCTATCATGTGATAAGAAAAAAAAAATCAAATTGGGGGACACGATGAATAATTTTGATCACGAATACATATATTATTAATAATAGATTAATCAATCATATATTATAGAAATAAGAAATATTGTAGATAATGATAATGAAAAGGGAAAAAAGGAGAATTAACTATGAATATAGAACATTTGTTATCTGAAAATGTATTGAAAAAATGAATGTAAAATTTCCACCTTCAATAAAACCATTTAAAATTTTAATTTCACAGCTGAAGAGTAAAAATAATGTGAATTCAAAAATAAATTTCAACATCTCAATTACAATATCAAAAAAAGTGACAAGAATTATAATGATATTATAACTTTAACTATTTTAATTAAACATGATGTCCACTAACATTAATAATTAATTTATGGTCAAAAATGTTCCTTTGATGAATTTTGGATTGTTTTAAAGAATTGTATTAATTAATTAGATTAAATATTATAATTAATTTATAATTTTATTAATTGACTATGAAAAATAATAATTATCACATTAATCAATGATAAATCCTATAAAAACACTATTATAAGAATATATTTTTGGAAATAATGATATTATGGTTGAAGAGTTTGTAAAATAACATAAGAAGGGTGATGCAAACAAATTTACCTAAAATTATTATTCTAAAAAATCAATAATATTTTTAGTAAAATATAAGGATTTGAAGAATAATATATATGTTTTAAATATATTAAATGATCCTTAAACTAATAATAAAAAGGTATATTAAATATAACGGAGGTTATAAACAATGAAAAATATTCCATTAGATTTCAAATGACACAATTTCCACCCCATGTGATATTTAATACTTCAAGGAAAGTGTTGGTGTAGTGGATTTTATGTCTAAAATGAATATTTTTTAGTTAAATAAATCATTTACAGAATAAATGTAATGATATTTTAATAGGGTAGCAATTCTAAATTTCCTAATAAGAAATTATTTTTGTAACCCAATAACAAAATTAATAATAAAATAACATCGATGTATTTTGTGAAATTCATAGGTGGTGTGAAAAATAAGGAAAAAAAAATATATTATCATACAACCCTACTTGAAAATATAAATAAAATATGAAACATAAAATATCATGAAAAAATTGATAGGTCGGAAATCATATTTATGATAGATATATAATTTCTTTTCGAACATAGTGTCCCTTAAATATTTGATGAATTGAAAGTATTCAATTTTGGGAAAAAAAGAGATGTTAAAATGATTATTGATGTAATGTTATATATCCTTTTATGTTTATCTCAACGTTGTAAATAAATTAATTATGTAATAAATATCAAGGGTGTGTGATTCGTTATGTTATTGAGGATTGGAGGAAAAACATGAGAGAGAAAACGTGTTAAAATATCCAGTATTAAGATCTATATATTCTAGTAAATTTAACTATAATTATATTTGACACATTCCCATAGATCATTTAGGTCGATATTTTTTCAAGAATTATGTCATAACTCATACATTACAAACCCATACATTAATGGTGTGCACTTATAGACATTATAATTTTTCCCAAAGAAGTAAACATTTTCAATAAAACATTGATTTAGTTCATGATAAATCATCAAAAAAATAAAAGATGAATTCTTACTATCCTTTAACCATATTTTAAACCAATTAAGACAACATTATAATTTTTGATGAACAAAATAGCTCAGTAAGGTACATAATGATTAATAAAATATATTATAAGTTAGTAAATACATATCAAAAATTCATTTTTCAAACTAAACATTCGGTTCGTAATAATCATTTTATTACCCAAGAAATCACATTCTATGAAAAAATATTTCCAAAATTATATTTCTTAGATATCACAATTTTATAATAAAAACTCATATTTTCTGTATTAGATCATTTTAGAATGTTATAACTTTTGTCCTTAAACCCCAATCACATTATCACACTTTTTGAAAGCATATGTTACCTATAAAATCCATGGAATGGAAAAATTCCTCAATGATGATTTTGGAATAAATTTAGTACAACTCATATATATAATTTTTTTACATTAACTATGTCAGGAGTAAAAGTTAGAGATACATTTCGAATAACCATCATAGTATACTAAAATTGTATCTTAGGATAAAACGAATCAATTTAATCTATCCCTATTGTCAATTAATTCAGTATCATAACAACATCACCCACCATTGATTTATAACATAACCAATATTCAACATAATAATTTTCCATCAACAATAACATAATCATAAAAAATTTACCATATATAAAAGAAATATTTACGAAAATCTCTTTTCTATTTTGAAAACATTTTACATTTTTTAAATGTTGTAAATCATAAAATAAAAAAATTTATTTTAAAATAAAATTTTAATCATATAAAATAAGAAAAAACAAATTAGGTGTAATTATGTTTATACAATAGACTCTTTCCATCTATTAAAAAACTGTTTTGACTTTTGCACAAATATTTTAATAAATAATAGTAAAAACGACTTTTAAAATAATTCCCATTACCTTGTGTCAGAACCATCAGGTAAAATCATAATATTAATAAATAATAGAGGTAGATTAATTTATAATTTTATGAAAATCTTTTTTCAAAATTATGTTCTATTTATATCACTAATCAATAAGTCATTAATAAATTGTTTTAATAAAAGACATTTTGATGGTATTATGTTGAGAAGTCCAAAATTGCATTGGTGTGTTAATAATGATCAATAAATTAATTATAACATAATATACATAAAAATATTCATGATATATATATATATCATATTATCTTATAAAATACTTATATATATCACCAATTTTTTTGTGGTGATTGAAAAATAATTACATTACTTTGTGGATGTGGCAGTGGAAACACGTGCAGAAATTGTGTTATTAGTTTTTAGTGAATGTTGATATAAGAATAAAAATGATATTTTTTAATTCTCGTATGATAAATATATCATGAATATAATTTCAATATAATTTATAGGACATATATTAATTAAAATTATACTTATTACATTTTATTTAAATCATTTGTTAAAAACAAAATCAGATTACTTCGCGAGGTGGTAGTCTACAGTACCCATGAGAGACGTTATTGTATCCCAAATGGAATTAAATACGTGAAATTACACCTGATATCATAACTAAATAAGAATAAATATGTAAAAAGTTTCATAAAAATTCTTTATATCAATCATTTTATAAATCCATGAAAGGTGATAACGAAAAACAAATGACATCAGTTTGTGAGGTGGTAGTTCTGAAATTAATAAGGATTTTCTATCCCATATAATGCAATATTATATGAATAACAGTCATTAAATAAAAATAAAAACACATAAATATATTTGGGATAAACATTATTTTAATATCTCGGATGAAATATATTTGAAGGATGTGGGAAAGCAGAAAACTAAAACATTCAGAAAAAAATTACCTATTTTATAGAAACCCTTCATTCCTTAGGATATTAACACTACTAAAGATAGTAATATACTTAAAAAATTCATCTATAATGTTTAAATCTATTATAGAAATGAATTTGGGAAGGAATTGGATAGAAAAATAAGTTTTTATATATGATGAAATGATAAGGATGGTTCACTTTTATCATAGAGGGGAGGCACCACTCTTGGATGTCTTCAAAATATTAAAATATAATAAGTCTATTTTAGTAAAAATTGATTTAAATTTCCTTATAAATGCCCATGATATTACATATATTCCAATATATTATCACCCTTGATCTTATGTAATATATTTTCTATAAGTTAGACTACTTTAATAAAATATTAATTCAATAAAATATTATTATTTCTACTTTTGGTACAATTCAATATGTTGACATTAAAATCATAAAATCAAGCAGTAAAAATAAATCCAACTATTTTTTTATATACTAAACATTGCAGCCTTGGGTAAAAAAAAAATTTCACATTAATTTTTTCAGAAATTATGTATTATAATTTTTTTATTTTATTTATTTTATTTTCCCAAAATTTAATAAATACTGTATCAATGTTGTTAAATAATTTAAGGAAATTATAGATTCCATAAAAATTATAAATAAATCAACATGATGAATATAAATATTTTATATTTATAAATACTATTTATAGTCTAGCCTAACCATTGGATAACACCAAATTAAAAACATAACACTTATTTAAAGAGTGTGAAATCTTTAAATTTTCATTAAATAAAATAATAAAATAGTTATAATCAAATCAAGTTGGTATAAAATGGTCATATAACATAGAATTGAATGATTATAGATAAAAATTACTAATCCAATTAAAATTTCAAACATTTTATTTCCATTTTATTATCCTTATCATTTTATTATTACACTTATTTATCCAATTTACCTTTTACCATGGTAAAACAATTAATACATTTACTATTCATATTTCCCAAGAAAGGGAAAATTTAATAAATATTGAACTTGTGATTCCATATATAATTTTTTTTTCAAAATTCAAAAAATATAAGTTGATTAATTTTATTTAAATTTAATCAGTATAAACACAATGAAAATCGGTTTTTTAGAAAAATTCCCTTTTAAAATAAGAAAGTTCTTATACACAATTAAAGTATAAAATTCATCAAAAACCCAATAAATATATTATTTTAAAAAATAAATTTAATGATCATATACAATATAATCAAACCTTTTGTATAATTTAAAATGAATGATTGTTTTAAATAAAATATGTATTTTTTTATATTTCCCAGATAAAATAATATTTTAAAAAAATAATAAAAAACATGTTCTAAGATGATTTTTGAGTTATAGATTCCAAAATATTGTTATTTTTTAAAATTGAAAATATAAAAATTGAAAATGAATAATTTAAATATTACCATATATGAAATGAGTTTAATGAAACATATTTTTACATTTATGATTTACTTAATACATTTATAATTGATATAACAATTTATTTTAATAATACAAATAAAAATGAAAATATATTCTATAAGTAGTTGGGTTGTCAAATCCCCCCACCAATTGGAAGTGGCATCCCAGGAATTTTTTTCACCTATTAAACAAGTGGGTATACATTTCTATTATAGAATTTTTAGATTCTGATGATGCTTCTTCATCCATATGGTTTCTCTAAAAACCATAACTTGCTAAATTACATTATTCTAAAATAATTTCATTATATATTCATGAATAATAATTGGAGTTTACTGAAAATAAGGGATATTTGTCGACTAACTTGTCCGAGGGAACAAAAAATTGGATAAATTTGCACATAAAATCCCTACAACATTAATGAAAGACATTGGGTATCTAGGATAAACTCAGAGGAAAGGCCACTCCTAAGGAATCTTATCCATCTTTTACCAGTATTTATTTTATTACAATGAACCATGGAAAAAATTACCCTCTAAGGGAAATTTCAAAATAAAATTCTATAGATATATATAAATAAAAATATTATCAACTACCCTAAATGAAAATGTATTTTCTAATATTAACTACATAATTTATACACCATCAATAACCTTCCCTCTAATATTACTGAATCATTTTTCATTTTTCTTACAACATCCTCTACTATCGGTGTTCTCATCAACTACTATTAGCCAAATTATATCAAAAAATTTGTATTTTGAGACCCTTTCAATATAATTATCCAATTGGGTATATCCTTTTAGTTCAATAAAAACTATTATTATTAGAAAAAAAAATAAATAATGTTATTTATACCAATATTCTAGGTAATCCCATGAATAAGAACATATCATGTCCTCTAAGGTATATATTGTTTGTTCTGAAATTTCATTAGACTGAGGATGAAAGGATATGATATAATTTAATTCCTTTCTGAATGACATCTCAAGGCCTTTCAAAAATAAAAAGTTAGCATTGGATCATGATCGGTTAAAATGTGGCGAGTAACTTCATGTAATCTGACCATCTCAATAACATATACTAAATAGATTTAATCTAATTATAGAGTATCTCAAATTGAAATAAAATATTCATATTTAGTTTTTTCGTAAAAAATAACCAAAATTGAATTATTACATCAAGAATTAAATTTTATTCCATAATAAAATGTTGATATTTTTTCACATTTCAAGATTTTAAATAGGAAACGATGAATCATACTCTTTGTAAATTTCTATTATTCTATAACAAACTAACATGTCCAAAACTTCATGATAAATTTAGTAATATCTATTTTCATTATATCACCCCAATAATAATTATAAATGTAACAATTCATCACTAAGTTGAAATAATGATGTAAAAATAGGGAACTATAAGGCTAAATTTAAAAAATTTCATTAATTATTAATAATAATGAAACACATATCATAGTCAAATTTTCCAAACCCAATATTAAATATTTTTAATTTTAAAAAATTACCCTTCATAATTAAATCATCATTTTCTAATAACTCACAAATATCATTTCTAGCTTTCATGATTCATTACTATATATATGATTTTACTAATAGTTGATACAAAATAGAGAATTGTTGACTATGAACAAGCTTTATATAAAATTTCATTAAATATGTAACCAAATGGAACGGTTCCAAATGTATCATGATTAATGTAGAATTATATTTCCAATATAAATAATCAACAAAACTTTTGATCTCTCACGATGGTAATATATTGTGACATTGTAATCCTTAAGATATTCAAGAAATATTTTAAATCACATGTTCTACTCATTGTAATTAAATAAATATTAACAATATTTATGATTTATATATATATCTCACCTACCTCCATCAAAAATATATCAAAAAATTCAATGAAAAAATCCATGGAAGCCATCTCTTGGTAATTTATAGTAAAATTTAACTCATGAGATATGGAATTTTTGGGATCATATGAAATTACTTGATTTTTGGTCTTAAAAAACAAATCCCCTTCAAGGAATTTTCAATATTGATTTTATAGTCATTTATTTAGTGGAAAAGGAAAAACAGGATCATATACCTATCATATTTATTATTTTCTGAAAAAAGCATCACATTATTTGTTATACGAATGCTTATTACATTTTAATGTAAACATAGAATGTGGTGTAGATAACCATGAAATGTTTTTTAAATCTCTTATAAAAGAATACTAATACTTGAACACTCCCAATCTTAATAACTTTTGTTAGTCTTTTCCATTCATCAACTAATTTATTTTTAGTGGGAACCAATATTATTCAATATTTTTTATATTGTTCAAATGGAATGAAATCTAATATGATTAGAAATCACATTTTCTAAATTTTCCACATAATTTCTTATCACATTGTATTTTTAGAAGAATCCATGGGTTTTTTTCATATTTGAATGTGTTTTTAATAAAAAAAATTACATATTCAATATTAAATTACCATTAATATTTCAAATATTCATAAAATACTATATTAATTAGATCCATAACTACTGAAGGGTTATTTTTCAAATAAAAAGTTATAACTACAAACTCATAAAGCCCATATTTAGTCTATAATGTATTTTTATCAATTATATTCCTTCACCTTCAGCTGGTGATACACTAATATAAATACAGCTTTAAAAACAATTGACCTACTAGATTTGATGAAAAAATTCATTAATATGAGGAAACATATACTTATCTAATACAGTAATGCTATTCAAACCCTAATAATCATTGAAAAGCCTCATATAACCATCGTTTTTAACATATACATAAAATTACCCCACGGTGAATTTCTAGATTGAATTAATCATTTATCTAACAACTCTTATAACTACCTTTTCAGTTATATAAGTTCTACTTCTATGATTAGATAAGCTGGTTTTCAAATTGGCATCATAAATTAAGACAATAAAAAATCAAACTTCTTGATACAGTTTGACATCGAAAAAATATTTAGGAATAATATACAGCTACTCATTTACCATAATAACATTTTTTTAATAGTTCCCTCGTTTTTAGCATTATATAGATGATAAATTTAGATTCCAAATTCTAAATATTACCAATATTCCAGTAATATAATTAATTTTGTGGGTTCATTTTTGAATAACAATTGAGTCTAATTATAAAAATACAAATTTAGATCTATAATATATCTTATAATTGTAAAAATATATCCAATCCACCCTTAGAATGAAATAAAAATCTACTTTAGGAATGAAATCAATATTCATAGGTAATTTCATTTCACAGAAAATTATAAGAAGATTCCCATAATTTTTTTCTCCTGTAATACTTCCCCTGTTGATTTTATCATATGTTCTCCTACCATTTAATGTGGATGAATTTCCAATTTATGAAAAAATATCTCTGATATAAATAAATGTGTTTTCCATGAATCAAACAAAAAATTTCCATAATGTGTATAAATAGAAAATATACCTAATAAAAGTTAGATTTATGGCCAAACATATACAAAATTAGTTACGATGTATTTCACCACACTAATCATTTTTTATTCTGGATGATTCCCCTCATTTGTGTTCCCCTTTGAAAAATATTTTTCATAATGACTCAAGACTTTTCATTTAAAATATTTTACTTGTAGTGTATAATAAATTTCATTACCAATACCATGAACCTTTTAATTGCAATTAAAATACATAGGGCCACTCTTACCAAACCTAAAGAACATAACAAAATCCAGAAAACCTTACCTAGTAATTTTTATCAATAATTATCTCAAATTGAAATATTAATTTTCATTCCATTTATATTCATTATGATATTATTCCCTTTCCCAACCTTCTCATTATCTTCTTTAGCTGGTTCTCAAAAAATATATCATTATCGACAAACACCATTTTCACCATATTCAGACATTGAAAAAGTCCTTCGATACTTCTAAATTCTCTAGAAGATGTGTCCATTAAATATTTCCACATTAGTACTTAGTTAAAATGATTTATATTAATACAATGCATATGTAAAAATGGTAGAGTAAAAATTTCTATTTGGGTGAATTTTTAATTTTATATAGACAATAATTCATCATCCTACATCAATTCCATGAATTTTATTTCAATCCTACATCAGAAAACCATAGTAAAATATTTTTGTAGAAGAATATTATTGATTTCATACAATTCCAATGAATCATTATACTCTCAACCCTTGATATTCATTAAAATAAACCACCTCTAGTTAGCATCACCTAAAATGAATAATACAAATACTTACCTTCTGATGATCTGAGAATCTGAAGATATAAAATATCATTTAAAATTCATTACAAAACCACTCATCTACCACTAGGTAAATTGTTCTAAAAAATATTAGAGGGTGGTTCCTGATAAAATTCATTACATTCGACATATAAAATTTTAGTATATTTTTTTTACTCTCTATAATTTATTCATCAACCTTTTACAGATTCAATAAACTGATCCATTAGAGAAAAAATATTTTAGTTTCAATTTTGACTATTCAATGTTTTTGATTTGGTTGGATATCATCCACTCAGTGCCTTCCAATAAAAGATTCCTCAGTTCCCATAGGAATTCACATTCAAAAAATAAATATTTTATATGAAGAATAATGGTAATAGAATAATTTTATTTCTTTTAAAATTAAATGTAAATTGGAATTTATTATAAATATGAAATCCTCTAATGTTATCTAAAACTCTCTCCAAAACCATCTAGAGGGAAATAGACATAAAAATTACATACCCTAGAAAATTTATAGGAATTATCTTTATTAAATTACAATAGATAATATATGTTTATATTTGTAGATTATTTGTTCATAACATACATATAAAAACCCCTACATTTAAATGGGAGACTAATGCTGAGTATCAATATTTCAGAGGATTTTTTTTAAATAAAACATGGTTTCGGTAACACTATGTACTGACCGACCACAAAAACAGATGCAGGACTGGTCACCACCTAACATAAATCTCACCTCCCCTTATTCCAGAGGCTACTGAATATATGAGAGTGTAAAGGTTGTTTCAATGGGGATTTTGATGCATGATTTTCAGAGAATGCAGATGTAACAAATAGTAAAACTCAGAAATAAGTGGAAGTAGTATAATGTAATAACCAATGAAAAAAATTAAATTGTAACTACTAGTAAATGAATAAAACTAATTCTAGTTTTACAACACATTCATGCCATATTATGATGCATATGTGAATGTATTAAACGAACAACAAGAATTACATTACAGTACCAATGTATCCAAAATACAGTAGATCCCATTGATATCACCATGAGCATCCCGAGCTCTATATACGTATATTCCTCATAAATCTAAGGTAATACCAATACATCAAAAAATTAAGGTTTAAATCCCTATGAAGAAGAATGTCTACCTAGGTACCCAAGTTCAATGCTGGCCTCAGTGCAGTGTGAGATATATATATATATCAGTAGGCCGACACCACTAGTTTTTATCCCAGACTAGGTAGTGAATTATAATAAAATAGTGTGTAAGAATAGCGATTTAATAATAGAATTTGATATATAAAAACCCATCCAGATTTCTATGGGACATCTGAATATTCTGGAATCTTTGGCTCGTTGATGGAAGAAGAGTCCAAATAGGAACTATATATAATTATATTTTTTTATAATTCATAAATAAAATATTTATAAAATTATTAAATATGATTTCTTCAACTACGTAGACTCTAGTTTAATCGAACTCACACATTCAATTCACAATTTATAAATTCTTATCCATGGTATAGAGCACCATTTATAACATCCCACAATCTCATTTATTTATTTTTTATTATTTATGTAGAGCACCATGTCTAAAACACCAAATCCCATTTTTTTATTTATTAGTATTTGTGAAGAATTGTACATATAACACCATAAGTCCAATTAGTACAAAACATCTTGTAAAACAGACAAAATCTTGTCAATTTAGAACTTCGTGTTTAACACCTGAATTCCAGATCACTTATTTATATTCTTGGTTAAAACACCATTTTTAACACCCCAAATCCCGCTACTGCATAATTCCATGTCTAATACCAAAAAGCCTAATTATTTATTTATACTTACAAAGGAATAACTCTATGTATAACACCCCAAATCCCATTGTAGTATAAATCTATAACTAATAACAAAAATCCCATTCATTAATAAATTAATAACTTATCTAATCGTGTCCAATAATTAAATAAAAATAATTTAACAACATCAATTTCTTATTAATTAATTCTATAATCAATTAAATCTTTAAAAAACATAACAACCTAGAAATAATTATCTAAATAATTCATTAGGATCACAAAATTAAATCTTTTTAGTAATCTGAACCTTCAATTATCCAAATTTATCAATTATTGTCAATGATAATTATTTTACAAATAAAATATCTTTATTTCTCATTGAAATAACACAAATAGGCCAAGAATATTTATACTCATAATTAATTTTCATAACCTAAAATCCCTAAATCCATGAAGATCAGAACATTCAAAATATGTATGTACCTATATTAATTACATCAACCATCATTCTCCATTTCAAAACAAATCAATAAATCCAGCATCATTCATATAAGCTGGGATTTAGAAATTTGACATCTTAAATATAAATCCCATCACATGGGTATGGCCACCCATTTAACCAATCTAGTTTCAATAGAACTATTTCATTTATTTTTTTTACATGCAATGGAGGAGGGTAATCTTCAAGATAATAAAACATCATTACTATAATATAATCAACTTCCTCTTATAAGGAAATTATAGGAAAATTCATATGATCATTCTCAGAAAACATATCCATGTACTCACTATTTTTTTGGTTTTAAATCAACACCCCTTTGATGAATGGTTTTTATTATGAAAAAAATATTTTGTAATCTATAAAATAATTTAACACCAATAAACTATCCATTCAAGAATTGTTTTCCAAATTCATCAAAATTGGTATAATAAAAACAGCTGAATTTTTAAATTAAATCTATATTGGATACCCTAACTCAAATAGACCAAGCTAATGATTGATATTATACAAATTCAATTATAATAAAAAATCCTCTCACGTACACACCCTTTTTTAAAAATGTGTGTGTGCACATGGAATCGATCACAACGTCCTACAACAATAAACCACCACCAAAATTTAACATGGAAATAACCAACAAACACAAAACAATTTAACCCAAACTTATATAAATCATAATGCGCTAATTTAATCAGTGAGAACAACAATAGAGGTATTAACACTTGCTTCAAAATTGATAGAGGTTATCTAAATCAAGTCATACAGCTTCACCTTTGGTGGTTATTTCTAAAACATGGACGAATAGTTCTGAGACATCCTTCGCATAACCAAAGAACAAAAAAACACCAAAAATATAGATTAAACTCTAACATATGGTTTCTTCCACATACCGTTGGGCATTTTATTGGATGCATATTCTCTATAAAATGGGAGATAAATAGAGGAAAAGACTCACCTTAACAAATCGAAGAAAAACAACTCATGAAACGTAAAAATTTGAGAAGAGATTTGAAAGAGGTTGGGTGTGTTCTATAAGGGGTCTTACATCCAGGGGATTGTACAAAAGGGGAGTGTTGTGACTGAAGGAGAGCATCCATGAGGTGGATCTCAATGAAAAAGGGGTTGCGACCTAGAGTTGCATTCATAGAGAGGTTATCGAAGGAGTCGTGCAGTGTGTGTGAGATAGTGCATGAAGGGGGGTCGACCATGGGAGGTGTCACATGATAGTCGAGGGACAAGGGGGTGGACCCCCTATAGGTTTTCATTAAAATCTAATATAACAGTAACACAAAAAATATTTATATTATTGTTATTATTATTATCATAAAAAATTTCCTTATTATTCCTTATCTTCCCCTTTATATCATTTAAATATTTCCTTTAACTTTTAATTTAATTTAATTAATTCCTTTACATAAAAACCAGAATTTATGTGCCATCTCTCAAATAAAAGTGGTTCTACTACTATGTTTTAAATACAGTCTTCCCATCAGTTGTCAAGGATTTTTAAATATCCTAGGAGAACCACCTAGACCAAAACATAGGATTCTAAAACATACCAACCATAAATATTTTGTCCTAGAGAAGCAATTGGGAACTATGATAAAATCACCCAATCCACCAATGTTGTGAAATCTCATTTTAAATATCATGTTTTATTTTTAAATTCTAGTCACATAACTAACCATTTCACAATCCCAAAGTGTTTATGCCTTTATAACTCGATAAAAAGTGCAAATTATGAATAATCATCAAAGTAACATTTAATACAACCCACCAAACTAGTGTATTAGAATTTAATGACCAGTTCAAAACAATGTCTCAACCATAGTAGGAATTTCTTCCAATGGTTACTACCTATGTGTTCTAGTGATGCCACTCATGTGACATATCAAACTAGTTGAAACCACTTGCATCCAAGTCCACTACAAAAACATCATGAAATGGAACATTTGAATATCCATCAACCAAATGAAATTAGTGACGCATGATTTCCTTGAATGACTTTGATGACCCAAAACCCACTATCATCCTAAAATAGGCGATGTTCCTTTAAAATGAATCTATCACCAACCGCATGAATCCAGTGTACTCACTCTATTTCTGTTAACACTCCTAAGTCAATCCATTACATGGATAATTTTAAACCCTCAAGTATCAACATAAATAAATTTGAAATAAAAAGACCCATGCATTACGACTATAACCTAGATATCAACCAATTATCTACGAAAATGTCTTTTAAAATATTTTCCCAGTGTAACACTAATTATATATTAGTTTTTCCAAGGATGAGGCCATGATAGGGAATATGATTTCCTCATTTGAAAGATCACACTATGAGTAAAACCAGATCACCAAAATGATTAGTTGAACAATTACGTGTCAAATCCTTTATCAAAGATCATCTTCACCGGCTGATGGTCCATCAACCGATCCTTGATACCGATATGACCCAAGGAATTAATGTTCTCTTAATGAATAACATTGAATCTCATCCATAAACTAACTGTGTTCCAAAATTTTTATACATACCACCAGCCTTATCAAAGTCATTCTTTCATGCAACATCCTACACATACACTAGAACCTATGTGACACTACTATCATTAGGAGTGTCTATGTTGTTGAAATAAAATTATTGTCACTCAAAAGTGAAGTAGCTGAGAAACCCATGAAACACACATGTGACATTCCACGATCAACGATCCCCACATCAACACATCTGGAATGAAATCCAATATTTAAACCCAATGGCACGCCAAAAAGCTCGAGACCCAAAATGATCACTAGAGTAGTGGGAAAAATATAGATTAATTCCCCAGTCACTCTTCTCACGATTTATCATGATAATTTCCCTAACACCATAAGATTCCATGATCCCACTAATCTCAGGCAGTTCGTTACATCACTGAACACTCGATGGTGTCTTGTACATCAATACATGCTACCCCTATTTCACAAAAACCAACAACACATCATCTAATACATCGATAACACACATAATGACATATTATGTTGTCCAACAATCTAATCTAAACATTCATCCATGCTTATTCCCATAACAAGAGTCATGGTACAATGAACACCTCTTCGAACAAGGGTTCTATTATTTGAAACCCAAAATTCATACTAAGGACAACGACAATCAAATGGTACCAACATCAAAATTATCAAAGTGGAAAGATTTCATCTCAGATCTAAGGGTGACACATACCATGGTCTAGTCCCTTATAAAGCATATGCATCGACTTGGTCTCTTGGTCATGAAAAACAGTTTCCACTAGTCTCAAATTCCCATTTTAATTTTTGAAATTGCTAATAAGAAACACCTTATAGATAACCACTCAAGTGTCTATTACAAGAAATAACACATGAATACTTTAAAAATAACCTTCCATGAGGGTTCAAATAATAAATTCTATATCAAGGTCCAATTTTAATTCATCTCATTAATTTATTTCATCCTTTAACCAATTGATGCATTTTCAACCAACGCGATGTAAAATTTCACAAACAACGAACTGGGTTTTTAACAAACCTCCACTTCAAAATAGGAAATCTATATTAAACTTCCACTTTAAAATTTAATTTCAATATTTATATAATCATGAAATGTAAATTTTTCATCTAAATTCCTTTTAACAAGAAGGTTACCTTAGAGGGTCCAATTTATTCATTTATTTTTTTCAGAAAGCAACCCCATAACAATTCATTTCATAAAAACATTCCCCAACTGATCGAATTTGATCTTGTTGAGCATTTTAAAAGTATAAAAAACCATTTAAATCATAACTCAATCTTTCAACATTTAAAACCATTTCCAAACACAAAATGGTTATACAAGGCATGGTCACACATGTGGCTATCTACCAATAGATAACAAAACAAAGTACCATTGGAATTTGGCTAACATTTATCACCTCTAATTTCCAAATAACATTTTAACATTACCATTACATTCCAATAGGATGAATAAATGGGTTCCCATTTTTCCTAGATACTAGGTGATCATACAACATAGAACTGAAATCAGCTCCTGTCGTAAATAAAACTAATCAATTTCTACTCATGCATCAATTTACACATCAAAACATCAATATCATGTTATCATAAGTAGTAACATAGAAACATGATATAACATAGAAGCATGAAACATAAAAAATACATGAAAATTAAATATATAACATGGATGAAATTCACATAAGAATGTAAAATATATCATGGAATCATGTTATCCAAGGAGGTATAATAATGAGGATAAAAACATGGAATTCCACTCCTAGAACATAAAAAATTATAAAGCACCCAATTAATGAAACTACATGGCATGTCCTATTCATGGCATGTCCTATTCATGGCATGCGATTCTCTATGTTCTTGAAATTATGCATGTGATAAAAATTTATTTCCATTATAGTCCATGTCAATGTTATAATATTTTCATAATAAATAAATAGCATAAAATTCACTAGTCACCCAAGGAGTAACAACTTCAACTAAAATAGACAACAACATAAACATCAATTTGTATCCCTGTTAACTTGGTCTTTCCTCGTACCCAAGGTGATCAGTCCCAAGAATGTCTATTAACAAATATCTGAAACATTCCTAGTCTCCTTTATACAATCACAATATAGAATGAAAAAGGAAAAGTATCCTCTAAAATCGCATTGAATTGTCCTGAAATGAATTTACACTAAACTGGTAGCTAGAACAGTCACGGCATGACCTCATGCGTGCCTCCATGTATAGAAAATGATGTCAACTATTAGTGAGAGTGTAATGTTATTTTGGTGGAAAAGAATATACCCTCATTTTTAGAGTACATAGGGATACTGTATAACAAAGCTAGAAATTAGTGGATATAATATAAATCAATAACTAAAAAAGTGGATGACAATTGTAATAACTAGTTAATGAATATGGTGAATGCTAGTTTTACAATGTAGAAATTCTATATGATGATGCATATCTAATAGTAATAAACAAACCACATGCTTTATAATATAGTAGAAAAGTAAATAAACTATAGTAGATCCATATGACAATATCGAAGAGCTTATCAAGATCTAGCTCAGTCCTTTGAACTAACTCCCTTGTAAAATCAATGAAACAATCAAGCAAGGTTCAAATACCATCTGAACATGAATTTTTAATCAAGTACGAAAAGTAAATGGGATACCAAGTAGTGTGTGAGATATAAATATTAGTAGGCTAGAACCACCCGTGTCTAGCCCAAACTAGGTAGTGAATTATAAATAAATGGCGTGCATGTATATAGAAGAAATAATATAATTGATTAAATAAAAAAACCCATCCAGCTTCCTAAGGGTCATCTGAGAGAGATACATTCATTGGATAGTAGTCCAAATATGACACTGAACAGGAACTGTATATATATTTATAATGCATAACATAACCATTTATCATATTATTTACCTATACTTCTTCAAATATATACAATCTTATTTAATTGAAGACCCCTAATAAATTAACATTTTATTCATAATTATCCTTGGTGTAGGGTTTCATGTCTAACAACAAAAACTCTTATTTATTCATTTATTATTATTGGTGTAGAACCAGATCTCTAGTAATTGAAGTCCCATTAATGTAATTAATATTATTGGGGCATTACACCATGTCTAACACCCCAAATCCCATTGGTGAAAAATAGAATTTATAAAACCCAAAATCTAATCTATGAGAAAGGCTAGGTCTAACACCCAAAATCCCATTTATTTATTTTTATTATTTTTGAATAATTCCATGTCTAGAAGCCCATATCCCATTCTCGTAGAATGACAGGTATATCACATAAAATCACATTTATTTAATTATTATTATTTGTGTAGAATGTTATGTCTGGAATCCCATATCACATTAGAGTAGAACACCATGTCAAACACTAAAAATACCATTCATTTATTTATTTGTAAATTAAATTATAATTTCTATTAATTAAATAAAAACTAACTAAAAAATATATTTTCATTCAATTAATTCTCCATTCAATTAACAATCCAAAAAAACTCAACAATAAATAAATAAATAAATAAATAATTCTTATTAATCAAAAAAAGAAAAACATTAAAATTATCAAAATATTTAAGTACCCCAATTTCTCAAAGATTTTAATTGATAAATAACATACCAATTACATATCCTTATTTCTTGCTAAAAACAAGATAAAAATAATTAATAATCATATTTAATTAACATAATACAAAATACCAAAATCCTACAAGTTCACAAATATCAAATATAAATAACATACCAAAAACATTAAGTCATCCAATGGGCTCCATTACTAAATAATTGGGAAAACATACATCTTGCATATATGAGAGATTTAGAATATAGAAAACCAAAAAATATATCTTATCATAAGGATATACCCATCAATTTATCTAATTTTGGTTTAGTAAGAAAAATTTAATTCAACCACATAAACATGTAATGGTTGAAGTACATCTCTTAGATATGAAAACCACCTTACTAAAATTAAACAGTTTCTTCTAACTAGGAATATAAAAAAATACACAAACAATCAAGCTAATAAAATATATCTATCTTGTAACTATTTTTTTATTTTGATGATAGTGTACCTCATATGAGAGGGTTTTAATATTAAAATGTGATTGTGTAAAATGAAAAATCATTAAACGTCAAATAACAAACCATTCCACCATTGTAGTACAAATTCGTCAAAAGTGGTAACACAAAAACTATTTCATTTTTTAATTAATGAAATGTTTAATATCGAAACTCAAATAGACCAAGAAGATGATTGAAATTTGGCACTTTATAACTTATTCCCCAATACCCTCACACATATTCAGTTCCTTAAAAATATGTTTGTGCATTTAAAATAAATCAAAACACCATACAAAAAATTATCATCACATAAAATTAGTGAAAAAAAGACTAACACACACATAACTATTGAAAAGAGACTCATATAAACCGTAAAGACCAAATTCAAATGGTGGAAAAATAATTAGTGGTATTAAGACATACTTCAAAATTGACGGTGGTCAACCGAGTTGTTCCGAACTTTTTCCCCTTTTGTGGTGGTTTCAAGAACATAGACCAATGGTCCGAATACATCCTCTACATAACTATTGAGATGAAGAGCACCAAAAATCTAGATGTAACACTGTCCTGGGGTTTCATCAAAACACCATTGGGTGAATTATTTTCTATTAAATAATAGAAAAAAGTGAGAAAAACATAGTAGAAGACTCACATCTATTGATTGAAGAATAAGAATTCATGTAATGAAAAGATTGTATAGGATATGTAGGGGATATGGGGTGAATTCTATAAAGGGGTCGGGCATCAAGGGAGTTAGGATGAAGGGGTATGTAGTGACTTCTAGAGAGTGTCTAGAAGGGGGATCTCACTACAAGAGGGGTCTCAAACTAGTTGGTAGATCGTTGGAGAAGATTTCAGGTGACTTGTGCAGTGTAGGTGAGCTTATTCATGAACGGGGTTTACATGGAGTGTTGTTTTTCCATTTTTGAGGTTGAAGGGGTGGAATACATTTATGTTATTGTTAAAAAATAATTTAATACTAATTATAATATAATTAATAATAATAAAAACCAAAAATTATTATTATAATCATTAAAATTAATTGATTATTTATTATATTCCACTTAATCACATTTATTTAATTTTCTTTTTATCTTTCTATTTAATTAAACTAATACCTTCAGTTAAATACATGAACATCAGTGTCAACTCTAGGTATGGAAAAGGATTAGAAACTCAGGATAATATTCAGTCATCCCAGCAACTGTACAAGATTTCAAAAATCGTTGAGAGAACCACTCAGTCAAATACTTGGGATTATAATGTTTCTCCTCATGAAAAATATTCATGACATTAAACATAACTTCTTATTTTCCTTCACCCATACGTAAAATAATAATAAAACATTGTATAAACCTATGTGAGTGAAAAGATCTTGGTAAGGTAAATATAGAGAAAGAAAAAGAAATCCATAAATACATAAAAGAATTTTTTATACAAATTAAACATTTTTCTCAAAATAAAAAATTTATTTTCCACTAATTATCCTTTTCACCCATATGATTTTATAATAAAATTTCCTATGATAACATAAAGGAAATATAAAAATCATAATTTTTTTATTAAGAAACTTTCACAATTAAAAAAATTTCACATATTAAACATAAGCTCTTTTTGTTACATTAATAAATCATATGATTCTTATAAATTCCATAGATGGTATAAAAAATAATGTTATCTTATATTATCGTGTTCATATAAATCTTACATATAAAAAATTTATCATATCGTGGGAGTGATAAACCATCAATATAATATTTGGAATAACCAATGTAGTAGATTTTGATATCCTCATAGGATAATCCTGACAAGTTAACAACCCCAGTATGCCTAAATCATTAGAGCTTTAATAGGACTAAAAATTCATCATTTATAAGGGAACTATCCATATCATAATCAATTTCAATGAACCATTACATAATCAAAAAACAAAATTCAATCATAAAAAAATTTACATAACAAGATAAATTTTCTATTATGAAATCAAATGTATTTTTTAAAAAGTTATTCAATCATAAATAAAAATAAATTATTTTAAAATAAATATATAAAACTATAAAGGCCTTATAAAATCAATACTGTATAATGATTGTTGGAAATTATGATCAATTTTTATATGTAAAAAAATTCATTTTTAAATTTTTCAAAAGAGTTTAAAGTGTAACATTTATGGTGTATTTTTAGAAGGAATTTCCATTCCTATAATCTGTACCAAAATGTAAATTATTTATCATCATTAAAAATAATCAAATAATAATTTAAACCTCCATAATATTAATTTTCAAAAATATTATTCCTTTTATAAAACGTGATAAATTTTATTATTTATTTATATTCTTTCTAGAAATTTTGACCCTATTTGGATCATAATCCCAAAATGACTTCTATATTTTTAGTTTGGTAAAAAATTTAATTAACTCACCATATCTAGAATAATATTAAGGAAATATATATCAAATTATTATTTTAAAATAAACACACACATACACCCACACACATACACACAAACACACACACACACAGATATATATTTTATATAAGGTATTATAGTGATTTAAAATAATGAAAATGCTTCATCGAGCCTATACTCCACACATACACATGAACATTGTTATCATTTTTCATTTAATTTAACTTCAATAAATAAAATGATATATTTTAATTTGATTTTGATAAATATTTAATGAATATCATAAAAATTCCACCTATAAAATATATATTAATAAAAAATATCCTTATTAATTTAAATATAACGCATTAGAAAAAAAATGATTCTCATTGATTCGAGAGGAGGTGGATTGTCCCAAAAACAATTTAGAATATTGTATCGATCATGGAATGGAATAAATGAAATTATATATGAAATAATAAATCCAAAAGTATAAATATATTTCAAATATCAAATATATTATTTAAAATATGATCACCCTCAGTTTGATTTATGTTTCCCCTCTTTATGATTTTTTATGTTTTAAATGTATTTATGTAATGTTAGGGAGTTTTCACGAAGGTTTTGGAATTTATAAAAAGTTTTTTAAAGGGAACACCGTTTGAACATAGTTATGGGAAAACATGAAGAATCCCAAAATAATTAGGTGGCTTGAGACAGTGGGCTTTGCATAGTTTGTTCAAGGTTATTCTAATATTTATAGGAGGTTGTGAGAGGTTCTCTTCGAGGAATTAGTATTTCAATGGTTATCTCATTATTTTTCTACTCGTACAAGCTAACCATGCGGGTTGAAATAATGGTTATTTATAAATTGATATTACGATGTATTTTACCTATTTCACTCATTTCATATCACATATGATCCCAATATAGTATTACTTGTTCTCAATGTTTAGAGGGCCTTTAATACCAATTTTGGAAGAAAATCATAGGGGATTCTTGGTGGTTTGAGGGATTTTCATCCTAGTTATGTCTCCTCTATTAGTTTGTTGTGGTCTTGTATAGATTCACTCTTCTATGTCTATCAATTTTCTATATTAACACAAGAAGAATTTTGATATAAGTTATTAGTTTACTAATATTATCAATTTTTTTATGATTATCAAAGGGATCAAGAGATGTTTGGAGATGGTGTTAGCCAGTTTTGTTGTGAGGTTGTGTGGTGGGTCGATTTCACCACAACCCTAAGGTTGGTAGATTCTCTCTTAACTCAACTTTCATTAACATGTGGACATGTTTGAAATTAATTTTTTGGAAGTTAATTGTGAATATGATTTGTGAAAACTGGTGGAATCCTATTAGGTGAGGATTTCGAGATTATATGAAAATGTGATATTGTTTTCAAAGGGGTTTTGTTATGTGATTTTATAATATTGATTTTAAAATCGATAATGATTTTTATGATGCAAAATGGTTTATAAAAGATGAATTTCATTAATTATTTTTTTATATTTAAAATATCCTTGTTATGGAAAATGGTTAAATAGTGTTTTCAATATATGGGTGATTTATTGTAGTGATTTGGCTTCTTTTGAAAAATTATGTCTACATGATGTGGGGAATTTGTTATACTTGTTTTTTGATGGATAGTTATGTATTATGGATTATGTTTATTTGGTGTGACGATGGTGGGAAGTCTCTACAAAAAGTTATAAATAGAGTATGGAAGGTCTACCAATAATGAGAAGTGGTCTCGAAGTACCAATTTGTTTGGAATGTTGAGAAGATCCTTGGATGGGATGTTCCATCATGTTTAGTTTCCTTTTATGTGATGTTATGAAAGATTAAAATGGTTGTGAAATTGTGTGATATTGATATGGTTTATGGCTTGGTTGATTTGGTTTCCCTTGTTTTATGTCAATATTGGTACCGGTGGCTTTGTAAGTGTGTGTTTGTGTTGTGGTAGTTGTTTCACAATTTAATGCTTTGTATGAAATGTTTTATATAAATGTACAAATTTTTTATCCTATTGGCATGTGTTGGTATGTATCATGGGGAAAACCTACGTATTATTTGTACTCAGAACCTACTTTGGAACTTTGGTGATTTTTGCAGATTTTATTTTATGGGACATTGGAAATTGTAAAACATATATTTTTTACTTATAGTTCATTATGATTCATAGAGTATTTGGTGGTTCTTGGAACATTGAGATCAGCGTAGAGTTGTGGAGTTGTGTCATATATTCTTGGGTTATGGTATTGTAGTATTCCTCTTGGTACTATGATTATGTATTCATGTTTCGTTGTATTTTTTGTATTTTGGTTTGATGAGTATGTAACCTTATTTACATTCCTCATTTATTTTTATTGTTTATGACATTTTATCATCTAAATTTTATTCTATTGGAAAATCATTCCCATCTTTTCCTTTATTCCAATGGAATAAAATACCATCGTTTGGTACCTCAGAAATATCCCCTACATCCAAGTATCTTATCACCACTGTCTCATTCCAATGAAGAAGGGGTGAGATATTATGAGTGGTATCAGTTTGTTCTATCCTTGAAATTCATGTGAACGTTGTTGTTCAATCCATTGGCATTGATTGTTGATATTAGTGTAGCAATTCATTCATGGAATATTCATTGAGATGGAATAAAAGAAAGTTGTAGGATTTTTGGAACGTGAAATATATTCTACAATAGGATGTAGAAAACACTATTAAGTTGAATTTCATGATAGTAGAGAGTTGGATACATAAATATTATGGAGACACTTAGAGGTATTGGAAATCTCATAGTTATGGGTATAACCAATGATATAATCATGGTATGCATGGTAGAAATGAATTCACAAATGGTTGAATATTTTATTGGGGTATAATTATTTATGGTGTGATATGAATAAGTGAATTATTAAAATCATAATGTATTTTCATATTAATGTATTTTAAACATGTATTGTTGTTGTATTTTGTAAAATGCATCAACTTTCAAAACATTAAGGATTCTATAAAAAATTTGCAACATGGGAAATGAGAAATAATTTAAATATAGGTTTTTATAGTTTATTTGTTAATGAATTTGAATTAAATTGCTTTTATTGCAAATGGTTGGAGACTTATTGTTGTTTTCATCTTGATAGAAATGAAAATAGGTAGGCCTCATAGAGACCAACTAGAAGAAACTAATAAAATTGTGGTTTCACCTTAGCTGATGGTGAACCAGTAGCTAGTGAATGGTAAAGTGAATGATTTCTAAGCTATAGAAGTTAGGAATAATGTAGTTGAGTCAAAGAATGTGGGTCATGCAGTTCAAATCCAAAAAAAAGAAACCAGCTATATTTAGAGGTTATTTGGTGCTGGAAAGGGTAGAAGATTGATTGAACAAAATGAATAGAATATTTTAATTATTGGGAACATAGGTTGAAATAGAAATGAATCTAGAAACATAAATGTTGAAACATATTTCCCTTCATCGGTGGGAGTAAGATGTCAAAGTTGGAAAGGACCAAGGGGAGGCATTAGAGGCATTTTTTCATATTTTTAATAAATAATTTCACCCTCATACATTCAAAATTCATAATATAATAGATATCATATGTATAATGAAATGGAACATATATGTAACAGAATACATGATTATGTTCATTAACTTAGTGATGTTTTCACCTGAGGTGGCAGTTAGTACATCATTGAGGGACATTTTTTTGGAAGCTCGGTTAAGGATGTAAATTCGTTATAATATAAAAGTGTTTCATATATGAGATTACAAGGAAATGGTGACAAGATAAATAGTATATTAATGAGATATATTTATGGATATAGGTAGGGGAAACATATATGTATCCACAAGAAATAGATCAAAATCTTAAACTTTGTTTAAATGGAAGAGGGATACTTATTACCAGGGTGGGAGTATCATTTAGAATATGATGGAAGGATCATGGAATAATTCTCTTAATCACTAATGTTAGAGAGATGATTTATATTTTCTTCTCTGGGAATCATCAAAATGGATTATACAGAATAACTTCGATCATGTCATAACTGTAACCAGATGGTACATCTTCAGTGGTATTGTCAAAATGCTATCAGTTTAGGTGTTCGTGTCAATACATAGGGGCCCGATACCTATTATTCTATGATGGTATAGGGTAGTATAATAACCTACATTAGTTGAGAAAATATAGAGATTTTTAATCCAACAACCCCATGACTCAATAGTAGGGAAATGAAGAGTAGTGTGTGGAAACCACGAAGTTTTTTGGAGCTCACTATGTTGGGATGGATGAACATTCAAGACCATCCAGAGTATATTGTATGGTTCTTCTAAATACCACAATTATTAATCTATTTTTTGATATGGGTTCTTCACATTATTTTTTATTCTTATATCAATGAATTTTGGTGTTTATGTGTAGAAATTATTCAATATTTTTTAAAATTGAATCTTCTCTAGGTAAAAGAGAGTGTCAATCATTTATGATTAGAGCATGTTGTATAGATATTGCTGGGGTCTAGTTGATGTTGTATTATTCAGTTCGTGATATGAATTCATACAATATAATCAAGGTAAAGAATTGGTTGGAATTTTTTATGGCCCACATCAATTGTTATTTAGGAACAGTTAGTTTAACAATAGATAATGATGTTTAACCTCTCTTTAGAGGGGATAAGAATGAAAATATGGTGGCAAAAATTTGTTTCCACCAAATGTTGGCATGATCTTGTATAATTTATCTATGATGTTGTTTTCATAAATGGAATGAAAATGATAAGGGAAACCATCCACCAGTAGTTGATTAGTTTCTGAATATCATTACCGATGAATTCTCATGGTTTCAACTTGATAGATAAGTATGGTTTATGATTTATCCCATTATGGGGACCAGTCCTATCTGACATCTATATTACCATAAAGAAAACAATAGAATTGAGTTAATTTAATGTGCAGTTGGTGGAGTTAGAAACAAAAGGGTTCATCTAGCCTAGCATGATTCAGTAGGTAGCGCTAGTTTTGTTTGTTAAAAGAGTATATAACCCTTTAGATGTATGTTTATTATCATCATCTTAATCAATATATGTTAAAGAATCTATATCCATTTCCACACATTGAATATTTGTTTGATCAGATAAGGGTATCATAGTGGTTCTATAAGAGTGAATTTTGGTAAGGTTATCATCAGTTGCAGGTAAGGAAAGAAGATATCCCTAAAACAGCTTTCAGAAGTAGATATGGACCTTATGAGTACATGGATATGACCATTTGTCAAACAAATGCACTAATGGTTTTCATGAATTTTATGAACATGATATTTCACATATATCTGGATTATTTTAGGGTGTTATTTTTTGACAATATATTGCATCATTCCAGAATAGGGGTGTAGCATGTGTAGAACATGGAGATAGTACTAGGGAACATGATATATCATCAGTCATATGCCAAATTGTCAAAGTATAATTTTTGGATATAAGAATATCATTTTCATGGTAATGAGATTTATTAGATGAATGTTTCAGTTGATCAAGAAAATATAGAGGATGTTATTTCGTGGAAACCACCAAAGTATTTTTTTAGAGATATGGAGCTCTGATAGACTAGCCTGTTAATATCAGCCGTTGGTTCGTGATTTCTCAAGATTGGCCTCACAAACGAAAACTTTGAAAAAGATGAATGTTTCATTTCAATTGAATGATTATTGCTATAATTTCTTTGAAAAACATAATTTCATCTTACATTATCACCAATATTCATATTTCTAGGACCAGAGAATTAGTACATGATGTATTGTGATGCATCAAGATCTGGGTTGTGGTGTGTTCTCATGAATGGGGATCATGTTGTTGTATATGGCTCATGACAGTTAATGTTTCATGAGAATATGAACACAAAACATGATTTGGTTTTTGAGGATGAAGATCATGCATGAAAATGTGGCATCATTTACCCTTCAGTGAAAAATTCATTGTGTTTACCGATAATAATAGATTAATGCATATTTTCTCACATTGAGATTTAAAATTGAGGGATAGGTGATAGACAGAGCATCTCTATATGTTTTATTGTGACATAATAAATGCAATAGTTAAGGGAAATTCTATTGTAGATGCATTTAGAAAGAATACATATTCTCATATTGTGAAACAGGCCTCGAGACATTAGAATTTGATGTCAGTCGAAGCCAACATGTAGTTTTAATTTGAGGACTAGGGTGATAGTGTGGAATTTATCATAGAATCATTGCTTCTAGAATTTTATGGATTGGTTAAACAGGAATATGGATCTGATTCTGATTTTATGGCAATGAGGATGAATGTCAATGGTTGGGAGAACATTGAGGTATGGGACTGAATGTCAAGTCGGTTTTGTGTCATGAAAATAGAATGGTTGTACTAGTTTCGTTTTATGAGTAAATTCTCAGTTCTTCTCATCATTATAGATGGGTGGTCCATCCTGGATTTCTGATAATGTATAATCTATTGAAACCACAATTTTGGTCGTATGCATTGAAATGGAGAGTGGTGCAGTTTGTTTCTAGAAGCTTGACTTTCCAGCGAGTCAATGAAAAACATCAATGGTCAGCAATTATTTAACAATCTTTACCCATTCATATTTGGATGTGGGAACAGATAACCATGAATTTTGTTTTAGGTCTCCCAAGAATGGTCCAAAAGCATGATGTTATATGGTTGATAGATGATCAACTCAATAATTCTCTATAAAAGTAATAGTTTTTAAAAATAAACAATATATCTCAAATACCATTTTATTTTTCTATGAAAAAGTATTAGTTGATCAATAACTTTCGAAAAAAATGTTTTGAAATTTATATGGTAAAATAATAATCGCAAGGGGTTCTTAAAAAAATATACCTCTAGAAAATATTTCCTCATGGAAAAAAATTATTCTATTAAAGGTTATATAATTTTTATACAAACATATTTTAAATTTCCAAAATATAGAAATGATAATATTTAATATAAATGAATATAATGAATTTTTTATAACCACCCTACTAAAATATATGTATATTTAAACCACTATGATAACATTTATCGAAATAAACTAAGTAGATAGTTCCCATATTTAATAGTAGTATATTATCACTAGAAAACTCCACCATTTTATACAATTTATTGGGGAGATATATTAGAATCTCATATCATAATACTAATTTTATCCTCACACATAATTTAGATAAAATTTACAAGATCTATATTATGAGGGAAAAAAATATAGCTTGAAATTTATCCATAACCCTCTTTACAATTAGAATTTAGCCCCTCATGAAATAACAAATTCATTTAACATTAAAAAATGAAAAGGGGATTCATTTTCCTTCTAAAATAATTTTTAAAATAAATATTCATGGATGATTAGATATATAATATTGTTTGAATGAACTAAATTTGATTTTACAGTAATTTGGACTATATTAATATCTATTATATTATGGATGGCCAATCAATCTGTATACATTACAATACATTCCTTTTGTTACTTATGGATAAATTAAAAAATAACCCTTTATGGGAAATATTGAAAAAAATAATTTTTATTCCACTATGTAGAAATAGAAAGACAGTAAATCATGACATTGATAACATTATAAGAATAACTAATAACATTCATGAAATATTAAAAATATTATCATCATATTATAAAAAGTTATAAATGAAAAACATTAACATATATTTTTTAAAATAAATTTCATTATCTTTAATTGTGACCCATTTTGATTATATGTTTAACATCTAGAGTAATAAAATTATATTGGTTATTTATCTACATAAGAAAATTTTAATTTTAAAATGCATTATTAATATTTACTGTATTTCATTTCTTACACTCGTTTTTATATTTACTAATGTGGTTAAGACCACATTGCATATATAGTGGATGTTCGGTTTATATGTCAAAAATAACAACAACATGTTTATTTTGTTCAAAGGGATTATCATTACATAATATATAATATCCTAATAATGGTATAAAAATGTTATATATTGACAATAATTTTTATAAACCTACCTTGAAGATGGATATGAAAAATGAAATATATCATATACTGGAGGTGGTTTTCCGCACACCCACAATATATACTTTTAAATTTTTCTACTAGCTTGGTATGAAATTGGGTTTATAATATTTTAAATTTATAAAATTTAAATTATGTTACAAATTTAATATTTATCTATTATTTCCATCCTTATGATTATCCATGAAAAAAAGTGATAAAAAATGATTATCATTGCTTCATGGTAGTAGTATTAAACACGTATGAATGGTTGATGTTATCAATTTTCCATATATATAAATGGATAAAAATTAAATAATATAATATCACTCTATAGTCGTTATAATGTCCTAAAAAGTATAAATTATTTAATATCATATTGATATCCATTTATATGAGGATATATTTAAAAATAGAACACATCATTTCATGGAGGTGGTATTTCAAACATATGCACATGAGATTTTTTCCTTTCATATAGGATGGATAATTTTTATAAAGAAAAGAGTTTTTACCATCAATAATATTACATTTTTGTTATAGGTATGATAATAATGTATTTATTTTATAGTTTATATTATATTTTATATAGATTTATAGTAACCATAAATTTAAAATAGGGTGGTTAGTACTTATACCTATACATCTGATATTTCCCATTGGAAGAATTCATAATAAATCTAGAATTGGTCTTCTCACAAGACCAAAACATCTAGGTGATAGGGGGATGTTGATGAGTGTTTTTTTAAATTGATTCATTAAGATATGTGGCTAAAAGGGATTCACTCAGTGTGTATTTGAGGCTCCCTTTTATTTGTGTGGTAGTGAAAATCCTATAAATACTTTAAACATTGAAAAATAGTATTTTTTTCTCTAAATTACTTTGGAAAACATTTCAAAAATTAGAAACCTTAATAAGATAACCATAGAACCATTCAAAAATATAATCCATTTAACAT
Organism: Viscum album; assembly: GCA_963277665.1. NCBI lineage: Eukaryota > Viridiplantae > Streptophyta > Magnoliopsida > Santalales > Viscaceae > Viscum > Viscum album. The sequence goes on from OY728123.1 coordinate 180,969,109, forward strand.
TATTTTAGTGATTTTTGATGTATTATAATTTAGTTTATCTCATAATAAAACTTCTACCAAGATGATAATGTTTTACCATGGTAACTATTCATTCTGAAAAAAAACAAAAAAAATATGAATTCCATATTTCCCAAATGAAATCCGATTTTCATGACTCAATTACTCTATTTGGTAGAAGTCAATTACAATATATTTACACTAAAAGGAAATGAAAAAAATATTATATATTTTTTTCATTTCTTGGTATAAAATTGTTTTATACAAAAATACAAAATAATACTAATTTCTATAAAATTAATAAGATAATGTGTAAATAAATATTAATAAATTTTAATTAGACCATTTAATGAAAATTGAGAATTTCTCATAAATTAAAAATATGTGAAATATTTTTTTGAAAAATTAGTATTTTCCACTATTAAATAGAAAATGAATCTATTCTGAAAAATCCCAAAAACATCACCAAACAATTTTAATTTACATTCTCAAAAATTTATGTTCATTTTATAATTTTCAAACAATACTTTTTTGATGTTTTATTTCTAAATAAAATCAAATATTTTAATAATTATATTACATCAAGAATAAACTATTTCTTTTCAAAGAGATAAGTCATATAAAATAATCATATTAAATATGAATCGAAAAAATATAATTTTAAAAATTTATTATTAATGTAATTGAGTTTTTATTAACAATAAAAACTATATCACATTTTCCCTAATTTTAGAAATTTCATCATCCACAATTTATTAAAGGCATAAACTAGTGAGTATATTTTTCTATAATATATTTACCTTATTCCCATGTTCCTTCTATAGAAAAATTATTCTTGCAAAAACCCATACATAGTAACTCAACTTTTTTATCATTAATATATATTTTTATTCCAATATAATTTATTGTTTTGTCATAAGATCTATTGTAGACTATATATACAACTTTAGGGATAATAAATGAGATATATAATGTATAAGCAGCCTTATAAAATAATTATGAAACACATCATGTATTTGAGATAATTCTTATTCCAAGGATACCTGATATGTAACTAATAAAACATTATTGAAAATTTCATAGGGTCCATTTAAAAATGGGGTAAAGTTTTTTTATAAAAAACATGTTAAAAATTTCAAAAGAGATATTTTATGAATTATATTGTTATCTACCACAAATAAATTGTCTTTCATCTTGTAATTTTCATAACCTATTTTCAGGATATGTACTCCCATAATTTGTCACTAAATCATATTTACCTTCTCAACCATATATTCTGATATATATAGTACAAAACATTTCATCTCATAAATATCATCCAAACATCTTTGAGTCTTTTACAACTATTCGTTTTATTCCTTAAGATATTTCATCTATATAGTAGAATGATTACTATTATTATTGGAATATTACAATAATGGTAGATGTTTATACCAAATTCCCTAATAATATAATGGGTAATCTAAAAAAATATCCTCTGAATACTAACTTGAATTATTTGATAATCCCAGAGACAAATGTTCAAATGTGAAATTGAAATTTTGCTCCATATCCATTGAGCTAAAAGGTTGTTTTTTAAATTTTATTTTCAATATTAGATCATTATAATATATAATGGATAGTGGGAATCCATTTAACCATAACATATCCATAAGGTAATTTCTTGATATATTTTCCAAATTTATACTCTTCACAATATGAAAAATAAAATAAAAAATATTAATCGTGTAATCCATATCCATATTCACAATGTTTCAAAAATATTTTTTATAATCCCATGAAAAATAATTTTCTATGTTCTTAAATTTCCATTCATTCGCTAAAAAAAGATAAAGCACACCCTTCGTCACTTATCATTCATCTTTATCATTTTGAGAATATATATATTTCAGTGTAAAATCACCAATATCCTTCTTCATACGATTCCACTAATAATAATCCTAAAAGTTTATAATCATCGATGTGCTTCTAGGTTGAATAGAACATGGATGGTTATGATCTCCACATAAAAAATATTTCTTCTAATAATAATCACATAGAACACATAAATAAATTCCATGACTAATAATATTTTTTTATAAATATGAATGATAAAAAATTTACCAGACATCATTAAATCTACATTTTCATCCATAACATGACTTTTTTTATTCAGTCACAATTATTTTTTCCAGGGATGACTGTGTTAAATATTCAAATAGAATAAGTTTCTATATAACGACATTCCAATACAACATTCACTAAATCATTAACTAATATATGATGTTATAAAAAAAATATTTAATGATGAATGATCAATTAAACTCAGTAAATTTATATCCATAATTCCTTTTCTTATGTAATATTGAACATTATCACCAAATACCTAAATTTTTATTATATATATTATATGGTTCATGTTAATCAATATAATAATAAATATATCCATTATAATATTATGATATATATATATATGTATATTTTTCATTTTGTTCCACATAGATTATGCCTACATGTTTTTAAAGAAATAACTACTACTACCAGCTTATGGTTATTAATAAGAAAAATCTGTATATGAAATATTAATTGACAATATACATATATGAAAACATGATAATTAATTATAATGTCATAGTAGAGACTCGTAAAATAATAATCCCTATATATAATAACACATATGTTTCTATATGGACTGTACTATATTGGATCACTAAGCAATATTTTCTCAATTTCTAAAAAATCACAACAATTATTCATCCTAATAATGTTATCTCCTTTTCCAATTAGCCTAGTTATTGTGTAATATAATTATGAAATTTTCTAAAAAAATATTTTTTGTAACATATTATATAAAGAAAACTTTTTTTATCTTTAAAATATACAGTACATGGAAAAATTCCACTACATTTGTTTTGTTGGATTAATTTCATTTTATATAATTAAAAATAATTATAAAAGGAAAGAAATATAATATAATATATACTCATTTCACAAATTTTTTGATAAAATGACTTTTATTTTAATAATTTTTAAAAATACACTGATTTTTCTCTTAATATTAAAAAATTTACAATTTTCTAGAATATAATTTATAAACAAAACCTTAAATTTATCAAAATAATATTGGACAAATCTATTCATTATATCCATAAATATAGTTGGAGGATCTATTATTGAAAAATTATAAATCACAAAATCATAATTATCATACCAAGTCCATAATGTTATACATAGGATGAACTCTTCCATAACATTTTGCTGATGATACCTAAATATGAGATTAATCATTGAAAATTATTATTCTTTCTGTATCTATCCTAATCAGTCATCTATATGTGGGAAATGATTCTTTTTTCCTAAGTGTAATTATATTGAGATCTCTATAATCAATGTTCATTATCCTAAAACTGTTATTATTTTTCACAAAAAATAATGGAGTATACTAAGGTCATGTTTTTTGGAGTATTAAATATTTATTAAGAAAGATATATAACAAGTATTTAATTATAAAAAATAAATTGAATAAATATCATATACAAGATTTGTTTTTATATTATACTTTAAATCTAATTCAATGGTAAATTCATAATTTTTATTATGAATAACACTTTTAAAATCATCAACGAATAAATACATATGTATATTTATATGTGGAAAATTTATAACATGAATAGATTCCATTAATTACATTATAGGTTTAAGAAAACATTATCTCACATAATTAATCAGGTAATCAACATAAAAAAAAGTAATTGAATTATTAAAGTCATTATTGAATAAAAATTATAATTAAATATAACAATTAAATATCACATTATTATCTCTTCTATAATCATACTATGACAAACAGAAAGATAATCTTTTCCCAAAATAATACCAAAATTTACAATGTGTATGAACAATCCATTGTTATACAATATCATTTTTTATAATGATATAAATGTTCTTATAGATCTATATTACTTTAATAAATCAAAAAAATGATTTTACCAATTGTTTTTCCTTCAATTGGTATGTGAAATTTTCATTTTTCTTGTACATTTATATTAAATAAAAGAAGTTATAGATCATCATTCCAATAATAAATTAGAATAATTAGAGTAAACATATAACGTACTCATCAACACATCATTTTTTGAACCAATAATGTAAAATGTTTTCTGCATGCCAATATTGTCATTTCCTTAGAGATCACTAGTCATCGTTACCTTTTTAGAAATGTATTCACATAATAGACATTCCTGTTAAAATTTTAAAAAATCATTAATTTCTTTTAATTATTGTTTTTTAAATTATCATTTCCCTATTATTTCTATTAATGATAATATTATCTTGAATTTCTACATTGATAAAACATCATGGATCTCAGATGAAATGAAATAGAATTATTTCTACCTGAGTTATTATAATATGGTAATTAAATATTCGTTCCTATCCATATATTGAAGGAATTATTCCCTATTTACCACCATATGGATTTAACATATCATTATTATAAAAAACATAGAAAAACCCTACTATATATAATCATAACACCACATAATTTCATCATAACTTCCAAACTAACAAGTAATTGGAGACTTCATAAAAATGTATTCAATTCTGAGTAAAATTTATCAAATTTTTATAATAACCCGAAATTATATTTGTTTCATAACTATCCATTATAGTATTATTAGATTCATAGGTGGAAATAGAGACCTCATCCTTTTTCTTCATCTCTTGGAAATTCAGTTTCACTCTATTTAGAAAAAATTTATCAACATTCATTTCAAGGAAGATATCATTAAATATTTTTTTCATTACATTTCATTTATTTATTATTATTTATAATATACTATATCTACTACACCTGGGTTTTCCTTTGCTAATGTGTCACCACCATAGGAAACATTGTCACCCAATTACCCTCTCCATTTACCATTATCCCCTCCATTTTCCACGTGCAAACCCGAAATACCCCTCACTCTTCGTCTCAATCCCCGGTATTACTCCCTCATTTCGACTCAAACCTCCACATTTCCCCATCCCCAATCATGGATATCCTTTGGCCGTATTAGGGTTCACACTGATCATTCTCTTCTCCATCCACCCCCGACTCCCCTCCCCCACCATGCTTCACCCTCGACTTCCCACTCCCTCCATGATTTTATCCATCACCGACTCCCCTCTTGATGCCACCTCCCTCCCCAACTCCCATATCCAGCCACATCTCCATCTTCATCATCCCTCTTCGACATTAATACCTATCCAGTACATTGACGCATATGGGTATTGGTTTTATTTGACTGTAATTCCATCTACCAATGTAGATTTCCTACCACTGCTCTGCCATTTACAGTCATTCTTAGACTACCACCTACCCAGTCGCGATTGTCGTCACTCGGAATCGGGTTATAGTAACCCTAACTACTATAACTCCGTTTTTGACATTAGGAAACCCTAAAATACTCATCTAATATTTAATGGGGATACAGGGGTACAATGTCAAGAAGAATCCTCTAATCTATTGCATGTATATTTACATACGTATTGAAACCATGTCATGTCTCCTAAACTGTAACATTCCTATTACTTTCATCCAAATATTGCAACAAACAACACTCTAATTTCGATTTAGATTATCATATTTGGGTTTTTTATTCACTATCTTTTAATCTAGTATGAAATGAGTGATGACTTAGTTTGCATTTTTACATTTGTTTTGTGACATATTTTTAGTTAACCAATTCTCTGGTTTTGTCCTAATTTGCAGGTGAATATGTTTTTAGGGTGATTAATATTCGTATTTGCTAGAATATTATCACTATTTTTACCATGATGGTATAATTGAATTATTTATTTTAAAATCATGAATCATTGTAAACATTTATGGTTTCAGATGCAGGTTTTGGCGTTGTGCTTTACTGATTTAATTAGGGTTCAAAATATATAGGTTCTCACTTATTTAATTCATGCAGTTGGCTTAATTAATTCAAACTGTATTGGTAAAAGTTATGATGGTTAAGAGAGATGTTTTATGGGGAATCAAGGTTATTTAATTCATTTCATGTTTCTACCATCTAATTTTAATTTGAGAACTAGGATTCCCATGAAGTCAAGTAGTATCCTCGAATCCATTGCAAGTATGTTTATCTACATATTATTGTCGGGTCATCCCTCCTTAATGGAAACATTCCTATTATTGTTAGCCAAAAATGTCAACTCAAAACACTCTTATTTTCATTCAATTTATCAAATGTGAGGTTTTGATTCACTCTAATTTTATCTAGTATGCAATGACTGCTGAATTACTATCTGATTTTACATTTGTTTTTTACTATATTTTTAGTTAAACAATACTCTATATTATTCCTTATTTTCATGTGAATATGTTTTTAGGGTGGTAATTGGAATGTGTTGTAATATTTTCTCTATTTGTCCCGTGCTAGAATAATTTAATTATTTATTTTAAAATCAAGAATCATTGCGAAAATTCATTATTTCATATTCATATTGTTGATATGCACTTGGATGATTAAATTTGGGTTCAAAAGATATAATTTATCGCTGATTTCATTCATTCATTTGGCTTATTTAATTTAAAGCGTGTTGGTGAAGGTTTTGAAGGTTCAGTTATATGGTTTCTAGGGAATCATGATGATATAATTCGTTGCATATTCCTACCGTATAATTTTCATCGGAGGTACTCTAATATGTTCCATTGAAGATATTAACAACATGATAATATTTTTTAAATTATGATAGATTCATTATTTTTTTTGTGAACTAGGGTTCCCATGAAAAATTATCAATTGCCTTCCCCATGTCTCATGACATTCATATTTTCTTTGAAACCATTGGAATCATCTTCTTCTGGCTTTCATCGTGTACTTTCTAGTAGATTGTTTCGTTGTTCTATTAATATTGGACTCTTCACTATAGGTCAGTTCCAATTAGATTGTTCAGTGCTGCTTGATATCAATTGAACTGATTTGTACTGTTCATTGAATTTTTTAGGGGATGTAGATTGTCATCACACCTCTTTAGGTTTGTTCTAAATTATCCACAAATATTTATTGGTATGCTATAATATTGGTCTATGTTCTATAATATTTTCAATGGCTATCCTATATTGGAATAGTGGAATTACTTATTTTAAATTCTCCAGTCTTTTTCGCTTGAATGGTTTCAGATGCAGGTTGTTTAGGTGTGCATGGTTGTTGAGGTGTGATTTTATTATTTAATTAGGATTCAGAAAATGTAGGTTTTGGATGATTTAATTCATGTATCTGGTTTATTTAATTCATTGAATACACATAATTTATAATTTTTATTGGAGGTTCTCTGATGGGTTGCATTGTAGGCATAGGTTTATGATCAAGGATATCATGGTGGAGCATGTTATTTATGTAATGAAGCGTGATTAAATTTAAACAATATTGAATTCATTAATAGTTTGTTATTAATTTACATGTTTTCATGACTTTTCAATAAATAATTATTAATAATAATATATTTTAATATAATGTTAATTAGATTGAAAATTTTTATTGATAATGATATCATGATTTGATCTTAAAAATTAATTAATTTTACTCATGTGTAGGTTCCTATATATAATTGAAGAAACAAAAAATGATTTTTATCAAAAATATTGTTATGTTATCTCTTTCTTGAAACATGTGTGAAACTGTTTAGTAAATGGTTGAATTTATTTAATGATAAATATGTATTTCAACATGTAACTATGACATATATAGATTATCTCAAACACATGGATATTGTTGAAATTAAGAAACCTTCATGGGGATGGTGAACCAGTAAACCAATATTGAGATGGTTGAGGCCGGTATCTAGGTTCTCATCAGACCAATCCAAAGTACAAACACCATTCCTCTTTCACTTGCATCAGTTTCTCTACCATTTCATTGGCGTGTTTCCATGATTTTCATAAACCCTAATTGCATGTGTTGTGGATTATGTTGTCCCCCCTCTTCATTGAATCTATATGAATCCAGTTATAAAGAAATTCTGCATGATTTTATTCCAAAAACCATATGCATGATGATTTCATAAAGCATACATGCTTACTGATTCCTTTCGCTTTATAGATTAATGTCTTGTATAATTTATTACATTAATTTGGTGGTTGCCTTCTCTTATTTGATTCCAATGATTTTACTACATACATATTCCAATATAATATTTGTTTATTTTATTAGAACATAATATGGAAATTTCTTCACTATTCAATGTAAACTAAATCTATTCTCAAATACATGGACGAATTGAAGTAGGAAACCACAATAAGGAGGGTGAACTGTTAAGCCCTTATCCATTATGAAATATTTCTTCTCAAATTATATATGCACTATTTTTCCACTATATATTATCATTATGAACTTATATATCATTGTTTATGAATTATAATGGATTCATATTTCCTTCCTGGAAACCACCCTGGGTAGGTAGGATAAAGATCAACATGTATTATGATTCCATGGGGAACGTAGACCTATAATTAGAATGTAGCAGAAATATTTTATAGCATCACTGGTGAGATTACACTCCTGTATACAAAATATTCAACAATTCCCATTGTTTAAACATACATGAACATTGTATGGTTCCATACAATGTCTAAAAATGAATTAAAATCATGAATAAAAATGTTCAAAATATAGAAAATTCTATAATCTTCAATAGTATATAGTACTGTATACATTACCCATATATAAAAATGTATATATTACATAGCTACTGTATATTTTTAAAACATTTTAATAAGAACTATAAAATTATGGTCCTAATGATCTATTATGTTTTCATACTATAAATTTATTTTTTATCAATCAAAATATTCAATTTATTACATATAATCACAAGGGAAAAAACATTCAGAAGCAGTTATTACATTTCTGTTCATTAATAAATTTCAAAATCATTTTTTTGTGCATTGACAGATCTAGAGGGTGATACTTGGATCATAAAGATATAGATTTGTATAGTGAAATATCATTATAAAAATTATTATTATATCATAATGGTATTCATTTTCATTATATCTATAAATATTTCTCAATGCTTATATCTTTATTTCAAGTCTTAAATCTCAAATCCTTATTTATGATCTTGTAAAATTAATTAAGTTATAGATATTTTTTATTTCATCGTAAATTACCCTTTTACACTTATAGTCAATTATTTTATGATCCACATAAACATAAATGATTTTGGAATAGTGTGTTATACAAATGAGTGAAATTACTGAAAATATACTAGATTAATAGACTTCATATGGGTGTTCTTCTCCACTCATTATCACTATTTTCATCATGTTTTGAATTAGATTCCTAAAATGTCTTATCGATGATGCTTTCTTTAAAATCATCAGACATATTTATACCATATTCAAAAAGTGTTGCAACAACCATTAATTTTACCACCTACCTTAATGAGACCATGTTGATCAAAAAACAGGCTTCTAATTTTGTTCAAATTAAATAGTTGAAATTGAGACTCCTCCTTATTTATCTCCCCATAACCAATCACTGCACAAATAATATTTTTAAAATAATCATAGAGATATATTTTACTAACAGTAAACATTTTATTCTTTGAATTTACTTTAATATATTCTAGGCCTCTTTATTTTTTATGAAAATTAAAAACACAACATGATATTTTGGAATCATATCACATGAAACCTAAAACAATTCTTGGTGAATTTGCATAGTAATAAAAGTGTAGGCGTCAGTTTTTGAGGTGTATTTCTTTGTTTTTCTTCTATCTAAATATGATTCCAATCTTATCACCTATTTTCTTCACAAAAAGCCTTCTTTATTATTCCATATATTAAAAAATCACAGTAGTGATTGTATTATGAACATCTCTGTATCTTTAACAGAAAAAATCAGGTTGGGGGGTGGCAGAGAACCTACGGTGATGAAGTGACACCCCCAACTACTTCGATGGGGAGGTGAGGAAGAGACTGCATCTTAGTGTTCTGAAGAATTTTGATTAGGGGATGTAACATACCATTATTTGAATTTACTATGTGATATATGGATGATTCAATTAAATTATACAAGTTATTTTATTTTTTCTTCATTTCATTGTGAGACCTACATGCCATTTTCACAGTTGATTTATAAAATTATTTATGGTATTAATTAAAATGATATTGATTGAATAGTTTAATGTATTTGGGAAAATATCAATGCACTCGTATTTATGCAGCAACCAGGTTTTAATATTTAATTTTTATGTGTTATATTGAAGTGTTGCAAGAAACAACTTTCCAGTCAATCAACATCCACAAGTGTATTTCTGTTAGGATATTAATAATAGGGACGTCTCTCAAACTGTGTCATTGATATTTTCATAGCACATACTCTAAAAAATGAACCAACTATTAATGTTTTGACTCATATTTTTGAAATGAAATCATTCTATATAGACATGTTCTTATGTGTCCTCGATATGAAATCAATCTGTTATATTTTACTATCATAATTTCAATTTTTGAGTTTCAATATTAATTTTTAGAAAATCTTATTACAAATGTTTGATATATATTTTTTTGATTTGTCATTGGTGAAAATAATTCTTCATTCATTTTTATGTATAATTTATGATACATGATGATAATTTTGAATTTTTTTACGTCATTTTTCTCATTTCAATTCTTTTTATTCTTTTTCAATTATAATTTATGACTCATGTTCATATTTTTCATTTCATTTAACATTGGTTGGTACCTTTTACAAATAGAATTCTCTTTTCAAATAAAATCCATTAATTCAATATATTGTGTGTACGCACGGGACAGTACTATTTATTTTTAATTGATGTCCTCCATTGATCAGATTCACCATTAAAAATGAAAATATAATTTCTTATCTTATAATATTAGGATTCTCATAGAACATGAAATATCTTTTCCACATCATTAATCATCCCTTCAATATTCAATGAATTTGAGGATCCAAAAATGGTTGGAGGGTGATGTTACATGATATAATTTACTATCAATATATTATTCTATGGTAATTTTTTTCGACCCTTTAATTGGTACCTATATTAATTACTTATAAAATCATATATAACATAACTATGAAAAATTTTGTTCCAATTTCATCCATTCAATGTAGCATTTCCATAATGATATTCTTTTCCTAATAATATTAAACATAAAATTGAATTTTTTTTATATTTAAAAACATTATGAATAAAAAATGTGCAAAATTATGATACAAGGATATCATAAAAATATCACAAAATGTATTGTAAAAAAATTAATTCTCATTAGTTTTCCTTTTCACATCACCCTAACCATTAATTTTGTCTAATCCATTTATCTAATACTGTCAATAATAACCCAAACATAATTATCCAAAAAATTATATTATTTATAGCCTACAATTTATATATCAACTACCAAATATCATTTAAGTTATCATGTTTTAGATATATTGGAGATATTCTACATTAAAATGATTAGATTTCAAAATATTTCCATATTTTACAAAAAAAATATATTCTTTAAATTAATGATTATTTCCTTGAAGGCAAAAAACACAACAAGAACTATAAAATCATTAAAGATAAAACTCATCTTTTATCCCTATGAATCATGTACTACTGTCTATGAAGAGTCTAATAATTCATGGAAGGTAAATAAAATTATGTAAATACAATTTTTTAAATGTATAAAAAAAATTCTAAATGTATATTTTCATTTTTTAAAAAATACATTATAAACATTATTCATTTTCATTTAATGGAAACAACACTGATTTATAATATATATAAGAAAACATTTAATATTCAATCATTAATGTAAATTTATAATCGTGTTGGTTACTTGGAAAAAGATAAAAAATAATCAATATTTACACTTGAAAAATAATAAACTCATTTTATTTTTAAAATTATTGAACAATCATTTAGAAATATATTCTCATTTTATTAATATTTCAGATAAAGACATTTTTATTAAAAAATATATTAATAATATGATGTTGTTACAATGGTACATTATCATTAAATTCCAAAAACATGATCATTTACAATGAGGTAACCTTATTAGATAATTCACATATCTCATAAGTGTAACATACCTCCAGTAAACACTAACAACATACCGAATGAATTGTAGAGAAATATAGGGATCACACATAAGCAGTGGTATATCAGGCTTCATTAGAATATTTTTTTTAAAATGAAATAATTATAATATGAATAAATATATATATATATATCTTTTTCCATAAATCCTACTAGAATTTGAATTCAAATAACAAAATCAACAAAAAATTCATTTATCACATAAAAATGTGAATTAATTTTCTATTAAATTAAAATTTTGTAAATGTAAAAAATATTTTGAGAGATGAATATAAAAATTATTTAACAAAATTTTTACTTATATATTTATCATAATAATTATTAATGGCTATGATATTTGAAAATATTTCTTAATCTATATATATTAAAACCATCTTTTTTACTTTTTACAAAATACTAAAAATAAAACATTATGAATATTTAAATTTTTTTATTTTGGTATGTATTTTTATGAATTTAAAATATAGTTAAAATGATATTTAACAATAGTTTAATCATAATTACTATCATTCTGAAAAAATGTAAAAGAGTGTTGACATGAAAGAAATTGTGGTTGAGGAAAAATGTCAAAACAATTTTATTAAAATAAAATACCATATCTAGAATCTTGAACTATTTCATCATATTTATACCCTCCAATTCATTAAAATAATATTAGATTTATAATTTATTATGATTTATATTCATGTGTATATAATTATTTATATTTACTAACTTCGTGTTCGGTTAATAGGTCCCAAATGTGTTTGCTAATTTTAATATGCGGAAACTGATAATGATATGATCATATCCATAATGGAAATCATGAAAAGATTATTATTTATACATTAAAAACATTTTTATAACTATCCACTTATAGTGTTTCATAAAATTGATATATTTACTATAGTATGGTTTGTAGTCCAACCATACAAAAAAAATAAATATTTTTAATTTTCTATAGGGTTGAGAATACATTATATAATATTTAATGTTTTTAGAATCATAATAAAATAAAATGTATCATATTAATTAATTAATTTTATATTTACTTCTAACAATGTGAGGAGGTATCATAGAATTATTTTCATCTATTTATGGTTGTGGTATTCTGCACGAATGCATGAGTAGCAATATCAATTTCAAAATTATATAAAGGGTAAGAAGAAATAAAATATGTTATCATTTTATATTATTATATATTAATCAATTATAGAATTATTACTAGACATGTGATGTAGTGATGGAAAATGAAAGACAACCCTTATTGCATGTTGAAATCCAATCATATTCAAAAGCACTCTTTACATTTCCCATAGGATTGCAGATATATTTAAACTAGTTATTACATATACATAATAAAATTTTATAAATTTTAATATATTTAATTAATTATGTTATAGGTGATAGAATTTTATTACTATGTTATAATAATATATAAATGTAAAATATGTGGTATATGAATTATGACTCCTCCTTAGATAGATTCTTTTTGGTTACACCATATTACATTTTGGTTTCATATTTTGAGAATCCCATAACCTCTATAAAATTGGTGTAGATGTTGCGAAGTAATTATGATACATCTCAATGGATACGGGAGGCTAAAAGGGTGTGACAGAGTGAGGAGAAGAGTTTATATTTTATATGTGAGGGTATTAGTGGGATTTTAAATAATTTTATCACATAAATTTAATAAATATTTTCAAAAGGTAATGTTTCACTAAATGAACATATATTCAATAAAATATAAGGTATTTTAAAAATTCCATCAATAAAAAAATTTATAAATCTTTTAGAGAAATTGTATTCCAATTTAATTAGTATAAAACCCTCTTGTAACATTGAATCATTATCGAGGGGATAATGTTTTTATGAGGTAACTATATAGTATGAATAAAAATTAAATTTAACACATTAAAAAATTAATAATAATGTTCCAAATTATACATACAATTTTAAATATTACATTTTTAGAATTGAAAAATAATAATTAGAATATATCCATGCATAACAATATTGAAAACCTATCTATTGAAATATTTAGTTTCTAAGAATGAAAATGATTTTATACAAAAATAAACAATAATTCTAAATCCTAAACGATTATTTTTATTATTAATTAATAAATATTACATACATAACATTTTAATCTATAAAAAATGAAATCATACTTTTTAATTTGCTAAAACCCATAAAAAGTTTTATAAATTTTCTTTCCATTATCATCAAAAAAATACATTTAGAACATAAAAACGTTTTACATAGATAGAATTTTTATATGATAATTGAAAAAAAAATCTTTTTATTTTTGATCTCTATAATATATAAATTCATTATTTTAAAATCAAATATTTCATAAAAATTAATTCATTATTATAAAACCATTTCTATACCGATTGAATAATCATATGAAATTATAAATACTTACATGAATATATTAATTATATTTATAAACATTAATAACACTTGTAATTGATTTATTACTAACATTACTAATTCTTGATACATTATGAATTCAATATGTTCTAATATAAATTTATTTTAATCAAACAAATAATTTAATGTTCTTTGTAATTTAAGAGAGAAAATGAATATATTAATATCTATATAAATGAAAAAATATTCATTCACTCATCATTAGTATATATTTTAACGATTTTAATTTATAAGATAATATGTGAATTATTATGAAAACTTTTCTCTCTATATGGGTAAAACATTGAAATACACTGGATCAAAGCCAGGATATTTTGTATTTTTTTTTTAAATATTTGAGAATGTAGTAGATATTTATTATATAAAATAAAAAAAATATGATTTCATGTTTTTGAAATGAATTTTGAATGAAGTATTATGCAATTTATCTTACGATTTTATAATTGGATCAAACATAATGTAGTTTCAATAAATCAGTAACGTGGATTTGACATTTTTTTAATGGATTTTTTATAACATATATTACATAACACTATTAGGAATAAAATCATTTTTACTATTACAGTATTTTCATGATTCAAAATATACAAAAAAGATTAATTACTAGTATGTGAATATGTTCTTGAAATTTTCAATGATAATCCATAATATGGATTATTGATTTAAAATAAAAAATATATTTTGGTAGTTTTTTTGATTTTATATTACCATTATAGTATTCTATATTGAGTTGTAATTGTATACTATTAAAATCATATTATTTATCAGATTATTATATGATTATTGATATTATAGGATGAAATATTCAATCACACTCTATAAAAAAGTTCTTGATTATATGTGTTAATCATCATACCTATATAAAATAACTCTAAGGAAGTAATTGTTTGATGACATTATAGAAAATACAATACATTCATTAATTATTGTGTTTGATAACTAATTTAAAACCAACATGAAAAGATTTGAACCTGAAATTTGTTGAAAAAATATAATAACATAGAATGGAAATAAATAAATGATGAGATGGATGTTGGTGGACAGAAATCATGTTATTAATAAAACATTGAAAAAAATTAATACTTTCTTAATGAATATGTGATGAAATTTTTTTAATAAATATCAAGGTTATTAAGGGGAGTAAATTATCTAAAAACTCCATGAAAATAAATGTTATATAATATCCGGAATAACTTAATTTTCATTTTTATTATTTATTGAGAAATTTCTTTTTTGTATATTCTCAAAAAGGAGTATATTTACTAATAATATTGAGTATTTAAAAATGTGAATAGTTGATTCATTTTATGTTTTCCTTATAATAGAAGAGAATATGTGGTGGTATGCGAAATTTATTTCTTATTTTATTAAATTTTGTTGATAAATATTAAAGGGATTTAAATAATGCATCCTGATGAAAGTTGAATAAAGTGTATTTCGAGGAGTCCGTACAGAAGAAAAAACTCAACATTTTATTATTCAATATGATGAGGGTTGGATAGATCCAATAAAAGTTACACTATCTTGTAATTTAGATTCTAGATTATTATCTAATTGTGAGTATAATATGGTTTATTTATTATGTTGTGTAATACATAGTTCCTAATTTATATTAATGTCTTACTCATTTTCAACATCCTCATTTATTAGTTATAATTTACTTATGATCTACTGTAGAAAAGGGGATGTCGTTTTCATGAGTTTAAAAAATACTCAATTATGAAGAATTTATTAATGTTTAATTATTTTTCTATTTATTTATATTTCCCATATTTTATAAAATCACACTAAAATATAAATTATGTTTTAAATTATTAATTCATTTTGTTATAGAGTTTGGAATAAGAAGAATCTATATATTTAATATGTATACATTTTTTATAATATAATGTCTTAAGATGAATTTTACTAATGGGTTCTTGATTCTTTGTGAATTTTTAGAACATATGGATTCATGTCATGGAATACAATTAATATTTAAAATTTTATTCTATCACATTTTGTTATATCATTTAAGAATACTATACATTGTATAGGCCATTAAATTTGTGATTTTATTCATTTTTATTGCCAAATATTCATAAATTAGTTATTTATTTTCATGATGATATATGTTTCAATATATTTATGATATTTATACACCATGATTTAATAACACTTTGACAATATTAATTATAATTTATTTTTTATATATTTTTTACATTTAATTAACAATTTTATTTGATTTTTAGAGTATATTGAGTTAATTTGTCCATTATTTTCTTAATTAACAACTACTATGTGTTGAATTATTATATATTATTTTTTCAATAACATAATAATATCTATAAATATTTGTAACATTTCATGGAAATCTATGATGTAATATTATGATTACAACCAAAAATATATATTAAAGATAATTAGAATAAAAGTGAAAATTACATGGAGAAGAGAAAGACATGCAGAACATCTATTTTAGTGGAACATGGGAGGATCTAATAGGTTTATCGTGGTTAAAAAACTCATATTTCATATATTTTACCTAGACATTATCCTTAATTAATTAATGGGTCTTAGGAATTATTCATACTCCAACAACTGTTAACTATTTGTAAAAATGAATAAATAACATGTGATAGAATATTTTGATCTATAGGGATATATATACTAAATAAAGGGATCTTGTTAACATTATAAATACTCCAGTATTTGTTTTTTTATTTTTTTCTCAATATATCTTAGTATAAATGATTTTGATTGTACTTTTATGTAACAATGAACAAAATAGTCTATTATAACCATTTCATTTGTAGAGAAATTCATAAATTATTTTTCATTTTATAACCTGATATTTATAATACCAATAAATAATTAGGTTGTTACATTATTCTCAATGTTATTTCATTATCATTTCATTAAATTATATTAATAAAAACCATTAGCTAATGTTTTTTATAAATTTTTTTAAATAAATTGTGTATATTATCTATAACAATAATGATTAATAAAAAATAGATAAATTAAATAAAATTAATTGGTAAAAACATTAAATCTAGTTCTTTAAATTACGGAATAAAAAATCAAACCCTTTAGATCCACTATTCAAAGGAAGAATTTTATTAATGTGATAAAAAATTATCATCGAGAAGGATAATTGTTAATTAAATGATTAAGTATTATAAGAAGTGTTTGAGAAAAAATATATGAATTAAAAAGGTTACATTGAGCCACATGTAACATTGTGGTTTAAAACCATTTAATATCTTTTCACTTAGCATATAATCATTACATATACTATTTTTATCAAAATAATATTTTGTGATATTTTTATTCATTATAAAATAAATTTCACAGTTATGAGAAATAATAATATTTAATATAGAAATAAATTATTTCCATTATATGTAATATATTATAGATTGTTAAATAATGAAATACCAACATAGAAATAATTATAGTATATTTTGAAATAATAAATAATTTATATTTTTATCGAAGCATCGCATTCAAATGATTATTATTTTTTTATTCAATTAAAATTTCGGTTTAATAATTATATTCATCATAATAAGATATTTATTTTATAAAAATTGGATGGCCTTTTACAATTTATTTACTAATATTTTTTAAGGGGTATATTTTTAAAATCGGCCTAAAAAATGAAATTCCTTAAAACCAAAAATATGATGGAATATAGTATATATAACAAAATAATATTGTTTTATATTAATTATATTGATTCAATTGAGATAAATTTTCTTTATTTGGGAACAATTGGTTATAAGAAATCACAATATTTAAAAATAGAGCCGTAAGCATGGGGATATCATATTTTATTTAATCACTCCATATAAAATATCAAACACTAAACCTATAATTACCAATTTCCACCACCATTTAAAACCCACTCATAAAACACATATTTTACATTAAAATACATTAAAATACACTTTTCATATCCCATTAGACACATTTTTTAAAATATAATTACAAAGAAAACCAATAGAACAATGGTTATAAGATTATATTTTGAGAGAGGATTCATTTCAATTGGAAATTTCTTTTTCAGATGCCATTTTTTAAATTGTAAATATACCAACCATAGAAGTATTGGTGTTGAAATCAGATTGAGGATACAAGTGATCATCTATATGATATTAACTGACCCCATTTTCCTCAATATACAGTTCTTAGAAGTCCTGGGAGATCATAGAAAAGTTTGGAGACATGTGAATAAGATGGAAATACATGAATAAAAGCCTTATTTGACCAATGAGGTGTCAAATGCTCTAATATGTGACACCATATTACATTTCCCCATCAGTAATTTCACCTATAAATATAAGGTTACCCCTCCCTTTTCAGGGTAAATCATTGGACGAAGAAAAATCACTCTCGTGCATGAATGAAGACCCCTTTCACAACTACACATATGGAATGGATTGAAGATATATGAAATTGGGTTATAGGTCCCCCATTGTATCCCCTTTTGGTTGACCCACATGTTCTTGATCCTCACCCATTTTTTTCCCCTAAGGTGGGTTCAAATAAAAACCCTTCTTTTTCACACTACATACCCCTATGCACCCCCAGCATTCACTCAATAAACTAGTTTTTTCTCGCAAACCTCTAATATTTCCCACATCTCCTCCTCAGGACTCTTTGGGTTGTCTCTACATCAAATCACCATGTTTGTTCCCTTATTGAATGAAACATCTCCATCTTATTCACACCTACTTCGTGAGCCCCTATATGATAATACGCCGTGATTTATTTGTCCCTTGGGTGGGGTTCCATTTTGAATTTCACATCCTCTTACTTTTTTTCATATGAATGGTAATTAGATTTTCTTTTATCATAGTGATGTTGACGTAGAACCTAGGGCTGAAAACTACAATACATCACTCATGTCAAGCTTTTCTGATACCTTCCCATTCATATGTGTGTGTTGGTATTAGTTATTAATTTCCAAGGGGTGAAGAGTGATTTCTCCCAATATGAGCTACAGGGTGTTAAAATTACATGTCTCCTCATCCCCATCACACAATGTTAAACTATAGTCATTCCAAATGAAATTCTTCTAGAATGTATCACCTAGGGAATTATCAATTCCCATAAATCATTGTGAGAATGAGATCTACCTTACCCTCACAACATGGAATGAAATACATCCCATGAGGAATGAGAAACGCTTCAGGAATACCTCCTGGATTAATCGCCAAAATCTATCTCCCTTGTCTGCTAGCCTTAAATATTCCCCATATTATCTATCATTGACACAACATTAGTGAAATGATCAGAAGGTCTACTACTACCTATTTCTTCTCACACCTAGTATGACTTATTTTTTATTAGTGAATAATAATGATCGTGACTCCATAAGGGTCAGCACAGTCTGTAAGGCCTATTCCATATCAGAACTATGTGTTTTCTGATCCCTATCATGTAAGAAGGTTATGTAGGAAACCTCTATAAAGTTCAATAAAAATCCACACTAATGTTACTGATCACCCCCAGGTATGTACCCCCATTTTTTCACATCTTAACTTTATGTTACACATCCTCAATATCCACCTCCCTAAGTTGTTCTGATCCACCACCCGTAACTACATCCACAACCTCACTAGTATCCTGGTGAGAACACTTCATCCACCTCCTTCAATTTGGGCTGTTAACCACGTGTAAGACCCATCATGTCATATGGAAGCTATATATGTGTAAGAACTGATGTCATAACCAAACTATGTGGATATTTATCCCTATCTCATATATTGGGTATTTAGGAAACCTCCCTAATGTTCACTCGTCACACATTCATATACACATTGGTTTGATATCATCTTTATTTTTTGACTTTAAACTGCATGAGATATTATAACTACAATGAAATTGATCCATGTATCCTATAAATTGAATTTATGAGGCCTTCCAGAGGTTCAAACCCATTATCCATTCCCATCCAGGTCATTCCATTGGGTAATTAAGCCCTGTGATTATAATGCCCCATCCTGGAGGTTACACTTCCAATAGTCCCCCTTCCATATTATCCATTATTATGAGATTCCTCCTTAGGTATATCATTGACCCATTCCTGAAATATGTGGACATTGATTCACAACCAATAGGATACATTGGAAGCCTCATCTAGGTTCAATCTGATCACCTTTCACACTCCATGCATACCATCCATTCCATCATCACTTCATACAGATCTATCTTGATTCTTACCCAAGACGCTGCATCACAGTGGTATGATTTCATCCACATCATAGATCCTCCATGAATAATCTTGGATTCTAACCTTGAATAAACTCGAAAAAAATTGAACAAATAGAGAACATATTTTGATGAGAAGCTCTCCATGTGCAAGACTCAAACCACCCTTTCAAACTACATGGGTTTGGATCTCATGCATTTTAACATGGTGCATAGGAATCCCCTAGGATGATCAATCCCAACCAATAGTAACACTTGGTACCCCCCCCCCATTGAGTTTCACCTCACTAATCCTCCTTCAATGGTGTCCATATCAACCTTTATGATGTGAAACCATTCCCTTTATGGAATACATCTATCATGTTCATAGTTAAAGGCGTTCCCACCCATACATGGTATTCCTAGGTGCCTCACTCCTAGAAACATATCCATTCATCATGTGAAAAAAATCCCTTTATGAAGTTCACCACCTTGGTTTTTCTGTCATTGGACATTCAAATCCATCGATCCAGTAAACATTCATAGTTATCCCTATTTGGTATGAACTGATCTGATCCAACTCAAAAGGGATTTGATTTATCCAACCATCTCGGAATGTCAATAAAGTCTGAATCCTTCATGTTCACAATATTTTTTTCTCATGGACTACCTCATGTTAAACATGAGATTCATGTTAAAAAACTCATATGACATAATTTTAGTGTAACCATATCAATAATATGGATATATCACATCAAATATCATGTTAATCATGAGATGCTAGAGGAATTCCTTATAATAAACTCCTTCTGTGTAACAATATCATCAAGCCATTAGACTCATGACATACCTTTTGTTAATCATGATATGTCTAAAGAAAATAACAGAACCCTTGTCTATGGTGTAATCATCCCCGATGGACATCATAGTCATAACATACTCTGGGTTAATCATGGGAATCCAAAGGAAAACCAAGGAGGAAATATCGTTGAGATATGTTACCCTATGATTGATGTGGGATAACATAGAATTATGTGCACTATAGAATCCCTATTATGAAGAATAATAATTTTCTCCAACGTTACATCATCCATAAATGCTTAACGAGTCCCATTTTGACTACTTACATGGCTGAAGCTTCATCCTTGTCTAAATGCATGTGAATTTCTATATAAAGGCAATGTAATTAATCAGAGTCCTGAAAGATATGGAAATGAGATTGAGGTTCATGAATAACCTTTTAACCAAAAAGGGAGACCTAGAATATATGATGGTTTTGAGGATGAATCCATTGTAGGAGGAACCAACATCCAAAAATACCATTTATATCAGTGGTAGGTAATCTATTAAAAAGTGTTTAATGTGGCTAACCATTGGAGTGTGGGAATTAGGGGTAACAAATGTGACACATCAACAGATGGATTTCATGCGGAGGAAGGATCACCGTAACGAAAAGGATGGGAATAGAAATGGTGATCCCTATGTGAGTTTTTATCATTAATATGAGATTAGTAGAATTCAATACATCAGCAGATGAGTGTTTCAAAAGATCTAGCTTTGAAGAGCTAGGACACACTAAGAAAATATTATGCATGGTTTGAAACTCACCAGAAGTTGGGGTAGTCAATCATTAGGCATTTTAAACTATGGAATCATGGGAATGGATCCCTCTCTCCAATCATGGATGATTGTATGATTCTTGAGAATTAGACATGGCTTTCTTTGTATCTTTTTTGACAGTTGAATATTCTTTCGTTGTAGGATCCCTGTTGTTGGAAACAAATCGACCCCCGTATTGAAGACAGAGAGGTATAATGAATTTCGATGTAATAATCCCATATCACCCCACCTCTACCATGTATTTATCCATGAACATGACTATTGGGAGCACAATCCATGTCTCACACTATTAAATCATTCAAATAAAGGTGATATAACCCATTGTTTATTGATATGAAGAGGAGGGTGTTATTCCAATGAAGGACATGACCTGTAAGTAACTGGAAGATTTTTCTCATCTCCATCACTACCAATCCCATGTACCACATTGGTATCCAATTCTCCCTACTCCCACATTGCACTACTTCAAGAGCCTCTCTATGAAGATATCATATGACTCACTCCCCTTTGTCAATGAGTTAAATTATATCAAAATCATCCCTAATATGACTATAGTCAGTCAGTCTCCATTGAGGGATCCCACAAGGCCATGTCAATGCCACTAGTTACCAATTATTTGGCCACATGAACAAATAGTATCCATCACTAGGTGGTCTTACACAATCTAGATAAGCTAACCCTAATGTTGGGTGCCAGCTCACAATGATGCCTTCCAAATGGGATCATCTTTAATATCATCTATTTTAAATCCCACCTTGATTGAATTATACCAGATCCCTATCACCATAGAGAATGTATTCACTAGAATCAAATTGGAATCAATTCCATGGATACCTCAAGGGTAGGATGGGTTGACCGTTTCAGTCATCGACACAACCAGCATCTATAGTGGGCTCACACATGAAAATGGGATGTAGTATAATGGCCAACCCTTTAACGCCTCTAATAAGAGTGATGGTCCTCACCATGATTAGGAACTGCATGGAGGTCCTCCATATTCCCATAATTCTTGATTGATTCAAAGGCCCCCACCATTTCATGGAATACCAACGTAAAGTTCCACCTTGTGTCATTTTGAGTAAAAGGAGAGGCCCTCTCTATATTATAATTGTCTAAGGCGATGGCCCTAATCACTTATTCACTAGCCAGCATAGAGTACCTCTTGTACTATAGATAACAATTGTGTATGTCCACCGGTCTCATGTAACAACCTAAGAAGAGACCATACTATCTTCATCCACGATAATTATAAAGGCCCTCCTCATGCAATTACTACTAATCAGCCCATTGGTCCTCCCGATTTATTGTGTAACAAACATGGTGGTCATCCCTATGTTCTCACCATATCTAGTGGAGGTCCTCCCAACTCTAGTACCCATCACCGCAGAGGTCCTCCCCTTGCAGCTAGCATCAAATATGGTGGTCCTCTCGACATCTCATTCGACATATGTCCATGTGACCCTCACACTTCAGATCATCAATGTGAATGTTCTTCCCAATCCCCTAGTATTCAAAGCGAAGTACCTCCATACTTCGATGGAAACATGTATGATGGTCCTCCCTATATAATGATAAATAAAGTTGGATGTCCTCTCTTCCCAATGAACTAGTATCAACATGGTCCTCCTCATGTTGTAAAAGATACATGTCTCAAGAAACCATCCTAAGGAGGATGGTAGAATGATTTCTTCTGAATGAAGGACTCAATGAAATGTAAAATATTAGTGAATCTAGTCCACTTTTCTGATTTTGAATCTGATTGGGTCCCACTGAAGGTGCATTCACCCAAATCATCTATATTAGTTTCTGGAGTAGGAACACGTCATATGATTTTTATCATTTGTGAAGGTGAGATGTACCTGATTCATGAATCCCTTCATTGGTACATCTATGTGGAAGAATATTTTCCTCCTTTCGAGAGTTTCACTTAGTAGCCCTCCCTATCATCTCCGGTTTCATTCTCTACAAAAATATGATAACACAATGAGTTGTTTTGGGTTATGAAAGGGTGCGATCACCAACACGGTTGACCACCAATAGCCTTTGACCATGTACATGAGGTAGTTGTAAATACCCCATAATACAACAACCAGATGAAATGGTCATAACCATGTCAATGAAAAGAAATTGTGAGTGAAGTCTTGTCATATCACAATCAATTTTCTCTATTAGGAATTACAACAACCAAAAGTTTCCAAATCATTCCCACTAGTTGTTCCCCAGCCAACACCGATTGATGAGAGGAGAAACCAAGATTCAGACATTTATTCTTAGTACATATTCTTGTGGGACAATGTTTCCACTGATCAGTCGTTTGACATGTTTAAGAAGATCAGTACTAAAAACATCCACATTCTATATTTGGTCACTTTGTATATGGTTTTTTAGATCCACTAACCCCATTTGTGATACATTTCTTCCACTCCAACCATCAGGTGTCTTATCCATTGAACCATGAGCATTGTGGAGACATTAGAAAATAGTTTCTCATGGATGAGTTAGAAACACTTCACATGGATCAACAACATGCATCACCCAACAATCATTGAAACCCTCCAAAATGATTCATTTAGAGATTCACTGTGCTCTGTAGAATTATTGGATAGGTGACCCCACACATTTAAAGAAGTGGCTGGGGCAGTATGCATCCTGTTAATTTATTCTTATCCTGTGGTAGCTGGACCATCCAGGTGACATCAAGGATTCACCTCCATCCGCTATTATAGTGAAATTTTTTTCCCTAAGATATAACTGGAATGTTGTTTTGATGTAGGGTATGTTGATCATGAAAGAACCTCCAAGATTGATCCTATTACCGAAATAAAAAATGATCGTTGGTGAGCTCATTGTTGAATAGTGTCTAGAATATGGTGATCCTCGATATAATCATGTCCCTAATCTGGTGGGGTATTATGGGAATCCACATTCTCTACTTAGCCGGATTCCATTCATCAATCTCAACAATCTAGTGAATATTGATATGTTATAGATTGGATCCTAAATCAATAGACTGTATTATGTATTTCCCAATACATTTAATTTATGTGATATTACCCCTTAAGACAAGGATCACTTCGTTCCCCAGTTTCTCTTCTAGGTTTTCCCCTAGATGTTCAACCAACCACACCATGAGACACTTATCTGGCCTACCGGGTTGATGATATTGTGAATGAGTTAACTTTCAGGGTTCCTCATCGGGAATTTAACCCCCAATAATAGGTCATGATGTTCACTCTCATCACTACCCTCAATGACCTTTGGAAATGTAGCTGGTTATCCCACCTGGTGAAATTGTTTATCAGTAATTGGGGGAAAACATGAAGGCACCCCTAGATTTATAAATCTAACATTTTCACCCAACAGTGGGATCCGAGACACTATACACCATCTTTCCCTCTTCAAATCATGGTGTGTACAAGTATCAAGGACTCTATAGCAGTAAAATGATTCCAAGATGTATAGTTTTGTAATGAAATTTGAATGGTATGTGTTATTTTGGTATATTTAGCTAATATTGTCCATCACTATTTGGGAAGATCTTTAAACGAAATTTTTCTTCTTTTTCAGTTCCACTACCCATAATATATGTATTTCTGAACTATTCATGTGTTAAAATATCTCTATGATCATGTTTCAGGCATTGTCACTAGGTGTAGGGGCCACATGTTTTCACTCGACATGCCCCCAACTCAACAAGAGGTACTAAAAAATTTAATGGGGAATGTTTAGACTGAATTGGTTTCATATCTCATCACATAGAATTACTAGGTGGATTTGAGACTTTTATACATGGATCTTCTCCTAGAGAAATCCTTGCAACATGCTAGAAAGGTATGTCGGTTGTCTCCAGATCCTAAGAGAAAAACCTCCAAGTCTATTACTGTTGTAGTCCAATAGATAAAGTCCCCTTGAAAATTATATTTTTATGAACATATAATCCTCCAAAACCTCACTGAGAGACTCAGCCTCGGGTATAGACTCAAGCCCATCATTTCCCAATACTGAATCAGAAGGAGCTTCCATAAAATGACCCAAAACCTCCAATGTGAGACAATCAGGCCCTGGAAACTCCTCCACATCTAACCCCATGACATGGATATTCTCCCAGATTTCCCCTTTTGAATAATAGTTACTAGTCTTACTCAATTTATGTGGATACGGTATTTTATTATTCTATTATTTCATTATATCATATGATTCTACTGTTTCTAGAATAAAGGATACCCTAGGAGGCTAATATCATTTCTCACCCAACTTCTACCCTTATCACTAGTACCTTTGACATACCATCGTGTTGTGGAATATATTCATATAATGGATCGAGGATCAATTTGAAAATAATAAAATTTAAATTTTCCCTACCTTGGAATATCTTGCATGAATAACTACAAATCCTAAAAGTGATAGTGACGATTGATGCCAGCGGGTCTCCAATCACGGGTAAAATAGGTACGATGATTGTTTAACATAAAACATAGTTTCGTTATCCCATGGTGTCATCCACTACCATTTAGATTATCTTATGACTCTAGAAGTTTCCACACCTGCTTCAACATCCTCTTCGGAATAAACATCTCACCCTTATAACCCTCAGAATAGTAGGTGTTGGCACTACAAGGGAATGAAATGTCCCCAGTTGGTGCCAAATCCATCTCGTACCCTCATGGATTTCCTGAATATAGATACGGGAAACCTACCACCAATCTGATAGGTATTGGAATATTACTTGGATGATGATCAAGAGTATGGATCTATGAATTCAAGTG
Source organism: Viscum album (assembly GCA_963277665.1). Taxonomy (NCBI): domain Eukaryota; kingdom Viridiplantae; phylum Streptophyta; class Magnoliopsida; order Santalales; family Viscaceae; genus Viscum; species Viscum album. The sequence continues at coordinate 180,996,177 of OY728123.1, forward strand.
ATCTGGTACACCCTTACAAAGTTCCCGATGGTGGTGACTTTCAAGAAGGTCCTCCTAATGTTCTAGGTTAAGGCCATCATCAATGTGATTGTTACTATGTTAATTGTTGGAGTTCCTAGGATAGTTATCCAAGCCATGCCATGACTGCTACATAGACTAGACTACAGGCTATGCACATTAACTAGTAGGCATAGGCCTCTCTTTCTTTCATATCAGAATCACAGCCACCATTGTTTGTATTACTCATCCAGGAGGACCCACTAGGGATATTTCATGATTAATAGACCTCAGTCATATAAAAGTAATACACCAGTAATTTATGATGGATCATATAGTGTGAAATGGGTTATTACCATCACCATCCAAAATATTTTTGTTCGACCAGCAATGACTGTCATACCTCCTGCCAAAGGGGGAACTTCTTCTTGAAGAAATGTGCACCTATCATGAAAATAGTGGTTCTTTAACATCATTATATAATTCAAAATAATATCATGACTCTTGGGGACCACTAATAGTGATAATAAATGAATTATTCCATCACAGAGGTAATGAATGGCCCCCTCTAGCTAGAGATAGAGGTAGCAACTAAAGAAGCCTTACATGATGTGGAATTTGAGCAAGAATATTTTAATGAAATCATCACATTATCTTGAAAAGATGAAGGTTCTCACCTAGAATGAAATATTCACCATATTTTCATCACATGATCGATCTGTGTCATGGTATTACACAACTATCTCACTAACATAGGTTCAGGTATAAATTTCATCATGCCCATGACACTCCACAATATAAGACTGACTGAAGTAGATCCGAGTCACTATTACCTATATAATAAATGTTATGATAGGTTGAGTAGAGGCCTTGTGGTAAACTCTTCTTGATTTCCCAATTCATTATCATGATTGAAGACCCTGAATTTTTGGTGGTCGTACAGCATACTACATACAAAGAATGGTGGCTAGACCATAGATCCACATGGATGAAGCAATTCCCACCTCATATCTCTAATTCCACGTGTCCGTCCCCAACGGTCAAGTGGTTGTGATCCAAGGTAAAACGTTGACTTTTTCCAATATTTAAGACAAATATTTGGATTATAATTATAATAATAGAAATAAAATGGTTTAATCAAATGAGTTTGACCAAACTCCTACATTGTATGACCATTGGATAGACATGGATGATGCTTTATTCCTACTATTTAATTAGTTATATGCTAAAATGCCAGACTTGGGAAATTGATTCATAGTATTTGATATAAGGGAAGAAACACTCACAGGTAAAGGGAATGTTGTATGATTACATCATTCTATTTTACTGGATAGTCTAGAGTGATACCAGAGCCACTTACGCTTGTCAGGAATCAGGATGTTCCAACGACAGCTACATATGTATGGAATGCAATTTTCATTCACCAGATTGGGAAATGGTGGCATGGACCGATGTCCACCACTTATTTGAAATTTTCAATATTGATCCCATTAGTTGATGTCCTTATGGAATCAGGATGATTTCATTTATTACCATTGTTTCAGCGATACAAGAATATCATGACGATGATTTCCATCCCACATAAGTCATCCCCATTATTTCTCTTGGGTACGTTATCTTATAATAATTTCCTAATCATGATAATTCTATCACCTCAAAAAAGGATATATTTTGAAATATTTTGAAATATTCTCCTCCCAAATTATAAGATGGTGTCTCCACCACCTTCGTTGAGTTATTATATGTGAATATTGGAACTAATACAAATCCAATAATGACGATGATCAGTGCATCCATGATTGAATAGGAACAGCAGTACCGTGTTCACATCCTTAATCAACATAGTAATGAGTTTTCCAAGAGTTATGAAGTAATTTTACAGATAGACCCACATTCTATATTCCATCATCATGACCTTCTGATGAGTAACCATAGGGTCAAGTAGCCACCCAGGAAGACATTCCCATCTAATAGTGCTATGGTCGAGGATTATGTTGATAAGATAATATAGGCCAACGTCCACAAGGATGATCAATAACCTATATAGTAATACAACATCATCCCCATCATGATGATGATTGTACATACTAGTTTCTGCATCAGCATCCATGATATCAACTATTCCTACCTGAATGATGAATTTTCCCTTCAGGTGATAGATCTTATTATTTATTTTCCACATGGTTCCATGATCTCTTCAACATCTATGGATATTCCCAGAATAATTATATCATAAAAACTAATGAAGATGATAAATCCAGCACGATCTTACCACCACAAGGTATATTCATTTATTATTTAATACCCTTCAGGTTGAAGAATGTTCGGACAAATTTTATCAATCCATACATTGCATATAAATATGTATCCTTAGAATTATAGTAAAATTATTTTTAGGCAACATGGTGTCCAAATCACACCAGTTTCATGACCATCTCATATATATTGATAAATTGTTCAGATGCCCTAGCTCCGTCCATTTCAATACGACCCCATAAAAATGTTATTTCAGGGTGAGTTCAAGAAAGTAATTTGAGGTTTTTGATAGATACTAAAGCATCATGATCAACCCATAGGAGACCAAGGATTTTAGCTAGGTTCCCTTTCTAAGAAACCTTCGAGAGCTTTGAGGTTTTCTAGGACACATAACATATATTCACCAATTCATCATGAATCTTGCCAGAATTTGTACTAACATTCATATAATCATGATTATTTCTGATATCTATAAGTGGGATGAGGAATTCAATGACAATTTTTAAGAGATAGAGAAGTATATAATGTGGCCCCCAGTTTCAATTCCACTGGTCTCTAGAAAGACATTGGTATTTTATATGGCTTCCCTGGAATGGTACCACATTAATTTGATTCCTATAAAAATATAATGGGATAGAGAAAAGATTATACTATTTTATTCTCATGCTTTTCAGCATAGGGACTATAAATGTTTCTATTGATAAGTGTTTCCTCATGTTGGTTCTCATAGTGTAGATGTTACAACATGATGAACACCATTTTAAAATATAACTAGTTTCTTGTGTGTATATTCTAAATTACATTCTAAACCACTCAAATTTGATAGGCTAGCAAGAAAACTGGGTAGTGATTCTTTTATAGTTCGACATTAGATTCATTACAATTGCGATGTCCCAAAACTTATAACTCATGTAATACTAAGGTTATGATTTTATTTTCATATTATCCGAACATATTTGAAAATTATAAATACTAGACATTTCATTTTAATAAAACACCAAATTGTTTACATTACAACAACTTCTATAGAAAAATATACTAATCAAAAATACCTATTAAAAGACCTATTAAAATTATAGGGAGACCACCCGAAACAATAACAACACCATGAATATAATATGGGTCTTTCAGATCCGCCACAACAGTCATTATAATGGCCAGATCCAATGAAAATGCAATGAGCATCAATGGGATGATGTACACCATCTTCATCAATTTGTATTGATTTTGGAAGGACATTAAATACTGGTTTTATAAGTGTCTTAATTCCACCGTTTCCTTGGGTTACCATTGAGTTATAATGGCTATAAATATATTTGTGGGTCATTTGGTGGATTAATTAAAATTATATAAGTATAATTTTTTTACCAAAATATTTATGTTATGAATTGAAATTATAATGGAACATCTTCTTATGAGCATTAAATGGGCAATTTTTTAATATTTTTAACTACACATAATGTGATTTTAAAATGCATTGAGGGTTTCAAACCCCATTCATATATTTCAAAAATCTAGTAAATGTTTTCATTATGAATGTTTATATAATTATTTTGATAATACTAGAATAGTTTTCATATAAAAACACTAAATTTTTTGTTATAATATTGTATTTAATGGGAGGTATGCTTTTATCTCTGATTTTTGAAAACTGTTTATTAATAATTTTAATAATATTCCTAGTCATGGAAAAGTATTATTAAATTGGTGTAAAATAATATTATAATGTTTAAAATAAAAAATATGGTTTTATAAAATGTATGAAATTCTCTTTATAGTTAAAATGAATATTTTTTTTCTATGATTTTATTGTTAGTATTGTGAGTTAGATGTTTATAAAAAATATATACCCACTAGGGGCCAACACTCTAGCTGGTCTAAGAAAGGTAGAATGCACTATACAGCTGAGCCTAGCCCTCAAGCTCAGCATAGGCCGGCCCGAGTGGGAATGCATAACTACCCCGAAGGGAACACTATAGCACACAAAGGAATTAGAGGAATCGCTATGAAGGGCAGAATGAATGTGTGGGTGGGGGGGCTTAAGCGCCTACCCTCAGAACCTAGTATGGGATGGTACTGAGAAGAGTTAGTTATCTGGAATAAGGTAAAGATCAGCAGACATATAAATGTTGGTGAAACATCCCTTGGCTTCGACACGGGATGTGTGAATTAATTTTAGATTGAATCCCGGCTGTCAGATCTCACCACAAGTGATTTGGGCCATCCGTTTTGGTCCAGTGCTAGAACCTCATAAACCACAGAATACCCCTCATTTTTTTGCACAGTGTGATCTGATACAGATCTAATCTCAGTTGTCTAATACTTTTTAATACCCATCATTATCTAGATCCATAATATTATGCCAAAGATCTAATAGCAAAAATCCATTTCTTTTAATCTTTACATCATCTGTGGTCATTTGATCATCTCCATGTTTAATCCCCCTATTCATCTCTTCCAACATAGCCTTCTTCTTTTCCCGGCTATGCTGGAGGAGGATCCCCACCATCCCATTCCCATCATTTTCCACACACATGACCCCGCTAGCCCCCTCCTCTCACGTGTTTTCCACAAACAATCCACTGGTCAATTAACAATTCGTATTGGCCTTGATTTCTACAATATTAGAATATAAAATATTCATTATATTTTATACATAATATAGTTAATAAACCAACCATTTCACACCATTAACACCTCGGTTATTCTCCCACTCAAACCTCCAGCAAGCACCCATGAGTCTTCCTCGAGCCTCTCCTCCTCTTAAAAACATGCAGGTGAAATTATATTTCCTTTCATGTTGTCTGAGATGTTTATATACATATATAAATATGTATAATCTTATATATATATATATATATACATCCTTGCGGTTTGGGATAAAAACCAAAAATAATCAACCCTATGTCTTATGGATTTGGGTTTTTTGTAATCATTTTAAAATGGAAGGATTATTTTCATTTCCTCATGCATTATATATATACCTTATATAACTAATTAAACATGTATATATATATATATCCATTGGGTTTCAAAATAACCTCTATTATGTTAGGTTACAAGACCATTAATCATTGAGTTTCAAGGAAGTGGTAGATTTTTTTTAAACATATGGAATTATATTTTCATATATATATATAGTATACGTGGTCATATATAATTATGTTGTTTGTAAAACTCGCCTTCCAGACTAGTTTTAAGTCTATCAACATGGGACTAAAAGGATTTATTGACAATTCGATAAACATGTATGTGTTGATTGATTTTTGTGTAATACCCTTAGGTATACCTGATTCTTCATATAAGTTATATGTGTGATCGAGGATTACATTTTTTATTTTTTATTTTTTAAAAAAAACCATTATATTTTATATTATGATTTAAAATTCAGGGTCTTTTATAATTAATCAGCAAAAAATATCAATGTCATTTGGGTGTCAACTAATTTTTGGTTTAATCACATTAATACATAATTTGTATTCAGATATGTGAAAATAAGTGTATGGAAATTAACATTGATCCTCATTTTTACATAAATATTTCCATGGATTAAAATGAAGGAATAAAAAATATCTTTTAAAAATATGTTTAAACACTACTATTTTGTTACACCGTATTGTATGCCAAAATTACACAAACATTAATTCTGGATATTCCAAATATTATACTTATTATTTTTTAGTAATGGTGGAGAGTTCCTGAGTATAATATTTGCGGTTTTCAACTTTTATATTCATTTGTATGAATTAATTTTTAAATGGACTTAGATATGGTTGAATATAATGCATTAAATTTTTAGCATTATGTATACCATTGTGAAGTGTTATACCAAAGAATTTCGGTAATAAATATATGAGAATCTATTAGTTTAATAATCCATCTAAATTTTTTACTTTATATTTTTAATTGATTTTTCATCATGGTAAAATTAAAATATGTATTCATTAGTAAATTCTTAACATTTATGTGTTGTAATTTTGTGGATCAAAATATATGTTTGTTTTAGTACTTTAGTTTTCATCACATATGGCATAATTTTCTTATCATGGTCACTAGTCAAGGAAAAAACCATTCAGTTGATAGTCTTGTAATTAATACTTATATTCCTGATTAACTATATATATGTAATTGTTATTGAATGTAATCAGAACTCTTATGGAATTTTATAGAATTTTGAATTAAATTATTCAAACTGGTATGTGACACCTATAATTATATGAAATGAGAAAAATAAATATTCAATGTGGTATGGGACATTTTCAATATACGACCCTTTTTGGAGTATAATGAATCTAATAGAAACAGTATAATGGGTTGGTGACCAGTTAACGAATTCCCCTCGATGCATCGATAGATATCATGAGACAATCATCTCATGGGATGATGCTATTGAAATTTTAGAGTTTTGACACATGGTATTGACATGGTCTGATATTATATGTTCTCTCATTTTTTTCATAATTAATTAAACAAGCGGATATTGGACTTGTAGAATATCCATGGTTAAGATTCAGTACTTATGAGTTTCTAGAAAACATAAATGCTCATGTAATGATGTTTATTTAACACTTAGTTATATAGTTACCAAGATATGAAATTAAAGAGTTTACCTTTATTTGGAAATATGATTTTTTATTTCTCTTAGTTATTAAACATGTACATGTATATTCATAAGTCATACATATTTAGAATGTCTTTTATTTATTACTCTAAATTAGAATGCCTATAATTGAATCATGATCACTTGTAATTCTATTAGTATGATTTCAATTGTCCACTTTTAATTCTTAGAAAATTGTTATGATATGTTACATGTGTAATAACATTTCATAAGAAAACCGTTTAAGGGAATTTTTTAGAGAATTTTTTCAAAAGTTATAATTTGATTATTGTTTTAATTTAAAACATCATACGAGGAATTAGAATGCTCACCCTACATTTGTGAAATATATTTTTCATGTATCAGTTTTTGCAGACGAATAATGTCAGAAGAGGTTGGATTCCCAGATCCTAAACCATATCAATTCAATGTAACAGAACTGGTTTTTCATATATCAATGAATGGAATATGTAAATCCTGACACATCATATTTCATGGAACCGTCACCATGTATTCTAGAGTTGGGTTGTCACACTTGGTATCACAGGATTCTGTTTTGTTAACTCTGGAAAACAATAACGGGGAAAAATAGGAATTACTAAGTATGTTTTTTTCATAATTTCGAGATGGAAAATGGGAATACCAGCCTTTTGTCTCTTCCTATTGAGGCCCTATAAACCATTATTTCTATATACAGAAATGATATATATGTAAACTGTACCCATATTCGTATTACATGAAAACACCTCTACGACATGTCCAACTCTCTCCTGTGTACTTCAACTCCACCAAGGATCGGGTTTGAGCTGCATATTTATGATGAAAACCCAATTCCATCTTACGCACGTCATGGAATGTACTATGAGGGACTTTTTATAATATTTATTGCATCTGAGGGAATCATGGCCAATATGAATTACCAAGAAGCTGTATCGGTAGGAGACCTCTGTGCAGCATATATGTGCCTTGCCCTGTCCTATTTCTAATATGGTCATGTAATGGACTTTAAAATCCTTGAATTTGATGCCTCTCATTATGTATACCAATATCAAGTACATACTGACATCTTCCGGCTATAAACCCCTCATATCACACTTTGGAGACACCATAAGTGCACCCATGAGATTGAACTAGACTTCCCTATTTTTATTTGGTTCAGGGTGATAGAGAGTTTTCAAAATGCATTGGGGATTCATGTAAATAGGAACTGGGGAAACCATTAGTGATGGTTCTAGTGTAACAGTTGTTTTATGGAAATAAAATTTGTTGTTTCTTCATTCAACTTCCTTTGTAGTGGTTGTATTTCATAGAATGGGCTTTCAGGAAAGAATATCTATTTATAGATGGTAGGACAAAACAACATTTTATCTCACCCCGTTGAGGTATTGGATCCCATTATGGTCAGATCATGTGAGGCAGAATATCTTCCCTTAAAAAACATACGATAACCTGCAGGCATCATTCTAGGATATCAACTAGTCCAGAAATTCTCCTGTCCTGCCAAAGGAATGCTTACGAATACCACCACATAGCCACCACCCAACTCGCTGTGTATAGGATAAGAGGAATATAAAATGAAGTACATATTCTATGTTTTCACCCTATAATGAAAATTCACGAGTAGGGTACTGTTTCAAGTGGATACCTTATAAGGGGTCCTACACAGAACCTACATGTACCAAATCCTGAGCATCATTTTTTATGACCACGTTGATGACATTGACCTTATCAAATGAGATATGGTCCGATGAGTCCTTCGAGAGTTTGCTCATTCAGACATCTCGTAACTCTCTACCATTCGAGCCTCCCTCTAGATTCACGAGTGAACACTACATGAGTTTAACCTATACTATCTGAGGTTTGGTTGGGCCAAGGAAGGAGAATAATTGAACACGAACTTGGGTATTCTGCTGGCCACACATGAGGATCCTCCACGAGGGAGGATTTGGTTATGAACATTAGAGAGATTCTTTTTGTGTGGTTTAATGAAATGAATTACTAGGACACATTTCATTGTAGAGGAGAATATTGCGATGCCCCAAAACTAATTTATCATGTAATAATAATGATATGATTTTATTCTCATGTTAACAAAACATATTTGAAAATTATAAATACCAATAATTTAATTTAAATAAAACAACGATGTGTTTACATTTCAACAAGGTCAATGAAAAACCATACAAACCTAAAATTTATTTTAAATGACCTATTAGAATTACATGGAGACCACCCAAATCAATGGAAACCCCAAGATGATAATATGGGTCATTCAGTTCCATCAGAATAAACATTATAATGTCTAGAGACACTACAACATCACTGATAATCAATGGGATTATGTGCACCATCTTCAACATTTTTTTTCATTTTGGAAACTCATTAATTGCATGGTTTTATAAGAGTCTAAATTAGAACATTTCCTTGGGTGGTCGTTGAGTTATAATGACTATAATTATAGTCATTGGTCATTTGGTGGATTAATTAAAATAATCAATATATAATTTGGTTTTACAAAATATTTATGTAGTGAATTGAAATTATAATAAAACCTTTTATTATGAACTTTAAATGGACATTGGTTTAATACTTTGAACAACACATTTTGTTATTTTAAAATGAGGTTAGGATTTCAAACACCTTTAAAATATATCAAATATCTTGTAAATGTTTCCATTATTGATTTTTAAACAAGGAATTTGATAACACTATTATAGTTTTCATATAGATATATTAAATATTAAGTTATAAAATTGGGTTTAAAGGGAGGTATGGTTTTATCTCTAATTTTGGAAACAAATTTATAAATTATTTTAGTAATACACCATGTCAAAGAAAAGTGTAATTTAATTGATGTACCTTTATATTTTAATGTTTAATTTCAAAATCAGTTTTTATAAATGAAATGGTATTCAATATATAGTCAAAATTAATATTTTTTTTCCAGTATTTTATTGTTAGTATTGTGAAATGACTATTTATAAAAAAATATACCCACAAGGGGCCAACCCTATAGCTGGGACAAGGGAGTCATCACGTACTAGGCAGCTGATCCTATCCCTCAGCCTCAGTAAAGGACATCATGAGTGGGGGGAATAAATACCAAGAAGGGTGCACAAGAGAGCTTGAGGGAACCAGAGGCACCACCGTGCATGGCCACACAGATGTGTTGTTTGGCGCAAGAGCACGCCCAAAGAACCCAGAATGGGGTGGTATCAGGAGGGGGAAAAGTAATATAACATAGGTTTGAGAGATCTATTCTTATAAAGGGCCACTAAACCTCCCTCATTTTCAATGTGGGATGTGGGAATTCATCTGGGATTGAATCTAGTCCGTCAGATCTCACTGTGAGCGATCTGGGTCGTCCATTTCGGTACGGCACTCGATCCTCAGCCACCACCGAATTCCCTATATTTTTTATGTTCCATCTCATCTGATGTGGATCTAATCTTGTTCATCCAAGGGTTTCTTTATATTTTTCATTAACTAGAACCATATGATCAAGCCACTGATCTAATCTCAAGCGTCCATTTATTTTCATCACCGCATCATCCATGGTTTTCCAATATTCTCCACATTTAATCCTCACCATTAATTGTTTTTATGGTTATTCTATTCCTACACAGTATTCTTCATCTACCACCTGTGTTGGACTAGTAACCCTACCTTCCCATTCTCATTGTTCTCCATGCCCATGACGCCGCAGGCCCCCTCCTCTCACGCGTTTTCAACAAAGACTCCCCGGTCAATTTATAAACCGTATAGGCCACCATTAGTCCTATATTAGAAATTAAAATATTCATTATATTTTATACATTATAAATTTTATAAACCAACAATTTCATTCCTATAACCCCTCATTTCTTCCCACACTCAAACCCCTAGTAGGCACCCACGAGTCTTCCTCGAGGCTCTCCTCCTCCATAAACCAGGCAGGGTAAAATATAGTTCATTTCGTGTTTTTTGGATGTTTATATAAATATATAAATAATTATACTCTTATATATAAACACACACACACACATCCTTTTGGGTTGGGGGAAAACCCGCAAATACCCAACTGTAAGTCTTATGGATTTTGGGTTCTGTAATTTTTTAAACTAGAATGATTATTTTCACCTCCTCATGAAATATATATATATATAAATCATATACCTGATTATATATGCACACATATTCATATATATATATATATAACCATATGGTTTTAAAAGAACCTCTATTATTTTTGGTTACGAGACCTCTAAACATTGAGATTCAAGGAAGAGGCATATTTTTGTTTTAATCATAAGTAATTATATATATATATATATATATATATATATATTATACAAGAAGATTCACAAATATATATTTTGTAAAACTCGCCTTTTTGACATTTTTTAATTCTTTGATCATGGGACTACAATGATTTATTGACATTTTGATAAACATGTACGTGTCGATTTATTTTTGTGTAAGACCCTTAGGAATAACTGATTATTCATATAAGTTATATGTTTTATCTAGGATTACATTTTTTTAAATTTTATAAAAAAATAATCCTTTTAAATTTAATATTATTCTTTATAATTTAGGGACTTTGTTAATATATGTGACTAAAATATAAAAGTCATATGGGTGTCAATGAATTTTTGGTTTAAACAATTAAATACAATATGTTTATTCAGATATGTGAAAATAAACATTGATCATCAGTTTTACTTAGAAATTTCCATGGATTACTAAGAATGAATAAAACATGGGTTTTCAATATATGTTTAAAACACTACTCTTTTTATACACCATATTGTATGAAAAATTTATATATACATTAATTGTATATATTTGAAATATTATATATTTGATGAGTTTAGTAACGATGGAGAGTTCATGAGTATAATGTTTCGGGGTGTGTAACTTTTATATTCATTTGAATGAATTACTTATTTAATGGTGTCAGTTATGGTAGAATCTCAAAATATTCATTTTAGCCTTATTTATACTCTTATGGTGTGTTATACCAAATAATTTTAGTAATAAATGTATGAGCTTCTATCATTTAAATACCCCTCCTAAAATATTTACTTTATCATTTTAATTGAATATGCATCCAGTTGGAATTCCAATATGTATTGATTAGTAATGTCATAGATTTTTAGTGTTATAATTTTGTGTAAGAAAACTACTATTTCTTTTAGTTCATCAGTTTTCATCACATAGGCCATAATATACTTATCATACACACCATTCAATGACATAGCCATGAAGTTGATAGTTCTATAATTAATACTTATATACCTGATTCACAATATATATGTAAATGATAATGAATTTAATTATAACTCTTATTACCTTTTACGGAATAATGAATAAAATTATTCAAAGTTGTATGGGACTCCTTTAATAATATGAAATGTGAAAATTGAATATTCAAAGTTATATAAGACATTTTGAATATATGACACTTTTTGGAATATGAGGAATTTAATAGACTCAGTATAATAGGTCGGGGACCAGTTAATGAAAGCCCCTCGACGCATAAATAGTTCTCATGAGGCAATCAGGTCATGGAACGAGGCCATTGACACTCTAGAGTCTTTACATGAGGACATGATAGGGTCAGATATTATAATTTTTCTCATTATGTTTATGAAAATTAATTAACCTAGTGGATATTTGACTAGTATTATATCCATGGATACGATCTAGTACTTATGTGTACTAGAAAAAGTAAATTATTATGGCATGATGTTTATTTAGCACTCAGTGATTTCATAACCAGTGTATGAAATTGATGTTATTACCTTTATGCACAACTCTGATTATGTATTTCTATTAGTTATTAAAATTGAACTTGCATATTTATAAGTCATTATTATTTATAATGTCTTTTATTTATTACTCCAAATGATCATTACAATAATTTAATTATGTTCCCATGTAATACTATTAGTATGTTTTTTATTGGGCAATTTTATTTCATAGACAGTTTTTTTGATATGTTACATGTGTTACAATATTTCTTAAGAAAAATGTTTTACGGAACATTTCAAATAATGTATTAAAAATTTATAATTTTTATATTGGGATGTATTAAGACCCCTTACTGTGAATTCATATACTCACCCTATGTTTTTGAAATATATTTTTTAGATATCAGTTTTAGTAGAAGAAGCATGTCAGAAGATGCTGGTTTCCCGGAAAGTGAACCGAATCGATCCTCTGTATCGGACATGATATGTAAAATAGTAGTGCAATGTTTTTGTAAAATATTAATAATCGTGCTTCAAGGCAGCAACTCTGGGTATTCTAGAGTTAGTCTATCATAATAATAATTTCCTTGAAGGGTTAATTCTTGGAAGATTTTATGTCTGCTCATATGGCCTCTGCATAGCAGTCCCTGGGTCATGATTTTCTAGGTGATACCATTATCTCAGAGGATCAGGGTAATCAATGTTGGTGGATGAACTTCGACGAAACCACTCAGAGTACCACTGGAAGAAGGCTTAATTATTCTATCCCTAACAGAGTAGGCATGGGGATTTCCTTCATCACACATACATATGATGTATTCCCCTATTCATCCATGATATTAGAATGATTCACTAACAATTAGGTGGAGTATTAGTCTCTCCTAAAAAGTCTACTATTTTTTATTGAGATTGATGTTACCCACTAGTATGTGAAGGGGGACATAGATCTATTCATAAAACTGATTAACAGTTACTGTATCTTTTGGAAACCCATGACAATACCATTTCAAAATAATTCACTCCATATGATGGCCTGATTCCCATCTCATCCACAGTTGACTCATATTCCCTTGTCATAGAATTGTCAAGAAGATGCATTGGCCGATCTAGATGATTCTCTAACATTGTATGTCTAGGGAGATTTGTTTATTTATATTTCCCATCAATGGTTCACCACCCCAGTGAGTTCTAATTATGTTGAGATTATGAAATTAAACCTTCATTCTATAGACGCCAGCACATCAGGTCCTCTAGATCCTAATGCAACTAAAGGAATATACCATCAAAAAAATATAGTCATCGATTATCTCTATCATGAAAAATTCCCTTCATATAGAGATGAATGTGAGATAATTTGTCACTTCCCAGTTTAATTCACTCTCATCCAAGGTCCCGTCAAGGAGTAGATTCTATATATATGTGGGATTGATGTAATTCTCCTCTAATGATTTCTAGGAGATGATATTACCAAGGTAATGTCATAATTCCATACTGGATATTACTGTACACATCAAGTAGGAATGATGATTTCCCATTATGTTCAATGGTTGGTCTACTTTAGTCCCACCATTTTCCATGATTTTATATAGATCTCCAGGAGGTTCCATGCAGATCAAATCTATTCTAACATTGTGCATTGACCATCGAAACACCTCCACGCCTCAAATTACACTTATCCCATTTCGGTCTTGGTAATAATTGTTGTGCGACCATACCCACCAATAACAACTCCGTAGTGTCTACTCATTATAACTAATAATGATTTCGTTTATATGTTTTGAGAAGCTATTACCCTCTATGATGTAAAATCCCATCCTATTTTTGAATATCCGAGTTCCCACATCACCCATTGATTCTGAGATCCTCATGTTATTCTCAATGATAATGGTAACGACTTTTGGGAAGCTAATATAAAAAAAATTTAAACAAAATAAAATATATGGTCCAACCGTTCCTATCACTACCATGAAAAAGAAAATGCGTAGTTAAATGAAATTAGAGATACCCTATATAAATTTTCTATAAGTGGATTTTATAGAACAATAGATGATCACCAAAAAAATGGCCAAAAATCTATGGGATTATTAGACAACGATTCATAAATCCACCAAGGTGACATCATTTTCTCAATTATATGGAACTAAGTTAGCCCACTCTATCGAGATTCAATTTCCCTCACTCCATATAGCTATCTATAATCAGAAGGCATTTGTCAGTGTAGCATATGTCCATTTGGATGAATTGGAAGCTCACTAAGAGATTGGGTTTTGAGCCATGCATAATCTTGAGAGGTAGCTGAAAAATATGTTTGTAGCTTTCATCAACATAAATCATCTGAATTCATTCCATCACACTGAAACAGTTCTTGATCACTGGGTATAAGTGATACCATGTAAGTGACATCTGATGTCGAATCCTAAATGGGAAGGAACTAACATAATTAATAATGTCTATACCAATGGTGCATACACTATGGTCAGAATATATGGTGAGAAAATCAACCCTCCCACCAATTCCATGTTCCCTAAATAGTTCTTTACATGAACATGTTGGGTTAGTTCTACATTATTATAAACAGCAAAGTGTTCCTAATGGTCCAAGCTCTATGAACATAATATATGATCTCATTTTTTTCATGAAAAATAGAGTCAAAATAAGTATCCCCATCCTATAATACATTTATCTATTATTTTTTCATGCTTTAATGATGTTAAACGATGAATAAAATTAGGGCCTTTGTCTCATGATGATAAACTGAACAATTCCCCAATGGTCCAAGCTCAATAACTATAAACTAATATTTATATCATCCTAAATGAAGATACACTATTATAGGTTTCAAGAAGTATGAACATAAATTGTATTTAGTATCATCTTGCATTACGTTAAACAACATCATCCTAGTTTAATTTTAAAGAACAGTTTTACATTGATTGTCCTTTATTCATGAAATTTAATGGAATCTTCCCATTTTCCTGCATAAAGGAAAATGCTCCAATCTACATGAAATTAAATTGTTCCCCATATTATCCCTTACACAAAACATAATAAACTAATAAGATCTCACAAACTATGTATGGAATGATTCTATCCTTAGAGGATGCATAGAAACACCCATACATATAATCATCAGGGCCAACCACAAACCCTACAATTAATTTTTTCTCATCCACCCTGATGGTAAACATTGAGTGGGATCTTACTAGAAATGATTTGTATGGTGTATGAATTGTTAGCTTCATTGACATCTAATTACATCACGACATCGAACAACTAATTTCTATTTCAAAATCCCGTTCTTATGATATGAGCTATGCAACCATAAATAATTTCCTCCAACATCATTAATAAATGATAGAAAGCTACATAACAACTCTCGTTCTTATCATATGATTTAAAATTACATTTTCTTTATCCATTTTGTATGATAATAAACTATAAAGTGCTATAATATCTTCACATGAGAATACATTTCCCCTTGGAATTGTCCATCTTCCATGACACCTCTCTAGATGTACGTTTGTCTTGATTCACATCCATATGGGATATGTAGTGAGACTCTAATTCTTTTTCATTGGGCCAAGGAACCGAATCATAAGATAAACCGTTTAGCCACATAACCGGGATATCATCTAGGAATATGTTGTATAACATTGATCTATTTGGTCCTCATTCATGTCACATCGCCTCATGGGTCCGCACATCAAATCTCGACATTAGTTGGTCCAATCTCAGTGAACATAAACTAATATTTTTGAATTCCATGTCTCCGGAAAATAAACTATGTATCCACCATGGTATTCTCATTTTAGAGAATATCACCCCACCTATTTTGGAACTCACTATCTTCATACCATCATCCATAACTACATATGGGTTGATTCCTATATATATGGGATATTTAAAGATTCCCAGGGTTCTTGGACCCATACTTAGACGCAGAATCAAGAATCCATTTCCCCATACTGGCATGGGGTCCTGTAGGAATATGTGGTGTGGTGTGGATAACATTTGTTATAATTCAAGTCATTTTAAGGTAGTGGCACCAGTAAAGATAAATATTAAGAACCCCTCCCATATTCATACTTACTGAATGAAGTTAAGTTACAATGGATTTTTAGAACTACATGTTATGGTATTTCCAAACTTATTGGATAAATACAGACTCCCAAACATATTTTCCCCATAGTAATGTATCATAAATTTTGTGTAATTTTTTCATTATATGGAATTATTTTGAGACTAGGTGTTGAGACGGGGAGTGATTCTGAGGATCAGAGTGCCCAATACAATCCATTGAAAAATGTTAAACATTGAATATTTTGCATCCATGATTTTACTAAAAAGTGGAATAACTCATATATGGGTGTCTGGAGTAGATATTTGAGGGCACCGTTGTGTTCAGGAGAGTAGTTTAAACCCAATAGTGACTTATGTTTAGTCGGTGCAAGACTCCTCTAAGGAAACCCGATATTGGAATAAACATAAATAAAATAATTAATTAATAATTTTTCTTTTTCAAATGAATATAACTCACGAATGGTTACTCATATTGAACATATGAGACCAACATTGATCTAGTGAGGATATTTTTTCATCTGGAAGATCGTAACCGTGACCAATCCAGGCCAATAATGGAAGTTAGATTTTAGCCATAAATAAAATAATTAAGTGACAATTATTAATTTTTGTAATCCTTATAACTCCTAATTGGTTTCATGGATTATTAATCCAAGAGTAATGTTGAACTCACAATGCTGTATTCCCCTTATCCAGAGCCTAACATTGATCGGTGTGGGTTGAGGGTGAATGTTAATTTATTAACTCTCTTTAATTTTCATTTAAATAAATTTGGAAGAGGGTTTTTCGAACTTTTAAACTGTTGTAAGATCAAAAATTTTATGGCACCATTGAACTCATAACAATAGGATTCACCTAGAATGGACCTATCCTCGATCTGTGTGGGACATGGGAAGAAGATATTTTTCATAATTTTTATTGGAAAAGATAAAATTTAAATATACATGTTTTATAATAATTTTATGGATTTTTAAATATGTTTAGATCAACAGTTTTCCAACCACGAGAAAATGATGACATTGTTTCATTAAATGAAACAATGTTACTAATTATTAACTAAAATGTAACTGAAATTATGATTCATGTTTCATCCTTTAATGGCCATGTAGACAACATTAGATTATTGGTACAATCCTGGTTCTGCTCTGGAGCTCTGGGAGGTGACGATGTTGAGTGACAACAAATGCTAAACATCGGACTGTAGAGAAATAAATGACAGATCCATTCTACTTTCACCCTTATAATGGATCATCACCAATGATGAATGAAAAAATTCAATAAATATAGGATCTTAGAATGATAACGTTGTTACACCATTCATCATCGCTGAACGATCCGACCTAGGTAGGGGTTTAATTGTTTTATGTTTTCTTCATTCTCATTTTCAAAAAAAAAAGTGGATCACCCCAAGAATATGATGATCAATGGATCATGTTTTCTTGTCGGAGGGTGTTATCCAGGAGGAAATTACACCGACATTGATGATTATATGATAGAACTATGATCGCAATCCTTCACTATTTAAAAACAGCTATCTTGGAGGGTGTGGGATGACACAAACAATGATTGATCCCCTCCTATTTTATTTTATTCGTGGAAGCTTCCTAGAAATGGTGGAAAGGTAGATACGAGGTTGTGGTCATGATGAAGATGAACCTAATGGCCTGATGTCGCATACATATCAGATATCAGACCACCAGAGAAGAAATTGTGGCCTATAGATTGTTTTGTCATCATGGTACCACTGGAACAATGGCCTGAGGTGGTAGCTATAGACATGAGGAAACCCCACCCCATGTGCCTTGTGTAGGATGAAGTTGTCAAATCATAATGGAAATGCTGGAAAAGGCAGTGCGCCCGGTGCTCACCATGAAGAAGGAGGGTTAAGTCCCGTAGGCAGCGGTGGATAGATAGACGGAATTCTAGTCTGGCACCGGGTAAGAGGAGGTTCCCACTCCATGAAATCCATGTGATGATCAAGGGGGGCAGCTGACTGGCTAGCTAGCTAGGTATCCCCAACCAAACAATTTGATCTATTCCTAGCTGGGATGGGCAAGCTACCCAGCAAATTTAGGAAGCTGGTCTCCATTGGTGGACCAGGCCGATAGAATAAATATGGGTTGTGTGGCATCCTGGGCTACAAAATCAGACCAAACTTCTAGTGTTGTTTGGGCCTGATAAATTCTTGTATGGGGAGACCAAGTGGACTAGACCCATGACTAACCTCAAACGGGTCCAGTGAGTCTCATCTGACTAGGAAAATGAGCCAGAATGATTGCATCGGGTCATGCGGGACCCTAGGCCAGGTTGGTCGAGTCCATCCATACTAGGAGGACTGATACCAAATGCAATTGTCCCCTGATTACAATATGGATCCTATCTCTCATTCGGTACATCCGATTTACGTGCGTCTATTGATTTAGGATGCACGAGATGGAGTGGTCCTTTTAAAATCATCTATGTAATATTTTATGGAATCAATACTATGATCCTACTTTACTCAGGTATATGGGAGGCTCTATGAATGATATTACCAGCGAGACATCATGACACACCTACCAAGGGAGACGACGTGACTCATCAACCCATATATACTCCATGAATCAACTATCAATGAGGCTCTATAAATCCAAAACCAAAAAAGACATCGTAACTCACCTACCTAGCAAGACTATGGGAGATAGAAACCCATTGAGGTATTGTGACATAGCTACCCAGCAAGGCATTGTGACTCAACTATCAGCGATGCTCCATGACTCATCTATCTAGAAAGGCATAAATAATCTTCTATTGAATAGGTCTAGGTGGCCTATAATACATAAATGACTCATCAGGGATGATTTCCATTTCAACGATTGATGTTCAGTGTTTGAAACTATTGGTTTTTCAATCAACACATATGTTATACCTGTGTCGAGCAGACTATAGTGACTCTAACATTTGTGAATTATTTTTTGATTTCCTTTTTGGATTTATATGAGATCTGAGTTAGTTCTGGGGTCCCTATTGATTATTTCATTACTCAACCCTTCACAATCTTCACCCTAACGTTTTGTATCTGGTGTATAGAACCAACAAATTGGTGGAGGACATGGTGGCCCAGGACCAGGTGGTGCCTAGTGAGGTCAAGCAGGTGGTGTGGGCTTATATTAATTCATGTATCAACGCTATTCATACCAATTTGGTGGGGTTTCTAGAGGATGGCTATCACTATTTCCTATTATTTTCCAATTTTATGTTCTTCCTTTGTTGGGTTTGTATTATGGCCCATTTGACCTACAGTTTCTACTTTAACTCAATGGTTGTTTAGTGGAATGTATGTTTACTTTACATGTTTTTGGGCATGGTTATATTTTCATTGGTATAGGTACTGATTAAAATGCATCCAATTTTTAGGTTGACACCTTTGGATTTAGTCGCCAAGAACTAGACATTGGGAGGCGAGCTTGGGGTACATCACGACATGAGCCATGGGGGAAAAGTCATGAAAAAGAGGTAGAAATGGTAGGTCAGTTCTACTGGATGAATTATGATTCTATAAATTTGGATGGGGAAACAATTTCCTGTGCTTCAAGATCAGCATTTTTTACAGTGAGTCAAATGTTGGAGGTGTAGCCGATGTATCCATACACAAGGACCCTAAACTCTATTTTCCAACCTGGTACATCAAACACTAGTTTCAAGAATGTTTGGGTGTTTTTACATGATCTATTTAAGTAAGAGTCATCTCAACTTGTATAATAAAATTATTATGGTTCATCTTGATTTACAATCAAGATTCCACCTTGCATACATCCAACCCATATTCTAGTGTGTGACCATGAGGATGGTTCATAGAGAGATCATGATTCCGTACAAGTATCATTTCCTAAGATAGTACATTTTTACGGTGTCCCAATGATACCACATCATGTTGGTCAAAAGTTACTACTGGTGCTAACAGTAGAGGAAACATGTAGGATTAGTGCCTTACCCGGGTTTCATCAATTGATACGCCTAGTGTTCCGAGGAATGTCTGAATCACAGGTGGAAATGTACTGTCTATAGGTGTTGATCGATTAATCCATCTAGTAAGAGATCCATTAGATCTTATGGCAGACCAAGTAGTGAGCCTTCAACATGGATCGATAAGGTGATGTAAGGGTTTATATTACATTATGATATCATGAGGTGGATTTTCTGTGGACATACAATGAGATAATTTCTAAGAAAAAGGTCTATTTCTATAAAAAAAATAAGGTGTATGGGTGCCCATGATCTTCTACAGGATGACATGTCAGTATCTTAGTGCTCATCGCGGCATCCCAACTTTTCCAGGTACTCGATGAATATGATAATAATAGTTCATCAGGGTTTGGACCTTTGAGAAAGGTGTGTTTGTGGAAATATGAGCTAGAGAAATTCCTCTTGGTATTAATAATTATAATAAAGAGATAGATAGAACAATTTTGGAAGGATGTATTTTTGTTGATCACATACATCTAATGGGTGTAAGTAGTGGGAATTAAATAAGATGTTGTTAGTCACAGAAACAAGGATGTCTGAGATGTTCCAAGAAGAGGACACATGTTAGGGGATTAACTGTTTAGAGATAATAGGGTGAGTCTAGATGGCTTAAGAAGAGTTAATTGTTTTCAAAAGATTGTATGGGACAACTCGCTATAGATTTTACAACCCGTTGTGCAAATAGTAAAACAATGGATGGTCCGCAGGTGCAGAGGATGTGACAAGAATAGATGAATCTGCAAGGCGGAAGGGGTGGGAATGAATCTATAATAATAGTATAATGTGGTATAGATTTTGACAAGTTATAACCACCACCCCCATGTTTTCCACACTAGGCTCAAGGTACTTCAGGACATGAGAAGGGTGTAGTTTTTTTGTGGTCATCGAGTATGACCTGAGGGCTTCAGGAATGATTCATGGTGCGGTCCATGTCTTCTAATTTTTATCATATTAATAAAATTTTGTAATAATAATTATATATTTCCATGAATCTATTTTAAGACAAACAATTTTTTGTTAAACTGTTACCTTGATGATTTTTTCTGGAGATACCTTTGGGAGGAGACTTGATAATCACAGTTATGCTGACTATGTGATCGGAACATTGAGGTGAGAGTCACAGTTGGATCCTCTTGGTGGAAGCAACATGTTATTACAACGTTAGTTTGTGTATGGATAGGTAATCCTCATTTTAGGCTTTGATTTACTTTTTTGGACAAATACTGAAATATATCTCCAACGTTGGAATGGGGTCTTCCATGGTTAGCAAAAAAAGAAACCCAAAAATCATGGGATAAACTCATGCCTATGAGGGTTCATTGGATCACTCTTGAGTCATAACACCTTAACCATTTTGCAGTGGATGTCTTGGGTTTTTAGTTTCCGACATTAGTAGAAGTGAGTGGGAACGTCTTGTCAATGGCTGTTTCCAGGATAACATCCCGACAGGGAGAGGGACTTCTACATCATTCTACACATCAAGATTGAATTAATATCAACATGAGTATATCATAGTGATTTTATAGATATTTTTGAACATGGGGTATAGTTTGGGTACTTTTAGAAGATGGTATTAGCAAAACCCAATGTTTGAGGTTATGTATGGATTACCTGCACTTTATCCATGTGGCCATGGAAAATGAGTACCCAATACCAAAGGGTAAATGCTCACATAAATTAGTTAAAAGGGTTATCCATTCAAGTGGATGGAATGGTTCCCATAGGATTTTCAGTATTGGATATTGGTATCATGAATGTAGTTCATCTAGGATTATGAAATCAATTTATTCTACACTCTTAGCAAGAGAAAATCAGTAAAGGATTCTCTCACCTGGATACCCAATTTATAGCTACTAAATGAGTACATAGAGAAGTTGTCCATTATTTATATATCCTTACTGTAGATAGGATACACCTTTTTTAAGTCAGTGGTTGTTTCCCATCAACCCTTGCAGCATGTTAGGGAGTCCCAACTTCTATATGCCAGCTGTGAGGCCCGATATTCTTATTTATCCATATCACATGAAACTAAATGGTTTTAAATATGTGGAGAGAATTTCATCCTTTCCGAAGGTCATACGGTTGAACAATTGGAGTTGTGAGATTATATTTTGAGGGATTTCCATACCCCCCCCATTGGCTGTCCACCTTGGAGTGGAAAAAAGTATCAGGATCTCCGACGTTAGTACTGGTGTCCACTAATGATGAAAATAGTGGCTGAGTTCATTTAATGATACCATCTAGTTGATCATCGATATACCAACCACGTTGTCCCACTTTCTACCCCTTGACAAGAATAGTTCAGAAGAGGGTTTGGGATGCCTCTATGTTCAGGAGTTAATTTTACTCCATGGAGTCCCATTTAAGATATTGTTAGATCATGATGAATGCCTTACATTCCAGCTAAGGAAGGGATTACACGAGGAATTTGGTAACCAACTATGCTTCAGAACAGCCTTTAACCCACATATAATCGGACTGAAAATGTATACCATACAGTCCTTGGAGTACATTCTTCATGTTTGGTCTATGATTTTGGTCATATTAGTGAGGAGAAACTTCCAACAGTGCAGGTTTCATACAACAACAATTATCACTCCACCGATGGAATGGCACTGTTTGATGTTTTTTTAGAAGAAGCCTTACAGATCAACTCTATGCAGGACAGACCTATGGGAGTAAGAAATACTGGGTACAAAGATTGTACGAGCTACTATTGAGAAGGTTAAAATCATCCAGGAGCGGTTGAGGATGACACATGAGTATATATGAATTTTATAAAGACATGATAAGGGGGACCATTTAGGTCTATGAGGGAGAACATTTTTTCTTTCCGTTCACACCCTGAAATGTATTATAGAGATTTTTCCATGCCATAAAGTTATATCAATGATTTATGAGACATTTTAAAATTCTGATCAGATTAGATGGGGTGGTTTACCGCTTAGTACCCCTCACAAAGATGCCCGAGTGGATGTTGGTGTTCATGTGTCCAAGGTGTGGACGTTTTTTCATTATCCATCTCATGTAATCTATTGGGGAAAGATGGAAATTGACAATGGGGAGACGTTTTCAGAATTCTAGAGGAGATAGAGGATTGACATGATCAGGTCCCCTTTGGATGGTCGATTCCTCTGGTGCGAGTTCGGTGGCAGCACGGGAAACTCTAGGAGAGAAGAAGGGAAATGGAAGCTCATATTTATTCCCTATACCAACATTTGTTCCTTTAGTTTTATTTAAGCTTAGAAATTTATGAATCCGAAAAGGGGGGAGTAATGTAATGTCTAATAAATTTCATGTAATATTTTTCTTATACGAAATTTTTTCTAGAACAGGGACTAAGATAGTGAGGGATTCAGAGGCCTAGAGTGCCCAAAATGACCCATCAAAAAAAATTATCTTTAAATAGTACGCTTGAGTGGTTTTCTATAAAAATTGGAAGAACTCTTAAAAGGGTTCCCCGGTCAGAAATCTAAAGGCACCATTGTGATCAAGGTGATGAGTTTACCATAGGCGTGACATGTGGATAGTCGTTGCATGCCTTCAGTGAGAATACCTGAAAATGGAATAAACATAAATAAAATTATTAAAATATATATTTTATTTGTCATATTATTATATCCCATGAATGGTGACATATATTCAAAAAAGTAGACGACCTTTGAGGTCATGTTCCCATAGGCATAGTCTGACCTCACCTGGTTCAGTACAAAGGTGATTGTTAAATTTTTATCTATATTTTCGGATTATTTAATTAAACGTGGGAGGAAGTTCTTCTTAATTTTAAAATTATACTCAATTCAATAAATTTAGGGCACTATTGAAATCAGAACAATGTTATTCTCCTAGAATGGACCGAACCTCGACAGGGATGTGATGATGGAATAATGATAATTTTAGGACTTTTTTGGGAAAAGGTAAAAATAAAATAAATATATATTATATTAATTTTTTTGAATTTTCAAATCTTTTTTGCTCAATGGTTTTCCATCCATCTGAAACTAAATAATTTGTTTCATTAAATTAAACATCATAACGAAATTGTAACAAATACATTACCAAAATTATGATTTTTATTTCATACTTTAATTGCCATGGAGATAACACATGATTGTTGGCACAATCCCAGTTCTTCTCTAAGTCTATAGGGGTGATGATGACGAGTGCCAATTAGCACAAAACATTGAATCAGGGAGAAATGAATGGTGGAAATATTCCACTTCAACTCTTCAAACAAATCATCACCAACAATGAATGACCAATGGAAATAAACAAGATATCAAAGAATAATGAATGCATCAACACAATTCATCGCTAACGAATGATCTCACACAGGAAGGGGTTTAATTGTTTAATGTCTTCCTCATTCTTATTCTAAAACAACAGATGTCGATCATCTCACAAATAGGATGATATGAGTACCATGTTTTTATGAGGGAGGATATTTTCCGTGGGGTTTTTGTATTGGGATAAATGATTATATTATATAACATTGATCAAAAGCCTCCTCTATTTATAATCATATATCGTGGATGGTAAAGGTCGATGGAAATTAGGTCTGGGCCCCTTCACATGTGCACTCATTGTGGCTGAATCCTCAAAATGGTTCCATGGTGGATCTGATGCCGTGGTAGTGATGAAAATGACCTTAGAGGCCTGAGGTTATAGAAGAATATGATATTGGACCACTGGAGTAGACCCATTGATTGTGGATGGTGTCATCGGTGTGGCACTACCAGCCTGGAGGAATTCAGTGGTAGCCACAGAAAAGAGGATACGCCACCATGAGCACCATGTGTGGGCCAAACCAGAAAACTCTTGTCGGCTGCATTGTGAGTGGTGGGGTGCTCAGTGCGTGCTATAGTGAAGGAGGGTTGTGGCACTTCAGCGGTGGTGGCTAGCTGGACACGTTTCCTATGTTTCACTGAGTAAAAGTGAAGCCCCCTCTATACGAGATCTGTGTTGTCAAAATGTCCACCTTGCAGGATTTCCACACGCGCAAAAATAACACAAGAAAAGCCTTCCTAGGCTGAATAAGACCAGAATTCCTGAGAGAACGTTCTAAAATTTTAGGATCATCCTATTTATCAGATGGTTTCGATGAGAAAAAGTCGGCCCAAGTGGTGGCTTCGTCTAAGAAAAGAGACTAGCCCACCAGTGCGGGCCATGCTAGATAAATTCGTGTCATTGGGTGACCGAGAATAATGGTCCCACATATAACATAATTCGGGTCCAATGAGGTACAATGGGATCGACGAATAGGATCAGGTCATGCAGGAACTTGTGTCGGGTTAGTCAGGTTGGTCCAAACCAGTCAGACTAGGCCCTAGTGCAACTCACACCTATTTAAAAAAAGGGATGTATCTCTTAGACCGTATGTTTGAATGACTCGTTTTCTGCATAGTTGATACCCACACAATTGGGTGGTTCTTATGAAATCCTCATGGTAATATTTCATTGAATCTACCCAATGAGACTTTGTGACTCACTTATTAGTAAGGCTCCATGACTCACCTACCCATCGGGACATCATGCCTCACGTACCCAGTGAGACTGCATGACTCAGCTACCCAGTGGGACTTCATCACTCAACTATTAGTGGGGCTATGTGACTTATATACCCATTGAGACTTCATGACAAATCCCCCCCCCCCCCCGCAAGACTGTGTGACTCATCTACCCAATGAGGCTCTTTGACTCACCTATCAAGAAAGGTTTCCTGACTCATCAATCAGTGAGGCTCCTGGACTCATCTACCCAATGTGGATTTGTTACTCAGTTACTAAATAGGTCTAAGTGACATTAGATACCTAAAATAATCATCGGGGAGGGGTGCCTTTGCAATGATTGATGTTACTTGTTTGCAATCGATATTTTTTATATCATTTCTTTAAGTTAAAACTACGTCGAACTCACCCTTGTAACTCTAATATTTGAAATTTCTTTTATGATTTCCATTGTTGATTTCTCTAAGACTCGAGTTGGTTTTGGGGACCCTATTGATTATTTCATTACTCAGTAGACACAAGATTCACCTACAAGTGTTGTGTCTTGTGTATATGACTGATGACATGGAAGAGGACATTGTGGCCCAGGACTAGGTAGTGCCCAATGACATCAGGTAGGAATGATGTGATTTTATGGCTTATGAAATATAATATCTACATACCAATCATGTGGGTTTTACAATGGAAGACTATACCATTTTCCTTGTATTTTACTATTTTTATTTCTTCTTTTGTTTGGTTTGTATTCTAGTCCATTTGACATATATTTTTTAGTTTTACTATGGAGTTGTTTTGGTGGCTTGTATGTCTACTTTTCTAGATTTGGGGCATGGTTTTTCATGGGTGTGTACTGATACTCAATAAAATTCCACCAATTTTTAGGTTGATGGGTTCGTCGCTACTCACCAACCCCTGTCCTTTGGGAGGGAGGTTAGGGGTATGTCACAACATGAGCCTCGGGGGATAGTTCATGACACCTAGGCCCTGACAATGTATCCTAAATTCCCATTTTTTTCCTTTTCCAATGTTTTCCTTTTATTATGTGTGGTTTTGTGTGCGTTTTATTTATCCTCATTATTGATAGGTTATTTTTAGTAATATGTGATTCTCCATTGGGATTCATATGTCTCTCTTTTACGATGAAAATATGTGTATAATTTTCACCCTTATAAAAATAAATTAATCAGCACAAATATGTATCACCCAAAAGACATTAAACTAGGAACCTATTGTCCACAATCTATGACCATAAACTAGAATCTTTATAACAATAAACATGAACCTAAAACAGTTTACTCTTCCAAACATATGAACTCAATCCTTGAAGGTGTATCCGATCTCGTTAACAGATGTTCCATATTGACATGGTTCAATGTGTTGTGATACCTCGAGGGTTGGATTCCATAAGGATATTCCCCCCAATCCATATCTCCATTACATGTGTACCTTTATCTAGTTCCCAACCCTCTTTCACATCTTTAGGTACCCCATTAATGCCCTATATATTCCACATCAGCACATTTTTATTTTTTTCCAATTCCTTTGAAGTCATTGGATGATATTTGGGGACAAATCCCATGTTTCAGACATTTTTATAAGTCGATCAACATCAGTCATTAAAATTCCATGGTAAAATTATATAGATGTGGTGTTTTAAATATGGTAAATAATAACCCCCATCATCATTCCACACCAACGTTTTCCCAGATACTAGACACAGTGATCTACATTTTAACCTTCCTATACTGTTGTGGATCCCCAACAACATTATTTGGGTCCCTCCATGAAATGACACATGTTTATTTGGAAGATCCCATTTTGTACACTTTTAAATAAGATGGTGAAATCTTAACATCACTCCTTGTTTCCCACACCAATCATGTGTCGCGTGGTCTTAGGTTTTTTGGTATATTTTTTACCCACATTAAAAATCTAGAAAACCATATTGTCCAAACTCTACAACTTCACCCTAGGAGAACTATGTTCTAAACTCTATGATACTAAACTAAGAAATAATCCATGTATTTATCTGGTATGTTTGTTTTGGTGTGGGTATCTTTGGTCCCTACTAATGTGGGGCTTCCAGCAACAATGCCATGTACATATATTTTGGAATCTCTCCTCTAGTTTTCTAAACACACGATGTTAAAAATCATATCCCAATCCTATCATATGACCTTAAACTATGATTTCGTCATCAATGTTTCATGAAGATAAATGGAATAGAATTTTAGTGTCATCCCTTGAGAGGAAATCACCCTTGTCACATGTCATCCACCATGTCAAATTATATGACCTACCCAAGTATTGATTCCTGTGGTGATGCCTAAACTATCAATCACTGTCCAGTTGCTCTAAAAAATACGAAAAAAGAAATCATGAAATATCTAATGACTACTCTCTCTAAGAATTGGTCAGAACAAAATACGTAAATTTCCTATCCTGACCATAGTGTGGCTTGATTACCACCTTTATAAGATATATAGTGTTTTGAAAATCATTGATCTTTGGGTGAGACACAATTTTATTTTCCCATTTCACAGGGATTCATCATCATCCATATCACATGATTTTAAAATGCATGTTATTTTATATCTATATAGAGTTTTATTCCAATCCTTATGGGATATATAGTGACACCCTAAATTTTTTTCTTTAGGCCCAACCACAAATCATTCAATCTGTCAGCCCATTGGCATTAATCATGGTTCTTGTTCTATGACCATAAACTATATAGAGTTCATCATGATGAATCTATGTGAATAATTGGGTCTCCTCAACCTCATTCACATCTAGATTTACCTTTAGTTTGTTACACACATACCCTTCATATGACCTTCTATCCTTATAGTCCGTGCTATATGATCTCATACTGGACATTCTAGTTAATGAACCATGACATTACGCTGTTCGCAGTCATCTTCTAGGAAAATTTTCATGGAGTGGGTCTTTTTGGTCCCCTTTAAAGTAATGTAATATATACCCCTTTCAATATTCCTATAGGGTCCAAACTGTAGGACATTTATCTAAGATCACATCATCCTTCTGTGCGATGATAAATTGCAACCACGCCATAGGAATATTCAAGAATCCCCGTGATAAATATGGGATTCTCTAGCCTCTTTTACAGATATGATTTCACCAAATAGTATTTGTCCTCCAGCAATTTATGTATCTTTGAACTATACATCTCTATCCCCATACTCACTGTGATATTTTCCCCTTACCATGTTACATGTGTTTCTTTCATGTCTATCCACTAATAATTGTTTGGATCTCTTTTGTACATATTAAACTTGAATTTAATTCCTATGTGTTGTGCATATGTTCTTGGAACAAGAAATTACAAACTCTATAAAACAAAAATTTATATTGTTGGAAATGGTCGAAGAAATATTATATTGAACTATGTGAAATGTCACTATCACATGATGTTAAACTACTAGAGGCATCTTGATCACATGATATTAAACGGTGACATGAATCATCATCATTCCATGACTTTAGTATTTGTATTTTTAATCATAACTCGAATGATGTAAGGATGAATATAATATTATGCTTTCACTAGAGAGGAATTTATTAGGAATGATTGTTTATAATTGATCATAATGAAATTCCTACACCAGTGAACTCTTAGTCAAAGTGGCATAATTTCAAGAATATCAGAATTCCTTCCAAAATCATGTCACTCCACTCTAAATGTTTTGTGCCCATTCTTTGGATACTCATCACATTTCATGTCTAAATGGACCATATAATGATTTTATATGCCTCTTTGGCATAATTAATTCCTTGGGTCAATGACTAAGATGATATCACATGACATTTTGAGTTGAGGGCCATGTTTACGATAGGGCTAGTGGTAGGCCATCATAGTATTGTCCCCATTTTAGGTTGAAATTACAAATAATATGTCTCAAATATTATTATTAGTTATCTTATTTCAGTATTCTGTCAAATATGTGATTTTTAATTTTTGGGATTTTGATTCACACATCCCATTTACCCTTTGTTCGTATTGATTCTAATTCCCTTGTAGTTATGCCTCTTGTTCACAAGAGCATGATGGAAAAGTTAAGTTGGATATAAAAAATGCCCTATAATATAGACACACCATTCCTATACAATAATAATCTAGGTAGTTCGTTAATAATATAAGTCCATATGTATTCTTTCCATAATCATAACTCTCATATAAATTTAATGATTATGTGTTTATTCATTGTTTCTCACACATGGCATGACCCACATGAGGTTAGGAACTGATCATTAGTGGGTTCAGATATATGATTTAGGAGAAAAAATCAAAAAATAAATAAATATGTCCATACACATAGTTTAAACACAAAATAATAAAACCAGGGAGTATGTTAGATATACTATAACAAAATATGATTCTCGCGGATCGTACCAATCAATGCAATGCTTCAACGCCACTAATTTTTGTCTTGTGGATTATGTATTATTCTCAATATTATTGAGCTACATATCCCCATCGATAACCATAGATCGTTGCTCATTATCCCAGATATGAACCCTTTCATATTCATCTCTTAGTTCATTTAACTAGATTCATTTTTTCTTTACCATCACTTGGGAATGAAATGGTTAGGCTGACAATTGATCGATGAGTTCAAATTTATTGGAAAAAATGGTGTAACACTAACTCACCAAATTTCTAGGCATTGGATCTCTTGTTCAGACTCTGGGAGCTTATGAATGTAGTCATATATCATCAGGAAACAGGTATAATCTTTGTGATGACTAAATTCCCACATAATCATAGCAAGGAAATCACATATTGTCATATAATGATGGTTAGAATCGACCCTAGTGTACTCTAGACAGCACAACCATGTGCAACATGCCCCAAATCTATTTTTAAACTGTTCTTCAAAAGAATAAATTTAAATATTTATGCACTTACATTCCCTAAATTGAGTCATGAAACACAATTCAGCTACACCCCAATCATAATTGTCTGTCCCCATAGGTTCTTCGCATTCCTTTAATGGAAATATATCTTGAAACTCTACCACTAGAATTTCCATCGATATTGACATTGAGTAAATGGGATCAATGATAGAAGAGTAAACATCATTTTTTATTTCTTCCATAGCTCCCTTACCCTCTGAAACATCAGGTCATTCCATGTGATTGGCTTCACCCATATCCACAACTTCCAAATCACCAGATGCCATGTTTGGATCAATGTGAGTGATTGGATCCTCACATAATGGAAAATTCTCTGCGACATCTCTTGAAGGCATCCTAGAATCATCTTTTTTCTATTATTCTACTCTTAAAATCGATTCATTTAATAGAAACCATAGTTGACAACATTCTTATATGAATTTTATGGGTATATGAATGTAAATAAACAAACGAGAGTTGAGTGAAGCGGAATTAAGTTCATGAGTCACCATAGGAACTTCTACTATGGGAGACCCCTCATCACCTGCTAACTCGATGATTCGAACTGTCTCGTTATGGAAAATGGTAATGGACTGCATTATATTGTCCATAAAAGTACCCCTTCATATTTTCTCACCTTTGAATGCTTGAAAAAAAATCATCTCCTAGTCTTGTTCAGCTCCATGTGTAATCCAAGGGGCATGTCCCTCCACATCCATCAACAAATTCTTCCCCAAGGTAGTGGATACTTTATGATGATCATCAATGGGTTCCTAAATAGGAAAAATCATTGAAAGTGGATCTTATTTATGAAAGTATAAGGGACTAAGAGATATATGAGTCAATAGTTACTTTGAGTTGTTTGGAATGTTACATGACATATCATGTAATTTTCCCAAATCTAGTTGACACACTCGATGTGCTACTTTCCCTTATGCTTCCCTATGACTAGTCTCTCCATCCTCAGCCTCTCCTCATCATTATTCATCTTTTAAATTTTCCTGAAACTTGTCATAATCATAATTACGATTTTATTCTTCTTCTTCATCTCTACCATCCTTATGTAGAATCTCTTCTATTTCATGCCCTTAGAAAATAATTAAATTTACCATGATATATTTTTCTTCATATTTCCCCCATTGGAAATCATGAGAATCAATTTTTTCATATATGCATACCGGTGATGAAATCCCCTCTTATATTCTATATTAATGCACCTATCTTCATGTGGATTAGTTGTTCCATACTTCAACATTCTTCGTAGGTCCTAGGCTAGTAGGTATTGTTTCAATTTCGGTCAAGCATAAAATAATGTTGATAAATGGATGTTATTGGTTGGTTTTAGGTGACACCATACATTTTACCAATGGTATTCTCTATATGGTCCTCAATGTCTCTTTGGGACCACCCCTCTTCAGAGGGTGGAGGTGTCACCACACCCTGTGATGTTCCGGCCACCATGGTTCTAGCTCATGTCATCCCAGGATTCCTACTTCCTCACCGCTCAGTATCCATGCTTGTTGCATTGATCCACTAAATACACTTTCAAGGAATTTCTTTTAGAAATGATACCACCTAGTGAATAGTATATTCTATTGACCGACTGACATCAACATCATTTTTCTAGTAGTGAGATTGTTCCACAATTGCTAATATTTTAAACATGAACAAAAACTATAAGAGGATGCAAGGGGGATTGTCCTCTCATACCATTTTATACACTTTGTTCATAATTTTATTATTATATCCAAATCACTCTGGGAAAGTGTCAGGGAACATATATATCAATAAATAACTTTTCCTCAATCCAGGATACTATAAGGATACCCCTAACACTCTATAAATATAACATCTTCACTATGGTACAACACATCACATCAACAATTAGGTAAAATGAGGAATGGAATGGGTGTATCTTGAAGTCATCATGATTTAAAATATAGAACTTGAACCCTTCGTCATTAAGCATCAGCTTTCAAATTACAACAATATTAAAAAAATGATCATAGGCTATTTCCTTTTGTACATATAGTCTTGAAGAATGTATATCCACCAAAATGAATTTTTATCCAGCTTTGGAGTACTTGGAATCGTCTGAAAATTCACCATGAAATGCCTCAGCATGACATATTCCAAAGAATACTATATAACATTGAAAATACAAGTACTTCTTAATTATCCTTGTTGTTGGATTCCATGGTCCCTACCATTTCCAACATCCCCAAAAGGACCCCCATTAGTATGTCCCTCCCCAATAGTATCCCTCTAGGATGGAAGCAAGAATGATTTATATCACATTGGCAGATCCTGAATCTCATTGAAAATAATTCCCCATGGCTCATGTTTTCCTAATTATATAATCACCATGTTTGATCCATCATTTCCCCTTTTCAATGAGGTCGGACACTGACTCCCATGGCCTAAAATCATCACATGTTCATCCCTCATGAGGAATATGTTGATCCATTTTGTGTAGTATATGTCCTTTAGAATGATATTGATATCAATTCTCTCCTTTGAGAAGTCTAGAAGATGCCATGTGAAAGTAGGGGATCCCACTCTTTCCATCCAGATATTCCTTATCGATGGGAAATAATCATATTGAAGTACATAAAAAGGAATTACCCTATTGCAACAGATGTCTCAAATACCAATACCAACAACCCCATGGTGGATATGTAATGTGTTTATGTCAGGGGAATACTATCTAAACAACTCTGAAACCAGTTTCTACAAGTGGTAGATGTGAATTATGACATACATAAGGATTAAAATACCCTGATTTTTTTACATATATTCTCAAAACTCTTCAAATGTGTGAAACACCTTGAACACCCTTCCCAATTCATTGTAAAATTCACCTTCGACCCCCAATCCCAATGTTTTATCAATAAAATACTTTCAGTAGTTATGCTACTTTGGTTGTTTCTCTCAAATGGGGTGTGGAATTATTCATCCACTAGATCTCTCATCGTGACTATCCCAGTCTCCAAATTCAAAAAGAAGAAAACTCTTTATAGAGGGTATATAAAATGATATCCATGGCTTTTGATGTTGGACCATAAGATTTTGTCTTCATTTGTGACCCATGATCATGTTGAGTCGGTCATAATGCTCATTATGACCACATCGTCCATTATCCAAATTTTCCATGGAGGGAGAGTTTCTCTTAATACACAATCATTAAGAGACTATGTCCACATGCCCAAGAGAATTTCGTTTCCAAAATAAACCCTTGTGAATTAGAGACCTTTTGGTTTCCCAATCATCTTAGCCCTCTATTCATCAATTACATGTTCCCTCTCCATAGACTCCCTCTCAGTATAAGTATGTTTTCCATCCATGTGTGTTAGTCTATGAAATCATTAAGGACATGGAACTAATATATGAGGATTGGAACTCAAAATATTTGACTTCTCACTTGATCAGATGTCATATCCATGAAATTAACACATACCTAATGAATGCATGATCTAGAAGCTACGTGTAATGAAAAACTGAATTTTCATCATCCTTGATAAATTTGAAAATTTACACGCATGAGAGTGGAATTTCATATATTATGAAAAATAAAAGTATGATCCAGATCCCCCATAGGTAATTATATTCATGGACTAGGTCTTTCGCATCCATTAAAGGTGCCTTATGTGATGATCCATAGGCTTTGTGTGCATCTCTAGTAATGGAATTTTTTTTCAGTATATCCCTCATAGTCTGACCATCTAGTCTCCATTCTTCTCAATTTTTATTGGGGGAGGCATTTTTTGATTCCTAATTCCTATTGTGGAAAGATGTCAGTCTATTTAGAAATGTTAAGGACCCTAATTTACCCAACGATCAATTCCTGGAAGGCCAGTGGTGTCCCACATATGTTTGGAGACATGTGTGAAAGATGGAAATCTATGAATACAGCCCTTATACACATGATGATACATAAAAGTCTCCATTCGACGGTATCATATTCTATTCTACCACAAATTATTTTATCTAGAAATAGAACGAAAACCCACCCCTTTTAGGTTAAATCTTTGGATGTTGAATTGTCAATGTAGAATGCACAAAATGACCCATTCCGCAGCTGTACACAAGTCATGGACTTAATATATAGGATCATTTTTTGACATGTCTCCCATGGGTTCCCCTTTTGGATGGACCATTATAGATTAAACCATTCCAATTTATTTTTTGGCCTAAGACATGTGAACCCAAAATAAACATTTAGAGATCATCAATAACCTAAGACTAGTGCACAGTAAATACCCTTCGTTCATGAACTAAATAACCATGTGCACCCCACGATTCCACTAAATCCCCTTCTTTTAGCACAAAATTACCCAATCATGCTCGTATTACATCTTCGTGTCCCTAAAGAATAGTATTTTGGGATTTCATGATGCCTCATTCAATGTCTTGTATCGCAGTTCCCTACCTCTTACTTTTTTGAATAGTTATGCTGACTCCCCAATATTATTGGCAATGAGATTCTAACGTGGAAGCCACAACTAAGCACTCTGCCACCCCACTCATGACTGAAATTTCTAATGCCTTTTATTACCAATCTATGGGAGGGTGTTAGTAATATATGTTCAAGGGGTGAGAGAAGAGTCCACCCCATCTAAGTTGCATGATGAAAAACTACCAGGTCATATAATCCTCAAAATTTGATGTAAAATTGTAGCCTTTCCCCATGATATTTACATGGTATTTTCCATCTCATGAATTCTCCATGACCACTCATCTCTATTATAGTGAGTTCTTCCTTACTCTCCATGAAAGGAATTACATTATCCTCACATGCAACTCGATTCTCTTCAATAATCCCTCATGGAGTAAGCCCCAATACCTATCTTATTAGGATACTAGCCATGTGTATGCCCCATATAATTTCAAGGGACACACCCTTCATGAATCAATCATCAAGAATACTAATAAATCTTGTTTCTCACACTGAGTATGACTCATGTGGGATTGGATTATAATAATACCCACAACTCGATCAGGGATTCCTCAAAGTGTAATAGTCGTGTCCCTTCCATAATACATGGGTTTTGATCCCCATAAACTAAACAAGTTATGCATTAATCGTCTACGAGGTTCATTCCCAATCAGTGGTAACCTCTAGTCCTCCCTCCTAGCGATGTACCCTCATAATGTAACACCATCATTTTATGTAATACATCATCCATATCCACTTAAAAGTGATGTTCTAATCCATCCACCATCACTTCAACCATCACCTCACCCATATCCCAATGATATCAATTCGTCCGCATCCGTCCATTTATTCCACTAACTATGTGTAATCCCCAAAATTTCAAAGGGAATCTTGACATTTTTAAACTCCAATTTCATACAAAAACCGAACGAACTTTGATCCCAATCTCATTTTCATGGTATATAGGAAACAAATTCATGATTAAAGAGGGATAATGTTATATTCAGGTCAGTTCACTCTTATCACTGCCATATGATGTTAATCAAAATGGGATACCATATCTACATGGACATTGATACATATCTCCTAACACTCCCAATTTTTGAAGACCATCATCCATTCCCATCCTGATTTTTCTCTTAAACCATTATGTCATAGGATGACCATTCCCTATCCATAATAATACACATCCTTCGGGTCCCCATCCATGCACTCTATTCTCATGATCCACCTACTTAGGCGTCTCAACACCCCTTTCAAAAACGTGGACATTGGTTTCCATCCACTAAGATTCAAAGGAAGTCTCCTAGAGGTTCAATCCTGTAGCCATTTACAGTCCATCCACTCCATCCATTCAATATAAACATCCTCCATATCCATCCTAATTCATACGTGAGCCAAGAATCATAGTGAGAGAATTACATCCACATCATCGGTGCCCCTAGCATAATTCAGGCATCTAACAATGCATATGACTGATATAATATAACCAAGAGAGATCATATTTTAATTGGAGGCAAGAAATGTGATAACCCAAACCAACCCTTCGATCTACGTGGATTTTGATCCACATCTCATAAATATGGTTCATATGAAGCCTCCTTGAGATTCAATACAATCCAATGGTAAACATTATTGCCCCCATAAATGGGGTCCACCTCCACAATCTACCCTCAATTGTGTCATGATCAGTCTTCATGGATTGGCACCATTCCCTTTATGGGACAGATTACCTACGTACATTATTAGAGGGGTTCCCACCAATCCAGTGGTAATCCTCAGTTCCTCCAGCATCAGGAAAACCACCTTTACAGTGTTAAAAATCTCTTTAGGAGACACACCATGTCAGTTCCTCTTTCATTTGGTGTTTTAATCCATCGATCTAGTAATCATTCTTAATGCTCCCGGTAAGGAATGTAAATATTTGATCCACCTTCAAAAGTGTTCTGATCAGTCCTTTTCTCAATCCAATATGTCAAAACCATTATACTACATATATAAAATTATTTATACTTGTGAAGTACCTAATTTTAAATATAATATGCAAGACAAAAGCCTTTGAAGACCAACTTCCGTGGAACTGTCTCCACAAGAAATTAATTTTTCTCCCTACCTCAAGTTTAACATGAGATGCTTGAGGAAAATATAAAATGAAATTCCTTCAATGTAACCATATCTACAAGACACTACACTCATGGCCTACCACATGTTAAACATAATAAGTCACATTAAAACCATGGAATAAATTTATTTCACATAATCATCTCTTATGGGCTTGAAACTTATGGAATACCTAAATTTAAACATGGGAATACTAAGGAAAAACATAGAGGACATGATTCTAGCATAACATACCCCTCAATTTATGTGGGATTCCTCATGTTTTTGTTCCCTAGTGAATTCATAATTGAAGGTAGAATATTAGTGATAGAATGTTATGGCATTCAGGCATGCTTTAAGAAGCCCAACATGACTACATAATTGACCAATGGATGGTTCCCTCGATGGACCCCTTTCGAATCTCCAGATATAAGTAGCGTTATTAACCGACATACACAGATAGATTTCCCCAGGACAATAGTTCATAAAAATGTATAAATTAATATGGGAGATATGGACTAGGGAATGAGTTACAAAGATGAATCCATGTTAGGAGGAACTGAAATCACATTATAATATTTTGGTAAAAAATAATACATCTCTAAAAGAGATATTAATTCCACCCTCCATTGGGAATCATGATTTCCACTTAAAAATTTTGGCATGCAAGTATGTGTCATGCATGCAGATATCATCTTGCACGGGAGGAAATAAATAGAAAAAGGAATTATTATGTAATTATATAATATAGGGGATATTTAATTAATCATTTATACATATAACTATTTATGTGATGAACACTTGATCATTATAAAAATTTTGAGGAAAAAATTCCATCGAGAATAGTAGTCTATCTGGATATATTTTTATAATATATATTATTATACACCAAGGTATTAAATATAAAAAATTGAATAAAGATATTAAATTAAAAAAATTAAAAAATATAAATAAGTTTATGTAATATATAGTTATTAAATAAAAACATTATATATAAATGTTAACATACAATTGAGAAACATTGCACTTGGGAGAAGGTAGATTCGTCTAATTTCCTTTATTTCTCTACTAGTTCTATTTATCATTCTTGTTATTGGACAATAATATTTTTTATGCACATATATCATCATTTGGAAGTCCATTCTAGATGTTTACATTTATTATATTTTTTAATATATATATATATATTCATTATAAATTTTTCCTCAGTCACATTTATTTAATCGTTAGACCTTCATTGTGATACTATTATAAATAAATGTTTCATCAATTTTTAATAATTTTATAAATTATCTTATTGTATATTAATTTTCCCCTATTTATTTATATTTTTAATTTATATTCATAGATATTTTATAATGTAATATTTGTCCATTGAATTAGATAACCCCTAAAATGCATTGAGTAATTCTTATATCCTATGAGATATAATATATTTGAATATTTACAGCGAGTTTAGTCCCCATATGATTTCAATGAAGTGATCTTGATATCATATTATGATTCTATTTTTTAGGTATGATCAATTATTATATGTATTGATAAATGATTCAATAATATTTATTCTTTTGGGATGTATTCCTTTATCTAACATTTATTTCCATATAATTGTTTTTTACTTAACCTATGTATTTCACTCACATGGTTTTTATAGCAACCTTTTATTTTTAAGATATATAGTTTAGATGTTCAATGTGATAACATATTCATGATTTCATAATATTGATAATTTGAGGATGGATTGGGTGAATTTTATGTATTTATTATAATATTATTTTTAATCTATAATTTATATCAATCAATGTTTTACTTCTTTAGACTATGTTTTTTTAATAAAGTAAATATTATGAATATTTATGTGCATGAGATTTGAGAAAGTTATATTTAGGATATTTGTTGTTTTGTTTCTATTAAACAAATTAATGGTTCTTTTAATCAATGTAATTTTATTGTCCATGAATAATCTATTTCATATATAAATTTATTTTCATATAGAGTATACAATTACAGATTCATAATAGAAACATATATTATCCCTTAATTTTCTGGTAAAATATAATGTACATAATATTTACTATTCACGCTTCTATGTAAAGAAATTCAAGAACCAGTTAAAAAATTTCAACTAATTCCCACATTGATTTTGTAAACAACACTAAAATAAATATTTTAAATTATTTAGTTTGATTATAATATTTATAAGTCTTGATAAATTTGACAGAAAAATTATATATAATTGTATATGATACATATACAATGAAACTAACACTTGTTATTATGAACTTCTAAAATAATGATTATTATGATTTCAAATTTCTAAAACAATGAAAAACATAATAAAAATATTTCAAAAAATAAATGTTGTGGAAATAAAGTAGAGAAACAAATTCTAGTTATTATATTGAATTGGTGGCTGATTAAAAACATCATGTGTATTTCTGAGTAATTTAGGAAAAAATCATAATTTATTGGATACGAAATTTAGTTTTTTTATATTTTTAATTGAATAAAAATAATTCATTTATAAATATCTATAATTAATAATACATAATTTTTATCAATTTATATTAGTATATATATTTATATGATAAATAATATTTTAAAAAATTCATTGTCCCTAAAAATATTTCATTCAGTGCTAATGATTTACAATTTACAATTATACATTATATTTTCATAATATTTTAAAATATGAAAAACCATTTATCTAAATCATAACGTAAACATAATAATTTGTAATATTAAATATAAATACTTATTTTATTTAAAAATATTTATTTTAGAGGATGGTTCTTGAATGGATGGTGCTTCAGAGATCTCCTTGGCCACTCTACATTGAACACTAGTCGGGATGTGCTGTAGAAGTATCATGATAAAAATCATGGAATCAATGGTATATATTATCAGTTTAGTAAGTCTCAAAAAGGGTTAATAATCTAACATCCAATGTGTGTGTTCCTTGTAAAATTTATTTTATTATTCATTTTCCTCGATAATTGATGATGCCAACAAGCATGTTATTAATAAGGGGATAAAAACATTCATTTTGGTTGTTATAAATGTTGTGGAATAGTGGTTACTTATCTCAATGAATTCATTATAAGATCATTTTTCTTTACCAAAGTGGATAAATCCTAGAAACTTGATTACCAATTCAAATTGTTTTTATTCTTTTGGGTTTTTTGGACTAGTTAATTATTATCATGGGTCATAGTAAATATTAATTATTAATGCCATTTAATTTTGTTAAATTTAAGGCCAGTGTATTAATTTATTCATCATTGAAACCTAGTTTTTACTAAATTTAATAGTGGTATAAATTGCTTTCCCATTTTACTATAATAACTCATATGAACAGGTATGTGTAAAGGATTCTCATTTATTACAGTTTTTTTTGGAATTACACGAGTTTAGAGGATATTTATTTTTCAGTTAGTTCTCCAATATATTTGGATTATGTAAAAGTGCAAGGATGATTTGGAACGCTCGAATTCTAATGGAGTATGATCTTTCTAGTCCTTTTTGGACATTTTCATTCTCTGAGTGAAGGATAAAATAATTATACATAATTATGTGTATAAAAATATCCTATGGTTTTATTTTTTCTTAAAATTTATTGGTCATGGCCTAAAAAAGTAAAACATATTAATTGTTTTCTTTTAGAAAATATGTTAGAGCTGGTCATGATAACTTCTAGATGAATCATAAACTATAGATAATTTTTAAGGATAATATTCCTACTCTATTAACACTCATCCTAGTGGGTGCACAAAATAATTAATGATATATCTATAGGAGGGATGGTGAATCAAACCATTCATGGACATAGTGTTCCCACATATAAGGATCAATATAACAATTTCATAGATTCAATCATTGATTCCAATTTTCATGTTGTCCATGTTAATATTGTGGAGGGTATTAAAGGTGTTTCATCTAGTGCCCCATTGTCTCATGAAAAGTATGAGAAACAACTTTATGTTAAAATCAATAATTTATAGGTTCCAATTAGGATGATTAATTCCTTGGAAAATAAATTTAAAGGGAATTCTTCAGCAATTGCTTCCACAAAGGCACATAATAGGGATATTGAGTTTTAGAAACATAATGATCATTTGAAGATGATCAAAAATAACATGTTGTAGCTCATCAATTTTATGTAGATAATTAATTTTGGAAGGTGTACCCATTTTCCTCTACTAATAATAAATTTAAAATTGTGATTATTGATACATCTTCTACAAGAAAGAAAAAAAAGATACCCAATGAATGGAATCTCCATAATAAGGATCCCTCAACCATCCATCATTTTAAATTTTCTTCCAAGAGACTGTATATGGTAGTGGAATGGAAAATAAATAATTTAGAAACTCATAATGATAAAATATTTTTATATAATAGAAACAATCTCATGATTTATTGGCCTACACTCATAGACCTTATGATACTAAAAAAATCAAACACATAGAAGATTAAAAAATCAATGAAATTCATATTTCATTAAAAATACAATCTCATACATTGATAAATGACGGCATTCAACATGATATTATTTTTATAGTTATAAAGAATAATTATTTTTTTTCACTCAAATTCGACTAATTTGGGATTTAATAATTCGAGTAACTGAGGAATTTTTTTTTACATAGATCAACCCTCTTCTATGGGTATCTACGATCATGCCTAATATATTGATGAAAATGATATATACCAGGTAAAAACATTCTAATTATATAAATGTCTTGATTCGGATTCTCATTTTCAATAGAAGTACATGGTTCTCCAAAATTATTTTACTTCATAGATGGTGGTGGTGGATGACCATATTGATGATGTATCTATTGGGATAGAAAAAGAGGGTCATAAATGTCATTGGAATAAAAAAATACATAGTGGTGTGGCTGATTCCATCATTTTTAAGGAGACCATGGGGCTTACCACAAAATGACTATTCGTTTCCACAATCAACCTTAATGTTATTTTTATTATCCTGTTCTCTCATACACATGCTAATTTTGATGTGATGATTATGGATGTCACATTTTGGATGATGATATTCAAATCCATTTCCAAGTTCCACATTTGATTTATAGAATGTTTATTCATATATTCAATGGAATATGCTGATGTTTGTGTGGTTTCTAATTCCTCTTGGGATATATATATATATATTTATATATTTATAGGAAGGATAATAATGTTTTTGGGCTAAGTATAAAAATCAAAGGGAGCAGAAAGGGGACCTATTTCTAGAAATATTTATAGAAATTATAATATGTAAGGAAATATGAATGATAAAATTGAGTTGTTAGAGTAAAATATGTGTGAGGACAGTGATGTTCATGGAGATCATTCACAAGTTTTTTATAGTTTTTATACTTTTAAAATGTTTTTTCCGGTTTGATTCTTAAAAATAATGATGTACTGAATATGTGTAACATTACTAATTGATTGAATGTGAATATTTATTGCATCCCTCATATGAGTTTCTCACATGTAATTCATGGAAGACATTTTCTACCAGTTTATATCATAATGGAGATTATTGATGTATTCTTGGGTTCTACTGTTTTGGAGAGATATTACTAAATTATAGACTCCCAACTTCAAGGTATTGTTTTCCTTTATTTTAATAAATAGACCATGTGATTGATAACCTTGGTTAAACCTATTATAAAAACATGTTGTGAATATGAGTGATATTTTCATGCCAAATGAATATACTAATTATTATTTCAAAATTATGACATATTAGTTTTTGTAAATAGTAATTATTAATATAAATTCAGTCTGTATCATTATATAGTAAATATTTATTTAAATAATTTATATAATTGTATGTATTAATGGTTATAATGTTATCATGTACTGGTAATACGAATTGATCACATATCTATTGGTCATTATACCAAATTTTTATATAAAAAATTCATTAACCTCTGAATATATTTTTTATTACATCAAAACAAATTTATTAATGAGAAAACAAATCATTTAAGATGAATCATTGATTTTTTGGGTTAAATGCATAAATCTCTTCGATAATATATTTATTTTAGTCTCCATTGATTATGAAAAAATATATATTCTTTCCAAGATATAGGCTAAGGTGTTTCCAAATAATTTTTTCCATATTTATTTTTCTTTATTTTCATTTTTCAATTTTTTTATTTAATATATATAGCTTATTTTTTATTATTTTTCTTATAAAATAATTCCAATCTGATTTTATAGTTATATAAATTTTTATAATTCATCCCTATTAATAAAAATATATGATTTATTTTTTATTATTATAAATTTTGTAATTATAGAAAGAAACAAATATCAATATGTTATATAAATAAAATTCATTATATTCTCTATTAAATCAAGTAAGTTATATCCCATGATAATATGCTATTGTATT
Organism: Viscum album; assembly: GCA_963277665.1. Taxonomy (NCBI): domain Eukaryota; kingdom Viridiplantae; phylum Streptophyta; class Magnoliopsida; order Santalales; family Viscaceae; genus Viscum; species Viscum album. The sequence goes on from OY728123.1 coordinate 181,040,218, forward strand.
GAAATGATCTATGTGTATATCCTTGAATGATTTCATCTCATAATTGAGATCATTGGTTATAATGATTTAAAAATATATCAAATGGATATAAATGATAATGAATTTGATAATTTGGAAAACAAATTTTTCAAATGAGACTTGAGGAACATTTAAATTCATTTTAATTATTATTCATGCTGTTGTAGATTTTTCTCTAATTCATGGGGATTGTATCCTTGTTATTTTCATGAGTTGATAATCATAGAAAAAATGATATAGCATTTTTTAAAAGTATTTGATGTTTAAGATTAATTATTCATCAATTTTATTTGTGAATTTGAAATGATAATTAATACCCAAGATATTAAAATAGTATGATTGAAATGATTGATAACCATATAAAAAATTATTGTTTTTGATGATATAAAATTGTTAATTTAAAATGTTTTTGTATCTACAAAAAATTGTTACCTCTAATACACTTGATGGAAATTTTATATGGATTGATCTATTATTTCATGTCATGTTATATTTTTTTTGATTTCTTCATTAAGATATTTTGGTTTATAAAAAATAGTAAATCCTTATATGAGGTTGATATAGTCTCAATAATGTGTGCAATTATGACAAAAATAACTGGAATTACATTATATGTCAACCAATCATGGTCAATATAAGAAATATAGAACATTCCTTATCACCACCAGTTAGTGAAATGAACCTAGGAATCAGCATGTAAACTCAATGGAACAAATTTAAATAAAAATAAAATATGTCATGTCTCATGTAAACCAATGATAAAAAAATATCCTACAATGTGGACGTAAATCACATATCTATGATAAATACAATCACAATCCAAAAATTGATCTACTGAATGATATACATAACAATAATAACACCAGATCCTGACATTATAATCTTCGAACATTCAAAACCACTCTGATGGAAAAAACAACCAAGGGAAGATTTTATGCCTCATAACACCTATCATTTAGATTTATCTGAAAAATATATAAACATCAAATGGAAAAATAGATGGTGTGATCAGAAGTAGGATTCCACCAAATAATATATACAATTCTTTCAATTAAGAAACTCTGTTTGTTCATTAATTTAAAAAATGTAGTAATAAATACATTTCTATAATGAAATTAATTTTATAAAATTAATTTTTTTCTATACAAAATAATCCATATTAAAAAATATATCAATTTTGATATAAATAATAATAATTAAGGGACGTTAATAACAAGAACTATAATATCCCAAAAGATATGATTGGGAGACCATAAATTATTGCATAAAAACCATACAAGGATAATAATATTTGGTTCATGATATCTATTTCAATTTAACCAAATAGAGAATAAAAAAATGTATCTATATAAAACATGATACATAAGTGAAACCAAATTGGAAAAAAAAATATTTGTAGTAGAAAATTTCAATAAAAAACTAAGATAGAGAAGGCCACTACGATGATAACTCAATTCTTTGATATTTATTTATACTACAGTATGTTGATACAAGGTTACATAATTTTCTTCTCTATACTAATGAGGCACAATATAAAACCCCTAGTTGTTTTACAAATAATAGGTTTTATATTTCCACAACATATGTTCCAAAATATTCTTATGTTCATGTTTTTCACTATATAAAACATTAAATAAATAATAATTTTTAGATAACATTTTCATAAATGGCGTATCACTACACCAATGATTTCAAAATCCAAAAAAATAAAAAATAACAGCACAGTTTTTACAATAAAAAAACCTCCAATCAATTTTTTTAAAACTAAATTTGAGAAAAATATATATTTTTTAGAAAATTATCAAGAACAACAAAATATATACCATTTTTATAGAATTTCACTTATAATAATATTTTCCGACGACCTGAGATGGATTTTCAGAAACATCCACCACATTAAATAATATATAAACCTATTTATTTTCAAAAGAAATACTAGTATTTAATAGTTTGGAACATAATTTCCTTGACACAGACATCACCCAATTTATATGGATTCATGAAAAAAAATCATAGGCTTCATGGAAAAACACTCTCGATTATCCATTTTTTAATCAATCAGATAAAATATAAATTGAAATTTTTAAAGGGCATATATCCATAAAAAATATCAATACAACCAATAATCTACTCCATAGGATAATAAAAATAAATATTTTGGGTATTTTAATATAATAAAAGTGATATTATTTGAAGTATTAAAACACCTTATTAAGACACTATTTAATTTATGGTTTTAAATATTCCATGAATAGAAGTATTTTAAAATATCTTATAGTGGTGGTAATATTTTAAATGGTTTATAATAAGAAATTTTCCCATGACTTACAAATTTTTTAATTGATAATATTCATTATAAGGATAAGATAGAGACGAATAATTGAAAATCCTCTTATTTTTTTATTTTTCTCCCAAAAATGTATTGCATAAGGGTATCATTTATTAAAAATTACACTACTGTTATTTATTCATTATGTGTACATGTTTACACTTACAAAAAAATTTAATGATAAATCACACACTTACAATTCTATGGATCGCAATTACATAACACAAGATTCACCTTACTATGCCTTTGAAAATTAGTGGTTAACCTTACTCAACTCTACCTACTATTCTATAGTTTCCCTAATACCCTTTGGAATCATTTGGAATCATAGGTCTACCCTTATATACGGGTTATTCTACCATTACATATTTAGGGTCTCCCCATTCATTATCTTTAAAAATTATATGTTACCTTTACATTGTTCTTAGGGTATATATATATAACATTTTAAAACATAGGTGTACCTTTACGATTGATGGGTTAGCCTTACATAACACATATAAATACTAGGTTATATAGAATAAATGCACCAAGTGTATCTTTATTAAACATGGTCTGCTTTATGTTGGGTATATAAAATTCCGTTAGATTTATAAAACTCTTACAAAAAGGCCCTTACTATCACAAATCTCGTATAAATAGAGGATTATATATAAAAAAATTATTAAATATCAACCATACCCTTAAAAAATACATGTAAATTAATGTTTCCATCAAAAAACACAAAACTATCCTATGTGTAATAGTTGAGGGTACATACATTTTATGTTTTCTCTATGTCATGCCTCATTTTAATAACTCAATGAAAAAATATTTGATTTAAACAAAATAGGCTTTAATAAAAAAACTAAAAAAGTTTTTTTATATATCATGAAAATGTTATTATTATAATAATTAGGAAATTATAGTCACTATACCACAATATAGTTATTACGTTATTCCATTGAATAACATAGTAAATGTTTTTAGGTATGTTAATAATTAGTTCATATTTATTTTCATAAAAAAACAATTTTTAGCACCAATTTAAAAAGCGTTAAATTTAAGAAAATGATTTAGTAAGGTTATGGAAATGAATTCCCATGATTATAATGTTAACAAGCAGTTTAAACATCTTAGATGATCATTAATTTATTACATTTCTAATATTGTACATGAATATCATGTCTCACTTTTGTATATTCTGTGTCATGGATATATAAATTTCAAGTTTATACATGTAATTTATTTATGTCATTTGTGGATAAATATGTCTTTATAGATTCCACTATTCTCTTATAATTACAAATCAGTGCTTTTTAACCAATAACAAAGATAAAATCATCTTACACGGGAAAAAATTAAGTTATGTGAATTAAAAAAAGAAATTAAATATCTTTTATGAATTAAATAAGTAATTATAATTTATTTTAATTACATAAATATTTGATAAATGAAATTAAAATATAAAATACATTGTATAATAATTATTACAAGAATGAAAAAATTTAAAAAATGATTGATAAAAATATGGTTTTTTATTTCTTATTGAAAATTATTTTATTTTTTAATTAGAACAACATAAAATAAACATGTTTTCTTATTATTCCAATAATGAAGCACTTTTAGTAAAATTTATACAAAAAATAAGATGGACCATTTCTTTAATTGATGGATATGATATTAACATCTATAAATGAATGAAAAAATTAAAGAAAAAAATAATGAAAAATGTAATGATATCATCATTCAAAAATGATAAATAAAACCATTATTATATTCCATATATATTTATCAATTATCTTTTCTATTAATGTATTTTACATATTCATTAAAAAACCACTTCTCAATTTAATTATACTCTAATTATATTATATTATTTTAGTTGAAGATAATGTTTATTTATTAGATAATCATACATCATTAAATAACTAACTATACTATGTTGAATCCCTAGAAATTGAGTTGTTATATAGAAGTAAAAAATATATACTATCTTATAGATTAATGATATATCACCATTTTATATCACACCCCATTGGAATAAAATATATATTATTTCAAATCTAATGATATGTGAATATTCTCAGTGTGAAAATTTAACTTACCTATTGAACTAATGCATTATAGGATTTAAGGAAAATATAAAATATGTAATTATATTTTTTAAAGTCATTTTTTTATGATTTAACAAAATATCACTTATTTTGATGACCGATATAGAGGAAAAATAAACAATTTTAGGTCCTTAAAAAGTGGTGTGTTTTTAAATTGAATAAATATAGATATTATATAACTCTTGATATGTGAAAATTATTTATTTAGTCCCACTAGGTGATTTAATGATAAAAAATTGAATGAATTTACATATATCTCTACCAAAAAATGATTTGGTTATTATTGCCACACAACGAACTACCATACTCTTATATTTTCCTATTTAGTGATTAATTAAGAAAACATAAATGAGTGATAATAAATATTCCACTTAAAATACTAATAAATTTTGGATAATATGAGGAGGAACAATTTAAATTAATAATATTAGTGATTTTCAAAAAAAATGGCTATGGACATCAATTTTAGGATATTTATTGGTTATTTGAAAAACATTATTTCATAGGTATCAGTGACATTTGATGATGTGTTTTGGGATTTGCTTCTATTTTTTTAAAAACAATAATATATATTGAATGCATTAGTAAATTTAAATATAAAACCAAAATATTTAATTATCTATCTATATAACAATTTAAATGATAATATAGGCCAAAAATATATCATTTAAAAAATAGTCCAACAACATCATCTAATAAAATGAATTTCCCTACTAAAAAAATTAAAATTTTTTATCCCATTAATGGTACACACTCGGACAATCAATAATAATACATGATATATCAAATCATGACATAATGTAGTTCTTATTTGAAAAAATGTTCATACATCAACCAAGATGTCCAACTAAAAAATCAAGATACCGTATGTGTGGTTTGATGTTTTCCATCAATGATTGGAATATATATTTTATAAAATACGTTTATTATAAAAAACAATGTTTCGAATATGAACACATCTCCATATAATTGTGGTTAATAATAATAATATTTATTTTTAAAAATAATTTAATGAAAATTTATTTAATGGATATTATTTAAATAATAAAAAATAATATATTAACCAATTATAATTGATAATGAAAATTCAATAGTAAAATAATTAATTAAATAACATTTAATGAAGGGTTTTATTTTATATCATTTAATATGGATACTATTATAACAGTAGTATGAATAATAAGATTCAATTATAAATGAATGAATGATATAATTATGCTTGATTTGGATTTTAGAAGTGATCCCCTATATGTATGAGGATAACATTCTAGTCAGATATATCCTATAAATATTTTCATAATATGTTGCATGTGTAATGATACATTCCCTCATGTGTTGGTGGAATCATATGACAGATAAATTCTAATGACACTAAAATTGAGGTATAATTATAATTTCGAATGTTTTTTTAATATAGGACTCATATAAATGTTTAGAATAATTAAATGGAATTTATAATGATTTAAATTTAGTTATCAGGGGATCATAGTAAATATATAGTCCTTGATTAAAAGGGGAGGCACTGGTGTATTATAAAATTGGCTAGTGGATCCAAGTTTGCTGGAATTAGAGGTAGCATCTCTATCTAGAGGATTAAGATACTTTTTCCTATTGAATTATAGTGTGTACCATGGATTTAGTGGCCCATTAGGACACTATTATTAGACTAAATTGTTTTATTGCCCTACCTTCATTATTTATGTGGGTTCCAATTTTAATTTTTTTAATCTTAAATATTCCATTTAAATGATATTTATATTTTTATTATTGAATAAAAAATGGTTTTAGATTATGATTCCACAAGATAATTGTGGAATAACATTATAATAAAGTGTATTCAATACATTGGATATAAAAGAAACATTATAAACTCAATTGCAAATGACTTATCACCATTTAATTGTATATAAGATAAAATATTCAACATTCATTTAATTTAAATTGTTATGTGTGAAAATTGTTAATAAGTAAATGTATTTAAATTTTTATTATTATAATGGGGTATAGAGTATCCTAAAATTGATTTTACCCTCATTTCATGAGATTTCAATGAGTTTACTCTATTTTATGGGTAACATAAATTTCTTCCCGAAGGATAAATTTTGTATTTTATTAGAATAATTAATATTAAATTTTATTCATTTAAACTGCATTAATTTTATTTGGATATGATAACATAACTGTTGAATAAGTAAGGTATATTATTGGATGGGAAAGAATAAATGTGATATTACGGGTTATCCCTATAATGATTAATGTAGTTACTAATTCATCTAGCATAATTATCAATTACATACACCATCTGTTGTGAAAATGGGTTAAATATGGAATGTTCAATTAATGGATTTGATAATGGGACATGTGTAATTTAGGAAATGGGTTCTATCTATTAGGTACTTATAATGATATGATAATAGTTATCATGGGAGTTTAATCACTCCACAACACTATATTGATGATATAATTAGGAAAAATTATGGGATGAACTCAATGTTTTTATAAAACCATGAGAAATGATTATAATAACATATATGGACCTATTTAGAGATTTTTGGTGTACAAAAAATTAGATGATATTCAAGTGACTAATCAGAGTGGCTTTAATGGATTATGATGTTATTTAGATTATTAATGAGACGATACCAATGGGTATGATTTAGAATTTTTTAAGTTGGTATTTCATATAATAAATTAAATATAAGGGGAGTTCGTTGAAGTGTATAATAGTTATTTAGTTATCTAGTAATAAAATAAAAATATAGTTTTGAATTTAAGTTTAGGAGAAATGAATAATATATATAGTTTATAATCTAAGAGCTATCATTCTAAATTATATAGTATTAATTATAATTTTCATTTGATATTTTAATTTATTTTCATGTTAAAACCTATTGAGGTTAATGTACTTTGTATTCAACTTATAAAAGGCCTAGTCATTAACATTGACTGTAGTAAATATGTCACATGTTTAGTCTCATGTATTAACTGATTATTATTTATCTTGATTAATCAGTTGCCCCTAGGATGGACTTACTTAATGAAGGAATCGTTTTTATAGAAATGTATTTGTGATAATTAATTAAAACTAAGGATTATCAGATGGAGAGAGCTCTATGTTCTCTATATATACAACGCTCCCCAGACTCCTCTTCACTTTCCCTCTAGGATTTCCAAGCCCATTCTATGATTCTTCCAATCATTCTAGGCGTCATACTCAGCTCCTGGTATCTCCCATGCATCCTTGGCCTTGTCCTCTCCTTTGGTGCCCACCGTAGTGGGATTTCTCAGTGGATTTTCCTCTTCCGAAAAATGTACATGCTGTGGAGGCCCATTGTCATCGTACCCCACTTTGGCCCCAAGTTACTATGTACCTCTCCTGGTCGGATCTGGGTTGGTGTTTACATCGAGGCTTTGGGATTTGTGGTGTGGTGGAAAGTGGGTTTCTAGTGCTAATACCATAGTCGGTCATTTTGTTCGCTCCCTTTAAATCTCGACTGCCAAATTAGCTCTGACCCAGGGTTCCACCACTCCTTTTCCAGATGGATTTAGAGTGATGGTTATGTTGTGGTTATGGGAAATACAGTTATGTTGTCGTGATTTTTTCTTTTTTGGGTTCTACCCGGCTTTAATCTGGGTTTCATCCCCATTTCGTTTTCTCCTTTATTATTGGTTGTATCTGTTCTGATCCACAGTTTTGCTTTTTTGGATTAGTAATTTTTAGAATGAAGTTGAGTCATTGGAGTAGGATGGTGATATTGATGGGTTTCATGGTTTTTTTGGGATGTTTTTTTGGTGACATTGGTGGCTGTTTGTCAGGATATATTAGCGATTTTTTTCTTGTGGCTTTTATGATGGGTTTCATCATTCTGGTGGTTTTCAAGATGGTGATGCTTGAGATGTATGTTGCTTCCACTCAAATTTTCTCTGGATTTAATGTTCTAAACTAATTTCTAAGTCGGTCTCATGTGAGGGTTTTTAATGGGGCTTTGGGAGGTGTTGTTTGAGCGGCCTACACCATTCCAAGGGGCGGTGGTGGTGCTTTATTCCTTGGTTCGGTGTGCGTCTTATTCGAAGATGATGGTGGTTCTAGTTTCCAGTGATGAAGATGATGATCGGGGTGAGTTGTCGACATGATGATGGCAGGATGATGATGATGTCAATTTTGTTCATGATGGAGACCTGTTCTGATTGGATATGTGAGAAGGGTTCACAACTAGATGCGGTTGTGTGACGCGAGGTGGATGCATGGCATGGGTTTTGTGAAGTTTGCCCTCGAAATTTGAATTCTGGGAAATTTTGAATAATGAAATTCGAAATGTGTGTGGAATGTTGGGTACTTATTTTGTCTATACGGTTATTAGTAACCCTTAAACCACTTTTTAGAAAATGAAAAAATGTCTTCGGAGGATTTTAAGATTTATATATTAGGATATATTATTCAGAACGTAGGATAAATTGGTAGAATAGTGTTTGGAATTGTAATTTTATTTCCCATGATTAAACAGATTATCAATTCATTTATATTGATGAAGTGATACACCAAATTACTACAAATACATGGTTATATTTGTTTCACATTTATTAAGATGTTTTTTTTTGATGGAATAAGGTCATAGGAAATCCTATTAATGATCATCATTATGAGGTTATACATGATATATGATGGTTTAACTTGTAAGATGAAAATTATATCATCATTCACCATTGTTAGTGGTAAGAGTGGATAACTCATATATTGACTTTTTATAAACTATTATTCATTACAAAAATACAATTTCCTTCTAGGTAGTTTATTAGGGACACCTTGTTCACCGCTAATGGTGGTATGAGTTTCAACCTCATATACAAATTTTTGTTTTCCCATTCTCCAAAACAAAGGTCTGAAATTCCCATGGATCATACAAATATGATGCTAATAAATACTGAAATATAATAACATGGTATTATCTGAATACAATTTTTGGACAAGTTCACTATCAATTCTAGAGATAACAACCACTTCATCTCTATCCACTAAAAAATTATAGATAATATCTTTAAATAACTTCTAAGAGTCCATTATAATAAAATAAATATTAAAAATACATGTACAAAATCATGATTATTTTTTTCCTTTTATCTATACCTCCATATATTTCCCTAAATATGTAATTAATAATTAATTCTTATCCATTTTTTCAATTTCTCCCTGAAACTATATGATACTAATTATTACATATGATCTTGTTTTAAATAAGAATATTATTATTTAAAATAATAATATACACAAAATTACATTCCAAAATAACATTATGATGTAATTCCACATATCGACCTATTAAAGGTTTTCAAAATCATTTATATTTGTCATGTTATATATCATGAAAATAATCTGTATTATCCCATATGTTAAATATATAAAATCCTCAAAAAAATTAAAATTATATAAAAACATTAATTTTTATGTCATTTATAATTGTTTCAATATTGAATATAAAATATTGTAAAAACCTTAAAATATATTTTATATTATTTTAAGAAAAATTAAAAAAATTAGTATACTAATCCAATAAATTTAATCACATTATAAATAGAGATTGAACACGTTTCCCAACTCTAAATAAAAACATATATTTTAACGATTCCTTTTTCTTCATTCTTTGGTCACTCAAAACACAAATATTCATCTATAATGATAATATTCACAACCCATAAATTATCTACATGACATGTTTTCTCATGTGCATTAGAAATTTTAATTTATTCACATTGATAAAAATCTGTATTCAAACTGTAATTACTAACACATAATATGATAGGACATCTATATTGATAAATTGGGACTCCATAAAAATTTACTTCCAAATACTAAATATTTAACAAAATGTGTCTGTAAAAACCCTCACATTATGTAATATCATTTAAACTATATATTTCACCCAATAACATGAAAACTATTTCCATGTTCGTATATAACATGATGTGATTTATGATTATTCCCCAAAACTACAAAAACTTCATAAATTCATCTATAAAATATATCCAATGATTAATATAGTTTAATTTACCTATCATCAGTAGATGAAAAATATATACTTTTACCAAGTTCAATTATTTCACACTTTTAATAAAATTATATTATAAAAATCACCCCTTTCATATTATTGGATATATGAAATTCATTATGGAATTCATATGATTCATTAATAATATTTTTAATATTATATATATAATTATAATACATATATAATTATAAAATAAAATTTAATGTTACAAATTTATAGGAGATGTATTCAATTTTAACAATGGCTTCAAGGAAAGAATATATATTCATCTTTCTATATAACTGATCCTTGTAAATATTTGTTTGAAAAATCTTTTACATAAATTTTCAATTTGAAAATATATTTATATATTTCATTTATCTATACTATAAAATTCAACTTCAATAATACATTTCCATTTAATTATGAACATTGGGAAAAAATATACAAATTATTCTTGAAATTTTTCCCTTAAGAGTTGTGAAAATAATTTGTTCTATTATCATTATTCTTCCCACTCTAATATTAAATATAAATGAAGATTTATTAATATGTTGAAAAGAAAATATTATTTTTCGATTTATTATCATGACTTCATTCAGTTCAGCCAATGAGGAATTTCATTTCAATGGATATCGATCAATGAGAATTTCCATTGACATCTTAAAAAATGGTTCAGTCATGTGGATGGGTGGTCTAGGTAACTAAACACGGTTATGTAAGAATATATCAAACTCTATGACTCTCTAAATAATTTACGGAATGTTACTAAATATTACCACTTAATAATGATAACATTACAGGTTACCCTCATATATGGTTGTCGATTAATAGATAAATGTTATTATGGAATAGATCCTCATTATTATTGCAACCTATAATTTTGTATTGAAATGGAATATAAATGTTACTTAGTTTTTCGATTGGGCCAATAAATGTGGATTCATATACACACCAATGTATTGAATTAGAGACAACAGATTTTTGTGCGAGTAAAATTAAAACATCAAACCATTTACGATATTATGAAAATGATTGACTCCAAAAAAAAATTATTTTACATTGAATAGTCTAATGGTTGAGAGTCACCTTTCAATTGATTTTGTAGAACCTACCTATGGGATGGAATTTATGATACCTTTTTTGGAAGAATTTTCCAATGGGGATGGATGAGATCAACCTAGAAGGGATATAACAGACCAATAGATCATTTGATATCATTATGTATATGTTCTGATGATAGAATTGTGTTGACACCTATAGTGGATATGGATCTATAGATGGGATATGAGGACACCATGGATATAGGATGACATATTTATATGAATGTGTTGAGATTTTGGCCTAGTAGTGGATCATATGAAGTGATATAGATTTGGGGATATTAGGTTTGGACATCACGAATGAATCATACTTATCATGTTGGAGATAAGAATCAGAGTCCATAGTGTTTTTATAACATAGTTTGAGTTAATATTTGAAGACCATACCATGTATATAAACAAAATGTAGTAATTATAATGTCATTAAATTTAACATCATGTGACTTGGAATTTGATAAAAAAAATTAAATTCATGTTTCCATGATATTAGTGTCACGAATGGATAATTAATAGATGTTATAGAAGCGAATAATCAATGAAGCATACTAATAAGATATGTTTTGTATAATACATAGTTTGAGGGAAACTAAAAGGATTTTTTATTTTTCTTGTGGAATGGACATCACTAATCACTAATCAAATGTGAGAAATTTTTTGTTAGAGAAATAATACACAATCAAGTATTAACCACATTACATGGTTTTATAAAATTTATACTTACCCATATGATTGAATCTTGTAGTTTAGCTTTATTTCTCATCCTCTAAGAAGATAGGTAGTGGATATAGAAGATAGGTGGTATATGATATCCTATATGAAAAGGCATGGGGAAACATTGGGAGGCATTACCTGTGTGAATCATCCCCCCTTCTGTTTATTGATGAGGGGCGCTATATGAGACCTTGTCAACAAGAAAAGATAGAGGATTAGTCTTTGGGAGATTCACATTCACGATACAAACATATTTCTAAACCCAATAATTGGTCTTATTCATTCACTACTATCAATGTAAATGGCATGGATGTTTCATTGTTCACATCATGTTTCTTGAATCATGTAGGAGGTAAGTGATTCTACATTAACAAATAATATTTCCACAGTTACCACATGTATTGGGTTCTTAATGACCATGTGGATGTATGTTTGAAAATACACTCTGGACCGCGTCGATAAATAATGTTATTATTTATAAATTCAATTACCTATATAATTCATCATCTAATTGGGACACACAATGAAGCCTCATTCCTTGAACATATAGATTTGAATGTTATGGGGGAGGACTTCAACTGGGATTTCGTAGGGTTTAACCCCTTAGAGTCAAGAATATGTGGTTCCTATGAATATAATCATTTTAAGAAAATATATCACTCAAAGAGGGAAACTACTACAACTAATCCATAAAGGAGGAACTATGGATGAATTTTCAGAAAGGATAGGGGTGAAAAGGGTAACCATAAAAGGTAAATTCATTATATTTTGCGGGATTTTTTGATAATTAGATACTTCATTTTATTATCCACAAAACAGAATCCAATTCATGTGGATAAACACTTTTATGTTGGTGATAATATTGTAGTTAAATGTATGAGGAAAAAATATTGGGAATTATTGATTAAAAAATAAAAACACACATGTTAATTACATTTTATTGGTATTAAATGTTCATTTTTGATCTTTTGGGCCTGAGTTAGTGGATTTTAATTTTGAACATCCATTCTCGTCATTTGTGCACTTCATGCCTAATGTACACTAATTTAGGCCCATTGATTCACCTGATTGTAATGAATGTAATTATCCATATTTTAATTTCATATTTTGGGAAATTTATCAACACCTTAGTATGAACATTTTTCATTCAGGTGTCAATGGAGGATTCATAAAGGATTATGATTATATTTGGAGATGAAAGAAAACAATTATGGAGAAGGCAGATTGGACACCGACACACTGATGAGAATGTGGGGCCCACAATAATGGCTCAATAAAGCCCAAATTTTGTGTTTGGTAAAAGACATGTAGAGGAACAAATCCTTCTCCCGAAGTAAGTGCTAATTAGGCCTCCATGATTGATATTAAGGCGGCTCAATGAGAAGATCAAAATCTCGGCCATAATCTATGGCCCAGAATTGTATCCCACTAAAGCGGCCATAACTCTCGATCCACAACTCAAAATAGGCCCGAATATTAAAGAATTATAGAGGACATCCGGAGATGTAATAGACTTCTCTATGGCCCACCCAGATTCGGTGATATTCTATCCCATACAGGGTGATCTATTAAGGGTAGACAATGTCGATAAAAAGTCAAGGAGGGGATCAATTTCTCCACTACTTCCCACCACCCTAATGACTAAATTAATATAATATTTTGGAATACTGTCACCACCTGCCTTCACCAAAAAGAGGTAAGGGAAATAAAATTGTCATACCCTTCCTTATTTGAGTTCATGGAGAGATAATGACCCACGAGACCCTCCTTCAATAGGTTCCAGAGTGGTGACTAGAACCAAGGGTTTTAGAATCACACACAAGATGGAAGGCATTATCCTTTTTATTTTAATAGGATTGGGAGATAAGATAGAAACCCCAAAAACACCCAAGATGAAAGTAATGGTAATGCCGAATGTAAACCATTACCATATGCATATTCAAAAGTAAAAGATACAACCCAGAAGGACTCCAAAGGTTAAGTACAAAAAGAAAAGAAAAACCGCAAGTGAAACTGTCCCAATGCCTGAGCTAGTACGGTCCTGCACTATCCCGAAAGTCCTCCTGGAATCCAGAACGTAGTTTTATATATGTAGGGTGATTATACAAGTATACTCAGTAGGGAAAACCAATGAATCTCATGTACAAGTGGGGAGGCATTCTAATTCCATGTGAGAAAGGAGACAACCAAATCACCTAGCAAGGAAAACTATCCACCCAAGCCTCACCAAGGCACACTCCACAAATAACGCAAGTCAAGTAAAGTATAGTAATAGAACATCAATATTTTTGTACCCTGCGCCACTTTCCCACCTGTTATTGAAGACATCCTACGCATCGTACTAATCCCACCATTCTCACTGTAGTCCCACTACCACACCTCGCCCGCACACACCTAGGCCACTACCACACATCCCGCCTACAAACACCTGGGCCACAACCACTACACGTAACCAATCCCGCAAACACCAGGGATAGAACAACCATTGCCACACCCGATGACACCAGGGCAAGAAAGATACTGTCACACCCGAAGATAACTAGGCCTCATCCTGAAGACACTTGGGAAACAATCTGCCCGCAAACACCTGGGCCAACCACCACACTACCCTGCCTGAAGATTCATGGGATAATAATGGACTTCAGGACATCATAGCCTACCCGAAGAGTCTTTGGCTATTCAGGAAAGGGAGTAGAAAAGGAGGTAATAACCAGCCACTTAGAAGAGTGTTGGGAAAAATACCCTCCCCCATGAAATGTGGTGTTTGACACTAAGTTCTCAACTTGGGTGGGATGCGAATAAGAAACATAAGAACTACAATTATACGTATATGTAACAAGCACTCATCCCAGCATAGGTTTTCCAAATCCAACCTAAGCACAATCACCCTGTCACTATTCATTCATAAAAGAAAGGTACATTACTCATGACCAAACTACATCTCATTCCCAAAACCCATTCCGCATTAAACTAATTCTTCTTTTCATGTTTATGTGATCCCATTTAAGTAAATTCTACACTATTTTGAAACAAACAGGCATAATCAAAGCCAAGAAAATAGAATCATCCAAACAGCAATATATGCATTCACACCCGGTTCTCTTGTGAAGTCACAACAACAAAGGGATACATAAGATACCTCAAAGTACTGGAACCAATGATGTCTTCAAGATACAGCCCCACGTACCCAAAAACATTAACCAATGATATACCAATATTTGATTATTCCACCGCAATTTCTATCCTAAGAAGAGAAACCACACAGTTTCAGACTCACAACCAAGAGGATCCCATCCTCACCCACATCACCCCATAGGAAATCAAACAGATCAACACACATACAACCAAAGAAGAGTAGTGATACTTCTAGGTTCAATCACAACATTCATTATTTTCTTCTTTCTTTTGGTTAGCTGGGGTGACCACACATGGCGTTATGTTTACTTGGTATCCATTTAATCCCACGAGTTTAAATTATTAACCAATTTGCATGTTACAGTCATTTAATCAACATAGAAGGGAAGGGTTCATTTGTGCACAAGGAAAGACCACCAACAAACATGATTTCTAGTGAGCATAGCCCAATAGTTCACAACATAAGCATCAAGGAAAAGAAGAAAAACAAAACATCAACACATCGTTCACACCCCCTTCCCTTCATTATTTAAAGGCTGTTTGTTTTCTTCATTAATGCTTGGCTTAACCCACTCCCACAAAAACAACAGCGTACCCACCCCAAATGATACACAGAAAGGATAGAAGAAGGAAAAATCCTACCTGGTTGATCAATGATCTAAGCTCTTCTCCATGCGCCAAGAATAGAGGATGTGCGACTTGCTGGGGAGGAACATCAAGGACTCCAAGGGTGTAGAAAGATCCCACAGTGGTGCACCACAAGCCATGGAAATAGAGGGACTCTAGGCTACCCAGGAAAAAGAAAAAATCCAACTGAGAAGGAAATAAAAGAAGAAACTATAGTGGGAGATATAAATAGGAGATCCTACTGTTACAAGATATGGAATTTTGAATGCCTGGAATGTCGGATCGTGGTTTCCTACGTGTGTGGGCAGTTACACAATATGATATTAAGGTGTTATTTAATACCTCATATCAGCGAGTTTTCTAGGGATTTTTAGGAATTAATTATGGGATTTAAATGGATTTTAAAAAAAGTAAATGAAGTAATTTACATAAAAAATTTACGTTGCGAGAGCGAGACTGGAAAAAAATCGAGGGTTGGGTGAGGACATTGTTCCACCATCATGGTTTCACCCGTACAGTGCCACCATCACGGTGCCACTATTTTGGTGGAGCCTTATTTTGTAAATGTAATGGGCTAGGAGGGTCTGGTCCATTACATTAGATACCTCTCAAACTATTCTCGCCCTCGAGAATCAAGAAAAAACTATAAGAAAAGATTGGGTCCGAACAAACACCTCGAAAGACACCTCTCAGGAGTGAACCTCATCATAATCTAGAAACACCTCTCCCTTAAGAAAACACGCATAATACAGGGGTCAAACTACCCAGTCATATTGGTTGGGGAGTCTCTTCTTTTATGTCAAGATACTATCCGCTTTGGGTGGCATGTACTCGCCCACATAGGTTTAATCACATACACATTAATGCGTCTTAATTAGGTATCAGGTCCTCCCCTCCCCATATCCCAAACTTTTCACACACATTAAAGGATTAAATAAAACCACTTATTTAATACCCCACATGGTAAAGTGTTCCATCACAAACAAGTTCAAACAGAACATCACAATACTCAAAACAACTCTAGGTACTGGGCACGCATATGTGGTTCCTGTTCACAGGTACTCTCCTCAAGCCCCCCATACCACCACAACATACGAACCAACGGAAGGGTTCATCCATAAAGCACCTTATCTTCATGACATTCGATCATCACCGGTATCTCTAAGAACGTTTCATCATCCCCGATATCTAGCTATACCCAGTTGAGGACGTGTGAATCGTCGTGTTGATATCATCGGATCTGGGACACATGGAAGACGTTGTGCACCCTTTGCAGCAGTGGTAGCAACAGTAGCTGATAATCCACAACCCTGACCCGCTGCAGCACTTCGAACGGTCCGACAATCTTTACGGAAAGCTTACTCCCTCTTCCAATCCTCTGCTACCCACGTTGGGGGGGAGACTGTAAGGAATACGTGGTCCCCGAACCCAAATTCAAAGGGTTTCCTCCTATTATTGGTATAAGAGCTTCGTCGGTCCTGAGCCGCCTTCATCCTCTCTCGTATAAGGTGGACCTTCTCCATCATTCTCTGAACCACCTCTATGCCAAGACCACTTGTTTCCCTAATCTCAGTCTAGCACACGGGTGAGCGACATGGCCTTCCGTACAAGGCTTTGAATGGAGCCATGCCAATGGTAGAGTGATATCTATTATTGTAGGAATACTCTTCCAGAGGCATGTGTCATGCCCATGATCCCCCAAAATCTATAATACATGTCCGAATCATGTCCTCCAATGTCTGGATGGTCCACTCTATCTGTCGATATGTCTGGGGGTGGAAAGGAGTGCTATGACGTAGTCAGGTGCCAAAATCATGCTGCAATCAACTCCAGACTCGTGAGGTAAACTGTGCATCCCTATCTAATAATATAGACCTCAGAACTCCCTTAAACCTCACCACCTCATCCACATACCTCTATGATAAGGCATCTAATGCTCCCAAATCCTTGATCCCTATAAAGTGATCTGATTTCGTCAACCGGTACACCACTACCCAGATAGCATCATAGGCTCCTTGAACCCTATGGAGCCCCATTACGAAATCCATCGAGATTTCATCCCACTTCCACTCCGGAATGTCTAAAGGTTGCAACAAGACACCTGGAACACGGTCTTCAGCCTTCACTTACTGACACACTAGGAACTTTGCTACGAACTCTGCTATTGTCAATTTCACCCAAGGCCACCAAAACTAACTCCTCAGAGCATAATACATCTTGGAAACTCTGGGGTGCACAGCTAGGGTTGAGTTCTGGAACTCACTAATAACTCTCTCGTGCATTGCCTCTAGAAAAAATAGCTCTCCTCGGAAAAGCACCTGATTCGAACCATCCTCTGTCCACCCTTCTCGAGCATCACCTTGGTTAACCTAGTCATTCACCACATATCTTTCTATGTCACCCCACTATGACTCCTCTACCTACTGTAGTACTGAAGACTGAACTACCATCAGATACAGGAAACCTCTTCCACCTTCCACCCTTACATCCAGGTGCAGGGAAGCCAACTCCGACATTTCCTTCCAAGCATCTACTGACTCTCGAACCGCATCCCTTGGAGACTTCCTTCTCAAGGAATCAGACACCACATTCCCCATTCATAGGGTGTAGGAAATATTGAAGTCGTGGTCTTGAAGGAATTCCATCCACCTTAGCTGTCGTAAGTTCAGGTCCAACTGGGAGAAGACATACTTCAAACTCTTGTGATTGGTGAAGACCACGAAGTGCTCCCTGATGAGGTAGTGCCTCCACAACTTTGGTGTGAACATTACCGCCACAAGCTATAGGCCAAGGGTTTTATAGTTACCCACATGGGGACGTAACTTCCTATACCCATAGGAGATCACCCCTTGCCGCTGCATCAACACACATATGAGGCCTCACCCTAAAGCATCACAGAACACCTAATACACCGCCCCATCATCTGGAAACCTCAGCACTGGGGCACTAACCAACTTCTCCTTCAGATAAATGAAGGCCACCTCACACTTCTCATAGCACATGAAATCCTTGTCCTTCATGGTCAAAGCTATCAAAGGTGCTGATACTCGGGAGAAGTTCAGCGCAAATATCTGGTAGTAACCTGCTGGCCCGAAGAATCTATGAACCTCCACCACGTTGTTGGGTGCTTACTGAGAAACAACCGCCTCGAACTTCAATGGGTCAACTATTGTCCCCTGCTCGGACACCACATGCCCAATGAAGTGAAATTCTTGTGTCTAGAACTTGCACTTGGACAACTTCCCATAGAGTTGGTTCTGTCGGAGGAACTCAAAAACTGTTCTCAAGTGCTCAAAGGGATCCTCCTCTGATCTTGAGGAGATCAAGATGTCATCTATAAACACGACTATGAACTTGTCAAATATTCCCGGAAGACCGAGTTCACGATCCCCATGAAAAAATCTGGAGCGTTCGTGACGCCGATCATCATGACCACAAACTTAAAGTTCCCATATCTGCACCTGAAGGCATTCGTTGAGATGTCATCCTCCCTCACACTCAGCTGGTGGTATCCTGACCACAGGTTAATCTTAGAGATCCAACCAGCTCTCTTCAGCTGGTCAAAGAGATCGTCTATCCTCGGGAGGGGGTAATGATTCATGATCTTTACCTGGTTCAGACTCTGGTAGTATATACACATCCTGAGACCACCATCCGCCTTCTTGGCGAATAAGACTGGAGCACCACATGGCGATGCACTTGGTCGAACACAACCCTTCTTCATCAGATAATCAATCTGAATCCGTAACACCACAACTCAGATGGAGTCATCCGGTTTAATCCATCGAAATAGGATGAGACTCAGGTTGCAGGTCTATCCCAAACTTGATATCACGTAGAGGGGGTAGGGTCGCTACATCTTTAGGGAAGACGTCCATAAACTCACTGATGATCCCTGGGACTTCTACCATCTCTGCATCCACAGATTTTACTGATAGCTTGGATATCATGGAAAGGAGGGGTTCCCATCGCCTGCTGCTTCCCTGGAAACTCCAATCACCGATGAAATTCATTCGCCGGCAGCCCATGTCTAAAAACATAAGCCTTCCTCGGAAGCATTCAATGATGTCCCAAACAAATAATAGCTAGTCTATTCCTATGATGACATCGTATGTCTATATATTCAACTGTAGAAGATCCATGACTGATTGATGTGTCCCTATCATCAGTATGTATCCTCGACAAACATAAAACAAGTCGGTCTGACCTCTAACTGGTGTGCTGAAAACCTGGGGCACTCGAAGTCTCTCAGTGTCTAAAACTAGAGCATGGTCCAGACTGGGTGTAACAAAGGAGTGTGAAGCTACTGTATCGAACAAGGCATTGGGAAGGGTACTAAACAAGCTGATCGTACCTTGAACGACCTCTAGCCTATCTGGAACTACTACCTCTGCGGCATGCAACTTCCCACACCCAGATATTCTTCCTCTCGACTGTCGGCCACCTCCCCGACCACGCCCGAGTCGAGGTCCCTAAGGACCACACTAAGGTTGGTCTCCTCCTACAACGTCGTCCCTCAGCGGAGCGGAAGCCCGCTGCCCCTACTGATGCTTCAGAAAGGGCCTAGCTGGGAAATGCTGCTACTGAGGTGGGTGCTAGAATTGCCCACCCCCACCATTTTGTACTTTGTCCGGGCACTGATTCCAATGGTGCCCATGGCTTCCACAGATGAAGCATCTCGGCCCTGGGCCCAAAAGGAAAGGGTGAGGGCTGGAAGGTCAGAACTGGAACTTGTGAGGCCTACTCCCTGCTGGTCAAAACCTAGAGGGTCCACATGCTGGAGGCATGCACCTAAGCACCTTCCCCTTTGACGATCCAAACTGGATTCCCTCTCGTGACACAACTCCTTTCGTGTGTATCATTTCTACCACTTCACCCTTCTTCTGGACCTCCAAGTAGGTCGGTAGGGTGAAGGGAGTAATAACATACTTAATAGAAGATCGAAGTGCATCCTAAAAACATCTCGCCCGAGACTCCTCATCCGGAAGGAGGTCGGGAGAAAAGCGAATGAGATCCGTGAACTTGATCCCCAACTCTCTCACTGACATACTCCCCTGCTCGAGGGTGAGTAATTCATGCCTCTTCTTAGCCTTCATCGTGGAAGAGAGGAATTCCATACGGAACTCATTATCAGAGTCTGCCCACGTCTCCTCGGTCTCCCTCTTCTCCAAAAGATAAAGCGTCCACCACTGACACGCTTCTCCACGCATCGGGCTTACAACTAGAGGAAACCTACTCTGTCGGAGCCCGGATCAAGGTGAAGGCTATCCCCAGCTCCTCTAGCCAGCTCTCTATCTCCATATCTGAGATGATTTCCTCGTAATTATCAAGGGTTTGTCGCCAAAAGGGTCGAAGCGCCTTCTTCCACTGACCATCCTCCTCCTCTCTATCGGTCCTCTGTCGATTGGACAAGTCATCCTCTTGGGCCTTGATCGCCCACACTACTAGTAGTCGCCTCCCAGGTGCCATAGCTGCAAGGTAAACATGGAATTCCTTAGCCCGAGTAGCGTAGAATATTTTTCTAAAATTTTCATAGACTTCTTTATTCATTTTGAATCCCCAAGACACCCATTAAACAAAATAACACAAGTCCTTATGATTAATGTACCATCCATAGTGTCTCTACCAAGAAATCAGTGTAGCCTTACTTGGTCGTTCGGTATGTCCATAGTCCTTGCATCGGATCACGACGGGCCCTTAAATCCTTTATCCTAACCCGTCTTCCCTGGCCTATTTCACGCACCAAGATCTCCCAACACCATTGCCCTACCATCCCATATAATCCTCACTTTTCCTAACTCCAGACTCCATCCTATCTCTCAACCCAAACATCCCTATGCTACCACTCATTCATGACCCACCTACACCAAAAGGAGGGAAGGGACATAATATTGACAAAACCATCATTATTTAAATTGAAGGAGAGATAATGACCCACGAGACCCACCTTCAATAGGTCCCGTATTGGCTACTAGAACCAATGGTATTACAATCACACACTAGATGGAAGGCATTAACCTTTTTATTTTAATAAGATCGGGAGATAAGATAGTAACCCCAACAACACCAAAGCAGAATGTGAAGGTAAATCCAAAAGTAAACCATTCCCATTTTCGTGTTCAAAATAAAATGATACAAGACATAAGGACTCCAAAGGTAAAGTACCAAAATGAATGAAAAACAGCAACAACAATTGTCCCAACGCCCGAGCTAGTATGGCCCTGCACGATCCCTGAAGTCCTCTTGGAAACTTGAAAGTAGTTTTATATACAAAGGGTGAGCATAGAAGTATACACAGTAGGGAAAAGAAAAGACTCTCATTCACAAGTGGGGAGGCATTCTAATTCCCTGTGAGAAAGGAGACAACTGAAGCACCTATAAAGGAAAAATATCCACCCAAGACTCACTAAGGCACACTCCCCAAATAATGCATGTCATTCAAAGTATAGTAATAGCAAATCGATTTTTGGGAACCCCATGCCACTTTCCCACTAGTTATTGAAGACATCCTACGCATCATACCAATCCCACCATTCTCACTGTAGTTCCACTGCAACTCCTCAGCCGCACACACCTGGTCCACTACCACACATCCTTCCGACAAACACCTGGGCCAGAACCAATACACATAACCATGATAGAAAAATATTTGAATGGAACAACCACAACCACTCTTGAAGGCACCTGGGCCAGAAAGACACTATCACGCCCGAAGACACCTGGGCCTCATCCCGAAGACAGTTGGGAAATAATCTACCGAAAACACATGTTCTAACAACCACGCTACCCTTACCAAAGATTCTTGTGCTAATAATGGACTTCATGGCTTCACATCCTGCCCGAAGAGTCATGGCCTATTCGGGAAAGGGTGCAGAAAAGGAGCTAATAACCAGCCACTCAGAAGAGTGTTGGAAAAAACACCCTCCCCAATGAAATGGGGTGTTTGGCACTAATTTCTCAACTTAGGTGGGGCACGAATAAGAAAGATAAGAACTACAATTATATATATATGTAACAATCACTCATCACAACCTAGGGATTCCAATTCCAACCTATGCAAAACCACCCTATTACTATTCATTCATAAAAGAATGGTACAATACTCACGACCAAGCTACAACTCATTCCCAAAACCAATTCCCCATTCAACTCATTATTGTTTTAATGTTCAAGTGGTCCCATTTATGTAAATTCTTCACTACTGGGAAACTCACAGGAATAACCACATGCCAGGAAAAGATAAATAGCCAAACATTAATTTAATCATTCACAACAAGTTCTCTTGTGAAGTCACAACAACAAAGGAATAAGTGATATCCCTTAATGTACTGGAACCAAATCAGTCTTCAAGATACAACCCCATGTCCCCAAAACCATGAACCAAAACAAATTAGGGAAACTTCATTGTTGAAGCACATCATTAATTTTTTTCTTCATTCTTTTGGTTATCTGGGGTGACCACACAAGGATTTTGTTTGCTGGGTAGCCATTTAATCCACCGAGTTTATGTGATTAACCAATTTCCTAATTACAAACATTTAATCATCACAGAAAGCAAGGGTTCATTAGTGCGAAAGGAAAGACCACCAACATCCAAGATTTTTAGTGAGCATTGCCCAAGAGTTCACAACATAAGCATCAAGGAAGTGACGAAAAAAAGAACTGCATCACATCATTCAAACACCTTCTATTCATTTTTTAATTCTATTTTTCATCTTCATTAAGGTTTGGTTTCACCCACTCCCACAAAAACAACATCATACCCACCCCACATGATACACAGAAATGAGAGATGAAAGAAAAACCCTACCTAGTTTATCAAGGATCAAATCTCTTCTCCACACACCAAGAACAGGGGATGCGTGACTTGCTAGGGATGAATGTCGGGGACTCCAAGTGTGTAGAAAGCACCAGCAGAGGCGCACCACAAGCCACAAAAAGAGAGGGACTATAGGAGCACCAGGAAGAAGAAATAAATCCATCCAAAAAGAAAAAAATGAAGAAACTCTAGTGGGATATATAAAGAGGAGATCCCACTATTACGAGATATGGAATTATGAAATACTGGAAATTCGGATCATGGTTTCCTATACAGGTGGGCAGTTACACAAGATGATATTAAGGTGTTATTTAATACACCCATTGGGGAGTTTTCACGGGATTTTTAGGAATTAATTATTGGCTTTAAATAGATTTTAATAAATGTAAAATAAGTAATTTATGTCAAAAAAGTTTGTTGCGGGAGTAGGACTGGGAAAAGATAATGGTGGGCTGGGTGAGGACACGGTGCCACAGTCATGGTGTCACCCTTATGGTGCCGCCATCATGGTGCCACTGTTTTGGTGGATCCTTATTTTTTCATTGTAATGGGCCATGAGGGTATGGGCCAATACAAATTCGATTATTTAGTCTGGGTCTAAGGCTTCCCAATTTCCTATTTAATGTAGTGGTGGTGAGGGGTAATACATCTCTTGTTTTTTGTAATGTTTTTATGAAAATGTTCCATTGTAATGTTCTCAATTTCCATGTATGTTTGTTTTTTTATTTCTATTTTTTTAAACAAAATCTTTCTCTCATTTTCATCCCATTATCTCTCATTAAAAATCAAAAAGCATAGTGATATCTCTGTGTTGTGGTGAATTAGTTCACACATAGGTTGTAATTTCATTCCCACACATGGAGGAGTTCTCGTTATTTCCGTGAATGATTTTTTTTTAATTCCAATTATTGTAAGCCATCGTCCACCTACCATTGAGAGTATACAATAAATGGAGTGAAAACCCTTTAATGGGTTGATCATAGGATGATGCAAAGGCAGGATTGAATTTTATTTTATGAAATGATTTTTGTTCATTGGATAATTAATTCAAGACTTATATTCTTCAATTATTTCCACTCTTCATCTTCAATGTTTTTGAGGAAGCTAAATCCATGTAATAAAATGACCATACAACTTGGAGAGATCATGAATTTGGTTCTCTAAGTGTTTTGGGGATTATTAATTGAGTTTAGTTAGCATAAGACCTGAAAATGATGGTGTTACTGTTATATTGAAGAATGGATACATCAAGAATTAATAAAACCATAATTTTTTAAATAATTATAATTCATTCAATTCTCCCAAAGCATAACCCTAAGATCAACCCAGATTCATTAAATTGAATTCACTAAGGTTTCATAGTTTTCTTTAAGACCATATAAAATCAAAACCATGTTGGCCACTTCATAGCCAAAAATCCATCTCATAGTTTTTGCTACTTAGGTGTCTTCTTAGGTCTCAGTGGGATTGACATCCCAAGCTAGACTAAAAGGACTGTTATACCTTCAACTCTTCGGTAAATTTGATCTTGAATCAAATCTTGGCACTATTTCCAAGGACCTAAGTATGTAACCTAGACAAAAAACTTCTTTCCTCACCCCCATTCTTATATTCTCACCCATGATCTCTTATCTTGTACCTTTCTATCTTTTTTTCCATTTGGCGCATGTATTCCTACCCCCGTGATAATTCAATAAGAATAGTTATGATGGAAATCAAAGGATATGGGAGTCAAGAAATCCTAATGGATTGTTTCAATTGTATGTTAATCCTCTTGATACTCCAGAGTCCAAATTTGAGCCCATTTAAATGGATGTCCATCAAAGAAACCAACTCATAAACCCCGGTGGAAACCAAAATGGAAATCCAAATGAGGCAACCCCAAACAAGGGGAATGCAGTTGATCAACCCATGGTTGACTAAATCAAACCATTATGGACCAATTACACCTCATGCATTGGACACAATTCCGTAGGAGATGAAATGTACATCTTTAAACCCCATGTCCTAAACCACCTTCCCACATTCAAAGGAATGGAGTCCATGATTCTCTACCATCACATTAAGGAATTCAATGACATTGTAGAAACCATGTGTCCCCCACATCAACTAGATTCTGCTAAGATGAGGCTATTTCATTTTTCTTTAAAGGATCGAGCTAAAAAAAGGATAAAAAATTTGATACCATCACCCATCAACTCTTGGGACCAATTACAAAGTGAATTCTACAAAAAATACATTCCCCACCACAAAAAAAAATTCACATTAAATGTTCATCCTAAAAGTTTTTGAAAAAGAGGGAGATTCATTCTATGAAACATGGGAGAGGTTAAATGTCCACCTAAACATGGTTCCACACCATGGTTTTTCTATTCCTAAACAAGTGATAATATTCTATGAAGGGTTGGGTTCGGGGAACAAACAATTCATTGGCATGATGTGTAATGGAACCTTTAAAAAACCCCCCCAAATGATGCTTATGAGTATCTAGAAAGCCTTGTTGAACAAAACAAAAAATGGGGAAATTCACCTTATTCTGAAAAGAAACAAAGAACTACTAGAATTCAAACACATAGAGAAGTGTAAAACTTTAGGGATAAACTCACAACACTCTCTGAGATGGTAGAAAAGATAGACCTTAATAAAGTGCATGAAATCCAATCTACAGACCCTTTTGCACAATATATGAAAAAAATGACCATAAGACAGACAACTGCCCAACCATTCTATCCATCAAGGATGTTCTTTTAGGAGGACCCCAAGAAGAAGTAAATGATTTGAAATTTCAAAATCCTCAATAACAAAACAACTTCCACCCATGGTATAATGACCACCCAGGTATCCGCTGGAATGATAAACAACACCCTAGCAAACCATAGGGAAAAAAATCCATACCCCCATCAGAACTACCAAACCCATAACAGTTCCAAACCCAACCTATCCAATACCAACAGCCACCGGTCCATTTTCAAAAAACAATCCCACCTCCAAATTACTCCCAAGGATAAACCAATATTTTCAACCACCAAACCAAACTGTTCCACAAAGCCAAGTCGAAAAACTGTGCAAACAAATGGAAAGGATGAACTCAAAAGTCTGTTCCCTTAAACAAGAACTTCAAACCATCATATTTGGAAAGGCACCCATGCCAAATTAGGAGGTTCCATCCTCAAATTCAAGGGGAGAGTCACATTTTACTCAAACAACTCATGAAAAAATAATGTTTGTGACTATTTAAGAAGTGGAAAATCAATTGAGAAACCTGAAAAACTAATTCAAAAACCATATGAAGTTTCAAACATGGATGAAAATCAAAATGAGCCCCATGATCAAACTAAGGAAACAGATAAAAATGTGAAAGAGAAAACTCTTCAACAAAGAACCCCATAAACTGCACCATTTCCTCAATGCATGAGGGAAAAAACAGAATGAAATGAGTGAAAATTGAGGGAAATATTCTCACAAGTAATGTTGAACATTCCCTATCTCAATGCAATCCAAACCATACCTTCCTACTGAATGTTCCTTAAGGACTTGTGCAATTTTGAAAAAAAATTCACATAAAAACCAAGTCATTTTAGCAGCTAATGTGAGTACCGCCATTCAAGGGACTGTTCCTCCTAATTTGAAAGACATGACTTTCCCTTATATCAATGTTTAACTATGAGACAACAATGTTGTCAAGGACTTGTGTGACCTAGGTGCTACTATAAATCTCATCCCCTATGTTTTTACGGCTAGTTTGTCCTAGAAGAGATCTTAGCCACATCTTTCACACTTCAACATGATGATCTTAGCATTAGGGTTCCAAAGGGGATTTTATAGGAAATTATGGTAAAGGTTGAAAACATCATCTACCATGATTACTTCATTGTCCTTGACAACCATCCAAACTTTTCAAATAAAGAAAAAACCCCAATCATCCTTGGTCATCCTTTCCTAGAATCAATCAACTCTGCTATCCGAGATTGAAATGGGAACATGACCATCACATTTGGAAACATGAGTCTATACATAAACATCTATAATTCTAGCTAACAAATAGGGGATGACGATGACATTCCAGATGTAAACATGATAGGAGTAATTGATACTGAGTCCATAGAACATCAAGGAATATTTGATGGATGTTTAAGTCAGGATGAGATTTATTTCCATTGATCACATGATGGAATTTTATATCCTTGGCTTGATTCATTTTCAAATTTCTCTTATGATGATGTCTTAGGTCCAAAAATCAGTGAAACATATCAGAAAACCACATTCATGGAGACCAATCAAGGTTCATTCCCTAAATATTATCAGACCAATCTTGTAGATGAAACTTATATATGTATGGAATAAATCCTATCGAAAAAACTAAAAAAAGAAATTGATATTGATCCAATGTCCTAGTATTGTGCTGAAATTATAATCCAACCTGATCTTAAATTGAAGGAACTACCTTCTGCACTCAAGTATGACTTCATAGGGGACAATAGAACACATCCTATTCTCATTTCTTCATCTATTGATGTCAATCATGAGAGTATTCTTCTATATATCCATACGAAACATTAGAAATACCTTGGTTGGACCCTGTTTGTTATTACTGGGATTAGACAACTTATCGAGACTCATAAGATGGTTTTGGAATCTGATTCAAAGTCATGTCATCAACCTCAACGACGTCTCAATCCTAATTTCAGGGAAGTATTTAAAAAATAACTTCAGAAACTGTTAAAATATTGTATCATGTATCCCATAGCAGAGAGTGAATGGGTGAGCCAAATCAAAGTGGTTCCAAAAAAGGCTGGAATCAGTGTGATAACCAATAAGGATGGATTTATTCTTCTAACAAGGGTGAGTATTGGCAGGAGAGTCTGCATTTACTATAGGAAGCTAAACTCATTTACCAAGAAGGACCATTTCCCCTTACCATTCATTGACCATGTCCTTGAGGGAGTAGTAGGTCACACATTCTACTATTTCATAGATGGGTACTCATTGTACAATCAAATTGAGGTATCCCTAGAGGATCAAGGGAATACTACTTTCACCTATCCATTCAGCACTGTTTCCTTCAAACGCATTCCATTTGATTTATGTGATGCCCCTGGAACCTTCCAATGGTGCATGATGGGAATCATCTCAGACATGGTTGGGGATTTTCTAGGGATCTACATGGATGACTTCTCTGTGTTTGGGGATACATTTGAGGGATGTATGCATAATGTAGAGAGAGTCTTTTCAACATGTAAAGAAATGAATCTGGTTCCAAACTAGGAAAAATACCATTTCATGGTTAAATAAGGACTAGTCCTTATCCATCTAGTCTTGAGTAGGGGGATTCATGTTGATAATGAAAAGGTTGACATCATTTGTCACCTTCCGTCACCCAAAACTGTCAAGGATGTGAGGTCTTTCCTTGGACATGATAGTTTCTATAGAAGATTCATCATGTACATTAGTTAAATATCTCGTCCCCTTTGTGCTATCCTAGTAAAGGATGCTTCATTTGATTGGACAGAAATCAGTGAGGGTTCAATCTCAACCCTCAAATCCTCTCTCCCCTCTCCTCCCATTATGAAATCTCCAAATTAGAACCTTTCTTTCGAACATATGGGTGATGCCAGTGACGTTGTTGTAGGAGTTGTGTTAGTACAATGTTTTGATAAAACTTTTTTATGTCATTACTTATGCATGCAAATCCTTAAATGATGCCCAAATCAACTAAAACACTACTGATAAAGAGTTACCTACTATTGTGTTTTCCATATATAAGTTTAGGTCCGACCTCCTAAGATCCCCCATCACTGTGTTCACTGACCTTTCTTGAATAAAATAACACTTCCAAAAAAAAGATGCTAAGGCAAGATTGATTATGTGAGTCCTTATCATACAATAATATGATCTCACAATGAAGGATAAAAAGGGCACTGAAAATGTTTTAGATGATCACCTCTCTTGTATGGCATTCAAAGAAAACTCAAATCACATTTCTGTGTCTGATTCATTTATTGAGGAACACCTATACTATGTTAGTGACTGCCCTTGGTATGCTGACATAGACAATATCATAGTTACGAGAGTAATTCCAAAATTCATAGGGACTCAAGCTCGAAGGAAATTCCTTTATTATCTTAGGAACTATGTGTTTGATGATCTATACCTCTATAAGTTCAGCCCTGACCAAGTCATTAGGAGGTGTTTCCCAAAATCTGAACAAGAATCCATCCTAAAATTATGTCATAGTGAGGCATGTGTAGATAACTTTTCCTCATGTAAAACCTCTACTAATGTTCTTCAGTGTGTTATCTTATGGCCCACCCTCTCAAGGGACTCTTACACATTTTTTCAAAGCTTTCCTAGGTGTCAATAAGTGGGATTCATCACCAAAATGAATCAAATTCCACTCACTACCATCTTGTTGGATGAAAAATTTTACTTTTGGGGAATAGATTTCATGGGTCTCATCCCAAACACTAGGGGATATCATTAAATTATTTTAGCAGTTGATTATGATTCCAAATAGGTTGGGGTCATTCCTATAAAATACAATGATAATAAAACTATGAATAGATTTACCAAGGAAAACATCTTCTCTTTATTTGGAATTCATAGGGATATCATTAGTGATCGAGGAACTCATTTTTTAAATCATCCATTCTCATCAATCATGGAAAAGTATGGAATTTTTTACAAAGTTTCCACGGCTTTCCACCCACACACTAATAGTCAAGATGAGTTATCAAATAGAGAAATTAGATAGATTCATGAGAAAATTGTTAATACATCTTGGAATGATTGGTCGAGAAAACTCTTATATACTATTTTGGACTATCGAACTGCATATAAAACAATTTTAGGAATGTCCCCATAGAGGATGGTTTATGGTAAAGCATGCCATTTTCTAGATGAGATTAAACATAAGAACTTCTTTGAAATTAAAATAATGAATTATGACATCTCATTTTTATGAAACAAAAAGTAAATTAGATCTCAATGAACTTGAGGAACTTATGATGGAGGCTTATGAAAATTCAAGGATCAATAAAGCTAAAGTACAATCCTACCAATCTAGAAATCATAAAACCAAACACATTGAATTAGGAAAGACTATTCTTTTGTATAATTCTAAACATCACTTACAGCCAAGATAATTTAGGACTATATTGTCGGGGCCATGAATAGTGCATAAGGTGTACCCCCATGGGGCTGTTGAAATTTAAGATCCCACTAATGGTCAATAATTTATTTTAATTCTCATAGAGTCAAAACATTCATATAATAATTCCAAATACATGAAGATGATGATGTCTTTGGTGAACCAACCTTAGATGATGAAAATAATTATTCGATTAGGGGTTGAAGTCAAGAAAGTGACAGTAATCAAAGCGCTACATGGGAAGAAACCCATGCTTTTCATGTTCCCAATAATTTTGTTTTTTTAATAAAATTTATATTTCAAATAGGATTACTAAATCCGGTTGATATAACATTATTCTAACTCACACTATTGAACAGTTCATCTCTTATGAGTATGGATGGGTATAAAAGGGGAGCACCTTATTTATACGTGTCACACGATATGATCCCTGAGTACTACCTTACCCATAAATTAAAAAGAATACAATGTATCATCATTTGATTTAAAAAAACCATAAAAGGGTGATACTTGGTATTAAATAAATTTTTGTGTTGTTTTTCATTCTGGTTTTTTATTGTTTTTATGGTTCAGGGACAATTTTTTGGTGATATATATTCAAAGAAAGATGTGACTACATCTCCCATGAGAACAAAGAGTGATTTGGGAGCACAAAAATAATCATTATGACCCCAACAGATGAACTTGTTCCATGCCCTTTCCTACTCATTCCCCTAACTTATTTCTCCTCTCTTTTATTTTTATGAAAATATGGACAATTTAATTCTATGTCGATGGTTGTGGAATCAAAATTTATGTTAAAAAAAATAAATAAAAATCCTTTTCAATTAATATAATAACATCCTTTCTCATATTAAAACTACATGTAAAATAAATTTTATTTCAATGACTCTTAATTAAATTCATTATTATGTTTACAAGAATTTATTTTTGAAGTTTGTTTGTGCATTGAGAATTTTCATCATATTTATTTTAATTTATTAAAACAAAATTCCACAATGAACATCCTCAAGATTGTGGGGTACTAATTTGAATTCACATTGTCCCATAATAAATATCAGAGGCTGGTTTTAGTTTTACGATTAATATGAGTATTCAAAAAAATAAAGAAATAAATAAAACAAAAAACGTAAAAAAATTATGTGTAGAGAAATTGATTGATAAAATACGAGGTTTTTGTCATTGGAGATCATGACTCCATGGATTTCTATCCAGGAGGTTTTCACTCTATCTCTAGTTATGATAATATGACTTTATTTTTTATCAAATTAACTCAAGAAAATTCCTGAGTATGTGGGCTTCACATGGTGCCCTAAGGGCTTTGAGTCTTGGAGTCATCGACAAATTCTTGCTACATGGGTTAATTGGATTAACTGCAATCTCAATTACTATGGAAATATTTCCAAAAAAAGGAATGAAGAATACTCATATTAGGATTATATGTGATTCTATTTAGTGCATCTATGATTTCCCCATTGAATGAAAATGAACCCCCGTATATACTGTAACTATCAACACTTCATTTCACCGAATTGAGTTGGATGAACTATGATGATGGATTTGATCAAAGGACTAGGATTTGGATTGGGATCTGCTTTAGAATTTATCAAGTTTGAAATTATTTTGATAGGTTATAATGATATATTTTTTTGTAGTTTACATTTTGAGAACTGTTTGTTATAATGTGTTTAAAAAAAGTATTAAAATATAATCTTCGAATTATTTTCTCGGGACTAGAAAATATAAAGTTGGGGGTGTGATTAGACTATAAAAACACCTATGTTAATTACATTTTAGTGGTATTAAATGTTAATTTTTGATCTTCTAGGCCTGCGTTTGTGGACATTAATTTTAAACATCCATTCTCATCATTTTTGCACTTCATGACTATTGTACACCAATTTAGGCCCAATGATTCATATGATTTTAAGGAATATAATTATCCATATTTTAATTTTATATTTTGGGAAATATATCTACACTTTAATATGGCCATTTTTCATTCAGATCAAAACAGTAACTCTGAAACAAGTTAACATATTCCCATATTTCATCATGGGCAGGTAGTAGTGTAAAAATTAATAACATTGAGGAATTTACTTGGAGACCGAATGTTTTTATGAAGAAGTTGAAGGAAGATCTCTTGGAAGTGGTGAAGAAGGTTGAACACCGATGAATGATAGATTGAGGGAGTTCATTTATGGATCACATCCAAGGATGAATTCATTCCTACAACACATAATACTTCCATTTAGGGGTTCCTTTCTATGTTATTTTAATTTCCAATTATTGTTTCCAATGAAGAACATGAACCGTCCCACAAACATGTTGATCTGCAGTTCAATATTTTATGAGAGATGGTTAATAAATAGGGATTAATGTTGGAATTAGATCACTGTTATTTTATTCATAATTCATGTTATGGCTACAAAATAAAAATTTTGGGCTAAAAAAACATTATCATGGACAATTATAAACGATGTTCTTGGTGTATTTCATATCGCCATTCTTGCGTTCTTCACTATGGGAACCTCATGGGGGTGTTGGGATTTTCTAGGAGGTTCCAAATGCAACATGACTCACTGAGCGATGAAAAAAAATATTTACACAAAAAATGTGATGATATTTAACCAAGGATCATGAATTAATTCCTAGATTAAAAAAGTGGCCACCACCATGATGGTGGATTCCATGGAAGGGCAGATGCAATTACTGGTGCGTGGTAGTGGGAATGATGGTGTGCAGTAGTGAAACCACATTATGCGAGGGACCCATGGAAACTGATGTGGGTGAAGGACAGAGATTACAAATAAATGGTTGTTAGTGGGGATCAGGAAGATGAGGGATGAGGCTATGAAATCGTGGGACCATAGGGGGACCCCATGGAAATCATTGAGTTTTGGTTCACACGGCGTCAGACTGCATTGAATGTAGTAGTCATCCATGTTGACTAGGCAAGGACGTGACAACCACCACGTCTGAATGGATTGAACCTGCCTGCATCGTTGTGCTAGGCCCAACCAGTCTAGGATGGACTAGACCCAAACCCAAGAGACCCATTTTCGCATATATACCATAACCTTCAAATCGTGTGTCTGTTTGAAATGTTGTTTGCGAGATTGGGACCCTTGTGATGAGGCTGTTTTTTTGAGATACTATAATTGACTTTACATGTATTTTTGTGTATTTCCTATTAACTGGAGGAGTAGGTTCTCCCTGAATGTGCATTCAAAGTATGGAATCTTATTAATGGAAGCAACCTAGACTATGTGCCTTTTCGAGACGATGTTTAGTATATAGACATTATTTCTAACCTAGATAGTGTGTCCTACCATGACTGATATGATACTCTCCTTTCTCACCGTGGTGTTGGACCTCTAGTCTCTTACAACACTTCATGTGTTACAGACACTCCATGTGTTACCTACACTTTGTGTTTTACCAACACTAGGTGTGTAACCTATACTATGTGTGCTATAGATATAAGGTACTTTGTATTATTATGACAATACTATATATATACTATAAACCAATACTTTGTGTGATTTGACTCTAGTGACTCTTTTGATTATACTTCTTAGAGGATACACTTCATGTACCTCTTTGGTTGTCTATTTGGTGTATGTTGTAGTGATAAATTTGTGGTATAAAAATAATTTTCATCATTTGTGGTATTATTCATGTGATTCGTATATGGTATATTTCTTAAGGTTACCTATGTGGTTTGGGGCCCCAACCGAGTATTGTTTTACTCACCCCTGCATGGTCTTTCCCCACACGTGTCATATATTGTGCACACAATTGGATGCATTGATGGAGTCTTTTGGGGACATGATACAGGGGGTTCTTCAGGGTGACCTAATATGTGTGGTATACATCAATGACATAAAGACATCTTACATTACAAACCCTTCGATATTGTTTTATGTATGTGAGATCCTCTAACATTTCCTTTTCTATTTCAGTAGGTCTTGTATTCTAGACCATTTTCATTCAGTATTGAACCTTATTCACAGTGGCTTTACATAGTATTTTTCATCCCTGTTTACTTTTTATTTTCAGTTTATGCCATTTCTTGAATATGGTTTTTTGTGTATAGTTACTAGGGAAATTTCCTCCCACTTATGGGATATGGAAACTCTGTGCTAATCTCCATCCACTTCCCTATTGGTGGAATGCTTGGGGTTGTCACGACATAGTCCTGGGGGATGGTTCGTGATACAATGGTGTCATAGGGCTATCATTTTTACATTATTTAGGGAAATACTATTAAGTGGTTCATGTTCATATTTCAAGCCATGTAACCCAATGTTGGTGCAGTGATCGATGTATCCATACACCCATACTGTGAATTCTACTTACTGACTCAGTACATGAAAACACTAGTTTCATGGAAAATAAATGGTTCATTCATCATATTTAAATAGGGTGATTTATCCTACATTTCGTGAGTCAGAGCCACCGAACCATGTATTCTCTATTTTACTGTTGTACATCTTTTTTAGTTTTAGGAATCCTCCTTGCAGATAGCCTACCGAGTTTACATTACCTTACCATGAGGATTGTTTTCCGAGATATGAGGAATCCGTTTAGGGACCATTTACCGAGATAACACTTCTCGGGGGTGTACAAAAATTACAACCACCCACAGAGTATAAGTTCATAAATACTCTATCGGTATAGGATGCATATAGCATTGGTTCATTTCATGACTTATTGAGGTATATAACTCCTAGGTTCTAATGTGATACTAATCCCTAGGTACCTATGGATTGGTTAGAAGATGTGAACTGAGCCATCATCATAGTGATTTCCTCCAAACTCGATGTTATTCTTGGTTGTTATACGTCCTTAGGGCTCTGTAGGTAGTTATTGGAGCCTAATTACTTCGGTGCATGAGGAGGTGCTTATATCCTTTTCATACTTAGAGTTCCTCTTTAGGGAGAATTTCATTACCATGATGTTACAATCTCGACATATAAAGGATCCACTACACCAGCCATAGGGAATCCATTCAACAGAAGAGTACATGGAGTGATGCACAAATCATTCTCACTACTATACATATATGGTGTGGGACCCATTCATCATGGCCAATAACTTATTGCAGGGAATATTCCAAAATATCATTATGTCAATTAAATCCCTTATAATCTATATGCATGTTTGGGTGATGGTGAACTATCCAATTGTCGAGATCATTATTTTGGAGCAAGCACTGGTGGTGGGAGCTACCATGAGGTTATAGCTAACAGAGTCTTCAGTATCAGGTAGCCTACAGCTGACATAATGGTCAAAAAGGAACATGTTATCTAGGTGACAACCCCACGACCTGTGATTAGTGGTGTGGGGATAATTGTGTGGAGTGATTTAGTAAAATGTCAAAATATTATACTCATGTGGCAGTCAGGGGCTTTTGGATTGTGATTATCCAACCAGACATGTGACCAAATAGGATACTATTGTGGGACTGTCATGGACGTGGAGGATGTATGAATAGGGCAGTCTACTAGGCGGTAGATGTAGCAGAGGATTGGGATGAGGTACAAAAGGTGGACCGAGGTTTGATTCTCTTCCACCACCACCCCCTAGGTGGTCCAACCCGATCATAGGGAGATGGTGAAAAGAAGTTATGACATCTCTATTAAATTTATTATGATGGTCCCATGACTCTCAGGATGATTATAGGTATGATAAGTGACTTTTCCACCCTAGTTACAGTTTTGATAGACATTGCTTCCAAACACTATTTTCATTCCCCCACCCATGTTCGAGACATGTAAGTTCTTGTTGAATTGTTGACTTCATCACTTCACTTAGATAGTTATATGGGGGATGTTTCTATGATCAAAAACAAGTTCATATAGTGTTCCCATACTCTTGGGGGAGAGTGTTTTGGATGGGATTTCGTGCTGGTAGCATCTATGCCTTACGACATCATTCTGGGTGTGGAAAATATATCAAATGTTCTTACACAAATATACTTTTTTTGGTGCTTAGTGTGTTGTGTCCATAGTGATGGGACCATGTTTTACATTATTAGGGATATGGAATGCAGAACAACATGGGATGGACTCGCATGTTGGAGGGTGTTTTTGATCCCAAATCTGTTGGCTTGCATGACCCTCATTACAATGGATGAGACGAGCCCTATATTTCCTATAGTGGTGGATGAGTATGAGGTTGTCATTATGGAAAATGTTCTAGGAAAAACTATTCATATGGAGTTTGACTTATTCGTTGACTTCTATCCTTGGAAGAAAATAATTTCCCCATTGTCATATCAAATGGATCTGTAGTGATTCGTGAGTTGAGTGTAAAACTGGAGGACTTAGAGATGAAGTGATTTGTGAGACCCATTGTTTCTCCTTGGACAACACCATTTTTGTTTCCCTAGGAAGATGAGATATTGGTTTTATGTGTGTAATTTTATTGCCTAAACTTAGTAAAATAGAATAATATGTATCAACTTACAAGGATTGATGACCTATTTTATCAATTGAAGTGAGTGAGATGGTTCTCAATGATAGACCTCAGATCAGACTATCATCATCTCTGGTTGTGGGATGAGGACATCCAATAGATGTCATTTAGATGTATCAATAGTCACTAAGAATAAATAGTGATGTAGTTTGGCATGAAAAATGCACCATCAGTATTTGTGGGACTCATGAATAGGATCTTCTAGCCCTACCTACATAGTTGTTTCTGGTGTTTATTGATGACATCCTAGTGTACTCGATGTCCGAGGAGGATAATTCAATAAAGTTTAGGATTGTCCTAGATTTACTCTGGGAGAACAAGATTTATGGGAATCGCTCTAGGTGCCAGTTCTGGATGCGATAGGTCCATATTATAGGGCACATCATTTTTTAGGCTTGAGTTCTAGTAGGTGTTGCAATGTTTGAGGGGTGCTTTCTTGGGAACCACCAAAGAACATAATCAAGGTGAGGAGTTTCCATTGGTTGGATGGGTAATATCAATGTTTCATAAACAAATTATCTAAAGTAGAAACATCCATTACAACCTTGAAATAATAGGGTAAACCCTTCTTGTAGACAAAAATGTTCTCGGAGGACATTAAGAAGATTAGGAAGAGTTTTACGAGCACACCCATCCTGATCTTTCCATAGTAGAGTGTCGAGTTTGTGCTGTTCATTAACACATCAAGAATTGGGCTCAGGTTTTCCCTAATATAGGGGAATGTGGCAATTTCGTGTGGTTCACTAGAGTTGAGACCACATTATAAGAACTACATGTCCCATGATCAGGATTAGGTATATTTAGTGTTCCCATAGACGATGTGGTGACACTACCTTATTGGAGAGAGGTTTATCAACTATTATTTTGAAAAAAGTCTTTTATATATCATTTCATTGAAGTATATGAACACGAGACAATGACGTTTTCTAGTGTTCCTCTTGGAATATGACATTGAGTACGTCTACTATATTGGGAAGGGAAACATTATTGATGTTTCTTTTAACCAAAGATCAAGTTGATAGCTACTAAATGTGGCCTCAAAGTAGATGGACTCATTTTTGAAATCCATCATGGATGGTTATAAAGTAGCTTATCTCCAGTTGATGGTGTTTACCCATCAACTGTTATAAGGAGCCATGGTGGAAACCTCAGAGATATCAGTTGTGATACTACATGAGTTCAACTATCTAAAGGGCATTCCCCTGATGGATATTCGAAAGGTGGAGAGCACGTCATCTTTTTTAGAGGATACACTGTTGTACCTGCGATGTTGTCAGTGGAGGTGTTGATGAATTTCCATAAATACCCATTTTTTAACATCCAGGTGTCAAGAATAAGTACCAGGACCACCGATGTTAGTTTTGGTTGCTGGGGATCAATAAGGTATTGTTAGAGTTTGTATTTAGATACCACACTTTTCAAAAAGTGAAGTATTAAAATGATGTTTCAATAGGTTCGACTCGACCCCTTGAAGTGCCTCAGTTGAAATGTGTTGGAATATTGATTGTCTTAATTATAGGTTTACTACATACATCTTTTGGCAATGTTACCATCTGGGTTATTGGTGAAAAGATCACTATGTCGTACCACATCCTAGCGATTTAGGGACATGGTTTAGTAGAGAGTATGGGATGCCTCTATATGCAGGTGATAGTTCAAATACATGGATTCCCATAAATAATAATCTCATATAATGATGTTTTCTTTATATCCTAGTAGTAGATGGGATTTTAGAACATGTTTGGGACTCATATGCATTTGATCACAATATTCCACACATAGACATA
This sequence comes from Viscum album, assembly GCA_963277665.1. Taxonomy (NCBI): domain Eukaryota; kingdom Viridiplantae; phylum Streptophyta; class Magnoliopsida; order Santalales; family Viscaceae; genus Viscum; species Viscum album. Next base: position 181,079,496 of record OY728123.1, read on the forward strand.
TGATCATACATAGTAGACCATTCTTGTCACAGAGGACGTGCTACGTGTCTGCATCCTCAATTTTGTCAGATGTTGGAAGGACAACCTACACCTATATGATTTTTCATCCAACAATAGCTACCAATCCACCATCAGTATGGAAACATTCAAGACCATGTATTAGATACCCTACAGGTTGACACATTGATGGAATGACCCGAGAGAGTCATCAATAATGTGCCCATAGTTGGTGGAGGCTATCCCTGAGTAGTTCAAGACTACACAGTGCCGTCAGAAGTCCTATGATTACACTATATATAGATCCTTGGAGTTTCATAAGGGAGACCATGTATTTATTCAGGTCTCTCCTTGATGTGGGTACATATATTTGGTTGGGGCGGCATGTTATCTATGAAGTTCATCATACCTTTTATTATTCTACATAGGGTAGTTGAGGTGGAAGACAACTAGGTACAACCTACACAGTTAGAGAGTGTTCATGATTTATTCCACATATCCCCACTGAGAAGAAACATACAAGGCAAATATCACATCATTTATTAGGGAGAGATGGAAATTGGTGAAATTGGGACATTCACAGAGTACCTGATGGAGATCAATGATCGATGGGAGATGATCCTTTGTAAAATTTCAAATCATAAGGTGTGGATTTGGGGGAATCACAAGAATCTTCTAGAGAGAAAACGTTAGATGGAAGCTCAAACATGATGTCAATATCTGCATTTTATTTTTTGTCAATTATTTTTTATTTCGAGGATGAAAATCCTTGAGGTGCAGAGAATTTAATATTGAGGATTTTCAATGTAATTTTTTTGGAAAAACAATATTAGATTATTTCGAGACTAGTCACTGTGATGAAAATTGATTATGATGCTCAGAGTTCCCAAAATAAATTTTAAAACTATTATTATGTTTAATAAAAATACTACACTTTCTTAGTTTTAGTATATTTTAAATTGGACCAAGAATTTTAAAACTGAGGGGACCATTGTGTTTAGATCGACACGTTTGAAATAGGATAGACTTAACCTCAACCAGTGCAGGTCAACAGTAGAAAATATTTTGTCTACATTTTAAAGATGAATAATAATAATAAAAATAATAGTTTATTTTATATTACTTTTTATGTTTCATTAAGACACAACAATGTTGTGAAACAGTGACAAGGTAGTTGTATCCTTTCATAAAGGAAAAATTGTGGCGATAAGGTTTCAAAGAGAACCAGCGATTCTAAAATGTGTTAACACAATTTTTATTTAATGATGGGTATGAACAAGTGTTATAATTCATAATGCTGGAAATTATCCCTGGAACCCATATGTTTCACTATTGAAGGATAAGTAATCTCTCTCACTAGAAACAATGAATGATGAATGGTGAAGTATGACAGATCAAGGAAGTTCGTGAATGTGTCACCTACAATGATTTATTCTTTCATTAGACTGATATTATTTCTAGTTAGGGGTTCTTTTATATTATATTTTCTTTCCTAGTTCATATTTCCAATTATGATCGTAGACCAACCGGTGAACAAGTCAATTTGAAGTTTGATTATTTATGCAGTATGTTTTAAAAATTGGTATTAATGATGGAAATATAAAATTGTGATTTTAATTATTTCATCATAATCCATCCAACAAGAGAAAATTGACGACAATAAAAACAATGTAATGGAACATTCTAAAAGGTTTTATTAGTAACATTCATCTTCCCATTCTTGTGTTCCTCATCAAAGAACCCCTGCTTTCATATCAGACTTTATCTGGAAGATCCTAATTCGACTGGACCCTCAAGGTGGCAACAATACAATCTTGCACCCAAGGAAGTGAATACGAGGACCTACGAATTGCGATGGTCTTCCTTACTCAAAAAACGACACCATAGAGATGGTGGAGGCCTATGGTGGCACTTGTGTCATGGAAACCTATCAGGAGGAACATTCAGAAACCTCTTTGTGCTGCTAAAATGGCTGCGAGCCGAAAATAAGGCCATGGGTGGTGAATAGGGATGAAATCGTCATTATAATTTACTAATTTTGTATTTATTATCTTGATTATAGTTTTTGGAGGATAAACATTGTGTACCTCATCAGTCTTCTACTTGGGGTAGTACTTAGTCATTCCATTGTGGTATAGTTCTTGTGATTCATTTTTTGAATTCGTCATTTGATTACATAGTGGAATATTTTATAGTGATACAACTATGGGTTTGGGTCCCTATTGAGTATTGTTTTACTCACCCCTATACGGTCTTCATACGCACAAGTCATGTATTGTGTAGATCATCAGATGCATTAATGGAGTCATTGGTTATCCAGCAATAGGGGTGCTTAACGGTGACCCCCCTAGATGTGGTACGCTTCATCGATATTCAGACAGCTTATTGTACATACAATCTAGGATGGTTTTTCTGCAGATAAGATCTAGGAGATAAAACTTTTCCTTTTCTACGGGGCTTGTATTCTGGAACGTTTTATTTCAATTTTGTACCTTACTCTAGGTGGGTTTCCTTAATGGTTTACCTGTAGGTTTGCATCATATTTTCAAAATTATCTTTTTCTTGTAGACGAGTGTGTTTATATAAGTACTCTGTAAAATGCCTCTCACATTTGGGATATTATGACTATAGGTAAAGTCACTAGGCTCTGGTATAGGGGAGGTGGGATTAGGGTAGTCACGACATAGACCCTGGGGGACTGGTTGTGACATGTGAACCAGAACCTTCTATACTTATCCTTATTGAAACAAAATCCTCAAAGAGACATCATAAATTTTAATCATATATGTCTTTTGTAACATGACTAATATGGGAAATTAGGATCTCATGGTGGTCCACTAATAGAATAGTCACTATTAAATTCAATTTTTCAATTAATATGTTCTTTATATATTCATTTGATCTAAATTATAAAATAAAAAATATTAAAATTATGATAGATATTAATATTTTAAAATGTGGTTATTTATGGGACGGGAATTTTTAATCAAAAAATATGAAGTTTTAATTGGTTTATAATATAATAAATTGAGTTTTATTAATGAGGTGAAATGGAACATTTATTTTTAAAACCCAGGGGAGTGTTATAATTGGTGGTGCCTCTGTAGAAGCTCCAATTAGACATTATTCTAATATGTTTCATTCCTAAAATTGGTACATGAATTTGCATTGAATTTTTAAATTAGCTGATAATCAGAAAAGAATCACACTAGGTCATTGTAACAGTTTGTTTAGTTATTTCTCATATTATGAGGTTTCATTTTAACCTTATGAATATTTTTAATTAGTTTTTAGTAGTCATTTTAAATAATTAAATGTATTTTATTTCCCAATAATGAAAAAAATATGTATGAAGGAATTTAACAAGGCATATGTTTGAAAATAATTTATACTTTCCTTTTGTTGATTAAAATATGTTATTTATTATAAATTATTCATATAAATTAGATTTATTTATTAATTGAACATGTTGAGTTGAATGATTTATTCATTGTAATACTTCATTAAAGTATTGATATTTTGGTTCTTACTATTAAATATTATGTTATTATATATATATACATATTCTAACCATATTTTTTCACTGATATTTGGTTTAACATTTAATGAAATTATTTTTTATGAGGATCGTTATTGTGATATTTTTTCTATTATTAAACGAAATATTTTTTTACATGTTTCTATTGGAATATATTTACATATTAAAAGTGGATTTGAATTTTGAATGGATTTTTTATTTTTCATTTTATATTGTGTCTAATAATCTATATATGAAATGGGATATACCTTTGTTTTTTAATATAGGTGGTTAAAAGGAGAACACCATTAGCATATCATTCTCTAACAACACCACTATTCCAAAAACCCAATAATGTATCATTTAGTGACCCCATGATTGATAGTCAAATAGGATTTGATCCATGGGAACAAATTTTGAAATTTTTGCTTAGACATTGATCCAGTGAAAGGGGATGATCACACTTGAGAAACATTACTCTATCTTCTAAATTTATTTCACCATAGTTTATAAATTAATTTAAGTGAGTAAATGTTTAGTTTTTAACAACATGAATAATTAGGTAGTTTATGGGGATATACCAGATGGATTGATATGAATATCAATTTATATAATATTGAATTAAAATTATTCATATATAATGTTGTATTTAATTAAAGGATCTAATTTTCCATTACTTGTTCTTCTCTCTTCATTATACCATATGTTTCGGTAATAGAATGGTTGAATATATTTTCCTTTGTAATCTAAAACTGATGGAAAAATAAAAACATGTTATTTTAAGCCATTAAATATGTGCGAAAAATATAATATTAGCTACTATTAGAAGTAAAATTTCATATGGGATATATCCAGTGATGGTGATTTATCTAACGAGAGTTATGATTATGAATATTCTATAAATACCTTTAGTACCACTATGGATTATTCCACGTATGGGAGTAATATGTTTTCTATTCTATTCATTCATAATCACCTAACTAAATATAATGATTTCTTTTATTATCTATTTCTTAATAAGAAATATTTTCATGCTTCCACATTCACTTGATCATTGTCAATTTGTTTTATCATGTATTATTTTAAATTTATTTTGTTTGTATACACAATCAATCCATCACAAAGAATAAATTATTCATACCTCAGTACTTGTAATAATTATCTGTTTATGAATACTTATTTAAAAGTTATTCATGACAATTCCTTAGATCATGTTTATGAAATATGTTATACATTGATATTAAATGAATATGTGAGAAATTTTTTTGAGAATCATATCACATGGATCTCAAAATAATATCAAACAATAGTATATATAATAGAGGTGGGTCTATTTTTTCTCTAGAGTGTATGGTTTTATTATTATATTAACATTATTTTTTATCAGTTCTATTTGTGAAAATAGTAGGTGAGATTTAATTGGATTAGTTTCTAAATTTAGATTAATATTTTTTGGTGTATCCCCAAATACCCCCATGGTTTTTTTCGTTAAATAGTTGTTTTTTTTTCCTATAGTTTTCTCTATGAACAAGTGATATGTCACTTTATTTAGCCGTTTTTTTATTTCAGAATAAATTAATGAATTTAATAATCACTATATACAGTTATCATACATTTCATAGTGATCAAAAATCATTGATCATTCATCTATATTCTCAAAAGTAATTTTTCAATTGTTTTGAACATCTAAGTTGCCTACATTTTTGTTCCAATTAATGAGAGACAGTGTATTAAACATGAATATAATTATTAAAAATATCATTCCATTAATATAATTAAAATAAATCATAAAATTATAATAAGATTTAATAAATGGAAAATTTGAATTCATTATCATATATATAAGAACAATCTCCCAGATTATCGACTAATTTATTAGTGTTTCATTATGAGAAATGATCAACAAATAAAAGATTGTGTAAAAAAGAAGGAACAAGATGTTGTAGTCGATTGAGTGATTTATTGTGGAAGAATCACTCCCACCATTTAATATATCTGTATTAATAAAATTAGTGGAGCTAATTTGAGAACAATATAATTCATTCCATTTGATTAGAATTATTTTATTATTACATTATACATGTATTTCTGAATTAAATATCAAATTCCATGTCTGAATCCAACATTTCATACTACCACCACATGCAAATCATGTAGGTTTATTTTTCTCCAATTAAAAATAATTATATATAATTTATTAAAACATTTCCCACTAGACTCAATATCCATATCCATTAATGATGTATAAATGATAAAATTATTATCATTTTTTGGACTTCACTTAATGTCAATGTCTTATTTATGGAATAAATTGATCCATGTGTTTGGATTTCTTCCCTTTGAAAAAATGAGATCCAATTTGAAAATATTTTGTTCCAGTACTGACCAAAATTAGAACATTGAAATTTTGAATTATGTCATTGATCTTGGATAGAATATGTCTATAAAGGTATTGTGGGTCTCATCTATTATATAAATATAAATAATTTATTTATATTATCGCTTTTTCATATAAATTTTAAAACAAATACTATTTATTAAAGCGTCTTAAAAGTGAACAGGTTCAACTATTCACATTGTTTTCAATTATTATATCATATATAACATATTTTGTACTTAGGAAATCATTTAGTTATTCCATTGTATGGGTATATTAGTATTCCTTTATCTCTAGATCAATCATTTCATTATTCCCATCAGGAAGTATAAATTTATTAGATTTCATGGAAATTAGCAGAGTACATAGTTCATCTTTATTATTTAACTTTATAAAAACACATTTAGATATTATTTTATTCATACATAAACATTGTTGATAAAATGTTTTGATTCATTCATGGGTTCGACATCAAATGTTTGAATAAGAAAACAACTATAGTTTCCGATTATATATCTTTATTACATTATAATACATATCTGGTTTTGAATCATTAAAAACATCTATATAATGTTATAACATTTGTTTCTTTTTAGAATTTCATTTAATTGTACTTCAAAATAAATTAACCACTATAAAATAATAAATTTTTTATGATTAAATATTCTGAATCTTAAAATTTTAATCATTTGTTCATTCTTTAATGATTTGTTTCTAATCTGTGAAAGATTCAAACTTTATTGATCAATATTGAGATGACATGGTTGGAAAATCACTAGGTAGTAGGTACTTACTGTAAAGACCTTCTTGATCCATTGGGGGAATTTGAGGGTCGATATATATTCTCTATAAATAGATTGGTATTACTGGTGTGGTAGAAACCAATAGTTAATACAATTAGTAGAGAGGATAATGAGATCGTTTTTGTGAGTGGAGAATCATATTTATGTGCTTTGTCCTTATGATTGTTTATATTTTTGTTGTTTTCATTTCCAAATAGGTTGTCCTCATGGTGACTTAAACACACTGATGGTAGTTTCTCCATTAATTTGAAAAAATTAATTACCCAGTACACCGACTACCACTTCATTATATTTCTATGGCTTCATTTCATCTATCATAATGTTTTTATATTGAAACTCAAGACATTATAGATTTTCAAATCCAGTGAAATCATTTCATATGTCTAGGCAGTAGATGGATCAGTTGTATAATGGATAACCAATGGATTTTATTGGTTGATTACTAATGTGTGTAGTCACACGCCATTGGAATAAATAAATATTTTAATTTCATGTGGAATAATTAAAATTCTAAAATATTACCCACATAAAGAAAATTAGAAATTTCAATTTCTCGTCATCCCATCAAATGAATAACTGGTGGATTCATTTGGTCTAATTTCATTTAGAAATTCCATGTGTGCTTTCTTCATTATGTATCCATATTTCTTCCTCAACTACACAAAGCATAAATATTTTGATCATTTAGTTCTATTTTATTAAATTGCAAAAAAAAATTAAAATAATTAAAAAAATGTTAAAATAATTGCACAACACATTAAATTGAATGACAAAATTTATATTCTTTTCCATCGAATACAAAATATATTTAATGATCACGATTTATTACTTTCAAATCAACAATTATTTTAATCATTATCAAATAAAAAATTGAAATTCCATTGAATTAAAATACTTATTTTGATCATAATTTCAAAATCATCATTTTATAATGATTTTCTATAAATAAAAATTTATTTTTACATTAATTTAAATCATGGATTTTATTTTGATATATCAAATAACTAAAATATTATAAAAAAATGAAATCATTCAATACAATAAATAAATATTTCATTTAGTCAATTAGATTCTCATTATAATTTTCGAAAAAATCATTTTCTAGAATTTGAATTTTTAAAAATTTATAAAAAATGAAAAATTAAGATTCAACCAATTTTTTATTTTAATATGATTATTAAAATAAAAATATAATAAAAAACAATTTATTTAATTTATATATAATTAATGGATGAATTAATTTAATAAACAAATATTAATAACATCTAAACCAAAATATTTACCAAATTTATTCAATCAAGTTAAAAATAAAATTGATTAATAACAAATGTATTAATTTTCGATTATTTAAATTAATATTCAAAGGAATTATGAATGAATCTCAATTTAATTTTTAAGAAAATTAGTACTCCTCACTCCCCAACATTTGAAATACATGACTCTTGAGGAATACTATTAATTTAATCATTCAAGGAGAATTTCCCACATAATATTAGTACCCCATCATGTTGAAAAGGAAATCACACATCCTTATATTTTTTTAGTTTTTTTCCATAAATTAAATTAAATAATTCATAATAATTCTCACACATATTATATTTTTAGGGATTATTTAAAATATATCATCAGAGTAATGATTTTTTGATCTCAGAACGGTTTATGTCATCACCCATAATGTATCACATAAAAGTATTATTTTTTAATTCCCATTAAACGTAACCAATGAAAAAAATCATATATTAATTTTCCCATTTAGTCATTGTTAACAATTCCAAAAACATTCACCATCATTTTTAATATACACTTATTGAGGTCATCCCATCCATTTTTATGAAAATCTCAGTGTAAGGGAACTAAATAAATGTGTGAAGTTTAGTCAAGATCTAAATCATCCCAAAGATTACTTTATTTCCCATAGAAAATAGTATTTGTCATTGAATAGAATAAATACAAGTGAAGAAACCCTTATTCCTCTCTATATATTATATAAATTCTATAAATATATTTACTTATATTGATTTAGGAATATTTCAATATCGAATATAATCATCTTGGTTTACTCAATTTTATTTTAGATATCCATTTTTGTAATAATTTTCCATAATTTTATATTCAATAAATATAAATTATTATTGCAGGTTTAATTTCATTATTATAGTTTCTTAAATATTTTATTTTTATTACATAGGGTTCCTATTGATTTTTATCTATTTTTAATGATTAAATTATAATAATCTATGAAATCTATGGTTAGTTTACTCCATAATAATTTAAATCTCACAATATTTGAAATTGTGAATTTCAGCCACACTAGCATTGTATTATATATTTATATGGTTTCACATGATATCTTTAATGTTTTAAAGATAATAGAAAAAAATTAACAAAATAGCTGTGTAAAATATTTACCAGAATGATTTTTTATATAAATATTAATGTTTTAAAATATTTATATCTATAAACACTGAAATGTTCAATGAAGAAAAAAAATTATTTAAATACAATGTTATGGTTCTTATCTCCCCTACAAATTTTTCTTAGAAACATCAACTTAATTCTTGGATTAATTTTTCAATGAATATATATTAGAAATTATAAAGAATATAAACGAGTGTAACAGAATGATGACTATTGGGATTTATTAATAAATAATGAGATGAGTGGTTTTCACTAATCCATATTCACATTATCTAAATGAACATGATAATTTATTACTTATTGGTGATTCACATTGATGTTTTAGTGTGATTCTACTCCCTTGAAATGAACTGGACATAATATAATAATGTTATTTATGTACAATAACTTATCCACATGTATCCATGTTTAATTAAAATTAGATACAAATATGAGTATAATAATATAACATTATATCTAATTTTAAATTGTTATTGTTTTATTATTATTTGGATATATCTATAATTATACTTATACTACATGTAATTAAAATAAGGGTCACTTCTCTTCTATTTATTCCAAATATTCTACATTTTTTTATAATCTACATATTTTATAAACATGAGTTAAACCCCCTAAATAGTGAAATATGATTTTAGATAAAAATTAATGTGAATAACATAATGAGGTCCATAAATATTTCTATAGGGGTACATACATAATTAGGTTTCCTATATAGAAATGTATTCCGAAAATGAATCATTGGTATTTTTAATGATGTCCTTATGGTTGGGTTACATCGTCTTCAACATGATCATTTATATATCTCTATTTTTAATTTTCACTATCACAATATTTTTGGGGGATACATAGTTGATAAATTAAAATGTAATATATACTAATTCATCATGAATTCTTTTTTCATATTATATAATTTTCATAATTAGTTTAACATTATTTCTCAAATAACAAAAAATAAACAAATATTACTTTACTTTATAAATTCAATCACATTTTTAAAATCATCGATTTTTGTGGATTTATCATCAATCCACATAGAAATGTAGTAATCTATAATAAAATATTGGATAATCTAAATATGAAAGGAAATGGGACCTTGAAATCAACACACCATAAATGAAATATTTTTGATAACAAAATTTCCATAAAAACTTTTACGTCTACTCAAAATTCTAATTTTAATGAAGATGATTAGAGACTTTTTGAAAACAAACATGATAATGTATGAACATTGATGTACAAAATATATTCGATTAGAAAAAATTCAATGTAGTCCATTGTGATTCAAATTTATATCCAATTTCATTCTTTAGAAGAAATATAATCAAAGAATATATTTTGTTGTTCTCGATATATCTCATAGATACCTGACCACAACTAGTCTTCAATGAATATAGATATTTAAAAACATCAATTTTTTTATTCCGATTTAATATTTTGTTCATAATTTTTGAAAAGTGAAGGTTCAATTTATGTGTCTAGAAAATATTTATACATCAACATACCATGATAATTTAGTGGATTCATGTATATTCTCCCTAGGAATGTAATAACTCTACTTTTCAGAAAAGATGTTTATACCACATCAGTTTATGGAAATATTATAATGTAGTCCACAAACATTCATTCCTTAAATGTTTTGTATTTATCTCCAAATATGAATTATTTTTCTGAAATTTCCATCTTAAAATCATTGTATTCGAATCCCATTTATAAATTAGGTCACTATGTGATGAAATATAAGGATAAACATTACATATCATCTAAATAATAATATTAGTTGTTCTCTAACAAATAAAATTGACCGAACCTATTATAATTATCTTATATATTTGAAATGATTTCTGTATAGAATCAGTAAAAAATATTATATAAAATGACAATTTCTATTAATCCTATATGAATTTATAACACAAAAAACATTATTTTATTCGACACATACTATTTTAAAGTGAGATCAATTTTTTTGGGATGATTATAGGAGTGGGAGTAATTAGTAATTATAGAATTTCAAAATCAATCAAACATTAATCATAAAAAGGAATCAAAATTTTAATATTTACTCTTTTAAATATGGGAAATTACATAAAAAATAACATTTTAAAAAATAGTAGATAATTTTAATTCAATTTAATTTTTTCGATAGATTGAGATACACATAACATTGAGTCAAAAAAAAACAATCAAATGTTATTATTGGGTGTTTATAATTTTTATATTAAATTTTATCCTATTAATATGTATATAAAATGTATGAAATAAATATATAAACTCAATAAAAAAATTTGGATACGTGTTTTTAATTAATCACCCATTTTTTAGTAACTGACATTGTTTCAAAAAAAATTACTATTCTGTAACAAAAATGTTTTAAATTTATTTTTTGAGAAATTAAAAAAAATCCTTGAAAATTTTATAAATCTATTTATACTAATATCTTATCAATTTTTATATTAATATAGAAAAAATTACATGAGGTGAAATTGTATAATTTCAAAAAAAAACATGAATTTTCTATTAAAACTGGAAAATATTAATTTCATGGGGATTATATTTATATTTAATGTATCTAAAAAGTAAAATAAAATTATATATTTGTTTTAAATTATAATTAATAATTTTGTACTAATGAAAATATAAAAATATTCATTTTAAGTAAATTTATACTATAATTTTGTATAAAAACGTTTTTATATTGAAAGATGCATTGTTTTTTTGGAAAAATAGATTTCCTTTTCATTTTAAATATTACTCATATATTAACTTCAATAACTTGTAAAAATTTATTTATGTATAAGTATACTATGATAGGAGATACTAAGAACAATCTTTGTTAATCAGTCCTTATTAATTTTATAAAATATGAATAATAACTCTGGAAAATTTATCACCTCAGTAAAGCTTAAATTAGGTTTATCAAGACTAAATCTAATTGATAAGGCCATGATTTTTTACTATAATTAATATTGGTTGAATATAAATATAACCTATTATTGGATTATCAAACATACATTTCTTAAATTAATATTTCTAATTAAATGTAATATATAATATTTTATGGAAATCATATTAAAAATAGTCAATTGTTTAGTCTTAAAAATTACATTATATGTATGAAAGGTGGGAAAATATGTTTATAAAAAAATATAAATATATGATGTTAGAATATTTATATTTTTTCATTGTATAATTATATGTTCATTTTTATTATATATATAATTTCCATTAATTATTATACAATTCTAACACAATATTTCATCAATCAATTAAAAAATTATGATTTAAAAAATAAAACTTTAATATAATTATAGTGATTTATAGTGTTCCAAAAATTATATAAAAAATATTGATATATTATTATTGATTTTTGGAATTGTATTATAATTAAAACACTTTATTTATGACTTTTATCTGAAATTAATGAAATAGTTTATAAATTTAATTTAATGATATTTTGTCAAATTAATATTTTTTACATTATTTACATTTAATAATAATATTTATAGTTGTAAATGGGGATATTATATGGGATATTATTTCATCCATTTTCCATTTTAAACCAATTTTTATAATATAAGTAATTCTGTAAACCATAGTCTTTGAATAAGAGGTTACCATGAGTGAAGAAACAATTTATTAGAAAAATTCCAAATCCAAAATATAAAGTTTAATGTACTTCAAAAAACACATTAAATTTTATTAGATGATTATATTTAGTTCATATAATGAATTTTATTCTATTAGTTTTCCATTTGGATGTAATTTGTTTGAGAATTACTTTATTATTATTTTATCATTTATGAATGACAAATTTCCATCACTTTACTAAATTACAAAGGGATACCCTCCTTAATCTTCCTTACAACACATTGACATACCTACCACCACCCTATGATATGTATATCCATTATAAAATTTCTTATTCACATTATAGTGGTTCTTTCCATCCCAAAGGACCATCCCTAGTATCCTTATGTGGATATATATACACGTTTTTTCAAATAAGTCGTAATCCCCTTAATTAATTACATTCTTCTAATACTTTATCCTTAAATATTTTATTCTATGGAATATATCATAATATAATATCATATATGTTCTTGATATACTAATATTTTATTATCATTATCAAGTAACCATTATTTATGTAACGAATTCAATTGTATCAACTAGAAAATCCAATGAAATTTACCCTTCACATAGTATATCCAAAAAATTATAATATAAACCATTCATGCATATAATCAAAACAATATATACATCAAGAGTTCAAATAAGAATAAAATATACCACTACATCCATACAAAATAGGATAGAAAAATCTAGATTATAACGTTTGTCAAAACCCCATGGGACCAATGGTTACATCTAAACTAATCCGAACAAGTGTTAAATGAAACAAGATAAAACAACATGCTACTAAATGACCTTACCATTACATTAATACTATAATAAAACATATATAAACACTCAAAGTAATAATTAAATTGATATAAAAATACAACTAAGATGCCACCATTGTTTCTATTCAATATTAAGCTCTATGAATATAAAAATTCAATATAAAATTAATTTTACAATGACTATAAATATAAAAAACCATTTTTTTTATAATTTTCCCCTTTTATTCATTTTTTCACATAATCAATTGGTATTGTAAAACAAAAAAATTTAAATGTATATATAATAGAATAATAAAGCATATCATTTCATTGAACGGTTAATATGTAATCACATTTCAATGAAATGATATATCATGTGATGTTATTTGATACAACCTCAGATAAAGACCCATAAGAAACAATCCATAATGAAACATTCATATAAAAAATTACTATAAATGAAAAACAACATCACATTGGTATTTAGAAAATTGAAATGTGTATTCGACTTTAAAAATCATAATAAAGAATAAAATGATATCCATCCAATATCTAGTCTGGAAAGTGGAAATCATGAGATGGTAACATCCTAGTGGTGACATAGACATAGAATCAGGATACTTGTGTCTCATTCCAAATTAATTTCATATTAACATTGAGAAATTGAAAAAATACATTTCAAAACCATGCTCACAATTCCGTAAAAAATTACTTGAAATAACTGACAACCAAGATGGTTGTTTGAAAACCCATTTCTAAGCCAAAAAAAATACTTTTCACTGATAAAACAAGTTTAAAAATATTATTATTTGGGTGTTATTATTTAAATCAATACATCACTTGTAATAAATAACAAATTGAATTTATCATGAAAAACATGTGATTACTAAAATTTAATATTTTTACAAAACCCCATAATCAACACTGTATTAACCTATCCACAATTGAAAATGAATATCTAAAAACAATAGAGAATCCTAAAAAAGGTATGTAATTCAATTTAACTAATTGGGAGTGATAGAGAACACTTTTCAATCACATATATGATCACAACCACTAGGATACTCATATACATAAGTAAACCCGAAAATGACCTAGAATGATTACATATCAATTAAAGGAAACCCAACTATAATGTTGATCAATCACCAAATGAATCGATTCTTAGTGACTGAAGCATCCAAAAATCACTGAATAGGATACATATGTTGAGATTAAATGTTGATGTGTAATTATAAAAAATGTATAAAATAATGTTTCTCTATAAAATCCTTGTATGTGACCATTACAAGATGTGTCAACCATTAACACATTATATAATACTCAAGAGTCACATATGCTGATAAACCCTCCACTTTTTACTAAATACCATATTTTAATATTATAAAACATGTATCATTTTAACAGCATATACTCGCATCTTGTAATATACTAGGTTCATGGTAACATCCTTGATGAAAATAAAAATAATGTTCTCTTTTTATATGGCCTATATTTAACTTACAGACTTCTTAAATTACATATTTATACAAAAAATACATACCTCCTTGGGAATTCTTAGAACATGGGTAGAACCTAGAAATGAAATTAATGGATTAATAAACATAATACATTCATTAAAAATTCCTTCATATTTAAGAATTGGTCCTCCAAAAAATGTTCTCCCTCATTTTTAGATCCAAATATCACTTAATCAAATAGGAAAAAATGTAATGAGATGGGAAATACCAGAATAAAATTGAAGATATGTTACAATATCCACAATATAAATTATTTATAACCAAAAAATACTTCAAGATCAAGAATTTGAAAATAGATAAGTCCACTTTTGCCCCTAAAATTTCTTAATCCAACATATTGTGTCTTTCCTGTCTGCACTATCATAGTACATGGACCATAGAAATTATTTTACTATATAGTACCATATATTGGAAATCAATAATCCAAAATGGATACTTAAACAAAGTTTTTTCAAGCTCATGATAGACATCCTCCCATACAATAACATTGTAATTATATTTTATATTCATCCTGGGATGTTAAACCTGAAAGAAATAATTGATATATGTATAAAAAGATGGTAAATGCAACATTTATACTACCATACATATTAGTATAATGATTTCATAGAGACCCAAATACCTTGATGCCAACATGACCTCCTTACATGACTGATTATTTCCAAAGCCAGGCAAATCTACAAAGAAGACCCATTAATAACATCACACTCCATGGCTGATGAAAATGGTCCCCATTAAATTTTTAAAGACACATATACATGATTAATTTTTGTAACATCAACCACAGAGTCACATTCATATCATGACTAAGAATAGGCCCAGACCTGGACCCCTTTCCAAAATCTCCCTAGTCCAATGAAGATATAATTGGCCACATTTAATATGCCTTTGAGGGATCCATGTTTACCGATGCCTGATAACTGATGTTATAGGGAATTTCAACCAATGGGAAATTTTTTTCCTGTGATCTTCCAAAATCATCTTCAGAAGCCCTATGGATATCCTCCATGACCTGGGTATCCCTATCTATCTAGCCATCTATCAATGGATGAAAATATGAGCATATTTAAATTAGGGAACCCATCAACTATTACAATCATATCCAAAATGGATACACAAACGTTGTCTCCCACAAATAGTTATTTTTATATGGAACACCATGATGCTTCACAATTTATAATACATATTGGCCCTAGGCTATTCCATATACATCATCCCCATAATAGGAAATAAATTATTAAATATTATAATATAATCAATAATAATCCAAATCATAACGTTCCCATTAGGTATATGTTGTAAACTAAGGAATAAATAAATGGGAATAATCTTCCTTATAAGAATGGATGAGACATGTAACAACATTTCTGTTCTCTGGTGTTCCACTTATATTAACTAAAAATTAAGGAACAACGAATCAAAATCCACAGTAGATTATATCACCCCTATCACGAATACCATCATTTCAAATCATGATAAACCATCATATTATAATGGTGAATGTGTGAAAAATAACAGTGTACACAATAAAAAAATCTAGTATCAAGGATAATAGAACAATAAACATATCCTAGATACCCTAATATCATTGAGGAGAATGATATCACTCACCCGATGTCTCCCCACAATAATGGATTTCACCTAACTATTTTCATCAATTATCTGTCAAATGATTGAGTTGAACTGAAACATAAAAAGAAATGTTAACTTTCTTTGAATCCAATAACTCATTTACATTATCCACTTCCACTCCCAATATAATCTAATAAAAATAGCTTGTCAATGACCATTCTTCTACTAATTTCTCCACCGACATGATAAAAAAATTCCAACATAAAGCATTGATTGCTGTATTTCATTTTCTAGGAATACAAGAAATATCAAAATCAAAATTATGATGGCCTTCCACCTATTCTCTGAATCACATGATCATATCCCTATGAGAAAAAATAAATTTTATTGTATTATGATTATAATATACTATAACAATATCTCCAAATATATTGT
The DNA here is from genome assembly GCA_963277665.1 of Viscum album. NCBI lineage: Eukaryota > Viridiplantae > Streptophyta > Magnoliopsida > Santalales > Viscaceae > Viscum > Viscum album. The sequence goes on from OY728123.1 coordinate 181,096,517, forward strand.
GATGCCACATTTTGTGTTAATGGTTAATAGCTTCCAACAAAATCTCATGATCAGGGAAGTTCTTTTCTTGAGTGTTCACCTAGCATGAACATTGCTCATAAACCATTTTCAACTAAATCAAGATAAATTTAAATCCCATACCAGAATAATCTATCCAAACTATTTATTTTTTTAAATGATGGAGAAAAGGGCTATCCATAAAAAGTACAATGGGGCCTAATGTAATGTATCCCAAGAGAATCTACATTTAAAAGATCAATATAGTAAAGAGGTAAAGACCCCATTTTATATAAATAATACAATGGTTAAGAAGATACCCATTAAAGAAACCCAATATTACAACGTATTACCTTCTCAAAATGTATTAAACATATTCACATTGTCGATGAGCCCATTAAACTACAAATATAATTCATGATGCACTATATTGTGGGATTCTATTTTGAAAAGATTTAAGGAAAACCAAAGTGTTCGAGAAGAATTCATGCAGTGCGGTATTATGATAAATAAAATCCTCTATCTCACTAGGAATATATGGCCTCACAAATAATGGATATCTATTAAACATTATAGAAGTTTCAACTAAAACAAATCATTCCTTAGTCATCGTATAACATTACAAAACCTTGTATGATTCCAAGGTGGTATGATCAATAAATATAGATATTAAAGACAACATTTATCTATATGAATATCAAATAACAAAATAAACTGATATCAATTTGGAATGAGTCATAAATTTTTCTAAATTCAAACTCACCATGAGAACGTCAAATGATATATGAAAATTATTCCATTAAATATTTTTATCCTTTAGAGTTATTGATGACATTGGACATGTGAGCTTGGAAAAATCCTCATGAAACCATCTATACAACCATCGAAAATAAAGAAGATTGAGATATCAATAACATTTTTGGGATACTAATAGAACATTAGATACTATAATTTTTAAGGATCCATAGTGATATTTCATCCAAATAACACCTTCCATATAATCATTGGGTCATAGATAAAAATCCTTATTTTTATTACCAATCATATAGATGATGTTCCCTAAAAACTCGATGAATGATATCAAAATGATGTATAGGATAATACTTTTACAAGGAGTTAAACAAAATAACAGAAGAAAAAAATAGTCCAAGAATGGATGAATGATGTAGTTCATCAATTCTGTAAACAATGTAGATGAATTATTGAGACTGAATCATATAACCAAAAAATAAAATGTATCTATTGGATCTTATGTTTTTTCATATGTTTATCATCTTCTCTGACTCTCAAATGGTCATTCTTGTGACCAAATTTTTATATATGAAAACCAAAAAACCCATAAGCCTTTTAGTGGGATTTTGAATCCTTGAAAGATGACATTTTCTTTTAATGGTCACCTGAATCAACATTAGATAATAATCATTGGCCCTTAGGTAACATTTTATCATTATATCAAAGAGGAATGGAGAAGACCAAAATGACACACTAGGATTAATATTTCATTTACTGTAAATGTTATTAAGATAGACCTTATGTTCCACAATCTTTCTAGTTTCCATTCGATAAGATGATATTGAAATGAGAATAATACTAGGGAGAAGATATATAAAAAATTTACCTATATATTATGATATAAACATTAGAAATAATCTATAAATACCTTATAGTACTCACAAAAAAACTATAATATTTTTTACACCCAAACAACAATTTACTACATCAATAAAAAGTACAGACATCTAGAATAATTTTACCCCATCATATAGAGAAACATGCAATTTTCTTCCCGATCTAAAGTCCCACTAACATGAAAAACAATTTTAACCCCATAAGTTGATAATAATATAAATTAATATTGACATAATACATCTAGACCTTATCAATGATCCTTAAATTCATTTCTATAATGAAGTTGATTATTTTATGATCAAGCACCAGAAATTCACACATCACATCAATAACGACGGTCATCTCCCGACGTACATGATAATTGAATAATTAATCAGACCCCTTTACTTAATTAATGGAATGAATCAATAATAATGAATTATGTTCAAAATTAAAATAGATAAAATTAATAAACATTGATGATATAAATGATTGGGTAACACCTATATCAAAAAAAATCTAACAATATAGAATACACTATAAATAGAATAACTCTAATTGTAGTTTTCCCTAATTCATATTCTACGAATTCATACTACTCATCAAAAATACATATATTAAGAGGCACAAGAGTATATTTTTTCGAATAATAATTAGTCAATGCAACATTGGAGGCATCATAATGAAACTATGAACCATTCGTGAGAGTTATCATACCCCAATACCCAATGATTCCTTTTAATAAAAAAACTTATATATGGAATGATCGTACAGAATGATGTAAATTACTAAGAACTTCATCATAGTTAGTTTTTTTATAACCACACATTCTATAGTGTTTATAGATAATTTTATTATTCCCTATATAATACCATGATAAGGGTGTTGAAGAAAACTGACCACTCTTACACTTTCATTTCCATCCAGAAGATACACCATATCTAACCACTGAACCCTATGAAGCTCCAACAAAATATGTCATTGAAGATATATCTACCATATCCAAATATAACATTACAACGACATCAGAAATCTAAAGATGATGCATCAGAATAAACATATACCAAATACCGGACCTCAATGGTAATTCATACCATCGAGCGTTTAGGTACACATTTGTGATAATATCTGGCGCAAGATACACAAAAATGGTATGATTCCCTTTATACGTGGTTATAAAATATCATTTCATTTGTACGTTTAATTTAAAATATTAAAACATCATATTAAGGATCTTATTCAGTGAATCCATGGTAATAACCTCATGATACATAAATTTCACAATAAAATACCACCATATCAGTGTTGATCCCTCGAGAATATATGTGGAAACCATATTTTTGATTGTTCAGGTGTATTCAAATAGATGAAGATCCTCTCTATGTTATCAATCCACTACATATATTATATGGTTCCTTTATCAACACTAAATTCAATTGGATTCTTTACTGTAATTTTAGATCCATGATTCACATCATTTCATAGGTTTCTGACACCCACATAACCAACTGTCCATATATTGTATATATAAGAATTTATCAAAGACAAATATTCTGGAATATTTACCTATTGATCATATCTAATAGAATATTCAATTAGACTTGGAAGATTAATTTTAGGATGAATATTATAATAAAAATATGAAAACCAATCATTTATAAGAAAAAAAATACGACCAAATTTAGATATTCATATCAAATATTTAAAAAAATTTGTATAAATAATCCATGAATGAAAAAAATTAAAATTAAATGGTCTATTAAAATTATATTCATATACAATTCATTTTTATGACCTAAAACTCTAGGTCCCATATTTTGTAAAAATTCATTTACCAACCATAGTAACTCAGTTTGAGCCATGGAACTTAGCTGATGAGGCCCCTATTCCAGACATACTATTTGAGTTCTAATAATACTGTCACCTTTCTACCCCTGACACAAAATACAGGAATAATTATAATACTCTTTAGGTTGAGTATCCTTTTGATATCAAATCATAACCAATCTACCTATTTCAATAAAAATAGCTACACGAATAAACTTATCACACAATTTAGGTACAATATGATAAATAATCCATGTTGAATCTATGAAAAATAATATATAAAACTATAGTAAAATTAAAAAACAAAAAAGATAACACTAAATCCATAAAAATCAATCCAAAACTAGCCAAACCAGAAAGTATTTCAAAACCCCATGTGAACAACTATCAACTCAAATCCAACCTAAAATGATGGAAATGACAATATGATGGAATATAATTCTACATGATTCCATTCGATTTACCATAATCCAAAAATAAAACATCTATAAACTACAAAATACAATATTATGGTGTGAGAAAAATTGAAATAGAATATCACCATAGTTTTTATACAAGGACTAGTATAATGTATGAAACAATTTTATCATTAAAAAATTATATTTTTGCACATAATTTTTATATAACCCAAATATTTTTAAATAATTTATCACATTCTAATTTTCCTTTTTTAAAATAATTTCTTATTAAAAAGTTGTAAATATGATAATTATAATGGATAAAATAAAAAACTACATCCAAGAATCCTATTGTTAATAGGTAAAAACATATCTATAAAATAACATATCATATGAAGCTATGTGATACAACCTCATATAAATGTATATGATAAACAATCCATGATAAAAAAATATGTGATAATTTGTTTTCTAAAATACAACATCTAATTGGGCTATAGCCTATGAATAATTAAAATATAAATAAATACCATAATCTAGTGCAATGTTGGATGAAATTAATATTGAGTCCTTCCCATAGATATGATAAGAATTTTTCCTCTTATTTGTGCCACAACAACACTAAGGATGCATGCATCTCTTCTTTGAGGAACCCAATGTTCATAATATTTATATTTTCAAAATACATTTCCAACCAATGATCAAAATTTAATAAGACATTTATAAATATAATAAATACCCTTTAGTGTTTGGAATCACTTTTCGAAACCAATGAAATCCATTTTCTAAGAAAAACTCATTTTTTTAATGATATTACTTTCCATAAAATACATTAAAACCACATATCACATCAACTCAATGAACAAACCAGTATAATTTGTTTGGGAAAATATCAGTTCATCAAAATATATCATTGTACATAAAAACCTACCTAAACATGGATTAATCCTACCTTTTTCAAAAACTGTTACCGAAAACCTAGACAAAGAACATTAAATGAAAATGAAAACAATGAAAATGAATCAAATCAATAGATAATAATCGCTAATAAAAAAAATAAAAACAATACTACTAAAAACACAATATTTATAACCAAATATGATGAAAACCCATAAGGAATACATACATAGAAATATGAGACCCAACCTAAATGGTGAATAATCGCTGAATAAAGAAATAAGGAATGGATGGAGGCTCCCAAAGTCACTAGAGAATGGATATAGGTCATGATAAATAATTGATATTTAATAATGAAATATGAATCAACTGATGCGACACCCAAAAATTGCGTTGCATGATATTTAGAGGGTGTGTATACCATTTACACATTTTAAAAACAATGGGGATCACAGACACCGAAAAAAACTTAAACTATTTATTAAAGTTAAAATGTGTATCATTACAAAACATGTTACCTTTACAGAATGCATTCTCTATTCAAATTGAAAAAAGTGTTCCATATATCATCCTTGAAAAATTTATAGGTTATATACTCCAATTAAAAGGTTATTTTTCATATTGGAGAATATAGAAAAATCCATACTAATACATTCAATTACATAAAACCTTATGAGATCTCTAAAATCATTGATAACCCCAAATATTCTCTAATATATTTTTACCAATCCTCCATAAATTAAATTCAAATATATCTATTAAAAAAATTCATTTTTAATAGTAATTTATCTCTATTATTAAGAGTTCGAAGAGGAACCTAATTAATGAAGGAAGAAAATTAAATAGAGGTGAATAAATTGAATTATTTTAATGTGATTTTATAATAGAACACCATTACCATTAAAATGGAAATTAAATGTGTCCATTGTTCGTATGTATGACTTACTATCTCCACATGGTGATATAGTTAATTTTTAATCGTCAAATTTCATGGTTGAGAATTTTGAGGTCATTATTACTTATATATGATATTTATGAAATAATAATGTGTCTTTAATTTTAATATATTAAAATCATTCTTTCCATCCTATCTTTTATAAAATGATATCTTTTCTTATTGGTTTGTGTGGACAACCACCACCGCCATGTGATGTGTTATTTTGTTTTTCATGGATGGTAAAAAGGATGGAAATATTGAATATATATTTTATATGGTATAATAATTAAATTTTATATGTGAATTAAGGTATACCTATCATTAATTATATCCTATAAAATGAGAAATAATCATCCATGGGTATATACAGACTATTGTCTCAACAAATAGTTTAATTACATTTTAATCTACAAATTTAATGGATAACTGCCCATATATATTGAATATTTAAAATATTAATATCATAATTGATATTATTTAAAGGACTTAAATAATATCAATCTACAATTAATAATATTACTGAAACAAAAAATTCAAGGAAAATCAAGTAGTTATCTCTTATAATAATGATTTTAATAATAAATATTTAATTAACGAGTGATAAAATGACATAAGTAAAAAATGGTATTCCAGATATATGACGGAATTTTTAATAACTTATAATATATATAATCATATTATATATGATTTTAAAATACCTAAAAAGGATAGATATAATTGAGGTATGGTATTTATGATAAAAAAATATTTTTAGAAAATTTTTTATGCTTGAATTTCAATTTATAAAATTATATGATCCTTATTTGATAAATCCATTTAAATTTATTCCATTTTGATTATTTCTTGAGAATAAATATATTCCTTTTATTTTACTCAAATTATGTATTTAATATAACAAATGTTTTTTTAAATAAAACCAAAATTATTTCTCCCTTTAATCATAAATCATTTAACTTTCATATATATGATATTCAAAAAAGATTGATGAATGTTTTTAAAATTATTATATAATACATTAATGTTATATTGGAACCTGATTTATTTTTTAAATTTTAATCTTATTATAATTATCCAAATGATGTTATTTTTTACTTTTTCTACAAAAGTTAAAATATAATATTTCAGTATAATATATATACCATTATAAAATTATCATTATCCTCAAGAATCATTTTTTTCTTGATAATTTTTAATTTCTTTTTTTTATTCTAAAAATGTATAATTTCCATAATATATGGGAAAAATATTTTGATTTCAAATATATTTTTATATGAAAATGTATATGGTTTTCAAGAATTATTGCAAATATCATTTTTAATAAAATTTATATATAATAACTTCTATTGATGTCACATATACTATAATGAGAATATAATGCAATGATACATTATTATTCTTTCCATGGGTTGATTGTGACAATAATGGTGATATGTTTATGAATACCTTTTCTGATGGGTTATTCTATAATGTTATAATTTATGATCAAGTGTAATTTATATTTAAAAAAATTTATAATGTTATTCTTATGTTTATTAAGTCCCTCCAATGAATTTAATGATTATGTATAAATCATTATATAAATATACTTTGTATGAACTTGATTTACTGTTCACAATTTCACAATGGATCATTGTATTGATATCCATATGTTTATGTGTGATGTATGATTTAATGTCCTAATATTAGGCTTGGAACTTATTATAATGCATATATGCTTCTTTTTGGACCTATATTTCATGACCATAAAATTATGCAGGTACCTATGTCTCATGTCCAATAGTTTTTTTAACCACCTGATCATTATATCCATAGTATTATTTATGTAATTGGGATTCATGTCGATATGTTTTTGTGTATTCATTTCATTCATGTACATAATATTATGTGTGGACATGGTTTAAATTTTGTAAGAATACTGGGGGTCTCATTTCATTTACATAACAAAATGAGTGAACTTATTTCTATATAAATATTTTGAAATGTTATAATATTTTGTTTCTTCTAAATTTATAGTTTTAGGTTAGCCTCTCATAGATCATGTTCATTGATTTTTTATGATTACTATTTTAAAACTAATATTTTTCATGTTGTAACTATAGATTATATTAAATTTAATACATTTTAGGGTTTTAAATTGTTATTCTAATGTTCTCATACCCTTATTCTCATGCTGTAACAAAAAGATAAAATGTATAAACCATGTTTACACATACAATAAATATATTCACACCCTTTCATATATTTTAATTCCTAAAAATTTGAAAAATGTATTTTGTTGGGTGTGTCTAAAAGGATTTAAAGAAGGTTTTATGAAGTTCTATATGGAATATAGCTATGTAGTGTTTTTATTAAAGTTAATGAAATTTAATATGTTCAAAAATATATCAAACGGAACTAAAACTATAGGATCCTTGATATATTATTTATTAATTTTTTCAAATATTTATGTCAAATATCATAATATTTATGATTGAAATTTTTGGGACTATTATTTGTATCATGAGGTATGTTAATTAAATATTTACCAATAAGAGATAGTGGACTTGGCTGAAAACCCTGGATATAATTCTATTAATATGATAACAACATAATGTTTTGGTAAGGAATATATTATATGATTTTCATAGAAATTCATCACTATATGGATATTACATGTGGATATATTTTTATAATCGATACCTCTACGGGTAATATACCTTAAATGTGATTTTCACATATATCATTTTCACCATTCTTGATTACAATGATTATTCCACTAATGAACTCGTTGTTTGAAACACCTAGGGAATATTCATGGATTGCATCATCATTTCATAACTAAAAATTAAAAATTATTTTAATATATTATTTTTATAGATAAAAAAGTTAAAAAATAATACGTAATATATTGAAAATGATTTACACATACTATTGATGAACTTTTATTATTATATTTTAATTCAATATGAATATTATTTCTCAGAATATGATTTTTTATTTAGTAATTTGTGTATAACAAAGGTGATAGGTTAGTGATGTATATGATGTCCAATGTGATGATGAGAATGATATTGGAATGATTGATGGAGTGAAAGATACTGTTGTTATTATTATTAATGTGTTGTAATTATATATAATTAACAAAATGAAAATTAACCAATTGTCTGAATCCTTAGGATGCAGAATGAGAGAGTTATATTATAGAAAATTTGTAGAGACCGTGGATGAAGGAGGATTAAAATTTTTATATGTCAATAATGTTGAAAGAATCACCCATGAAATTCTTAATGATAATAAAAACATTATTTTGTGTGGTGAGGAAGTAAATGGATCTAATAATTTCCAACTAAAAATCTATTGTTTGATGGTGGTATAAAAATTTCATTACAAGGAACCATTTATAACTAAATTTATAATATGTAGAATAGTGCAGTTAACCACGTAATCTCCGTAATAAAATAGAGGACTCTAAGACCATGGATGTTCTATCACTATTATGATCATTAAATTGGAACATTTGATGTATTTATTTATTGGAAATCCGGAATTATATTAAAAAATTATTTTTTATATTAATATTTTATTTTTATGTTCGATGAATCATATAGGGGTTGTCCAATAGTGTATTTTATGAAATAATATGAAATTATGTTCTTAATGGTACGTATGACTGAGAGACATCATTTAATTATAATGGAAATATTATTCGATAATACAAGTTTAATGGTAGATAATACATTATATTCTCATGAATTTGTGATAATAATGGGTTTAGGAGTTATTATATTATGATAATTTCAATATTATTGTATTTAGGACATTGGAAATGATTTGGTGTTAAATAAAAAAGTGTTTTATTTTATCACTGAGGGTTAAGAAAACAATTTTTAGATTCATTGAATATATTAAATAATATGTTTATTCATTTAAGGAATTAGAGAGTGTTTTTTAATGAATTCATGTTTACATTTAGGTTTAAGGGTAATTATTTTTATTATTATATTTCATAAAAAAGAAATCAGTGTATTCAAAATTTTTTATTTAATGCTAAAAATTCATTACGATTATTGGAATATTATAGTTTTGAGTATATATAAAATTAATGTACATTTTTTAAAAAAATAATGGATTTTTATTATGGATAGACTGATTTTCGAAGGACATTACTGTTAACTATTAATAAAATTGTTTAATTTGAAAATCATATACAGTTTTAGTTATTATTAAATTAATTTTAAATAATTGAAAACTTTTGTTAAGAATTATTATTTTGGTAAATAATTTGATCCATAAGGAATGACTTATGGATAATGTGAGTTGTTAGATGTAAATTTTAATTCTTTAGGCAAGAGATGTTAATCATTATTACTTTTATTTTGTAGTAATATTAGAAGTAGATATTGATCATAGAGCATTAATAGGTTGATAATATAATTATGAAATATAAATAAATCTATAAAGCATATATTTATCATTTTGAAATCCCTCAAAAATAGGAAATGAATCTAGAGACAAATATTTATTCCTAATAAATTGAGTTATGAATAATTTATTTTGTTTTTATTAGATATATTATTTATATTTTTCGAATAACTATCATTCTATTGACCATTCAACATATTTTGAACATTGATTTATTGACGTTACTTTCCTTTAATGTCCATGTTTTCACTTCCCAATAATTGTATCCTATTTGGAATCATAGTAATGTTTTCTTCTCTTATACCTTCATAGTATCTAGTCTGTATTTTCAATGAGATGATTTATTAACCCATTTTACAAAATTGAATTTACCCAATTGAATTATCAAAACTAAAAACCTTGATTAACTATTATAATATAAAATTGAGATGATGAAATTTATAAATGGGTTAATGAAAGACACTGATATTTTATGAATATTTTTCAATAAAAATAAATTTCTACAATTTGAGACATTACTTGAAACATCGAGCTTAAAAACAATGACATATTGTTATATAAAAATTATATAACATCCATTTAATTTGTGGGTATAGATAGTATTATCAATATTAAGAAATATATATATAAATTTCTTATTTAATTTAAATGTATTTGATAAATCCATTTTATGTAATCAGTCAATTCTTTGTAATACCATTATATTCATTAAATATTTGTTTTTTTAAATATTATTATGAGAGAATATTATAAATAATTTATAAAAAATTTTAAAAAAATTTCGAAAAATAATATCATTTTTCAAACTGGTATATAAAAATTAATCTATGGTTAATATTTTATATTTTATGGAAATTTTTAATTTTTACAGAATATTGAAAAATAAGATTTTCTAAATAATAATTTATTTTCTATTAATTTTTTTTCAAAGTAAGAAATTTTATGAAAATATTATGAATATTTTATTTTTTATTTATTATATAAAACAATAAAATAATATTCTATAGAAAAAATTTATACTTGTATTTGTAATAAAAACATTTGAATTCATAAAAATAAAATTTTCAAAATAAATGTTTCTCTTGGAATTTTTAATATTAGTCAAAATTTAATTCTGGACTATTATATAAAATAATTATGAAAAAAACATTCTATACTTCTAAATTACAATGTCTAAATATTTTTGATAATTTTATTTTACTTTTTGGTCAATAAAAAAGTTTGAAATGGAATATTTTTTCTCCTCAATAAAGGTAAATCAGGTGAATCTATGATAAAATTTAGTGATATGGTAATAAACCTTCATCATAACTATTATTAGATAGAGTAAATTATAACCATATCACTATATTGTTTAAATAGTTATTCTTTCGAAAATATCCCTTCAAATTGATTAATTTAATTTTTAAATAATGTAATGTTACATATTATCACACTCTTATTTTTAAAAAATAACTATGTTTTCACTAATGAAAAAGAATGATATTAAAAATATCATTATTGGAAATTTTATAATAATAAAAATATTAACGATGTAAAATTGTTATTAAAATATTTTAGTTATATAATTACCTTAAATTTTTTATGCTAATGAAAGTGTATTTCATAAATCAATAGGAAAATAATTTTATGATTTTACAAATCATAAAAGTAATGTTATTTTAGCGAGATATAGTTTTTCATGAATTTTCTAGATAATTACAAAATATTATTGTTGATATAAATTGTTGTATTATATAAAAAATTCTCTTTATGCTAGTCAAGTAAAAATAAGGTAATATTGTAAAAATTGAAATAAATTATATTTTAATGATGTAATATTTTACTAAATAATTAACAAAATAATATAAATAAAAAATAGTAAATTTAGGATAAAATATAGGCTAAAATTTCATTTCATTTAATATTTTGAACCATGTTTCACCATATAATTAAGGATATAACAAATTAATTTTGAAAAGGATCTTACTATAGGTAATGTTAAAATTTGTAAACACGAGGTATAAACCAAAAATTATGGTTTGAAATAATATTTAATCCTTCAAAATTTTAAATTGATGATGATACTTCAACCATATAGGAAATTTTCATTGAATCTTTTTCCATATCAATTTATTTATCCTATTAATTACTTTATTACTATTTTATACTTTACAAAATTGAAAAAAGTGATCAACACCACAATTATTAATTTTTAACCATTATTCTACATGTACACAACACTATTAGCCACATAAATTGATAATAATGCATAAAAATACCATATAATAATATTTCTTGAAATTATATTGGTTTTTTAACCTAAAGGGCCATCCCTATTATCCTTAAGAGGATATCTAAAAGAGTTATTTTAAAGATTTATCAATCACCTTAAACGATAACATTTTTTTAATATATTTATTCTATACTTTAAATATGTGGTATATATCATAATATAATTACTTATTTCTCATAAGTAAACTATAATATTATGAGAATAGTGAATCCAAAATTATATACATTTTTTCCCATCAAATGTAAAGTGAATGTATCAATTGTGGACACATATAGCTTACTGTCTTAAAAAACTTATACAATTCATTTTTCATCATCAGATTTCATTTATGGGTTTTTTTATGTATGTATAATTTATATATAATACTAATTATCTACTTTTTAATCATGATTTATAATATAATCTATAAATTCATTCTATATAAAGGGTTAGAAAATTATAATGTTGCTCATGCATATGTGTATAAAATCACCTCTACGATAAGATGTGTTTTCATAATTTATTTATGTTTTACATGGATAGTTATAAGTATGGACAAGATGAATATATATAATATATATGATATAACAAATATTATAGAAATATGAACTCAAATTTATGTTTTTTTAATTTAATCCATTGTTAATTGAATGCATCATACATCTGTACGAAAGACTAACCGTCTCCATGAATGTAATATATCATTTTTTGATATCCAAATTGAATTTATGAATAAAAAATATTATATAATTAATATATAAAATATTCATATCATTTTTAAATTTATTTAAATAGTGGAAACATGATCAATTAACAAGGAAAAACAATACATAACCAAATCATGTATGAAAAATGAAGTCGTTATCACCCATGATAGTGATTTTATTAAAAAGAAATTAATAAATTTGGGTAATGTTTTATAATTAAATTAATTATTTATGATAGATATATTTTTTTATTGATTAAATTTAATAAAAAATTACATTTATTATATAGGATGTTCACGAATGTATTATGAAATGAAGGACTTGAGGTAAGTGATTTTTTGTTTCAATCTTATTTTAATATGGATTCTATACATAAATTTATGTTGAACAAATTATATTATACTTATCTAGCAAATTCATTTAATTATATTCTAATATGGTTATTTATGCATAATACATTCTTTCCTCTCATTATTGAAAATTAATATATCAAATAGATCAGATACTTTTTTTGATGAAAGGTGACCTAATTATCTATTCAGTATAATATCTTATCTCTTACAAACATATGTTTTCTATAAAAAATCTTGAAATTTTATAAATTTATAATGTTTTTCTTTATTTTTATTTTTTACCATGGTTTAAATTTTAAAAATTAGGTTTAAAACGAATAATCATGTAATTTTTCAAATGATATACATTTCAACAATTTCTACAGTAGTGTGGATGGATTGTTTTATTTTATCAAATATGGAAAATAATAAATTTTCTACAATCACAAACATTAATTTTTTTAATATTCTATTTTATTTTTTTAATTTTATATTAAATTTTTTTTCCAAATTTCCAAACAAAATTGTGTTTTAATAAGTTTATTTTAAGGAATAAAAATTTATTTTCTTAAAAAATTTCCATTGATCCCCTTGAAATGATTTTATGGCTATGATAACATCATATGATGTCAGTTATGATATAATAAAAATACTATCCAATTTTACTAATATCATACATTCACAATGTGGTTTACGATTATAATTATGAGATTTTTTTGAAACCCATTTATTTTCCATGGGTTATACTATAATGACATGATTTATGATCAAGTGTAATTTTAATGAATAAATTATTATTTTGAAATAGTCAGGCCTAATAAATATCTCTATTACATTGTGAAATTTTGGATAAAAATGTGGTAAATATGTTTTTCATGAACCTCAATTCATGTTCATAGTTTCTTTTATATACCTCTTTTTCATATCTATATGTTTTTGTGTGGCACTTGATTTCAAGAAGATACAATTATTATTAGACCCAGTTTCAAGGAGAATAAGATTATATATGGACCTGGATTCCATGTCTTTGTGATTATATATAGAACTATTTCTAATGTACATATGTTTTTTCATGGTCATGTATTTCATATCTATAATATTATGTATAGAAATGGTTTTCATTTCCATAATTTTATGGGTGGATTTGATTTTTAGTTTTCTAAAGTTATCCAACTACATGGTTACATGTCCATAAGTTTATGTGAGGGAACGATTTAATGTCCATACCTTATTGAGTGGACCTTTTTCAATTATTTATGTTTAAAAAGTAATAATGTTAGTCTATTTTTATATTACAATGCTTATATTATTCTATCATAGACCATAATAAATGACATTATTTTTATTGATATTTTATAAAACACCCTGATTTTTAACATAACTCTTTATTATTATTTATATTATGTCAAGGATTGTTTATAAATGGTTATTTCATGTTATAATACCCTTATTATCATGTTTTATGTCATTTATAATAGATATCACCAATTGTTTTTATTTTTTTTATTATCTAATCCCACTATTTTGTATGTATTAATTACTCATGTGGTAAATACAGTTTTATGTAGGATATTTATAAAATGAGTACTGTGTGGCAAGATTATTGTTGGAGATGTTTAACCCCTTTAATGAAATATAATGTTTTCTATCAACTCACTATTGACATTAGAACATTACCAACATTGATTGATTATTAATGAGATACATTGAATATTAATATATAGTTATATAATATATATTAATGGTGTGTTGAGGCCATTATTGATAGAATAAGAAAATTATTTATGAAGATATTTTTATATTAGGGATTTAGTATTTTAGAGAAAATCATAGGGATACGTCTATGTATTTGAAAACATGATAATGTTTTAGTAAGTTCATGATTAAGTGATTTTCCAAGTAAGACATCCCCATTTTGATACTTTTTTGGAGGTTTTTATATCATAGATAAATTTATGTGTAATAATCATAAATGGGTTGGTTATGTATTTCTAGACGGTCATTTTGGATCATGGTTTATATACATTTAAACGCACATGGTTTTCAACCATGGAGAATATTGATGGGGATCAACAAATATTCATAAAAATCATTTTGCTGGAATTTAATAAATGATGAATTTAAATAAACTTGATTAATCAAAATGTGGAATATATTGAAAAATGATCTTTTTTAAGATATGTATCCTAATAAATATTTTTCATGATCATATTGTTTTACACTATTATTTGTGTTCCTCGTAGAATGATTTTAGATTTAATCAATTGTTGTAACTATATGGGAATTCATTAACATCAAATATAAAAGTAATGTTCTTATAAGAAAACACAATGAATTGTTATGAGAGTTAATTATATTTTTATTATGGATAATTCATTATTATGATATATTATATAAAAACACAATAAATTATTCTTTCACTCACCAATTAAGAGAATTATAATGTTTTTTTGAGAGAGCAGGCGGATGAGATCATAAATAAATGATGATTTTGTTTCATCATAAGGCACTATTTTTAGTTCAATGTCTTATATGTTTAGATTTTAGGAAATATCTATTTCACCTCGTAATAAAGTCAAAAAATCATATACTATAGAATGAAAAACATTGTTAAAGTAATTTATATTAAATTATCAATGCTTTAACTATTGTAAATCAATAATGATACAGATGAATTATTTTTATAGTGAAGTTTTTGTTATAAGATACATGAATCATATGTTTATTTTCCAACAGTGTTTTATACTAACAGATTTGAATCTATGTGTGTAATGATACAAAAATCCGAAAAATTTAACATATTAGTAGGCATATCTATCTGTTGAATACATTATTAAGGTAATATAGAATTTAATATTTATATAATGATTATAGAATAATGGGTAATAAATTTTTTGATAGTAATAAAGTAAATAAGATAGATGATTCACCTTGTAACTCATTAGTGATTTTCTGAATAAATGATTTATATTATATCTCATGAATATTATTGTATTATTTTATTAATGGATAAAAAAGTAATATAAAAAAATTATTTAACAAATTAGATGAGGGTAAATTTTTTAAATCATGGATTTTTTCATTTAGGTTTTAAGGTAATCCTGATCATTAACATATTTAATGAAAATATATGATCAAGGAAATAAAAATTTTGGTATGAGATATTGAAATATTATTTCTATCATTTTTATTGTAATGTTATTCATTATTTGAAATTATGTAACCTTACTTAAATTTTTTTATATTTTTACTATAATTCCCCACCCCAGAACCATGAAGTCGGTGCATTATATAATTACATTAGAATGATTCAATAGAAAAAACCCTAAATAAAAAATTATTATAGAACTTTTTGAATGAAATACAATATAAATGAAACTAATAATAAATTTTAAAATTGAAAATAAAAAATTTATACAAAATAAAATGAAATATACAACATCCTCAAAAATTATTAAAATGTGTCTTTGTCATAACATGGGGAAAGTTGAAATAATAAGGGTGATCTAAAATGGTAATTAATAGTATATAATGAGGACTAATTAATTAATGAATTGTTATAAATCATCATTTCAAGGTATATTGGTGATAACACATACTATTCAAATAAAAATATAATAAAAAATCATTATATAAAAGTATGAATCTGAAACACAAACCACCTAATTAATGGACTGTGAATAAAATCCACATAAATTTATATATTAAAAAAATAAAGCATAAAAATTATACCAGAAATATAGGAAATGATTTCAATATTGTAAGACATGTTTCTATCACATGAAGCATTATACCGTCAAGATCAATTCTCAAGATAGTTTAAATTATTCTAATTTTGCCAACAAATTCTTCTCATTATATTACCAAAGCGCCAAGGGGTGATATATAATAGGGCTCCACATATATATTATAGAATAAATAAATCCATATATATCTAACTATATATTTATTTAATAAATTATTTCCCATATCATCAATAATTCATATTTAATAATGGTGTGTATTTATCAATAATTCCCCAGTTAGTAAAACAACTGTCAATGTGAACACCATATGTAAAAGTGATTTTGAATTTGGAAATAATAATATCCATTACATGAGAATATGGATATTTATAATAAATGTAAATATCAATTGAAATTAACAAAATTTAGTGATATCTTCAAGAGAAAATTATCAATCACCTAATATGGTATGACTTCAAATGAAATACATTAACAATTTCTTGATGAATATATTCATTAATCATTCCAATGTTTCCCATAACACATTGAAACATTTGAAATCATAATCCCCTAGAAACAATAATTATATAAAAAAAATATCATAAGAATAATGATTTTCATGAAATAACATTTTAAGGCTTGGTATATAAACCTTATAAGAGTTAATTGGTGCATATCAACAAATAAGTCTGAATCAAATGTATGTTGATAGAAAATACCTAACCATTTGTTTACTTTTATGTGAAAATGATTTAAAATATTATATAATTTTCAAATTAGTGTTAATAAATTATTAAATAGCCATATTATTTTTATAAATTTTTATATTATCTTTTTATAAATAGTTTTTACCCATGTTAAAATAATATTTTATTATTTTCCCTATTTGAGGTGCTAATTTCTTAGTTGATTGAATACGATTTTAATTGATACTTGTTGATCCTATTAATTATAAAATGGTATAATTATCTAAAGAATGTAATCCATGATTTAAATTTCTTTTATATCTAATATATATATATATATTAAAAATAATTCATAACATTTGGAGGCATGAAACGATATAAACCATTCATCGAGCCGGTAGGCTGTATGTATGAATGAATGTTACATTCATCACATTTCCATATTAAAATAGTGAAAAGAAAATTATCTATATATGTGTGTGTGTTTATTAGAATTACTGTATCATGTATATTTCATTTATTTTAAATATTTTTATTAAAATAATAATTTATATATTCCATTTATATTGTGAAAAAATCTTTTCATTTTATGTGGGAGATAGTACACGCTTCCAGAAACGAAGATATCATATTCTCAAAAGACATAATTTATAAAGGTATCAAATAAATGAATATTATATAAGAATATATAAATTATAAATATCACATATATAATATATTAAAAAATTTACATCATAATTCCCCCATGAGAGGCTGAAAAGGAAGAACGTATAACATTATTTCGTGAGGGAGTTGTTCTACGTACACATAAACTATAAGTTTGTTAACCATTACGTGGTGGTGTATGTAATTGTATGCCAAAAAATCATATCTACATATAATTATATTTTGGATAGTATTGATGTTTCATAATCATGGAATAGAAATAATTGATTGAGTAGTAAATTAAATAAAATTAAAGAGCTTCATAAACAATATTTCCTCTTAATCGGTTAACAAATTTTGGTTTAAACCATAAGATATAATTGGATGACATCATAAAATGGTGAGGATTATAGGTTGTGGGGAGTGATTTTGAGTATCTATTTTGGTATATATTGGTCGAGAAAAAGAGGATTTATATGTTTGAGTAAGAGGGAGGTGAAGTGGAATATTTATAGATGAAGAGAAGTGATTCTTTTTTAAATTTAGGAAAATGGAACTACACCCATATTTTTACCATTGAAATTAGATACAATAACATACCATAGTGTACAAATTAGATTATTAGATATATGAATTTTCATCCAATGGATTTTGGACATGTTTTAGGTCATTTTGGACCTTAATATTAAGGATTATTCCATTATTAGGATTAAATTCCCTTTAATCATTGTAATTAATTTAAATTATATTCAGTAAATATTTTTCAAAACATTGTTGACCTTGTTATAAAACATAATCTATTATTATACCAAATATGTAATATATTATTAAAAATTATATAAAACATAATTGTTATAAATCAATTTAAATTTAATCCAGCAGACGAGATGATAATGTAGGTTTTTAAAGAAAACACTTTCACTAGTTTTCAATGTTTTTATATCCTATTTTAAACTGAATTGGATTTCAATTGCCTATATTTGATTGATTAATAAAAAATTAATTTAATTAAAATTTTAATCAATTTATAAATATAATTTACCATTATAAATTAACTATCCAAGAAGGAATTTTTGATTTAAAATTTATTATATATAATTATTCATTAGAAAATGAACCATCATAGTCAAAAACAAAAAATTAATCCTAAGATAATTTTTATGTTACGATTTTAGTTAATATTTTTGTTGTGACATATAAGATTTAAAAATATTAAATATTTTATTTAAAATGCGTTATCTATTGAAATTTATTAAAAGTGCCTCAATAAAGATATAGTATTTTATGCTTAAATCTGGTTTTTTCTTATATTAAGCTAAAAAAATAAATTGGATGAATATAAAATGTATATTGTCAAAAATATAGTTTATATATTAAATTATTTTCATTAATTAATTATAATTTATTGTATTTATTATTATAAAACATCACTCTAATTATAAGAAGAATAATATTTTCCTTTATATTCAATTGGTTACCATATTCATTCCGAATTAATCACTAACCAATGAAATGTTTTTATATTTATGTAAAGAATTTATATTTATATGATAGTAAATAGTTTTCATATCTATTAGTTTCATGTATATGTTATATTATTTTATATAAGATATTAATATTTTTAATATAATATTATTGTTCTGTAAAAATCGATATTGAATGTAAGGTATGATACCAAACAAAGTCATTCCTGGCTTTAACATAATCTTACTCCTTGTTCTATGAATTGGAATATATAAATTCTATTGAATCTATTTTAAATATTAAATAAACTATAAATTAATAGGAAATTATATTCTCACACGTAATTTGTGATTCATTTCAGATATAATACCGAATAAAATGTTCTTACATGAAAAGAATCGTCCCCCGGGGCCCATGTCGTGACTACCCCGAGCCCGCCTTCCATAGGCCAGGGGATTGTGACTTACAATGAAGGCGTATTCTCTAAAACTGGGAAGACATTTCCTTTATAACCTATAAGCACGTGCAACCAAGCACACAAATAGATAGGAATTCATGTAAACTAAACTGTAAACAGGGTGAGTGAAGTAAGTTAAAAGGGATAGAATGCAAGCCCACCTATATTGTATATGTACAACTGTGATACAATACAAGTGAAGAAAAGGGAAAGTCATCTACTGGGTCATCCTCCAAGGTTCCTACCAGAATGGTAGGTTCAGATGTCCTCCTCAGCACTCCACATCCACCCGGCTCCTCTGGGTATCGATATGTTGTATGGTCCACCTCCAGGTATCATCCAGCCCCAGTACTCTCAGCACCAATCAGTGATCTTTGTCGTATGTATCCAACGCAACAAGGTGCAGGCATAGCCTGTGCAGGGGTGAGTATAACGACACTCAGTAGGGTTCCCGATACCCTATAGTTCTCAAAAAATCCATAAAGGATAAATCACAAAGTATGAAATCAACATATAACCTTACAAAGGTATATGCGCATAAATATAACTATGTTATCAATCAATCCATCTCAATAATGTGGTAAACACAAAGGTACTGATTCAGCTCATAGAAGGATTTATTCTAGGGGTATTATCGAGTAAAATTCCCAGTCACCACGTAGAACACCTCTACTAATAGAGAACTCCTCCTCTATTGAGTATAGTGGGCCAGCTGTGTAACATAGAGGCACTTCCCACTAACCTTGTACTGCTGAGGTACTCCTCATGTCGAGTACTGTGGGTTTGCTGCATCCCCAAGGTACTCCCCAACGTGGGTCACCCGCATCACCAAAGTGCTTCCCCTAGTGGATTATTGAGGTAATCCTCCTGTCATGTACCATAGGTCTGCTGCGTCACCAAGGCGCTCCCCACTGGGCCTGTAAAGTCACTCCGAGTCGAAATGGACAACAGTCGTCAAGTTTCAGCCAGCCACTGGGTTCCCGCACTATGCCCTCTCATCTTATGGAGGATCCACTCCACATGCTACTATTCGATACACCAACTTCCACAATGTTCCACAAAAAATAATTTCAATGGTCCTCCAAGTCATAGGGGTCTCAACGTAACAGATGACAAGTCAATCAGTCGCCCATTCTGTGAGTCATTAGTCTTTTAGTCTCGGGTTCTCGGTTGGATTTGAGCTGAATCCAACCTGATCGTTCCCCATATTAATACAAAATAATTGGGGTATCACTTAAAGGGACTGACCCACTCCAATGTTCCCAATGCTGCTGACGGTTCATCTAACGGGCGTCTAGTGCCAATGTTATGGTAAAAAGAATGTAATTGGGTCATAGTGGGCATGGGTCCTTTCCATCCTGGTTGGACTGACTCTGCCCGACCTAGTCTGGGACAACCCGGTTTGGGTAGACCTGACATTACCCTCTAGGTCGGGCCCGACCCACTGGGCGGCCATGCTATTAGGTTCAGCAGGCAAACTGGGCGACCTGGCCTACTCGGTCCGGCCCGACTGTCTGCGTGAGGCTGCAGAGGGCTGCGGGTGGGTGCGAGTCTGTGGAGGGTGCAGCAAGGGCACGAGGCCATGGGCCGACTCTGCATGGGACATCAATTCTACCGCCTGGCGGAAGTCTAGCTGCAGGGCTATGTTCTAGATGCACGGTGGCGGTCCGGCCGCTTGGAGGTGGTTCGGCCACCGGGAAGTACTCCGGCCAATGGGAGGTGGTCCGGCTACGGGGCAGGGGTCCGACCGTTGGGCGGCAGTCTGGCTGCATGGGGGCGGTCCAGCCATGGGGCGGATATCCTACCACAGGTCGGCGGTCCGGCTGTGGGGGGGATTGGGGAGGCACGTCGGATGCAGGGCGGCTGTCTAGCCGCAGGTCAGGGCCACAATAGTGGGGCGGAGCAGAGCCGCGGACAATGGTGGTGGATGCGGTAGGCGCGGAGGCTGTGGGGAAGAGCCGTGTCGTTGGCACCTTTTTTGCGACCGGCGGGGGTGTTGGCCACCATTAATGTTCCCCAACCATGGATGGCTACCATCCTCCTCTATCGTGATGGACACCACAAGATTTTCGGAAGGGTCATGTAATGTTGGTTAGGCTTGTACCATCCACATTATGGTGGTAGCATATGTCTCATTAAGAACATGAACAAGAATGTCAAATCATATCCTCCCGCAATGATTGTTCCCAACCTGTAAAGGAAATAGTAGGAGTTTACATGGTAATTGATAACCAAATAGAAATAAACCCCTACCATGTTCGCTTATTGACATTGACAAGGTCACAAGGAAGAAGACAAATCATTGGGAATAGATGGACGTCAGTGTCGTCAGTGTTTTCCTAGATTGTCGGTTCGTGCATCATTGGATATACATTGACATTGTATGGAGAAGAATACGTCGAAAGAGTGGCACTCTTCATTGGCATTCTCCGTTTGAGGGCTTTTCTCTCAAATCTACTCCTCTCCCAAATCCACCAAAATGAAATGGTAGTCCGAAAATAATAGATTATGTAATCTATTATGATTGTTGGAATATAATTCAAATTTCATTAATTAATATCATAGGTTGGAAAAATTATAGTGGTTCATTGGAATAATTATTTCAGAGGTGCTTTGGCACAATTAATAATGGAGGAGTCGAAGAGGATCTCCCACATTTAATGAGGGAGTTGAGAGGTTTAGGCCGCAGGTGGTCCCCACCACCATAACCACTCATGGGAGGTTAGTCTCGGGTGGTCCCCACCACAATAACCTCTTATAGGATGTTATATATGTTCTAGTGGTCCCCACTTCTCAAATTCCACATGGAGGTTTTAACAAATAAAATTAAAATAAAAGCAACATAACTTTATTTTTATTTTATTCATTCACCAAAACCCCCAAAAACAATCTTCCACCCTCGACCAACTACCATCGAGATGAAAGTCCCTTTATGGGAATACCGGCACTGTGAGTCAACTGTGCCCTCAGATTTCAATTCCGAGCACCGGTTCAAAAGATAGAAAAAAGCGCTCGCACATTTTCTGAACGTACCCAATCAAATGTTCAGAAATTCATTTTGGGCACTATGGGACTCAGAATCACATGCCGTCAATTATTTCGGACATGTAAAATTCTAATTTATTAAAAACAAAATACATGGAAATTCCAGTTCATTACATTCTCCAATCCTCAGGGATCTACATCCCCAAAAGCCACAACTCTAACTAGGTAAAAAAGTGGGGGTATTGAGCATGCATATGTGCCCCCTACTCCTATGTGCTCTCATAGAGGTTCTCGTGTAGCCAGTGAACACGCACCAGAGGTATCGACCGTCCACTAAGGAACCACTCCTATCAATCCTAAATCTCTACTAGAACCTTTGTAAAAGTCACCCCATGTCGACGTCCAGTTCACCATGGTCGATGATGTGATTAGGGCCGTGCACGTATCTCCTCATCTGGGACACATGGAAGACTTCATGATCCTGGTGCAACTGAGGTTGAATAGCTAAGAGGTATTCCACCTCACCATCTCTTCTAGGGACCTAAAATGTTCTGATGAATATTAGAGATAACTTGTCACCTCGGCTAAATATCCATAGACCTAATTAGGGTGAGACCCATAGAAAGACGTGGTAACCATCCTAAAACTTTTGAGGTATCTGTCTCCTGTCAGCATACGACTTATGCATACTCTTTGTAGTCTTCATCAGCTCAAATATGATCTTCATATTATTTGTGATAGCACGTACCATTTTTGGTCCCCCTAGTGCTGACTCCCCTGGGTCATCCCAGCACAAAGGTGATCTTCATGGTCGCCCATACAACGCCTCAAATGGTGTCATCCCAATGGTGGAGTGATAGATTTTTTGTATAAAAAATCCACCAAAGGAAAGAGATCCTCCCAAATGTGACTGATGTCGAGGACCCAAACATGCAGCATGTCCTCGAGGGTATGGGTGGTCCACTCAGTCTGACCATCCATCTGAGGATGGAATGCAGTGATCAAACGAAGCTGTATCCCAAAAGCCTTCGGCAACCCCATCCATAGTTAAGAAGTAAAATGTCAATCATTATCGAAGAAAATCGTCGAGGGTAGTGCATGTAACCTCGCAATCTCTTGCACAATGTGGAATCCCAATCTCTCTACTATACCCCTCTTTATGATTGGTGGGTAGTGGGATGAAGTGGTGAGTCGGTCGACGATCACCCAAATAGAGTCATGTCCCCTAGATATACGTGGAAGTCCAATTATGACGTCCATATATATCCCATCCGACCTCCACTCGGGGACTTCTGAAGTCTAATCCAAGCCTTCTGGTACCTAAGGCACCACCTTCACATGCCGATATGTGAGGCACATAAAGACAAACTCTGCTACAGCTATCTTCATTCCCAGCCACCAGTGCTATTGTCGGAGATCCTGGTACATATTTTCTACTTCTAGATGTACCACAAGAGGGAATGTGTGGAACTCCCTCAACACATCCTCCTGAAGTGACATAGCTACAACGGTATGTCCTCTGAAGCGGATGACATGCTCCCCACCTTTAGAAAATCAATAAGGGGCATGTCATGTGGATATCTGAGCAATTCGTGCCTCATAGTCAGCGTCCCAATCTTGCGCTCCCTGACTCACTGAAGAAGTAGGGGAGTGACTGTAAAAGTCTTTAGAAAAGCTACACTATCTCTATCCACAAATGATATCTGTAAAATTTCCATTTGGTATGTCGACTCACCAAGAAAATGTATACCCAAACTCATGCTAAATGCAACTACTACAACATTCCCCTTCCCAGAAGTATAGAATATCTCAAAGTCATAGTCCTGGAGGAACTCAAGCCAATATTGTTATCTCTGGTTCAGGTCTTTCTAAGAGAAGATATACCTGACACTATAATGATCAGTGTACACTGTAAAACACTCTCCCATAAGATAGTGTTTCCACAAATTCATGGTGAAGACCACTTTTGCTAACTCCAGGTCATGGGTAGTGTATTTTTTCTCATTCTATCTTAGCTTTTGAGAACCTTATGTGATCACTGCTCGGTCCTGCATCAGAACACATCTGAGTCTGGTCCTTGATGCGATGTTTCAGACTACATACCATACTTTCTCATCTGATAGACTCAATATGGGAGCACTAGTCAACCTTTTCGTCAGCTCTTAAAAGCTCAACTGGCATTTCTCCGACCAAACTTAGGGTTTCCCCTTCTTCTTCCTGGTTGGCAGTGTTGCTATATGTCTGGAGAAAATATGGCACAAACCACCAATAATATCCAGCCACACCTAGTAATTTATTTACCTCCATAAAACTCACAGGTGGATTCGATGAAAGTACCACCTCAATCTTCGCTGGATCTACTGCAACTCTAGCCTCTGATATGACATGTCCCAGAATGTTGACCTCTCAGATCCAGAACTGGCACATCGAGAGCTTACCATAATACTGGTTCTCTTAGAGTGTGTCCCGTACCACCTAGATATGATAGGCATGATCCTCCTCAGAATTCGAGTAGATCAGAATGTTGTCAATGAATACCACTAAAATTCTATCAAGGTATGGCTAAAAGATCCTATTAATGTGTCCCGTTAACACTGCTAGAGTGTTGGTCACACTGTATGGCATAACCAAGAACTCTTAATGGCAATACCGACACCTAAAAGTCATATTCTTCACATCCTCATCTCATAATTTGAGATGGTGATAGCCTGATGTAAGGACTATTTGAGAGAACTACCATGATCCCTTCAGCTGATCAAAGATTACGTCAACCCTCAGGAGTGGTTTCTTGTTCTTCATGGTAATCTGATTCATGCACCAATAGTCAACACAATGCTTGATGCTTCCATCCCCCTTCTTGGAGAATAGAATCGGGGATGCCAAGGAGAATCACTAGGCTAAATGAATCACTTCCCCTGTTATTCCTCTAACTATACCTAAATCTCACGAAGCTCCGTGAGATCCATCTGATATGCTGGTTTTGATATTAGTGTCATCCGGGTGTACAACTAAACATAAAATTTCACCTCTCTGCGAGGAGGTAGACCTGATACATCATCAGGGAAAATAGCCACGTATTGGTCCACCACTAAAAGATAGATCGGATGCTCCACATCAATAGCTTCTAGGTTAAGGATAGACAACTTATTAGTGATCAGCTGCTCTCTCCTCCGGTTAAGTCCACCTTATGCGGAAAAGGATCCCTTTTCTATGGTAAAGGTAAACCTAGTCCCATCCGTGCAGACACACTGCACCTTGGGCCTAATATAGTCAATCTAGGAATATAATATAGATAACCATTCTATACCCAAGATGAAGACGTATGGCCCTGATGCTACTACTAAGAGATCCTAGATGAATCTCTCCCATCATAGAGTAAGATCACATTACCAACACCAGTTCGTAATTGTCGAATCTACCACAATAAGAGTCTCTAGCCATATTGAATGATCCAATGGGTCAACCAGAATCTATGAGCTACGAATGAGGGAAGCAGAAATAAAATAATTACTAGAACTTGTGTCTATGAGTACTACAACTTTGTTGGAGTAGACACAAATTATACCTTGTAGCATCTCTGGAGCACCATGATCATAGGCCTCAACTACCTGGAGCTGAGCTCTCCATTTTCCACCTTCTCCCTATGGTCAGGGTGGACCAACTAGTGGTGGTGCTGGTAACATCTCAAATCGTTTCCCACCACCAGCTACACGACCAGCTCCCCTGCCATGTCCGCCCGCTCCCTGCGGACCTCCTCCTTCGATCCCATGTCTCTGCCTAGGTGGTCCATTGATCGTATTCTAATCATTCGTACGACGGGTCGGACAGTAATGATCAATGTGACCATGTCTACCACATGTGAAACACTTCCCACTCCTAGTATAACTCGCTCTACCTCATGTGCCACGCACAATCGATCCGGAGTCATGCGGTCGTCCACCAGTAGGTCTGGACTTCTAGGACCTCTGTGAGGCTTGTTTGCTTCCAGCTGTAGAAGACTTCTCTACCTAAAAACTAGTAGTGTGTCTCACAGCTGGTGACTTCTCAGCAAGGAAACTCCCAACAATGAGGGCTTTCTCTAATACCCATGCATGAGTCTGGATGATGAGTGAGATCATTGAAACCTTGATCTCCTGTCTGAGCCCCTCATCAATGGTCCGGGACTTGAAGAAAGGGTCTCGCACCATATCTATGGAGTAGCATGATAGGTCAGTGAAACTCTATGAGTACAGAGGAACATTCATGAAGCCCTACTGCAGATAATGAAGCTCCTACATGCGCACTGTAGGAAGAGTCGTTGGGAAAAAATCTTCCTGAAACAAGCTCTCGAAGTCTTCCCAAAGAAGCATCACCTTGTCATGGACCTAGATCATCAAAATCCACCATCTACCTGCTGCTTCCTGTAGAAGGCTGGATGAATGTATCACCATGAGGTCGGCTGGTATCCCAATAAGTCGGAAGACTCTCACAACATCCTCCAACCAATCCTTAGCTACTTACGGGTACGTCTCTCCCCTGAAACTGGGTGGCCTCTGGCATTGGAACTAATGCAACGAGATCAATCAGTGTGAACCATCTACTACTGGGGCTGCTAGCATCAGTGAAAAAATGGGAAGTGGTACCGCTGGTCCCTCCACTGGTGCCTCTACTAGAAAAGGACCCATCACCGAGGCCTCATCTATCTGTGGGATATCAATGTGTACAACTCTCAGAACCCTAGCAGACTGTCTGCTTGGAGGAAACCTAAAGAAACAGGTATGCCATGGTTAATAATTTATACATGGTGAGATAATTCAAAAGTAACAAAAAAACTCTTAAAAACACACACTCAGTCCGTGTTTTCATAAAATGAGTCAAAAATCAAACGTCAGGGTCCTGGTGTATGGATAAATAGGCCACCACCCCAAGACTGGTTTCCCAAAATTGATAACCACACTCACTATACATAACACTAATGCCATTAAAAAGAAATATCATAGTCCTATGTTATGTGGTATAACCAACTCCTCTGATACCAATTAGTAAGGACCCATCCCATGGGGCCAGTGCCGTGAATACCCCAAGCCTGCCATCCATAGGCCACGTGCAGGTGACTAGCACCGAAGGCGTATTCCCTAAAACTAGAAATTCATTGCCATTATAAACTATAAGAACTTGTAACCAAGGACAAAGAAAGATTGTAACACAACTAAACTGAATTGTAAACATATTGAGTGTAGTATGTAAAAAGGCCCAGAATTGAAGAACAACAGGAAAGTACATGTACAAATATGATACAATACAAATGAAGAAAAGGGAAAGTGATCCATCGGTTCCTCCATCGAGGTTCCTACCTGATGGGTATGTACAGATCACCTCCTCAGCAATCTACGTTCACCCATCTCCTCTATATACAGACACGCCATATGGTTGACCTCCAGGTATCATCCAGTCTTGTAATTCTCAGCCTCAGTCACTGCAGTCTGTCGTCTACATCAAATACAACATGGTGCGGGTATATCTCGTGCAGGGGTGAGTATAACAATACTTAGTTGGGACTCCGAGACCATATAGGACTCAAAATATCCATCAAGGATAAATCACAAAGTATTAAATTAACTGATAACCTTACATAGTTATATTCCCATACATATAAATATGTCATCAAGTAATCCATTACAATCATGGTGAAAAAATAGATGTACTAACTAAGCTCACACCAAGATTTATTCTAGGGGTTGTATCAGGTAACATTCCATGTCAGAATGTCGAACACCTCGGTTTCTAGTGAACTCCTCCTCTATTGAGTACAATGGGAATACCACATCACAGAGAGGCATTTCCCACAATCCTTGGACTACTGAGGTACTCCTCCTATAGAAAATTTTTCCTCTACCGTGTCACCAAGGTTCCCCCCTCATAATCATCTGAGGTAATCCTCCTATCGAGTACCATGGGTCGGCTTTGTCAACAAGGCTCTCCCCAATGCTGGTTTTCCGTGTCACTAAGACCCTACCCATTGGGCCAGTCAAGTCACTCAGAGTCAAAATGGTCACCATTCATCAAGTCTCAGCCAGCCACTGGGTTCCCGCACTATGCTCGCTCGTCTCTAGGAGGATCATCTCCACATGAAACTGGGTGATGCTCCCACATCCCCAATTTCCCACATAGAAGTATCTCAATGTTCCGCCATGTCCTAGGGGTCTCAACCTAACAGGCGACATTTTAATTAGATGCCCAGTCTGTGAGTTATTATACTTATAACCCCAAGGGACCGAATGGACATGTGCTCGCTCCAACCAGACCGTTTCCCACATTAATCCAAACACATTGGGGTATCACTCAAAGGGACTGATTCGCTCCACTGCTTGCAACGCCACTGATGGTTAATCTAACAGACATCTGGTGGCAACGTTCTGGCCAAAAGAATGTAATTGTGCCGTAGTGGGTTCGGGTTCGGACCGACACTGTCATACCGACTCGGCCCGACCCGACCTTAGCCAACCTGGTTTAGGTCGACCCAACCTGACCTGCTGGTTCTGGCCCAGCCCGCTGTGTGGCCCGACCCATTAGGTTCAGCACAACCCTACCTATTGGGTCCATCCCACCAGGTCGTGAGAGGCTGTGAAGGGTTGTGGGTGGCTTCGAGGCTGCGGAGGGTGTCTCTATGGTGTGAGGTCGTGGGGAAGCACAGACTGGGACGACGATTCAGTCGTAGGGCGGCAGTCCATATGCGGGGCGGCGGTCCGGCCATGCGGGGGGGGGGGGGGGGGGGGGGTCTGGCCCTGGGGTGGCGGTCCATCTGCGAAGGGGGATCCTCAGTTGTGGTGCGGCAATCCAGTTGCAGGGCCGTGTGGAGCCGTGGATGGCGGTGGAGGCCGTGGTATGCGCGGAGGTCGCAGGGTGGTGGCGGGGACCACGCGGCATCAATGTTGCTCTATTACCATCGTCACAGCTAGAAGTAGTGCCGACCACTGTTCTCATGCCCCAACCATGGATGGTTGACGTCATCCTGCATTGCGAAGACCCCCACAATAGTTGCAGAAGTTTCGGGCCATGTTGGTTTTTCCAATCCCTCCGCATTTGGGTGGTAGTATATGGCTCATCAAGAACATGAAAATGAACGTCAAATCCTATCCTCTCACAATGATAGTTCCCAACTCGAAAAATAAAAAGAATGTGTGTATATGGGAAGTGATAAAAAAGATATAAATAAACCCCTACCTCATTCACTTGATGACATCGACGAGGTCACAAGGAAGAAAACGAGTGGATGGGAAAAGTTAGACGTCGGGGTCATTAGTGTTTTCCTTGACTGTCGGTTCATGCATCTATAAAGATCCTTTGATAGTGTTTGGAGAAGAAAACATTGAAAGAGAGGCGTTCTTCATTGGAGTTCTTCATTGGAGAGCTTTTCTCCAAATGATCCTTCTCTCGTAAATCAACAAAAATGAAATTATAGCCCCAAAATAATAGATTATGTGATCTATTTTTTTTGTTGGAATATAATTCAAATTGGGTTAATTAACTCATAGGTAGGCACAAATAAAGTGGTGTGTTGGCATAATTATTGTGAATGTGGGTTGGCACAATTAATATTGGAGGAGTTGAAGAAGATCTCCCACATTTAATGAGGATGTGGACAGGTTTAGGCCTCGGGAGGTCCCCACCACCATAACCTCTCATGGGAGGTTAGGAATGAGTGGTCCCCATCACCATAAATTATCATGGGAGGTTAAGGTCTGGCGGTCCCCACATTTGAACTTCCACATGGTTTTTTTACCAAAAAAAAATAATGGAACAAAACATTATTTATATTTTATTCATTCACAAAAAACCCAAAAACTAACTTCCACCCTCAACCAACTGTCATCAAGGTGAAAGTCTCTTTAATCAAATATTGGCATTGCGAGTTCAACATTTCCCTTAGATTTCAATTTCGGGCATCGATTCATATGTTAGGAAAAACCTCTCTCCCATTTAATGAACGTATCTGAAAAATGTTCAGAAATTCATTATGGGCACTTTGGGACTTAAAATCATGTGCCGTCAAATTTCTTGGACTCATAAAATTCCAATTCATTTAAAAAAAATACATGGAAATTTTGGGTGGTAACATTACATTATAACATCGGAGAGTTACATTTTCCCCACTAAAATTAAATATTTTTATACTAATTTAAAAAAAATCATAGATATATAGGGATTGGTATTTGAAAATCCCAATTTCGAAATCCCACATCACGAGTAGATTTAATTAATTATCCTCTTAATAAAAGATATTGATATGTTAAGAGGTCATAAAAAATAACATATATCTTGGCATTTAAGTAGGATAAAATTATATGAATGTATTGATACATACATGGAGGGAAAAGTTTGATATTTATATTATTGATTGAGGTTATCAATCAGAAAACCCATAATATTAAATGAAATGTAATGGGCCTCATTGCCATAAAAAATTATGATTTATGAGACTGTGAGTTCATCTAATATTATTATATTATCAAAATAATTTTTTATGATAATTTTTCAAATGTCGAGTAATTATTTTACCACCAAATAATATAAAGAAATATATGTTTCTATAAAAAATATTTTCCCATGATTATTTCATTATATATTTATTCTTCATCTCATAAGAGAGGATACATTATATAGTTCAGTAATATATCATCACTAAAACCACATCCATATATTCACATAATCCATTTCATAGATGATCATCTTTTTAGAAGGATTATTATCCAAAACATTTGAATTAAGGTCACTTAAGATTCTAAATGAACATATCCATATCCATTAATCAACATTGAATAGATATAAAATTATCACATTCCTGACATCTAAATTCCATCACAATATATTATCTTGAAATATTGTAATAAGAATAATTATCATAAAACCCTAATGTAAAAAATAATTCTTCTTTATTCCATAAATATAAATACTGTAATTTGATATATTCCTTAAATACAAAAGTGTTCTAAACTCCTTAAATGATGGTATAAACTACTTTTTCATGAAATCATTAATCAGTTCAAAGGTAGTCAGAACTTAATTGATTTACATTTTAGAAACCAATAATATCTTAATCCAAATATCATTGTATCAATAATGTATTTTCTAAAAAATAATAAATTTTTAATAAATAATTTTTCTTATTTCCATTAAATATATGATATCAAATTGTTTATATAATAATATTGTAATAAAATAGTTTCTTATTTTCAAAATCATTTGATAATAAAATTATAATTAAAATAAATTTACAACATATATCATAGAACCATATAAATAATAACTGTAATCTTTTTAAATAAATTATATCAATATCATATCCTTTAATTTGACCCATATTCTTATTTTGACGTATATTATGTTGATTCATGGTTACTTTTATTCTTATATCATTAAATTTTTATCATTTGATATAATAGTTTTTCCTTATTCACATTTTATTATTTTTTTCTAGGGAATCTTTTCTCCACACATATTAAAACTCCAAAGATTTTACTATATTTACTATGGTGGTTATTTCCATAGTTATCACACATGGTAAAATCATTCTATCCTTTCATCATATTATAATAATTTATTTTTTCATGGTACCTAGGATGCATATTCTTGTCTAGAATTCCATTAAATATATTTATTCTAGAAAAATATATCTCATTATTGATGGAATATAAAAATATTTCATTGTATGATGATATTTTTGGGAAATTATTTCCCTTTAGAGACTTGGATCATGTCCATCAAACAAGTGGTTAAAACTATTGTTTTGTGGAATATAATATTTTTATCACACCTTTATAAATTTTTAATAGATGATTCATATTGTACAACTCTTTATTATCCATTTTCCTTTATACCAAATTATATTCTCATAATTAGAGTTTTTTTCTCATATGGGATATATTTCCCAAAAAAAATCTCTTAATAAGTTCTTTATTCAATGAGATATATTTATTTTTCCTCCCTAGTATTCGTGATAAGTAAAAATCATTGATCTAAACATTTATACAGACAAATAAAATTCAAGTGTAGCATTTTCCTTTACACCACAAACAAGTGCCCTGAATATTTTCACCAAACACATAATCCATTGTTCAACCTACATTCGGTTAGTATTCCATCTAAATTATGTTTACCATATCACATAAAATGATACAACACCATGGAGGATCATTGTGCAATAGGTTTATCCATCTACGAATGTAATCGTTCATATCCTATTAAGAAACCCTAATATTTCCATAATATTTTCAGTCCCAATTCTAGGTATACTGGTTTCCTCGGTGAGAAAATATCTACATTTTCCATCAGTACTGATATAATTCTTCATTCCCAGTGGCAGTTATAAAAAATCAAAAAAAATGGTCTAGATCATAACATTTTGTAACATAATGTGTAATCCAAAAAACAATAGAGGAAAATATAAAAAATTGAAAAAGTTTTCCCTAACAAATCTTATAATAATAAATATAGTTTCTTAAAGATATCAATCCAATCAAATCCTTCATAAATGATTTTTAAAAATATATATATTATCTTAAGAGTATCCTCTAGGATTGTAAGTCCAGGTGAATAGTAAGGACTATTATCATGTACTAGGATACACCGAGTTTGGACTCACAGACATTGTTGGATTTGTCACTATGAGGAACATATGTACCTAAACAACATCCACATATAGGATCCTCATAGGGATAAATTTATAAAAATCTCCACAAAATATATACATTACAAATATTATTGGATGTTATTATATAATTTTCATCAAAGTCTATCATATGGTTATATTCCTTAATATATGTTTTTAAAATCAAGATTCCAAGGATTATTCTAAACATCCTTTGATACCAACGGTAATGCACTGACCCTAGAATCCTAGAATCTATGCATTATGTTATTAAATTTTCATGACAACATTGAATCAAATATTGAAGAACATATCTATTTAGTAGTTTTGAAAATCCATATTATAAACATGATACCCATAATAAATTTTAAAGTATAAAATAAAAAACATGATACATAATATAATGAAATAAACAACATCCATTAAATATATTTGAGGGAATATTCTTAAAAACATGGTTAAAGGAAACATAATAAGGATGATCTGAAATTCTAATTAATGGTATGTAAATAAGAAAAATTAATGACTAAATATTAATAAACCAACATCAAAATGTATATAACTAATTACACATACCATTCAAATACCATCATTTTGAAGAAAAAAATATAGAAAGATTACAAAATTGAAACACATTCCACTTAATTGATTAAATAATAATGAAATTCATCCATATGTATGTTGATAAATAATATCATAGAAAAAAATAAAAAATAAAATTAATGAAATAATTTTAACATTATATGTCACTTATATGGTACATGAAAAATTATAACATTAATATATTTTTTCAATATAGTTTAAACTATTATCATTTGGCCAGCTGATTCGTCTCATGAGAAACCTGATGCATAAAGGGGATATCTACAACAAGGCCCCACCATTACCTATGAGTAAAACTAATTCCTTGTATATCGAATAATATATTCTATTAATAATAAATGTGATTTATATTTAAATATGTGTATGGAATACAAGATAAATATTTATTAATAATTCCCCAATTAATCAAATCACTCTCAATTATAACACCATTTGTAAAATGTAATATTTTTTAGGAGTTAAATAACATCTATTACATGGTGATATGGATAATAATGAAAATTATAATGAATGTTTTTTCAAAAGGATGTGATTGTTACATGTTAAATTAAAAAATTACTTAAAAATGTCACATTACAAAGGTAATCATTAAACATATATTTGGGTTAAATAATATTTAAACATTCTCATGTGTCTCATGCCACATTGAAAAAAAATGAAATCAAAAGACCCCATGATGCTATAAAATTAAATTGTACATAAAATAACATTATAATGAGTAAATTCGTGATTTAATATTTCTATGGCTAGTATATACACCATAAAATGTTATTTTGTGCTTGACATCAAATAATTCTCATTGAAATAAAAATGATACAAAATATCTTACCAAGAATTTCAATTTGTGTGAAAGGAATTTGACCTCATGTATAATGGTTTTATGTGAGTTAATAATATATTACATAAACATATGCATGTTTATATTCAATATATTATATTATTATAATATCGTATTCACCATTTTCTAATAATATTTCATTATTTTTAGTACTTCGTGTGTTAATTGCCTACTTTTTTCGAATATGTATTGATTTATTACATGTCGTTATTATTAATATATTCTTGTTTCATCATCTAGTAAAAATAATAATTTATTATAATATAATATATATCTATTATATATGTATTTATAATAAATAATAATATTTTTAGAGAAGAAATTAAATTCACCGTTCATGGAGACACTAGGTCATACATATGAATGAACAATACATTCTTCTATTATTTTTTTATTAAAAAATTAAAAGAATATTATATAAATATATATATATATATATGATAATTATATTATCATATTTATTTAATATATGTTGCATAAGATCATTAATACATTACTTTAATATTCTATGTATAGGGTGAACGAATCAAATCACTTTGAGGGGAAAATAGTCCACACATTCATAAA
Organism: Viscum album; assembly: GCA_963277665.1. Taxonomy (NCBI): domain Eukaryota; kingdom Viridiplantae; phylum Streptophyta; class Magnoliopsida; order Santalales; family Viscaceae; genus Viscum; species Viscum album. Next base: position 181,132,472 of record OY728123.1, read on the forward strand.
TGATGTTATCTTATTCTATCATTATAGAAAGAATAAAGGTATATCATATATAAATTTTAATGAATATTAATGAAATTATAATTATGATATATATATTATATAAATAAATATTCCATCATAATCCCCACTATGATAGGCGGTAGAGAAATAACTAATAACTTCATTTTGTGAGGTGGGAGTTCTTCATACACATAAATGAAATTTTCTTTACCATTAGATGGAAGTGTGTGGAAGTATTGGTTGAACCCTCAAAATTAAAACATATTAGTATATTTTTTATACTCTTGTTTTTATAAAATATTATATTGTGAAGAATTTAAAGAGTGTAAAAATGAATAGAACTAAATTGCTTTTGAATTGATGTTACATCGTAATCTGGTAACTCCTTTCTGTTTGCGGCAGAGGGACTCATAGGATTCCTTTTAAAAAGAGGAGATAAATATAGTGTTTGGGGAGGGATCATGAGGACATATTTGTTTAGACATTGTTCCCACTACGGTGTCTTGTTATTAGTGATGATGTGGTAGAAATTTGTTCATTTTATAGTGGAATAGGAGTGACACTATTATAAATTTTGGAAAATGGATTTCTGCCAATGTTTTTTCTATTGAATATGGATCCAATAATGGGAAGAAATGAATAAATGAATTATATGGTGGAAATATGTCAATAAAAAGGTTTTTGGATAAGTTTCTCAGTTCATTGGACCTTAATGTATATGGTTTAGTCCTTTGTTATTCTTAATTTCACTTTATTCAATGTAATTAATTTTAATTACATACAATAATATTTTCGGAAAAACATTATGTTGTCATTTTTAGAAATTATAAATTATTATTATTATTCCATATATTAATCAATTGGGAAACTTTTAAACACATATGTGGTAGAAATTAATAGAAATTTAATCCTAGAGATATGATGATATTGACTTTTTTTAACATAAAAATGTTCGATAGTTTACTCTGTTTTGATATCCATTTTCAATGTGAATATAATTTTAATTATATAAATTATATTATTTTATAAAATTTAATCTAATTATAATTTAAAAAAAATAAAAAAATAAAGTTAATCTAAAAAATTAAATTAAATGAAAACTTGTTTTGAATTAAAATTTATTATTTTTCATAATTCATTTTGTAAAAGAATCATGACATAAATATAAAAAAATAACCATAATATAGTTATAATTATCCTCTATCAAAGATTAATTTTATTTTTCTGAATTATATTTTAAATATTTTTAAATGTTTTATATTATAAAGCATTACCACTTAAAGGCTATAAAAGTGACTCATTATAAATATAGTATTTTATAGGTAAAATTTGGTTTGTTGTATTCTATTCTTATAAAATCTATAGTTTGAATATAAAAAAATATGAGATTGAGGATAATATATATATATATATATTAAATAAATTTCACTCCATAATTATAAATAATTCAGCTTATTTGGATAAGACAACATTTTTAATATAAAAATAATAACATTTTCTTTTATATTCGATTGGTTTTCATATTAATTCATGATTAATCTGTATCCAATGAATTCATTTTATATTTTTTTAAATCATAGATTATAATATATTAGTAAACCCTTTTCATACAAAATAATTTTTGGCTAGTTAATATATTACTATATTAAATAATAATATTTTAATATTATGTTATTATTCTATTAATCATAGTATTGCATGTAACTACATATATGGTAGAAACGTATGTCATATGTGTAACAAATAACAACTCATTGTTGGATGAATTAAAATGGGTTTAATATATTGAATAAATTTAAAATATTTAATAAACTATTGATTGTCTTGATATTATATACTCTCATGCACATGGTGTTGTGTTTCATATATGATACTATAAACAATGTTCATACATTAGAATTTCAATGAAATACATTGATTTTTTTAGACATATTTATTTATTATATAATGTGTAATAATTAATGGAATCTTTTAAGTTGAACATCAGATTATGTTTTAGATATTTATGTTTAATTTTATATAATTTTTTTTCAATCCATTTGTATTTTGGAAAATATTTGAGTGAGAGGAATGAACTATAGATGTGATTAGTCATTAAATGTTTCTTTTATGTCTTTAGGAATGAAAAAAATTATCTTTTATATTTATTTATCAAAGTAATATATGAAGTGTAAAATTATTAATGAACAACCACAATGTGATATTATGCATATGAAATGAGATTAAATAAAATATTTCTATTTTTTTCTTATAAAAATCCCTAAACATAAAGAATGTAGTCGCGATATTAATATATAGTCTTATAACCCTCATTTTTGGAAGAATTTATTACATTTTTATCACCTCCATAGTTTATAGTTTTGTGATCCCTTACATTCTTATGATCATTCAACTTGCTGGGTTCAATGGTCCCTAGAAATTACATTCATTACATGTTCATATTTTCACTTCCTAATAATTTTTTCCAATTTAGAACCATTTTTATGTTTTATTTTAGATTCCAATCATATCTTACTTTCCCCTTTTCAAGTGGATTCATTATTAACCTTTTATACGATATGGGATTTCTCGAAATGAATTATAAAATTTAATACCATTAAATTAACAATATATTTTCATATTTAGAGGATGATATTTATAATAGGAGGTATGTATCACCTATAGATTTTGATTAATATTTTTAAGAAATAATTTAATTTCTTCAATAGCCTATGTCACATGCAACATCAAGGGTAAATGAACAATGAATTATTATTATATCACCTTTACAACCAATCCATATAATTTTGGGGTATTAATATTATTTACAATATTATAATATATATATATATATATAATGTTCTTGCATAATATACATGGATTGATTGAATCATAGAAATCAATAACTCAATTATTAGGAAATCCATTTCATTCTTCAAAAATATAATTTATAAAAAATTTATTTTATACATTCCTTTGTGGGAAAATATTATATATAATTTCAAGAGTTTATAAAATCTTATTTATATTATTAATATAATTTTCTAAAACATTATATCAAAAATATATTACCTTTAATGTTTTTTTTGAAAATATTTATTTTTCATTAAATACTTAATAATACTGTTTTTTACATAAAATTATATATTATTTTAAATATATAAATTTTTTAATTTCATTGTTGGATAAATTTTAAAATTTAATTATTTTTTTGGAATAAATATATATTTTTCAATTAAATATATACTTAAATTTGGTTTAAAAACATTTTTATACATAAATATGGTTTTTTTGAAAAATCAAATTTTCTATTTCTTTTTTAATTTTAATCCTAAATTAGTTTCAACAACATAATGAAATAAAATATTTAAAATTGGATTCTATATTTGAATCAGGAGGTCCCACTTTGGTAATTTGGTTCGTTTTATTTTTAGTCAATATAAATAATAACTATAATAATATTTTTCGTTTCGAAAAAGGGAAAATTGTGAAATTCATAAATAAATCAAAATCTCGAGTACATAAATTTTCATATCAATTTTTACTAAATGAAAGGAAATTTTCCCATATTATAATTGCCTTGATATTTTATATTTTAATGTAAATTTTCTCCTCAAAATGTGCTATATAATATTTAATGCAACTAAAGTTACAAAGTGTGAGTCATATAGATTTAAATATAATATATTAAGAAAAATAAAGAAAAAATAATGTTATGAAAGAATGTTAATGAATATTTTAATAATAATTAAATAAAATTAATTATGGAATATATATATATATATATTTATTAATTATTTCATTAACATTTATTTTAAAGAAACGTTGATGAAATATTTCATCAATTAAGTGAAAAATAAAATAAATTATTTTATATGTATGACAATATTTTTTTTAATAGTATTGATCGATTTTTATGATAAATATTGAATATTATTTTTGTGGAAATTTATTATATTTTATGTTAAAAAATTTAATTATTTCATTTTTGTCAAAAAAATGATTAATGTAATTTTTTTAATAATTTTATATTTAAAAATTAATATTTTATTAAATAATTTTGAAAATAATTAAAAATTTTAAAGATGATAGGTGAGATTATATATTTATTCTAATGAAAAAAAATAAAAAAAATTATCCCATTTACAATATATTTTTATTTTTATAACCCTTTTGTAGTGAAACAAAAGTTATTGCGGGTAAGGATTAAATACATTAACCATGGTTTTAAAAAATTATAATTATTAAAATACAGCATAAACATGAAAAATAATTATGTATTGGTTATATATCAACCAAATCCTATAATAACTTCGAATATAAGGTCATTTTGATGTATTTTTCTTAATAATTAATTTTTTATAATTTCATCATTAATAAATTTCTTAAGTGCCCACCACCCCATTTATAAAAGAACACTTCATACCTCATCCTAAAAATTAACTGAGATATCTATATCATCCATACTCTACAAAAAAACGTATAAAGATCAATATCTACAATATAATGGTTATTTTCCTCATAAAATACCAACCAGGATCCTTACGAGTTTATATGACATAGTTCTTAAAAAGGGTGGTAGTCACCATAACTGGTTTCTGTATTTTTTAGTTTTTCTTCAAATCATCAAAATATATGTTATATATTATAAAATAATAACATTATTTTCACATATATATATATATATATTCTGATTTATTGTTTTTATTGTTAAAAACCATTGGAAACCCAATTTCTTATCTAATGGAATGTAAAAATATTGCAAATGAGTACGTATGACTTACAGACTGAACATAGTGATACAATGGATTTTTTATATCCATATATTATGTATGGGTTTTATGATTGGGGTTAATTTTTATTTATTATATTTAGGATATAGTTAGGATTCCTTATTGATAATCTAATTTCTACATTCTTATCTTTAAATCAATTACAAAATAATAACATCTCCTGTGCATATTGGTGATATACATCCTCCACAATGAGATTTGATTCATTTTTTCCTTTCAATTTTACCCAGATGTTAATACTAATTTATGAATAATTTGGATTAATGTGATAAAATAATTATTTTATAAATCAAAATTTATTTGTTATTTTTATTTATTTCATCCATTGAAAAGTGAAAACAATATTTATGTGTACATATGTCATACTACCTCCATGAACAATGTAATTTAATTTACAATATTTAATTTTTGTTAATAATTATATATATATATATAAAGAGTATATAAGTTATTTATATCCTGATTAATCTTATAGAAATTATGTAATGATGATTAAAGGTAAATGGCCAAGACTTCCAAAATAAAATAGGCAGTAAAATTGTTGTTATCACTCGAAATAATGATTATAATTAAAACATTTTTAAAAAAAAGTGATAAGATATAATATGTAAATAATAAACTAGATGATAGATTTATTATACATTATGTAATGAATTATATAATAAAATAATGTTCATCATATATGTTTTTCAAACATGTTTGATGATAGGAAAGTCTTGATGAAAGGGTTTTATGTTTCAATACTTTTTTAATCCCTATTATATATATATATGTATATATATTTATATTGAATATATTATACGATTCATTTATAAAAAAAATTACATTCACATTATTCACTGATATTTATTTATAGAAAATTTAGTTTTTCCTTAAATTTTCCTCTATTTATGTATTCATGAGATCAGAATATAATTTTTAATGAAAACATGTGTCATTTATCTGTTAGGATTAAATTATTTTCTCTTCCTAGACTATTTAATCTACAAAAATTGATTAGTTTTTTAAATAATAAAATATGTTTTTAAATTTAATTTCTACCCAATATTGAATATTTACAATTAAATTATTTTAATTAAACAATTTACTATTTTCCAAATGAGGTAATTTATTAAAATTGAATAAAATTGTAGATTTAATGTTTTATTTTCATAAATGAATCATGTAAAACATTTCCCACAATCATGAAAAATTATTTTTTGATGCGTCTAATTTTTTTAATGAAATATTAAATAAAAAAGTTTCCTTCAATATTTTTTAAATTTTGATGTTTTATAGTGGTTATTTCAATGTTAAAAGTACATTTTACTCAATAATGATTCCAGTTATCTTTTTATGATCATTTTTCAATTATGATAACAACATTTTATGTTAATTATCCTATTATGGGTATATGATCTAATGATATAATCCTTATTATTTATCTAGTTGTTTTATGACTATAATAGTAACCTATTTATGAAACAAATTTATTTTATATGGGCTTCAGTATAATTATATAATTTATGATGTTGTGTAATATATATGATTCTGTTATGATTATGTGATGGTTATGTCTAGAAAAAACATAAAATGCCTTTGGTAAAGATAGATAATAACAGAGATAAATAAGTTTTTCATGACACTGATTTAATGTAAAAATATTTACTTGTGGAAATTTTTTTTCCTGTCCATATATTTAGGTGTAGACCTGACAATCAAATTCATCATATTATACATTTTCCCTATTTCAATGTCCTTAATTATATGTTCGTAACTAATATTAACGTCAATATGATAATTCATTGACCTGGTACTCATATCAATAATTATATTTGTGTGCGTCTCTTTCACACCCAAAATATTTACTTTGGACATGAATTTCTTGTCTATTGGTTTATGTGGGGACAATGATCAGATTATGTTGATTCTGGATTCGTTTCTATAAGTTTATGTGAGTGAATGATTTCTTATAACTACTATATTGAGGGAATCAGTTTCAATTTAAATATGTTAACAATGATACAGTCAAATATTTTACCATATTCCATTTTTTTTATGTTCTCATGTATCATTTTTATTGATTATATTTTCAATTGATGTATTATATGCTTCCATGATATATGTATATATTGGGGATTTATATCTATGTATAGTATGGTATGTTTTTCAAATGTAAAATTCAATTTCTTATATGTTGGGTCCCATTTTATAAATAAGTGGTCATTAACAAAACACTTTTTAACCCATAATGATCACCTAATGCCTCCATTTATTATTTATTATATCTCTAGAATATGAAGATTATTTTAAGAAAAGTATGTCTAAGAAGAGTGTTACATGGTAATGTCATTATGAGTTTAATTTAAGACAAAAAAATTATTATATCAATTATCTTGTATCCAATGTCACATAACCCTTCTAATCCAAGAGATAGTATATGTAAAATTTATTTAATAATAATTATTACTTATGTAATATTTAATAATGAAAATATAAAGTTATTTTAAATTCATTAATTCTAATGTCTATAACAATCTGTATATCGAATATTCTCTTCCAAAAAATGATAGGATGAGTCTCAGAATGGTAAGTTAAGGATATTTAGAGATAACATTATTTTTTTACCTCTTGAATTCAATAACTTATTTAAAAATTATGTTGCCAAAAATATTTTCTTATTATACAATTAAATTACTCTATAAAAAATATAATACCATTAGTTTCACAAAAGTATTGTTTAATAAATTTCTAGATATTCTATTAAAATTTTCTATCATTATTTCAATATATTATTTTCATCAATAAATTCTTCCACAAAAACATTAATAAAAAATAAGAAAATAATTATCATGTAGTATTGAATGGTAAACTATGAATTTTTATGACAAAAAATATTAATGTAATTAGAAAAAATGAAAAATGCACATTTGATTGTGGTATTATAAACATCTGTCACTTATTAAGAAATGAGGTATCCTAAAACATTTTTTTATTACATAATTAAATTACAACATCATAAAATTACTTTTGTTTTTATAAACATATCATATTAATTCATTTTACATTTATTTAATGAAACTATTCAGATATGTTTTATATAATTAATTTCATCAATTATTCAATTCAAAAAAAATAGAATTATTGCCTAATAATATACTTATTATGTAACGTTGAAGGTACCTCGAGAAATGAATGGAAACAAATATATATCTAGTAGGAAGGAATACTAATGGGACATATGGGGGTGGTGTTTTTCTGGTTATCAGAAGAAATTGATAAAATATATTTCTAAGAAAACCCATCAAGTAAAAATAGTTGTTATTCTATATCCCCTTAGACATTTTATATATAAATAGTACTAGGAAGTGGAATTTTTTTGTTATAAGGTTCAGTTTACTATAGTCAATGAAATATCTATCATAATTATGAAATATTATGGATAAAAATAATTGTTCTCATTTTCAAAAAATGTGTTTCATGTTGTAGTTTAGAGAAATTGAATTGAAGTGACACATTTGATGTCTCATATAGGGTAAACTATTTCTTCTCTATAAAATATATTTACTTCCATCTTCACTACTACTAGATTGATCCATTTAAGCCTTAATGGGGGCTATATGTATGGTTTGGACTCACTTTCAAAAAATTAATATTGTGTATTAATCGTTTTATGTCTATTATAATGAATATTACTTATGATTCAAACTATATAATTGGTAATATGACTGGTTTTTTATTTTGATATATTTTATCCGAAAAATGTATTTTAAATAATTAATTAAAGATAATAATTTTCTAATAAATAAAAATATGCTAAATTTTTTGGATGTAATTTCAATTCTAGACCTATGGGTTCTTTATTAATATTTCCATCTAATTATTTCTCATATTTTAAACATATACATGAAAAAAAGAAGTATTAGGGGTGTTTTTTAGAAAATCATTATTGTCAATTTCATCAATTTCTATTAAATTTATATTAAAAACATTTTTTACGATATTACTCAATTTTAAAAATAGATTCATCGATGTGATCAAATGTTTTAGGGGATTTTATTAATCAAATATTATTATCAATATTTCAATTTCTTCTATGAAGATATATAAAATAATAGATAATTGCAAATAAAATTATATTTAAATACATGTGATATTTTAATTAATTTTGTATGTTAAAATTTATATATTGTTCTCAAAAATAAATTAATATTGTCCCCTCATTAATATTAATAACTTTATTGGTTGTATTGAATATTTTTTTGAACAATTGAGTTGTATATTTTTCTTTACATTTTTATTCTCTTTTATTTCAATATTGAAATAATAATGGAACTAATTACCTTGTATACTTATAATAATATCGTCATGTACCCTTCTAGGTTGTTTTTTAATTATATTTCATATTCCACAACCACTTTGGTGGGTTCGAGTTCTTCTATTCAAGGAGAAGAATAATATGTATATGTAATTACATTAATTTATTATCTATAATTAGATAGTTCAATTGAAAAATTACATTATCAAAAAGTCTATGGGATAGTTAATTTTCCTGGATATTAAAAAAATTTAACTACTGATAGTGTTAAATGTATATAAAATTTATTTTATAAAACATTCATATTTATTACAATGTAATATTCCACTCTTGGTAAACCTGTCATCATTAAATTTATCTTACTAAAAATGGTTATCAAATCCATCAAAGGGATATTAATCTAAAACTTTTTATGAATTTAATAATATAATTTTGTATCATTTCCAAAATTGGGTATTGTGGGTGGTCTTACCCTATATGGGAATTGAAGTTATTTCAATGTAGGTCATGTAACATGGTAATCACCTTATCTTTCATGTTAGGGTTATTTATAAATAATCATTAGTGAATTTCTCATGGTAATACTCATTGGTATAATGGGATATAAATTCATTCCCAATATCTATAGAGATATTATGCACTACATCCTAGCTCTATGACACTTAATATTAAAAAATATTTTTCATTCCCCATGGGGTAATTATTTTACTGAGAATGAATCTTATATGAGCCTTCATTCTTCAACACGTTGATGAAATTTTTAATGTGTTTGTGTTTTTGATATAATTATTTATGATTAAATCTAGGATTTTTTGGGATAGTATTCTATGAGGTGTGATATTCCAATTTTTTTAAATAATTCATTCATGGTGGGTGCATAATTTTTATTGTGTATTGTAACTTTTTGAGTATTTTCAAATTCTTATTTATCAGGGTGGAAAATGATTGGATGATTAAAAAATTACTTGGATATACTTTTTTTATTTTGGTACCTAGATCTAAATTTACTTTTTAAATACTTCCAATATCCTTTTATTATTATTTTTGGTACTTCCCTTGGATTTATAAATCACACATTCAATCCAATGGACTTGTGGATATCCATTGATGTAGTAGTTTTTTGAGTAGAAAATTTTGAATACCCATAGAGGACTGGGAGACATTGTTTAATATATAATATTAAAATATAGTTTTCTCATATGTTATTTTTGTTTTTTAATAATATATTTATATAATGGAAGGTTATAATTATTTTACTTTATCTTGTCCTCTTGTTGTGGATGTTACACCAAATTGTTTTAATTTTTGGGACCCTTTAAATTATATGTATACATCAGTGGGAGGTTTTTATGTTAGTTATACCATAGTAGATGCATCTAACAACAATATAACATTTTATAATAATAATTAGTAAATTTATAATGTGATATGGTAATATTCAAAATGATAATGTGGCATAGAGGATGTCAACCACACAAATCCCCCCAATAACTCGTCGAATGATTCTCTAATTATAATATAGATCAAATATATTTATTTATATATATTCACACTTCATGAGAATAAGATACACATAGAGAGGAATCCCATCTGTATGCAATACCATGTATTAAAATACCCTGTCCACATATAGATGTTTTATACATAGGATTCTCTTTCAAGTGAGTAGTAACTGACCATCTATCCAACATGGTATTATGATAATTTTTGGCCTTGAAATTTTTTAAACCATATCATTTTCACTTATATTAATTATATGTTCCTCTCTTGATAGTACATGAAATGTTTATTGGAGTTATATCATCCCAATTCACAGATCAAAATATCATTGATTATTGACTGTTTGAATATGATTACAGTTTTACCAATTATATTGATAATGTTCATTGAAATGTTTATTTAATAATTCAATGTTATCTTCTATGTTTTAACTCCATAAATATGTCATGGGATGAATTTGGGTATATTGGACTAGAAAATGGAATTATAATAATTATCTTATCTTCCTGTTCAATTTTTTTCAATGTTCTTAATCTTTAAAAAATAGTTCATTTTTTCCTAGAGATGAAAATAAGTTAATTGCGATGTATTGGGTGTGGTAATTTTTTGAAATCATTTTAAATCACAATTTCGATACAAATAGTTTCCTCACATGAATTGGTTCCTATATTTAGACGTGTCTTATTTCATGGATATCAAAAAAACAAATATTAAACCTGAATAAATATCATTGTAGTGGAACCATCATCTCTCTAAAGAGGAAACAAATATATGTATTCTATAAAAAAATTATAGGTTTATTTTAGGAATTCAATGTGGGATATTGAAATTTTTTCATTTAAAATTCCAATTAGAAATAAGTGTCCAATCCTCCAATATCACCTTACATTTCCTTTTAAATAATTATTTCATTCTTTTAGACTCATGTTTTCCCACTAACCAAGTGTTATATAATTTAAAAAACCCCATTGGTTTTTAAATATTTAATTAAGTAATATAATATACAAAATACCCATTTATCAATAATTTTACTGTGATTGGAAATCTCTTATTGGCCTTGTTACATCACAGAACAAAAATTAATTGTACCGATGAAGTGCTAGGTGTTCTACATGTCCAAACTATAGGAAGTGTGAGATGGAATTAAAAATGAATTGAAATAATGAATGATCATATTATTTAATGAACTAGAAAATTTCACTATTGTTATAATATATAGTTAAATAATAAATTTAATTCATTAACATATATGTTCGGATAATATCCCTTGTCCATTCTCAATTGTATTATTTTACCATCACAAGATAATTACAAAAAAAATTGGTTTTAAGAAAAATATGTATAATAAGTTATATATTTGGCGATATTATAAGTGTTCATCCTAATAGGGAATATATCCACTTTTATATGATTATTTTAGGTTCATAAGGTTCATTATAATTTCTTCTATGTGAATATGAAAATATTCTTATCACATGATATAATTTTTGGAAAATTATTCATCATATTCCAAGACAAATTTTGGAATGGATCGGGTTTTTGGGGTCCATTACATTGTGAAAATCTCATTTTTGGGTTTTCGGGTCTTGGAATCACGGTGGTGTAGGCCTACCGGTAGATCGGTCTACCGGTGGCCATAGACTACCGGTAGCTTGGCCTACCGGTAGCTGCGGCCTACCGGTAGTGCAGCATACCGGTAGCTCGTCCTACCCGTAGCTGCAGCCTTCCGGTAGCTCAGCCTACCGGTAGCTGCAGCCTACCGGTAACTCGGTCTACCGGTGGATCCAGCCTACCGGTAGCTCGGCCTACCAGTGGCTGCGGCCTACCGGTCGTTGCAGCCTACCGGTAGCGCATCTACCGGTTACTGTCACCCACCCATAGCTCTCAGCTACCGGTGGCTCTGGCCTACCCTGCGGGTTATTTCCAGTAGCACTCCTTTTTGCACAAATAGGATTTTAAACCGTATTTTGACTTGTTTGAAAGTGTTTTAAAGACCCGTAATGTGCATAAGAGTTTTAATTAAATACTTGATCAATTAATGAGTCGGTTTAAACCACCCGAACCCCTTTAATGACGAGTGGAGCCGTGTGGTCAACCCACGGCCCCCGCGCCTTACGCGGTTTCACGTTCTCACCTCAACCATCCATGGCTCGTATAAACTAAGGGTTAGCCATGGTTTCTCCTTTACTCAATCATGGCTTTTCACAAACAGCTTCTGGTGCATTGTGCACGCCGCATCGTTATTCGTAATGTCTCGATCATCTATCAACATGTAGGGAATTTCCCCTTCGCCTCTCTCTTTTTTGTATCATGCGGGGTGGGCATGCTTCTGTTCTGTAGAATTAGACAAACCAGACATAAATGAAGATAATGAACTAGATTCTATAAATAAAGAGGGGAGGGGGGCTGTGATCGCTGTTTTTGTTAATATTATTACCATCTTGTTGAGTCATGCTGGCTTATGCCTTCCAAAAATCGAGGCCGTTGGTGGTTGTTGTTTGTGCACTAATGAACCCCTTCTAATGATTTAAATGGCTTCTTGTGGTTGTAAACTCATGTTGCGAAAAGTAAATTGGATAATCACGTATATCCGGAAAAATAAATTGAGGCACCAGGATCAATCCTTCTGTGATAACCCCGGTTAAAACACACGAAAATTGAAATCATGGAGTGTGTTAAGTCGTTTAATCTGAAAATACCAGCATGGCCCTGACATGTGTTGGTGGTGGTAGTTGGTTGTTTTAATTTTCGTGCCGATTGCTAGAGATGTGGGAGGGGATGGGATCCCCTGTCTTTACACTCTCGGTGGTTATGTGAATTTGGGGATGGTATCCCATGTTGGTATGGATTTGGTGGTTGTGAGATTTAAGACTGGGTGGGTACTTGTTTATATCACGAATTAGGGTGGGATCCTCTGTTGGTGAGAACTGGGTGTGACCGTTATGGTTGATGCTTGACTGTTTACTTTCCTAGACTAGTGCTTATGCCTACTAGTTTCCCATTAGTGCATAAACATAATTAAACATTATTACTGAACATGAAACAAGAATGGGACAAATGGGTTTTGTTGGCGAGAGTCGTGACTTGTGTCTTGGACGCAGTGCTGTTGTGTTCTGTAGGCTGGTTAGGAAAACCTAATCTTTGGGTGAGTGTTTGTTACCTATATCTATACTTTTAGATTTGTTTTTCTTATTCGTGCCCCACCCAAGTTGAGCATTTAGTGCTGAACACCCCCATTTTTTGGGGTAGGGTGTTTTTCCCAACACTATTCTTAGTGGCTGGTTATTAGCTCCTTTTCTGCTCCCTTTCCCGGATAGCCCAAGTATCTTCGGGCAGGCTATGATGGCCTGAGGTTCATTATTAACCCAGGAAACTTCGTGCGGGGCAGTGTGAAGGTTGTCCAAGTGTGTGTGGTAGGTTGTTTCCCATGCGTCTTCGGGATGAGGCCCAGGTGTCTTCGGGCGTGGCAGTGGATCTTCTGGCCCATGTGTCTTTGGGTGCGGTGGTGGTTTCATGGCCTAGGTGTTTGTAGGCGTGGTTACGTGTGACAGTTGTGGCCCAGGTGTGTGCGGGTGGGATTTCTGCAGTGGGACTACGTGTGGTTGTGGCCCAGATGAGTGCGGGAGGGTGTGGCAGTGGGACTGTGGTGACAGATTGGTGGGATTGGTCTGATGTGTAGGATGTCTCAATAACCAGTGGGAAAGTGGCGCGTGGTACCCAAACATCGATGTGCTCTGATTATATATATATTACTTGACTTGCGTTATTTGGGGAGTGTGCCTTGGTGAGGCCTAGGGTGGATTGTTTACTTTGATAGGTGTTTGGTTTACTCCTTTTTCTCATAGTACATTAGCACGATCCCCCTCTTGTGTATTAGAGTCTTTGGTGTTCCCTTCTGAGTGTACTTGTATGCTCACCCTACGTATATAAAAACTGTTTTCAGGTTTCCAGGAGGACTTCGGGGATCGCGCCGGACTATACTAGCTCGGACCTTTGGGGCAGTTGCAGTTGCTGTTTTTCTTCCTTGGTACTAACCCTTGTAGTCACCTTTTGTACTTTTGGCTTTACTTTTGGAACATGCATGTGGAATGGTTTATTTTTTTTCTTGTTTTTACTTTTCGGTTACCTTGGTGTTGTTGAGTTTCATCATCTCATCTCTCGATCTTACAAAAGAAAAAGTCGTAATACCTTCCATTTGTGAGAAATTTACATACCCTTGGTGCTAGTCGCCGCTCCGGGACCTATTGAAGGATGGTCTTGGGGGTCATTATCTCTCATTCAACATAAGGAAGAAAGGTCCTGGAAATCTGCTGACCCTTCCCTCCTTTTGGTGAAGGTGGATCATGATAGAATGGTATTAGTGGTGATGGTTGAGAGATATGATGGAGTCTGGAGTTAGGCACAGTGAGGATTGTATTGGATGGTATGGAAACAATGTTGGGTGACCGTGGCGCGTGAATTAGGCCAGGGAAGACCGGCTAGGACAAGGGATTTTAGGGCACCCCGTGATCCTATGCAAGGAATCTGGACCTACCGAACGACCAAGTGAGGACACACTGATTGCAGGGTAGAGACCCTAGGAAAGGTTCATGCATCATAATGACTTCTATTCTTGTGTTTCTGGGATGTATTGGGAATTAAGAATAAATTAAAATTTTAAGAAGTTTTAAGAATGATATTCTAAACAACATGGGCTTAGGAATTCCTTGTTTACCTTGTAGCTATGGCACATGGAATGTGACCACATGAGGTACAGGTAATCGAGGCCCCAGAGAATACTTTGGCCAATCGGCATAGAGCTGATAGAGAAGAAGAGGACGGCCAGTGGCAGACGACTCTTTGTGCCATCCAGTGACAGGCCCTCGAGAATTATTAGGGCAGCACCTCCGACATGAATACGGAAGGCTGGCAAGAGGAGCTAGTTATAGCTTTCGGCCTGATTCGGGCACCGGCCAAGTAATGGGTTCCTCTGGCCATTAGCCATATGCAGGGAGCAGTGCATTAGAGGTGGACGCTTTACATGGGGGAGAGGAGAGAGTCTGAGGTGGCTTGGACGGATTTCGAGAGGGAGTTCCGAGCAGAATTCCTCTCCTCGATGATGAAGGTAGAAAAGAGACAGGAGGTACACTCCCGCCAGCAGGGGAGTATGTTAATGAGGGAGCTAGGGATCAAGTTCAAGGACCACCTACATTATTCTTCGATCCACATTCCCGACAAGGAGTCTCGGGCCAGACGTTTAGAGGAGGAGCTCCGACCCTCCCTCCAGTATGCTATTACCCCCTTTACACTACTGACATACTTGGAGGTCCAGAAGAAGGCCGATGTGGTGGAGAGGATGCATGCTCTAGGAGGAGTGTCATGAGAGGGGATCCAGCTGGGACCATCGAAGGGAAAGGCCGTCAGCACTGGGCCTCCAACGTTAGGAACCTCCAGGTTCTGACCAGCAGGGAGCAGACCGTAGCAGTTTCAGTTTCGATCCCCCGGAACTTTCCCTTTCCCTTTGGGCCCGGAACCATGGTGCTTCGTCTGTGGGAGCACTGAACATCTCTGGAGTCAGTGCCTGGACAAGGTGCAGTACGGCGGTGGCGGACACCTCCCACACCCACCCCAGCAGTAGCTTCCAGCCAGACGTTTCCAATAGTAGCATGGACAGCGAGCTCTGGCTCCTCTGAGGGAAGACGTAGGAGGAGGAGGACAACCTCAAGGCGCACCTCAGGGACCTCGACCGGGGCGTGGTCGGGGAGGTGGCCGACAGCCGAGGGGTAGGGTAGATGGGCATGGACAGTTACACGCTACAGAGGCAGTAGTTCTAGCAGGGCCAGAGGTTGTTCGGGGTACAATCAGTCTGTTTACCACTCTTTCTTATTCCTTGTTTGATACCGGAGATTCGCAATCCTTTATTACACCAAGTCTAGGCCATGCCTTGGGTTTAGATGTGGAGAGACTTCCAGATCCCCTGGTGTTGAGCACACAAGTCGGATGTCAGACCAACTTGTTGTTTGTTTGTCGGGGATGTAGACTGATGATAGGGCCACATCAGTCGGTTAGGGATCTTCTCCTACTATAGATATAGCCATACGATGTCATCCTAGGCATCAACTAGCTCTTTTCTGTGTGTTCCATCATCAACTCTTTACGAAGAAGGTTCGTGTTCTCAGACTGGGGTGACCGGCGTGTTACCTTCATCGGCGACCTATGCAGTCAGAAGGGAAACAGGTGAGAGGAACCCCTCCTCTCCTTGTTGGCCGAGCTGACAGTGGAACCCGTAGATGCTGAAATGGTGGAAGTGCCAAAGATCGTCCGTGAGTTTATGGATGTATTCCCTGAGGAGGTGATGACTCTACCCCCTCGGTGTGATATCGAGTTTGGGATAGACCTATAGTCTGATGCTCGTCTGATCTCGATGGCTCCTTACCGGATGGCACCTTCAGAGCTACGGGAGTTGCGGATCCCGATTGACGATTTGATGAAGAGGGGTTATGTTCGCCCATGTGTGTCACCATGGGGCGCTCCATTCTTGTTCACAAAGAAGGAAGATGGTGGTCTCAAGATGTGCATCGACTATAGGAGGCTGAATGAGGTGACTATCAATAATCACTACCCTCTTCCGAGGATAGATGACCTATTCGACCAGCTGAAAGGGACAGGGTGGTTCTCAAAGATCGACCTGCGGTCTGGGTATCACTACCTATGAGTGAAGGAGGGCAACATCCCGAGGACGGTGTTCAGATGCTGGTATGGAAACTTCAAGTTCATATTCATGCCCTTCGGCATTACGAACGCCCCAGATGTGTTCATGGGGCTTATGAAATCCATCTTTCGGGAGTACCCTGATCGGTTCGTGGTCGTATTCATCAATGACATACTGGTCTACTCAAGATCAGAGGAGGACCATGCGGAGCACCTGTGGATGGTTTTGGAGGTCCTACGACATCATCAGCTCTATGGGAAGTTGTCAAAATGCATGTTCTAGACACGGGAAGTGCACTTCCTCGGGCACATGGTGTCCGAACAGGGGGTAGCAGTGGACCCATTAATAGTTGAGGTGGTTGTTTCCTGGGCAGCACCAAAGAATGAGGCAGAGGTCCGTAGTTTCCTTGGGCTGGCAGGTTACTATCGGAGGTTCATACCCAACTCCTCCAGAGTTGCGGCCCCTTTGACAGCCCTGACCAAGAAAGACTAGGTTTTCGTGTGGAGTGAGAAGTGCGAGCCAGCCTTCAGCTATCTAAAAGAGATGTTGGTTAGTGCCCCAGTGCTGATATTACCAGAAGAAGGGGTGGCCAATGAGGTGTTCTGTGATGCTTCAGGATAGGGCATGGGATGTGTGTTGATGTATAAACAAGGGGTGATCTGTTATGGGTCCAGGCTGCTACGCCCCAATGAGCGTAATTATTCCACCCACGACCTCGAGCTTGCAACGGTTGTTTTTGCGCTAAAGTTATGGCGGCACTACCTCATCGAGGAACGCTTTTTGGTCTTCACGGATCACAAAAGCTTGAGGTAAATCTTCTCCCAGTGAGACTTAAACTTGCGAAAGTAGATATGGGAGGATTTCCTCCAGGATTACGACATTGAGAACTCTTATACTGAGGGAAAGTGAAATGTGGTGGCCGATGCCTTCAGCAGGAGGATGCAGAAGGATGCGGTCCGAGAGTCGGAGGACGCCTGGAATGCAATGGAGGAGTTGGCTGCCTTACACCTGGATGTGAAGATGGATAGCAGTATAGGATGCCTATATTAGATGATAGTGTAGTCATCTCTGTTTTGACAAGTGGAGGAGTCTCAGTGGGGAGACTCGGAGTGTGAAGTGATGTGTGACCGAGTTGACTAGGGCAATGCTCCGGAAGGATGGATAGGGGATGGTCAGAACTGGATGATTTTCTTGAAAAGCTTGTTTGTTCTAGGAGTGATGCACGACAAGGTTCTCAGTGAGTTCCACAACTCACCCCTGGCGGTACACCCAGGAGTTTCCGAGATGTACCAGGGACATTAGAGGTAGTTCTGGTGGCCCGGAGTTAAGCGAGCATTGGAGGAGTTTGTGGGAAAGTTCTTAGTGTGTCAGAAAGTGAAGGCTGAACATCGAGTTCTAGGCGGCCTACTGCAGCCCCTAGATCTCCCCGAGTGGAAGTGTGATGAAATATCGATGGATTTCGTCACGGGACTACCCAAGTTCTATGGGGGATACGATGCCATTAGAGTGGTAGTGGACAGGTTGATGAAATTGGCACACTTTCTGGCAATCAGGGAGTCGAGTACTGTGGATTCTTTGGCACGATAGTACGTGGATGAGGTCGTGCAGTTGCATGGTGTTCCAAGGTCTATAGTCTCGGATAGGTATGTATGGTTTACCTCGTGAGTCTGGAGAGGATTGCAGCATGTGGTTGGCACCCAGTTACGCCTTAGCACTGCTTTCCATCCCCAGACATATGGACAAACAGAGCGCACCATCTAGACCTTCGAGGATATGCTACGGGCATGTGTTCTGGACTTAGGAGGATCATGGGTGAGACACTTTCCCCTAGTAGAGTTCACCTACAATAATATCTATCACTCTACCATTGGTATGGACCCGTTTGAATCCTTATATGAGAGGTCGTGTCGCTAACCTATGTGTTGGGACGAAGTAGGAGAGGCAGGCATCCTTGGCCCGGATGTCGTGCAGAACACAACAGAAAAATGTTCAGCTCATACGGGAAAGGATGATGGTGGCCCAGGACTGATAGAAGTCGTATGCTGATTCTAGGAGGAGGTCCTTGGAGTTTGAGGTTGGGGACCACGTCTTCTTGATGGTCTTCCCTTGGCATGGGTAGCAGAGGTTCCACAAGGGGAGTATGCTTTCCCCCAGGTTCATCGGACCCTTCGAAGTGTTGCGGCGGGTCGGCGATGAGGCTTATCAGCTAGCATTGCCACCGCCGCTACTGAGGATACATGGTGTCTTCCATGTGTCCCAGCTCCGTCGGTATCTGTACGACGATTCACACATCCTTGATTGGGTTGAGCTGGGCATCGAGGAAGATGTGACCTTTGTGGAGAGACCAGTGATGATTGAGGATCGCAAGGAGAAGGTGCTTCGTGGGCGAACCATTCCCTTGGTTCATGTGTTGTGGAGACATGGTGGTCTTGAGGAGAGTATGTGGGAGAGGGAAGCACAGATGTGTACCCAGTACCCAATGTTTTTTTGAGTTTGTTCCTTGTTGTACCTCTTGTGGTAGAACGTTTTGTCTTTTGGCTATGAAATGTAGTAGTTTTCTTTCCTCTGTTTGTGTGTGAAAAGCCATGGCTATGGGGAGGAGAGAACCCGACCCCTAATCAAGACACATTAAGGTGGATGTGATCAAACCCGTGCAGGCAGGTCAGTGCAACCCAAAGCGGATAATATCCTGACATGGGGGAGGAGACTCCCCAACCCACATGCCCGGGCAGTTTGGCATGGTATGTTCCTTGGTTCTTGCCGGGGAAATGTTTTAGTTAGCATGGGTTCGATCCTAAGAGGTATATTTTGAGGTGGTTGTTCGGAACCTCTCTTCCCTTCTGGTTTTGTTTTTATTCTCGAGGACGAGAATCGATTAAGAGGTATCTGATGTAATGGCCCGGGTTTTTGGGGTCCATTACTTTGTGAAAATCTAGTTTTTGGGTTTTCGGGTCTGGGAATCAAGGTGGTGTAGGCCTACCGGTAGCCCTAGCCTACCAGTAGCAGGCCAACTAGTTGCTCAGTCTACCGGTGGCCAGAGCCTACCAGTAGCTCAGCCTACCAGTAGCTAGGGCCTACCGGTAGCTGCAGCCTACCAGTAGCTCGGCCTACGGGTAGCTGCAGCCTACCGGTAGCTCAGCCTACCGGTAGCTACAGCCTACCAGTAGCTCGGCCTATCGGTAGCTGTGGCCTACCGGTCGCTGCAGCCTATCGGTAGCTCAGCTACCGGTGGATGTCACCCACCGGTAGCTCTCAGCTACCGGTTTCTCTGGCCTACCCTGCAGGTTATTTCCAGTAGCGCTCCTTTTTGCAAAAATAGGGTTTTAAAATTTATTTTGACCTATTTGAGCGTCCTTTAAAGACCCGTAATGTGCATAAGTGTTTTAATTAAATACTTAATAAATTCATTAGTCAGTTTAAACCACCTGAAACCCTTTAATGACGAGCATCGCCACGTGGTCAACCCACAACCCCTGCGCCTTATGCGGTTTCGCGTTCTCACCTCAACCGTCCGCGACTCTTATAAACTAAGGGTTAGTCGTGGTTTCTCTTTTCCTCGATCGCGGATTTTCACAAACAGCTTCTGGTGCATTGGGCACGCCAAATCATTATCTGTAAAGTCTCGATCATCTATCAACAAGTAGGGAATTTCTTCTTCGCCTCTCTCTTTTGTGTATCATGTGGGGTGGGCGTGCTTCTATTCTATAAAATTGAACAAACAAGACCTAAATGAAGATAATGAACTGGATTCTATAAAGAAAGAGGGGGGGCTATGATCGTTGATGTTGTTTATATTATGACCATCTTGTTGAGTCGTGTTGGCTTATGCCTTTTGAAAATAAAGGCCGTTGGTGGTCATTGTTTATGCACTAATGAACCCCTACTAATGTTTTAAATGGCATGGTGTGGTTGTAAACTCCTGCTATGAAAAGTAAATTGGTTAATCACGTATATCAGGACAAATAAATTGAGGCCCCAGGATCAATCCGTCTACGATAACCCCGGTTAAATCTCACGAAAATTGAAATCATGGAGTGTTTTAAGACGTTTAAATATGAAAATACCGGCATGCCCCTGACTTGTGTTGGTGGTGGTAGTTGGTTGTTTTATTTTTCGGGCCGATTGCTGGAGATGTCGGATGGGATGGGATCCCCTGTATTTACACTCTCATTGGTTGTGTGAATTTGGGGATGGGATCCCCTGTTGTTATGGATTCAGTGGTTGTGAGTTTTAAGACTGGGTGAGTACCTGTTTATATCACAAATTGGGGTGGGATCCTCTGTTGTTGAGAACCAGGTGTGGGCGTTATGGTTGATGCTTGACTGTTAACTTTCCTGGACTTGTTCCTATGCCTACTAGTTGTCCAGTAGTGCTTAAACTTAATTAAACATTATTACTAAACATGAAACAAGAGTGGGACAAATGGGTATTTTTGGCGAGAGTCATGAATTGTGACTTGGACGCAGTGGTGTTTTGTTCTGTAGGCTGGTTTTACAGAACCTAATATTTGGGTGAGTGTTTGTTACCTATATATATACTTGTAGCTATGTGTTTCTTATTCGCACCCCACCCATGTTGAGAACATAGTTCCGAACACCCCCATTTCATAGGGGAGGGTGTTTTCCCAACACTATTCTTAGTGGCTGGTTATTAGCTCCTTTTCTGCTCCCTTTCCCAGATAGCCCAATGATCTTCGGGCAGGCTGTGATGGCCTGAGGTCCATTATTAGCCCAAGAACCTTCGGGTGGGGCAGTGTGACGATTGGCCAGGTGTGCGCGGTAGGTGGTTTCCCAAGCATCTTCGGGATGAGGCCCAGATGTCTTCGGGCGTGGCAGTGGATCTTCTGGCCCATGTGGCATCGGGAACGGTGGTTGTTGTTATGGACTAGGTGTTTGCAGGCATGGTTATGTGTGATAGTTGTGGCCCAGGTTTGTGCGTGTTGATTTCGGCAGTGGGACTACATGTGGTTGTCGCCCAGGTGTGTGCGGGAGGGTGTGGAAGTGGGACTGCGGTGACAGAATAGCGGGATTGGTCCGATGCATAGGATGTCTCAATAACCAGTGGGAAAGTGGCGTGAGGTACCCAAAAATATTCTGCCCTGATTATATATATATTACTTGACTTGTTTATTTGGGGAGTGTGCCTTGGTGAGGCCTGGGGTGGATAGTTTACCTCGATAGGTGTTTGGTTTACTCCTTTTTCTGACGGGACTTTAGCACGATCTCCCACTTGTGCATGAGAGTCTTTGGTTTTCCCTACTGAGTGTCCTTTTATGCTCACCCTACGTATATAAAAACTGTTTTCAGGTTTCCAGGAGGACTTCAGGGATCGCACAGGACCATACTAGCTCGGACCATTGGGGATGTTGCAGTTGCTGTTTTTCTTCCTTGGTACTTACCCTTGTAGTCACCTTTTGTACTTGTGGCTTTACATTTGGAACATTCATATGGGAATGGTTTATTTTGTTTCATGGATTTAATTTTCAGTTACCTTGGTGTTGTTGAGTTTCATCATCTCATCTCTCGATCATATAAAACAAGAAGGAGTAATGCCTTCCATTTGTGAGAAATTTCTATACCCTTGGTGCTAGTCGCCACTCCGGGACCTATTGAAGGCAGGTCTCGGGGGTCATTATATTTCCTTCAACTTAATGAAGAAAGGGCCTGGAAATCTGCGGACCCTTCCCTCCTTTTGGTGAAGGCGGGTCGTGACCAATTCATTCTATTTTCACTGCACTGACATGAAAATCTCGATGATTGATGTTTATCTAAATTATAATACACAAAATATTTCTGTTAAAAAATTAATCTCCCCTTATTATTATTTCACTCATTTGAGAATAAAAAGAGAAAATTGATCTTCTTAGTAACTATATCACAGTATTTCAATACAAGATTAAAGGAAGTATTCACATGATGGTCAGAGATCCCTTTGAAAAATGGAGGTACAATATAAAAGTATTTTGTAGTGTATTTCACTGCATTTGGGAAAAAAAATTGTCCTTCTTATCCATGATAAATGATGGAATAAATGTACAAATTTTTTGTTCTCTCAGTCTTCCAACATAAGGATAATCGATCAATATTAAATTTTCATCATCCATTGATGAAATCAATTTTAATTTATCAATTTTCTATAATATGGTCTTTTGTAAAACAATTCATTTTTTTATTAAATCATTTAGACCATTCGTCATGTTTGGGTAATTATTTAGGAACACTATTCAACATGACTCGGTTTCTTCATCTAAATGTTACACATATTTTTATTTTGGAATATGAGGAACAGAATTTTTTGTAGTTCACGGATCTAATACTTGTACGTGGATTATCTTAATCAATAAAATCATGGTGTCCTCTTCATGAATTCATATTTGAACACCACTAATTTTGTTCTCCGACAATCATTCGGGGTTAGGATTCTCTTGTCTAAATATGTGGATATAACTAGAATAAAATTTATTTTCACTGTAAATATTATACACATATCTTGATCGAATAAATTATAAATAAAAAAATAAGTATATAATATTACTCTTAGGTGGTTTGTTTTAGTTGATTCTATAATCGAATAAAATGATACATGAAAAATTAATAATCCCTATATGATTCTTGTCATGAATATTAAATTTTATAGAATTAATTAATTCTTAATGGCTCTTTTATCATCCACAATAGATTTTAAAGTATATGTTGATCATTAGAAGACATCATTAGTGAATAACCTTATGGTAGATTTTCCATGAAAACTATGTCATAATCAATTTAGTGCACATCATGGTCAACTGATGTACTTATAAAATATATATAGTATTTTATTGGTAGATTTGAGTAGGTCATACGATTAGTAGAGAGGTTATTATGACCAATTATATGAGTGTTTCTCTTTAGAATCCTGATATTTTGTTATTGAATTTTGTATTTTTCTTGTGAATTCATTCCCAATAATTCAACCTCATGGTTCCTTATACTCTAGACATGGGGTCACATATTCAGGTAGAAAAATTGAATTCCATAGTAAATTTTCTTCCACGTCATGATAACAATTTCTCATCATGTGTTCATTGTAAATTAAATCAAGTTGTCAATCAAGTTGTTTCATATTATCTTTTTAATTTGAATCATTGATTTTGTTAATGTGAAAAATGGATTTGTGGAGAGTATGATTTATAATAAATTCCATGAATTCGATTGCAAATGGTGAGGTCGTATTCCATTGGCATACTTCTCAAAAAATTAGTCATTTGGTGGAATGTCTATTCTATATTATTTTGTGAGTGAAGTATAAATATTGAACATGTGTTTGATTTATTTTCCACAAAACCACTAGCATCACAAATTCTATTGACTACACTCCATTTATAGTGAAGTAACTACTTATATTTTCAATATTTATACCTATACAATATAAATAATAAATATTATTTAATTTGACATATTTTTCTATTTAATTATAAAGAAAATATAATCAAAATGAAAATATTAATAAAAATATCCCACAAAACATTAAATTGAACTCCTAAGTTAATGTTAGATTCAATTTAATTAAAAAATAAATATATTAATAAAATATCTATTATGTTTAAATATAAAAATGATTCAATAATCAGATTATAGAAATTTAAAATTCAATGAACTTAGAATACATATTTTATTATATATTTATTAATATTAAATTTATAATAAAATTTATCTTTTGAAAAAACAATTTATTTTTTCTTCTAATTAAATTAAATTTATATTTTGACTTCATAGATGAAATAAGATCATTATAATTAATTATTAGAAATTTTAATAAAATTATTCTAGTTTTGATTTATAAAATTAAAATGAAATTTATTATATCCTATATAAATAAATTTTTGGATATTATTTAATTTTATTTTAATTAAACAATGAAAAATCAATAATAGTTCTATAAAAATTGTAATTTCTAATTAATCATGAAATTTTAATTTCATCATTAATTTTAAGATTTAATAATTCATATAAACCATTATTTACTGAATATATAATATATTATGAATTACTAAAAAAATTCTACCAATTTTCAACAATATATTGAATTCAAGAGGTATCTAATAAATATATAAATTAAGCAGGATTGGAATAAAAATTTGGTTGTATTTGAAAACAAAATTCAATTAAATTTTATTAATCATATAAATATCATTAGTGGTAATTCATGGTGGAGGTCATAGTCTACATCATCCTTTCTCCTATATATTATTCTCTATTTTTTATGACATTCCAAGACGGTTCCTTTACATCATTTAATGTGATTCGTATTTACAAAAATGTTATATCTTAACAATTATATATGGAATTAATCTCTTTACATCCCCTCACACCACAACCCACGTAGATCAATATGATCACTTACCCACACTATACACAACATTACATGTAATAATTATGAGGTTATTGTAATACCAAATTTCAATCCAAAAATCATAACCAAATTAAAATTGGGTCTATTCCAAAAGTGTGGAATATATTTATATACATTTTTGTTTTTTATATTTTATGTTTATTTCAATTTCAATAAAATTATAATACATCATCATCAAATGATAAAATATGATATACTATTATATCTTAATGCTATTAGAATTATGTTTCAACCATTAACATCATTTTACATTTTTATTATTATAAAGAGAACCATATATTATGTGTTATGTGGATTATTTCATCTATATTGAAACATATTTTGATTTCCTTCACCAATATAAATGGATGGTACTAATTAGTTTTGTAATATATAATTTTTATATTTATGATTTATTTTATATATTGAAAGGGTAAAAAGTATTACCCATTATCGATGTTCACTATAATACTAAATCATCATCATTTCTAATCTGTAGACTACCCAATCCATGGAACAATCGATTTCCATTTTTTTCACATTGTATTTCATAGCTGCTCCTAGGAATGCATTATATGGATAATTATTATGTTTATGAAACTCATAATAATTTATAAACAAAGATAATACATTCTATTTTTAATATAATAAATAAACACTTTTTTGTAATCTAAAATTCTAAATGTGTGTTCAAATAGTAATTAGGATTGTTTTTATATTATGAAATTAATATGTACAATTTATATTTTTACACTAATTACGTAAAAAAAATAAATCTCACTAATAAATAATAATTAAAATGATTATGTTATTTGTGTAATGTTATAATATGAAAATCCCCTCATAATCATCCATTCATTAGGTTATGTACTTGTTTGGGCTTGTTTAATCAACTACATGAATAATGATTTAAATATATATCACAGATGGTAATAGGAATCTATATTTTGTTAGTATGTGATAAAAATAAGTAAATATTGATATTATTTCATTTAATTTTAATATAAAATGGATTTTAATATTTATTAAACCACAATTAAATTGATAAGAATCATAAAATGATTAACCTCCCCAAATTAATCATTAATGATCATAACCAAAAGTCACAAAGACTGAAATTAAAAACATAAAAATAATTAATAAAAGATAATTATAGGACCTCATATTATAGTGTTAAAATGAAAATTTTAATATGATTGAAAAAAATATTGGCATAATGAAACTTTCTCAAAACAACAAAGAAGAGTCAACACTTATATTAAAAATATATTATATCAGCTAATATACAAGTAGTAGATAATTTACCAATAATATTTTAAATTTCAACAGTCATTGAAAATGTTATAAAATATTTTACTAAAATATTAATATTTTTTTACATGATCATTGAGTGTGATCAACTATGAAGGAATTTATGGTAACGATTTCATTATCACATATTTAATTTACAGAGACATATTTATTATTTATAAGGATGACATATTTACAATAGTTTGAATATATATTAATTAGTTTCGTATACAAAATCATATAATTCTTGGGCTTGAAGATCCATATATAATTATTCCATCAAATTAGTTATAATTTGAATGATTTTATATTTTAAAGTGTTTTTTGATAACTCAATAGAAATCAATGAATTATAATTATTCATATTTATATTCCATTATCCTATGTTGTTTTCTTCAACCAATATATTTTATTTCAATATATTTTAATTTTCAAATATTTGAAGAACAACATTATAATCGACTATTTTTACCTTAATAAATCACATTCGCACGGTGTATATCACTATTAATACTAATTCAAGTCAATAATTGAAATGGATTCCCGTAATTGTCCATAACATTCCATTCCTTCTAATGAAATCATTTTTAATGGGAAAAGCAATTAAATGTTATCTCTTGTGACTTCTATAGTTTACTTCCACTATTTTTTAGGGTGTCATGATACATATTATATGATGTAGGATTTTATTATAGACCTTTAAAATTTTTTAGAAGGATAAATATCAATTATATGATTTATCTTATACCCTAAATTTCATTTAATAACCTAAATATCATTCAAAATATATATTATTGGAATTTAATTAATAATTTAAATTATTTTTTAATATGTAGTTACTTATATATTTAGGATGTTAATTCTAAAAATTTCATAAATTAATCTTTATAAAAAAGTTAAAAATGGTTTTTATAATGTCATTAATGATATCACTCCCATATTACACATCATATATAAAGTTATTATATCCATAATAATTAGTTTTCTACATAAAGATGCTTCAAATTAATATTATGAAATACTAACATGGGGGGATTTACTTTTAGGTATTGACCATTTAAATTCCTGACATAAATTATAGTGATACCATATGGATATGATTTGAACCCATATTACTTTCCTTATATTTAATATAAAATAATGATTATCAATTTTATATATAACACATATATATAGATGAGGATTGTTGGGTTCCTGTATTACCCTCCATTGCATTGGTTTATGATTTTGTATCATCAGATCAAATGGTTACACATAATTTTTTATCCAAATATAAAATTACACATGAGGATTTATCATAATCAAATGTCTATACATGATGAATTATCCGGAGAGAAATGGCACTGGAGAAGATTTATTCCATGAAAAATGTTATAATTTAGTATTTACCCAAATCCATTGAATACAGAATATGAATTATCCTATAAAAAGGATATATACTAGGATTATTCCTAAAATTAATGGTACGTGATTGAGTTATCCTATGGACATAAAGGTTAATAAGTGGTTAACACAAACTTACTATGTGATGAATGTCATGATGGGTGTCCTTGATATATAATTTCTTTAACTAGTATAATTCTTCAACATTATGTCAAAATATTGTTCCTATATATATTTTTCTCGATTCATGTTTTATATCATAGGATTCCACACACTTTATAAATTAATTAAGTATATTATTTGTTTGATTACTTGTTCTTATATTAATAAAAATGGAAAAATAGTATTGATCATTGTGAATTTTAATAAAAAATTTATATTGATACATTTCTTTATGATATGTCTATTATATAAACCTTTGTGAAATATTAATATTTTTCCCTTCTAGGGAATTTGATCACACCCTTTTCATATGTGTTTATTTACACAATATATGATGATATGTATTACATGTAGAATATTTAAAAGGATATTTGGAAGAGTTTCATTAAGTAGAATTTATTGTAGATTTATATGATTATGTAGATAATATCCATGTTACTAAGAATTTATTTCCTAAACTCAATCAACTATCTATGATATTTATTTTATAAATAATGAAATTTATCTATTACATAATTTATATTTAGACTATGTTATTATGTTGTATAGAAGGATTATAATGATACATATCTAATGGTATTTTTCAATGATTTAGAAAAATCTCCCCCACATTTTTAATCATTGAAATGTTTACAAATATGTAAAAAATCCACCATTTCTTTTATAGTGTTATGTTTTATGTTAATATTCATAATATGTGGATCTTAGAATTGGTTCTGCATAATATCCCTAGAATAGTTTATGAACATATTTTAATAATGAAATCACAAATTCATTTCAATTTTTTATACAATTGATTTAATGAAAAATTCATTCATAATACTTCATTATGGAAATATAATATACTACATTTTTTCAGAGACAAAAAATTTATTATTTATTAATATAACACCATATATTATTTTTCAAAATAAATAATTCTCCTTTATTTTTTCTATAATATTTTTGGGAAAATTTTTATCCACATATAAAAAAAATCTATTAATATTTTTTTTAATTTATGAGCAATCCCTAATAATGTGTACCACTAAAAAAACTAATCATTGAATTCACATCCCTATGATCTTCCACCTTCATATTTATTTTTGAAACCACTCTTCTAAACAAGAAGAATATATAATATCAATATTTGTGTCAAAAATATAGAGTATTAATCTATTAAATCCATAGAATAATAATTAATTTGGATATTTTTCATATTCATTCATTACAAATTTTGATCAAACAATAATTGTAGATGATACAATATCAAAATTTTACAATTTAAATATTTTTTACTATTACTTAAATGTAATGTCCCCGAATTATATCAATGAAATTAACATTATTATAATAATTACATATTATATAAATTACATAAAATCACCAATTGAACACAATTGAAACATTATAAATGAAGTATGAATAAAATTATAGTTATTTATAGAATTTAAGGAACCTAAACTAATGGAATAGTGAAATGACCATTTAATTATAATGTGACCGTTATGAATAGTAAACCAACCAATTAAATAATAACCTCACATATGAAATTATAAATAAATTTTTGTTCTATTATAAATGAAAATATCATATAATAATATTGTAGTATAATTAATTAATTATTTTCAAAATAATAATTTTTGTATTGGTATTTTTATAAAACATTAATGAATATCAACTATTTAATAATTTATATAAGGACTATAAATGAATTTTTTCATAAGATAGATTTTGAAATTAAATTTTTTTATTATTATGATTATAATAAAACTCATTGTGACCTTATTTTATTTATCAAAATTTTATAAATACTGTTAATTTTTTTTTTATTTTTCAATTAAATGATAATTTAAATTTAAAAATAAATTTATCATATTTTAATTTTTTTCATAAAATGTAGTTAATTTATGATTTCATCATGTTGATAAATAGTTAGAGTATATTTTAGGGATTTTCCTATAATATTTAGATTTTTTGGGAATAGTGAAATATATTAAATTATGGTATAAGATTAATCAATGAATTATTCTATCATAGTTGATGTCTAAATTATGTATTGACCACTGGATTGAACTGACATGAACTAGTAACTATATTTACTCATAATAATAAAATATATTCATATTATTAAACAACAATAATAAAAAAATAAATAAAATAAACATGAAAACACTCCTCTCTTTCTCTATAAATATCACCCATCATGACCTCTTCTCCTCAAACCTTAAAACCCTCAAATCATGTACACATTCATCCTAATCATCTTCCAAAGAGTCCACCCAACCTCTAGGAACCCAAGGTATAAAAAAATAAATCATATTTCCCCTAGAGAGGTTATCATGTAGAAAAATGTATGAGGTAAAAACTTCTTCATTTTTCATTTATTTTATTTTCAATTTCATTTCTTATATTTTCCATTCCATAACTCCCCTTATACAAGTGACATGAAAAATAATATATATTATAAATACTAGAATATTACTTTTTAAATATAAAAATCAATTTATTTTTTCTTCCCATTCCATTTTGTTCAAATATTGAAAACATCATCTATGATGTGTTAATTTATCACATTCATGGATGAAAATTTTTCAATTTCCATTATCGCCATTATTTCTTGTTGTAAAACATTTTAATTATTAAAACATATTATAGTATATGTATTATACCTTATTTTATTTTCTAAAACTAGTATATATACATAATAAAATATAATAAAACAAATCATGTACCTGATTTTTAAAAAAATCCCAAAATAATCTATACAATTATAATTAATGTTTTAACAAATAAATTATCCTCACATCTGAAAAATGATATATAAGACATCTTTTTTATGTATTTTCATTGTTAGAATATCTATCTATTATTGACAACTATTTTCATTTCACATGGTATTCCATACATATTAACATGTAAGAAGATCATGAAAACCAAAGAAACAAACCCTCCCGGAATAGTGAAATTATATTTTATAACAAATAATATAAGACATAAATGAACATATGAAAATTAGAAAAAATAAAATTCATGTTTAATTGTATCATAATTAAATTATTAATGAATCTAATTTCATCATATAGTTAATTAAGAACAATTTAACAACACTTTCGAACATAATGTAAGGGATTCCTTCCAAACCACTATTTTCCTTCAGGTTATTCTTCCTATCTATTTTTTCCAATGTAATTATTATTTACATTTTAATAAAAATTATAAAAAATTTATATATCTTTCATATTCATGTATCTATATAATTTAATCATTCTTTAATATGGAAATATATAACCTACATAGGTTCCCTTTTTAAATATTCTTGATAAGCAAGCCCAGTTAAACAGAATACCCCTATTTCACACCCATTTTTATGTGCACTACATAATATATTTTTAAGAAACTATTGTAATTATAAAATAAATCATTTTAACATGAAAACACTTCATTGATAATTCTGTTTTTTTGAAAACTAATATTTCATTTCTTCTTCAAATTGTACTTAATATTATCCATAAACCGCACTAAATTTTCCGTTTCTAATGTATCTTAAAAACAATTTTTACTTGTTTTGACAAAATTTTTACATAAATTATCATGATATATGCCTATTATCCCATATTAATTTCCATGTATGATTTAAATCCATTCATTCAGGGTCAACATTTTTATAATCCCCTTTTTATAAATTTTGACAAGATTATGATACCCAATCATTTCTAAAGGAAACCATTTTCACTTAATCTTCAAGTGGCACGCATATACATGAACATGTTATGATATGAGTGACCAGATAGTTCTATAATTCATTGGGTAATGTTTAGTCTCACGAGACATTATGTATTATAGTCTTTGTGTTTATTGTTAACTCCTGCTCATTCATGTTCAATGATCATAGTGGTTGACCATTCCTAAGGATCATATATAAGAAATTGACATGGTGGTTGGCCTTGACTCATCCATATGTCATTTATTATGTTGTTTACATATTTATATGATTCTAATATTGTAATATCATATGTACTGTATGATAGGATTTCATATTATTATTCTTGTTTCATTCCATTTTATGTCATTATGTTATCCATTATAACTCATGTGCAATGGTCTGTTCATATTATTATCCACTTACTTCTTTTTTAACTCATTTTTTTTTTCATGTATTCCCCAGGTTGTCTTATAAAGGAAAAACATCTCAATGGAAATTAAGAAATATTTATTGATTTTAAATGAAATATTATTATATGTTGTTTTAATGTAGTCAAACTATGTACCTAATACTCCATAGACCCTAGACCTTATGATCCATAAATTTTATTTCATAGTTATTTATTCTTAAAATCATTTAATATACGAAAACAATATTGGGGTCATAATATAATACTATTTATCATAATCAATAATTGTGTAATCACCAATTTTTATCATATACATCCCATGTAATTATTTAATTTAACTGATCACAAACAATTGAAATTCTAAAATCATAATTTTACGAAACAATATAAATAATTAAAATTTATTTCTATTAAATATGATATCATCATCATAGATGCATACCATGAATTATTCCTCTCTCATATAGATTATATGTAGGTTATGATCATCAATGCCTCCAATTATTTCAATGTTCATCATGTATGTTCCCAATCACAAATACTAATTCTTTTCTACAATAACATACATATGTATTATTGATATTGAATTCATTTATATAATAATTTCAGTGATAAAATGCATAATTTTTCAACATATACTAAAAATTTATGTACTCTTGTTATGAATTATATCATTGTGTGTATTTCATTGATCTAATTGTTTATTTCAATTTAATCTTTTACGTATACCTAATTCATTCAATTCCCCACAGAAGTTAAAATATCATCGTTATTTCAATTAACTCTAAAAGAGTATATCCATTTTAGACTAACCTATCATTTCATATAATGACATTCCAATGTGAGTCCATATTTATCTTAAAACCAATTGTCTTGAATGTAATTTTTTATTATTAATCTTATTCAAAAACACCAATGTCTTATTAAATAAAAAATATCTTGTTATTTATTAACAAAAATATCCTAAGAATCATAAATTTCTTCTTTTTAAACCATTTATTATATCCATCTGATTAATAAACGTAATGAAAACACTCATTCATTTGGTTTCTTCATGTATATTTTTTCAATTTTAGTGTCATATTAATATATTTTAGACCATTTATTTTTTATTTTATTCACTGATTTTTGGACTCCCCAATATATACAAATATATTTTTATTTGAATAAATTTAATTTTTTTATAGGTACCATAACATACAAAAACTATATTAAACAAACCATAATAAATTAATTAATTAAAATTATTTAATATGACGTTTATTGACTAGATATTGATTCATAGTGTCTGAATATAAATACATAAATTAAAAAAATATATTTTATACACATGTATTAATGAAATTAATTTGTAATAAATTAGATAAAAATTAAAATAAATCCATTTGAAATTAAAAAATGTGTTTTTTTGTGAAATTTTTTTTATGCATTTAATATGTTATTATTTTTAATATAATACAATTAACTAATAATTTTTTTTCATTTTTAAATATTATATATAAAATAACATTTTTATCAATCATGTAATACATTTTAAAAAGTAAATAATGATGGTGGAAGTTATTTAATCTTGAAAATCCATTTTCCAAAAAATTATTTTATTATATTTTTTCACTTGGTTGATAATGAAATCATACTAATTATAGATATTAATTACTAAAAAATATATCAAATATTATTGATTCAACATTATTAATATTATGTAATAATTTCTACTTATTATTGGTCATTTTTATTACTATCATTAGTTAAAATAGTATATTACCATGGTGATAGTTAAGATGTGGTATAGGGGTTAATAATAAAATGATAAGAGTTTAAAAGAAATAAAACCTTAATAAATAATATTTTTTGATCATATTGATGCCTTATATTATCAATTATATTAATATGTATTATAATTGAAAAATATTTCTTCATTAAGACATCATCATACATTAATCCATTGTAAAATTACATTCATGTCCTCTCCCTCAAATATAATAGGAAACCACATATCATATAATATAAATAGAATGATATCCTATTATTTATTACACGATGTGACAAAATAATCTCCTAACATCCATAAAAATGTCTAAGTGATTTTAATTTGGTTAAAATATCATCCAATGAAGGGTTTAGCTATAAACCTAATTAGGTTTTCTGATAAAGATTTATAGTTCTTAAATACATTTTTTTGTTTTTTTTCTACTTATATTTCCATCAATTATATGATGACAGTCATTATTTAATACAATTAGGATATCCAATATATTGAAGTCCTAATATTTTAGTGTAATGTCTTTAATTAATTTTTTGTTTCATTTTATATAATATGAATGTATCCCTTCTGTATAACTGTAGACTACGATAACCACATAGTCATATGATTCTTTCAATATCACCTTCATTAGAAGATGGTTACTAAAATTTATTTAGGGTTTATATATAATAGTTTTCAAATAATCATTAACATTTAATTAAAATAATTTATATATCATCTTACTATCACAATAGTTGTGAACTGATTACTTCGTATGTGTGTACATGTAGACTATCACATCCACGGAGATATGAGATTCATTTTTACATTTCACTTCACATGTATATTAATAATGACTGATTTATTATATATATATATATGTGATATTTAGGATGTAATATGTTTTAAAAATGATTAATTATTAATTTTCATTCCTTATTTCCATCAAACAAATGTGGAATCATCAAACATGTTGGAACACAAATTTTCATCCCTATGAAGTGTTGTAATTTATATTATATCATTAATTTTTAGGAAATATTATTGAATATTATATTGGGAATTCATAATATTTAATTTTCATGATATGTATTCTAGTTATATTTAATCCTTGACCAAGGATCATGTACTAGGAACATTGAAATGATACTTGCACGAAAAATAGACCATTTATCCTCTAAAGGTTCCATTTAGTAAATAAAATTATATAAATAATATAATTTAATAAATGAATGATACCTAGTAATTTATATAATATTTTGTTTTCAGATTATATTTATAATAAATAATTACATTCTATAAAATAGAGTTGAATTTTTATGAATGAATATAGGACATGATTTAATAATTTATTTTACAATATCTTTCCATTTCAGGATTGGTTACACTTTTTTTCCATTCAGGTCGATTTCAAGGATCTTATCCATTAAACAATATATATTTTATCCTCTTATAGTTATTTTTTATTATTATTAATATTTGCCTCTCTTTAGTTCTAAAATCTTTTGGGAAGATTTTTTAATATAAAAATAAATCTTAGTTCCTTGTTATTAGCATTGTATTTCTATTATATCAATACTCTAAAAATTTAATCAAAATTTTCGCTAATAAATTAATGGTTTAAAATTTTTATATTAATTACCATAAAAAATAAGAAAAACTTATTACAAATTTTATAGTTCTAATGATTTATTAAAAACTCGGTTTTAACATATTAAAAAATTGTGAAAATAATATTCTATTTAACCTATATGTTATGATCATATTATTCCACCATCATGACCATTTTGAAAATATGGATTATTTTAAATGATTCCTTGTTTATTTTTAACGAAAAAAATAATTTCAATATTTTAAAAACAATTAGTCAAAATGTTCTAAAAATTATATTCTTCCCATGTATAAAACAAAATGTTAAATTGTACTTTCAAATAGACATTTAATCTATGTCAACATATTTTATTTTTTTATATATTTTATTTTAGATATATTCTTATGATACCATCATATTTATTACTATGAATGGATTATGATGATGATGATTTTGGTATGATTCTCTAAAAACTATTTCCTTTCCACATGTTAATTATGAAATGATAAAAAATTTATAATAAAAAATTATTCTATACGGGTTATTCTATTATGAAATTATGAAATGTTTTTGAAACTGATTTCAATTATGTATGAACTGATATGATGATATGATAAAATTATTATTATATTCTATCATAGATTTGTATTGTTTTACATATATGACTTGTGGCCCCCATAAATTTATATCCCTGAAATACATTGGGAAAATATTGATATCGCATTAGATAATAAGAATTGATATGGGGAGTGTACTAAATTTAGTATGGGAATTTGTCTGCAATGATAGTCCTGGATGTTATCGATAACTATGGAAATGATTGATTAGGTAAATAACACTATCCACTATGACATTCTTTATAGTGATATTTTTCATCAGAAATTATTTTATATTATTACATTCATTAAGAAAACATTTGGATTATGCTTGTGATATTTTCTCATGGCTAATTATTAATTATTGATTGCTCTTAACAATTTATAATTATAGATTTTGTTTTAAAATTACATTATGAAATGACATATGATTTGTGATATTTTTCTAAATGGTTATGATTTCCATAGGTTTTGATCATTTTCACATAACTTTTTTTAATCATATGAACACTTATAGTTATTTATATAAATCACATATGTTTATACCTATGGATAATCTCTAAATTTCGTTTCTTCCCTTTCCATTGTTAATGAAAATGGTTTTATGTTTGATATTCATAATAAGTGAACTATGTGAGATCATTTTTTGAGATATATTTAAAATATTTCATGAAATTATATAATTATGTATCTTGTTTACACATAGAATAATTCTTTCTATTCTTTGGGCGACTATTATTGTATTATGTTCATAAAAATCAACTAAAAACATGTAATATCGTATTTATATAATGATTTTTTCTTATCTATTGTTATTATATGTATATAATTTCAAGAAATAATTAATTAAAAGTGTTTCATAATTTAGATTCCTAAGATTTAATAATATGTTTCTATTTAAATAAATAATTTTTTATATATTCTTTAAATTTAATGTCGAATTTAAACGAACTGTTGTATATTTTTTGAATTATATATATTCCATGAGATTCATATTGAAATGATAGTCTATTGGATTGTAACAATTATATGAAATAAAATAGGAGAAAATATTTTTACGTAGGTATAAAATTAATTCATAGGTTTTTAATTAGATGGAAAATAAAATAGAATAAATTAAAATAAAAATTATTTGTATTTATAAAAAAAAATTATATTTATTATTTTTTAATATTAATAAATTAAATTAGTCAATTTTAGTGAATTAATTTAATTTTATTTATTTATTATATTTTAAATTTAATATTTAATCATTATTTTAAATGATTTTACATGGAATGCAATGAAGTGAAACTCATCATCATTCAAAAAATGCATCTATTAAATTAAAGAGTTTTTTAGTTCTACAAACATATTTTGAAATTAATTTCCTCATACAAAATAAGTTTAATAACATAATGTTCATAGAATATTTGGAATAACTGTAAGTAATATTATTTAATAGGTTTAACATTTTTTGGGGTTTTAGAATAGTAATCATGGAATAAAATAACTTACAACCATAAGAATAATAATGGGTTAAGAGAATTAAATCTACAATTTAAGGGTTAAAAGGCCTAATTTTTTGTCTAAATACTATTTAATGATCTTATTGGGAAATTATTCCCTCTCATATTTTGGAATGATTCACTCTATATCTATTTTGGTTGAGTAATACATAAATATATTTTAATCATTTAAGAAATTATGAGTGTATCCTCTCCCACACATATAAAAGGACACTAATAATAACATATTTTTTAATTTTAAAGATCCCAAAATATATCCCAATAATTTCCCAAATACATTCCTAACACCCCTTCTCATTGATAATGAAATCATGTTTTCATCCTAATTTCATCAAATGATAGATTAAATTATAAACATAAGGATATTTTCTAATGAATAGGTATAGTTACTACCTGAGTGTTATCCTTTCTACATCATCTTATATATCCTTATACACAGTTATAACCATGACAGTATTATCAAATCAGTATCTACTATATAATGATGTATTTTTATTTCTATGAATATACTATTATTTATTTCCCTATTAATCAAATGGAAATTTTAATTATATCTCAACTATATATGTGGACTACAACCTCCACATAGTGATATGACTGATCATATAATTACATCATTAATGGATGTTTATTATAATTATTTTTCTGATTATATGTGTTATTTATAAAGTAATTATGCATATTTAATTGTAATATCTTACTGACCTTATTATTTTCCCATCCTTTATGAAAATTTAGTTTTTCCCATTCATACATGTCGACTACCTCATAAAAGCTATGATAATCATTTCCTATTAATTATTTATATGGATAGTTATAAATAGATTCTTAATACATATATATAATACCTGTTAAATAATTTTTTATAATGGTTATTTATTAATTGCCTTTTTTTCATTCCATTGATAGAAATATGGAAACATCACTCATGTGTATTTAATGAATTCCATCATCAAAAATTTATATAATAAATTATCCATTACTTCTTTATATGAACTGTTTTAAAATATTATGTAATAGTTTAATATGGTAATTATTTAGTGACTAATATTATAAATATTATTAATCCATTAATAAGATTCAAGTACTAAAACCATCAAACCAAAACAACCATATAAAATAATCGAGTTTTTTCAATGAATTTTTTTTAATAAATATATTTTTTAATAAAAAATAGATATTATAATGAAATGGTATGTAGTATGCCATATATGAATATGGGTGTAGATTATATTTATAATAAATCAATATTTTTTTAATAGAATTTGAAATATGAACAATTGAAGGGGATTGATGTATGGGTTTATATTAAAATATCAATATGTTTTTGGCTTTTTTTATATTGAATTTATAAATAGGAAAATTTTGATGATCTTATCTGTAACATTACTCGTTTAAAGAAGGATACTATATGTTAAATTATGTATATGATACGCTACATTGAGCATAAATTAACTATTAAATAATTTTATTTAAATGTTATCATTATAACCATGCCCTCGGAATGGTGGGAGTGAAATGTATTTACTAAATTATGAAAATATGGTTTAAATATATTTATATAATGATAAATTGTTTAAAAAATTATGTAGGAAATTGAATAATAAAATTGAATTTAAAGGATGTGTTTCTCTAAAAAAACTATTTAAATACTAAATAAGAGATTTTATAAAATAATAAAATCAATATTGTCAAATTTTATTAATGAAATATTTATGTTATATATTAAATTTAATGTTTAAAGATCATATTATATGATATATATATATATATATATTATTTAAAATCAAATTGGGTAGGAGGTGGGAAGGAAAACAATTTCTCCCTCTTATTTCTTTTGCGGATTAGGGTTTGATGGTGTATGATCATCCCCGTGGACGTTTTGATGGATACAGATAAAACAATGGCTAGGATCTCAGCTCTTGTAGGACATATAAAGCAGTTGTCACGACCCGCCTTCACCATGATGAGGGAAGTGACAACAGAATTGCCAGACCCTTCTTTCATCATGTTTATGTACAAATAATGACCCCCAAAAACCGTCTTTAATTGGTCCCATAATAGAGACTAAAAACAAGGGTATATAATCACACACTAGATGCAAGGAATTACCAATTTCATTTAGTATGATCTAGAGATAAGATGGTAAATCCCAACAACACTATAACTAGAGATAAAATTAATTCCAAAATCAAACCATTCCCATATGAATGTCCAAACAAAAAAGCTAAAAATGTATAATAAAATCCCTATGGAAAGTACCAATGAATGGAAAAGAATCAACATCAACTATCCCAATATTCGAACTAGTATGTCAATGCACGGTCCCTGAAGACCTCTTAGAAACCTGAAAAATGGATTATATACGTAGATTAGTATACATGTATACTATGTAGGGAAAACCAAAAGCCCTCGTTCACTAGGTGGGAGACACTCAAATGCCAATGACAAAAGGAGATAACCAGAGCACCTAGTAAAGAAACTATCCACCCCAACCATACCAAGGCACACTCCAAAAACAATTCAATTGATTTAATACAATAGTATTAGAACATCTATATTTGGGTACCCCGCCCCACTTTCACATTGGTTATTGAAGACATCCAACTCAACAACCTCTACTGCCATTCTCACTATAGTCCCACTACCACAACCCACCCGCACACACTAGGGCTATCTCAACCGCATATACAACCCAAAAACACCTGGGATCTCACAAGCACATACCCCACACATAGAAAACTAGGCCCTAACAACCAAAAGTAACCATGCCCGCACACACTAGGGTCCGAACAACTACTGCCATACCTAAAGACACATGGGCCTCATCTCGAACACATAAGGGAAACCACCTACCCGCACACACCGAAGAGAACAAACACCACATATTCTGCCCGAAGAATCTACTGATATAATTGACCAAATTCCATCATAGAAAACCCTAAGAGTCTTGTGATACTTGGTAAAGGGACCAAAAAGGGAGCTAATAACCAGCCACTCATAGAATTGTTTGTGAAAAGACACCCTCTCTCATGAAATGGGGGTTTTTGGCATGAAGTGATCAACTTTGGTGGGGAATGAATATAAAACATAAGAACTAAATTATACATATTTGTAAACAACCACTAATCACAACCTAGGGGTTCCAAAACTAGCCCAACCACAAACACCCATGTAACTATTCATTCATTTGAAGAAGCACAACCATGTGGAAACTAATTCCTGGAAAACAATTCCCCATTAATCCCATTCTTGTTTTCATAATCAACTGATTCCATTTAAATTAATTCATCTCTATTGGGAAATTAACAGGCATTGCCACATGCCATAAAGGGTAGAATAGCTAAGAAAATATTTAAGCATTTACACCCAGATATCTTGAAAAGTCACAAAAAAAGAGATATGTGAGATCCCTCTGACTACGGGAATCGAACCAAGACCCAACATATGAGAAAAGGATCATAAGACAAGAACTGAACCACAACAACGGATTCCATCCCCATCCACGTCACATCACAAGAATCAACCTTAAACCTCACAAAAACAGATCAAGGGATTTTTCAAATTTTAATATTCCATTCATTTAGTTTCGTCTTTCTGTTTGGTTAACCGGGGTTACCACATGGGGATTATTATTCACTGGGAGTCCATTTAATCAACTGATTTTATGTGATTAACATGTTTCCAAGTTACATTCATTCAATAATTTAATTTATTTGAATATAAAGGATCATTAGTGTGACATAAAAGGCCACTAACTTCCATGATTTTTAGTGGACATATTCTAATACAATCCACTACAT
Source organism: Viscum album (assembly GCA_963277665.1). Taxonomy (NCBI): domain Eukaryota; kingdom Viridiplantae; phylum Streptophyta; class Magnoliopsida; order Santalales; family Viscaceae; genus Viscum; species Viscum album. Next base: position 181,174,273 of record OY728123.1, read on the forward strand.
ATAAAGAAGGGTAAAAGAGTACACTGGAAACCTCAAACACAACCGTTAATCAATAAAAAGTTTGTTTATTATCTTTATTATGGTCTGGTTTCATCCATCTCAAATGGAAACATTGTCATTCCCACCCTACATGATACACATTAAAGAGGGAGTAATGAAAAACCCTACTTGGATGATCAATGATCTATGTCTCTCTCTAGGGGAAATGAATTTTGATGCTCTACTTGAAGGGAAAGATCTTAGAATACTCAATGAATGAGCAAGAAATGATACAACAGGGGAACCCCACTCACCTCTGGAAGGGGACTCCAAATAGATGAATGGGGGGGATGAACCCAGCCATGAAGAATAAGAACATAATTTTACATAGATATAATGTGGTGAGATCATGGAGTTACGAGATAAGAATTTTGAATGTATTTAAAGGCGGATCATGGTTTTAAAATGATGTTGGGTAGTTATGCAGGATGGGATTAATTATTATTTAATTTTTCATTAGAGAGGTGGTCGTAACAGCTGTGGGATAAAAGATTTTATTTAAACAGATGAAAAAGGTAACATTGACAAAATTCATGGGTCCTTCAGGTTCTCTCCACTATTAGGGGACATAATATATAATTTATGGGATTTAAAAGTGGACTTTAACCACATTAAAAGGTTTAAAATAAATAAAAGTTGTTTTACCAGTAAAACTAGGGATGAAAACCCCAAAATTCCCCCCTATGGAACCGATCGGTGACACACTGACCGGTGACACACTAATCAGTGAGACACGGATCTGTGTCACAACGATCGGTGACAAACCGATCGGTGTACCATGGATTGGTATCACAGATGGTTGACACAGTGATGACATCTTGCCACCGACACACCACCCTTAAGATCTGGACCTGATGGGTCCAGGGCGTGCCAAACACTAGAAATTAGGAAAAGGGATGTACTAGGAGTGTCTAGGCCATTAAATTATATTCCTATTGAACTATTCCCTTCCTTGAGAATCAAATCTATACCCAAAGAGAAGAGAGGTGTCCGAAAAAACACCTCGGAAGATACCTCACAGGGACAAACTATCCCAAACAATCATACCAAACCCAATGATCTCATTGTCCCAATACACGGATTAAAGATTTATTTCATCCATGTCAAGATACTATCCGCTTTGGGCAGCACTGAATCCACCACATGGGTTTAATAGCATCCACCATAATGCGTATTGATTAGGGATCATGTCCTCCCTTCCTCACATATAAGTACTTTTCATAAAAATTCATCAGGAAAGGAAACAAAATATCCCACAAACCAACAAGTTCATTATTACATCACCAAAAATCACAAACAAATAGAACAAAACTAAAAATAGCATAGGGTACTGGGTGTGGATATGTGCCTCCCATTCCCAGGTACCCTCCTCGAGGCCACCGTGCCTCTACAACACACGAACCAGTGGGATGAATCATCCATGAAGCACTTTCTATATTATATTATCGATCCTCATTGGTCGTTCCATGAACGTAGCATCGTCCCCTATAAGGAACTCTCCCAAGTCGATGACATGGGGGTCATCCTGTCGACATCGACGAAGATGGGATACGTGGAAAACGTTGTGGATCATTTCCAATTGAGGTGGAAAAGGTAGCTGATATGCCACCTCACCAGCTCACCCAAACACTTCAAAAGGCCCGATGAACCTAAGATATATCTTTCTCTCCTAGACAATCCTTTTCGGCCCACGTTGAGGGGAAACCATAAAGAATACATGGTATCAAACCGCTAGTTCCAAGGGCCTCCCCCTACGATAGGCATATGAATTATACCGGTCATGGGAAGCCTTCATCCTCTCATGTACATGATTATCCATATCCTTTGTGCTTTGCACTACCTCTGGGCTAAGAACACCTGCCTCAATAACCTCAGTCAAGCACATGGGAGAACGACACAACCTCCTGTACAATGATTCAAACAGTGGCGTGCCAATAGTAGAGTGAAAGCTATTATTGTATGCAATATCTACTACAGGAAAATTTCATTCCCATGATCCCCTGATGTCCAAAACACATGCCTGTAGAATATCCTAAATTGTATGGATGGTTCTATCTATCTTCCCATCTGTATGGGGGTGGAAAGAAGTGCCAAGACGTAGGTGGGTGCCCAAATCATTCTGCAATATCTTCCATTCTAATGAGGTAAACCATGAATCCCCATATGAGACTATAGACCTTAGAACTCCATGGAATGTCAAAAACTCATCCATGTATCTTTGTGCTAAGGAATCCACCGCACTTGACTCCATAATTTCTAGGAAGTGGCATGACTACGTCATCACTCTACCACTAACCAGATAACATCAAATCCTCCATGAAACCTGGGTAGTCCTATGATGAAATCCTCTTAGATTTCATCCCACGTCCACTCAGGGGCATCTAAAGGATACAACAAACCTCTTGGGATGTGGTGTTCATCCTTCACTAGCTAACACACCAGGCACCTTTCAAGGAACTCCGCCACTTCTTGTTTCACCTCGGGCCCCCAAATATATTTACTAAGGTCTTGATACATCTTGGAAACTATAATGTATAGTGCTACAGGTGTATTATGGAACTGAAGAAGAACTCACTCATGCATCATCTCTGGAAAAAACAACTTCCCCCGGTATAGCATCTGATTCTGACCATCCTCCGAACACCCTTCCAGTGCATTGACTTGGTTAACCTGATCACACATCACATCACTCTCTATGTATCCCCACTAAGACACCCCACTTTCCATTATATAGAGGACAACAATGTCATATGAAATTGAAAACCTCTACCAAAATCCTCCCTTACATCCAGGTGTAGGGCAGCCAACTCCTCCACTGCCTTCCATGCATCCTCATATTCTGAAACAGCTTCCCTCTATGACATTCTGCTCAATGAATCATCCACAATGTTCCCCTTAACGTCAGTGTATGAGATCTCAATGTTGTAGTGATGAAGAAAATCCAACCACCATTATGGTCGCAAGTTCATGTCTTTCTCTTTAAAGATATGCCTCAAACACTAGTGATCCATTAATACAACAATGTGCTCCCCGATGAGGTAATGCTGCCACAACATCAGCACGAACACTGATGATACAAGCTCTAGGTCATGTGTTGCATAGTTATGATCACGAGGACATAAATTCCTAGACACATAAGATATCACTCCCTAATGCTCTATCAGAGGACACCCATATCCATGTTTAGAAGCATCACAAAATACCTCAAACAACAAGCCATCTTATAATAACCTCAGCACTAGGGTACTAACCAACATCCCCTTTAGATAACTGAAGGCTTCCTGGAATTTTTAACTCCATGTGATGCTGTGGTCCATTCTATTCAAAGTTGTCATGCGAGATGAAACTCGAGAGAATTTGGGAACAAACCTCCGATAATAGCCTACTAGACCCATAAAAAAGTGAACCTCCATCACATTCTTTGGGTATTCCTAGGAAACAGACACATCAAGCATTGATGGGTCAACTGCTACCCATTGCTGAGACACCACAGGTCTATGGAAATTCACTTCTCATTTCATGAACATACACTTGGAAAATTTACCATAGATTTGGTGGTGTTGAAGAGTTTCCATGTCCATACTGAGGTGATTAGTATGCTTCTCCTTTGGTAATGAGTAGATAAAAATGTCATCAATGAACTCAATGATGAACTGGTCCAAAAACAGACGGAAAATAGTGTTCCTGATCCCCAGAAACACAACAAGTGTGTTCATAACATCGAACGACATGACTATGAACTCAAAGTTCCCTCACCTACACCTGAATGTAGTGTTTAGATTATCATTGTCCTTCACCCTTAACAAGTGATACCCAGAGCACAATTAAATCATATAGTAACAACCTTCTCCCCTCATCTATCCATAGAGATCATCTATCCTCATGAGAGGGTAATGGTTATTGACCGTTACATGATTCAGTCTCTTGTAGTCTATGTATATCCTGAGACCATAGTCATCCTTCTTCACGAACAACATCAGATCACCCCATGGGGACACGTTTGGTTTTAAAAACCCTACTTCATCAATTCATCAATCTGAATCTGTAGTTCACACAATTCAAAAGGTGGCATCCTATAAGAAAACATAGAAATCGGATGGGCACTAGGTTGTATGTCTATCTTGAACTCAATGTCACGTTGAGGGGGTAGAGTCACATCCTGATCAGGAAAAAGGTCCAGGAACTAAAAAAAACTCTCGGAACATTCATCATCTTGGCATCCACAGATTCTGCTAAAATCATAGCCAGCTTATAATGAAGATGCTCTGCATGCTGTCTCCCAACCTAATAACTCCATTTTCTAACGAAAGCTACACGATGTCCATCCTCATTGGAGAATATTACTCTTCTATGGAAACAGTGGATAAAATCATGCATAGAAAACAGCCAGTCGATGCCTAAGATGACATCATATGGTTGCATTTGCAGCAGAAGGAGATCCCTACAAGACTAATGCATCCACAAAATCCATCTACATCCTCTTCAAACATCAAACAGATTGGTATGACCCCCCTACTAGTGTACTCAACACTAGGGGAATAGAGATTCTCTCTATGTATATTCCCAAGGAAAGGGATAAACAGGTGTATCAAAAGAGTGTGAAGCTCCTGCATAAAATAAGGCGCAAGAAAGAGTGCTAAACAAGTTGATCGTACAATGACCAACTTCCATTTTTTCTAGAACTGCTGCCTCAACGTTGTGGATCTTCCCACACTCAGATCCTCTATCACTCTGATATCGGCTGCCTCCTCGAACACTCCCTGATCAACATCGTTGACGAGCACCCTAGGGTCAGCCTCCTCCTACCACGTCTTCTCTCGGAGTAGAAGGAGCTCGATGTCCCTGTTGTTGCTGCTGAAAGGGCTTGGCTGGAAACTGCTTCTACTAAAGAGGGTTCTGAACATGTCCACCCCCACTGTACAACACTCTATCTAGGAACAGATTATAAAGGTTCCCATTACACCCACATATGAAACACATTGGTTCTGGGGACATAAGGAAAGGGCGAGGAACAAGAGATCGAAACTGGAGCTACTGGGGCAGGCTCCCCACTGCTTGAAGCATAGATGGCCCTAGTCCTCGAGGTCTGCTGCTGACAGCCTACCCCTTTGAAAAACCCAACTAGATCCCCTCTCATGGCACACCTCCTAGAAAATGCATCCTCTCCACGACTTCAGCCTTATTTTGGTCCTCTATCTATTGTCGGTAGGGTGATGGGAGTAACAACATACTGAAGAGATGGTTAGAGTGCCTCCTCTAAACATCTTGTTCGAGACTTGTCATCCATAAAAAGTTTTGGAAAAAACTGATGGAGATCATTGAACTTGATCCCCAATGCCCTCACCGACACGCTCCCATGCTGGTGGGAGATCATCTCCTGTCTCTTCTCATCACTCATCGTGGAAGAGTGGAATTCCACTAGGAACAACTTAACAAATTCAATCCATGCATCCACATCCTCACTCTTCTCCCCAAGTTAGAGAGTCCACCATTGAAGTGCTTCTCCCTACAGCTTTCATATAGACATAGGAACCCAATACCCTATTAGAGCCCAGATCAAGCTGAAATCTATCACTAACTCCTTGTGCCATCTCATTGCCTCCATGTCCAAGATGATGCCCTCACACTTCTCGAGGGTCTAACACTTAAAGGCATGAAGCATCCTCTTCCATTGTTCATCCTCCTCCTCTCAATCAGCCCTTTATTAATCATCCAAAATAGAATCATGTGCTGTGATCGCCAATAATACTCATTTTCGCCATCCAGGTGCGCTAAGTGCAAGGTAAATAAGGAATTACTAAGACCGAGTAGTGTAGAACAATTATTTTAAATTCTATTAGAGTTAATATTCATTTTCAATCCCCAAAATACACAAGAAACTCAATAACACAAGTCATTATGAAGCATATACCATGGCTAGGGTCTCTACCCTACAATCAGTGTAACCTCACATGGTTGTTCGGTAGGCCCAATGTCTTTTCAACAGATCACGGGGGCCCCTAAAATCATGCGTCCTAGCTGGTCCTCCTTGGCTTATTTCATGCACCATGATTTCCTAACACTATTTCCCTACCATCCCATGAAATCGTAAATATGCCTAACTATGGAATCCATCCTATCTCTCGACCATCCTCTGAAACCATTCTATCACTACCCACCTTCACCAAGTTGAGGGAAGGGACGACTGAATTTCCAGACCCTTCCATCCCCAAGTTATATGATAGATAATGACTCCTGAAACCCGCCTTCCATAGGTTCCAGAGTGGTGCCTACCACCAAGGGTATATAATCACACAAAATATGAAAGTAATTAACCATTTAATTTAGTAGGATTGGGATATAAGATGGTAAATCGCAACAACACCAGAACTTGATGTAAAAGTAAAGCCAAAATAACACCATTCCCATATGCATGCCCAAATGTAAAAGCTACAAATGTATATTAAAACCCAAAAGGAAAGTACCAATGAATGGAAAAGTAGCAACATCAACTATCCCAATGTTTGAACTAGTACGGTCCTACACGATCAACAAATTCAACCTATAAAATAGAAAGACATTTTATATACGTAGGGTGAGAATACATGAATTCTCAATATGGAAAACCAAAATCCCTCATGCACAAGTGGGGAGAGATTTTAATGCATGTGAGAAAAGATGATAACGGGAGCACCTTGCAAAAAAACTATCCACCCCAACCTAACCAAGTCACACTTCCTAAATAACGCCATTCAAGTAACTTAATAGTATTAGAACATTTATATTTGGATACCTCACACCACTTTCCCACTGGTTATTGAAGACATCCTATGCATCAGACCTCTCCTGCCATTCTCACTGCAGTGCCACTGCCTCAACCCGCCCACACACAGCATGGCTATCACAACCGCATGTCCTGCCCGCAAACATCGGGGCTATCACTGCCACACATACTACCCACAGACACATATTCCACAACAACCAAACTAAACCACTCCCACACACACCTGGTTCTGAACAACTACTTCCATGCCCAAAGACACTTGTGCCTCATCTCGAAGACACTAGAGAATCCACCTGACCACACATACTTGAGCCAACCACCACCACGTACCCTGTATGAATAATCTAGTGAAATAATGGACCTCAATCCGTTACAGCCTACCTGAAGTGTCTTGTGGTACTCGGGAAAGGGAGTTGAAATGGTTCTAAAAACTATCCTCTCATTGAAGTGTTGGAAAAAAACACCCCCATGAAATGGGAGTGTTTAACACGAAGTGCTCAGCATGGATGTGGTGCAACTATAAAGCATACGAACTAAATTATTTATATGGGTAAAAAATCACTCATCCCAACCTAGGGGTTCCAAAACCATCCCAACCAAAAACACCCTTGTTTCTATTGATTCCTAAAAAGCATCACACCATGTGGAAACTCATTCCTGGATAACATTTCCCCATTGAACCCATTTATGTTATCATATTTAGGTGATTCCATTTAAATTATTTCTTTACTTCTGGGCAATTTATAGGAATAGCCACAATCCAAGGAAGGAAAAACACCCACGAAGCAATTAAAGCATTCACACCCGATTCTCTTGAATTGTCATAACAACAAATGGGATCTATGAGATCTTTCGAAGTACTGGAACCAAACCATGCCCCAACATATGGGAAAAGGATCATAAGACCACAAATGATCCACAATAGGGGATCCCGTCCCCATCCACATCACTTCACAAGCATCAACTGTAAACATCACCAGAATAAAGCAAGGGGGTTTTAAAATTTGAATATGCCATTTATTTAGTTTCATAATTCTGTTTGGATAAATCGGGTGATCACACAAGATTATTATTAATTGGGAATCCATTTAATCAACTGATTTTACGTGATTTACTAGTTTCCATGTTACATCCAAGAATTCATATAATTAACGAGAAAACATGCGGTCATTAGTGCATAAGAAAAGACCACCAATGGCCATGATTTTCAGTGGACATAACCACATACAAACCACAACATACAATGAATTGTAAAAGAGTACAATGGAAACATCAAACAATAAAATTCATCGCATAAAAGCCCATTTATTCTCTTCATTATGGTATGGTTTCATCCTTCCCCTTGGGAAACATTTTCATACCCACCCTACATGATACACAGTAAATATAGACTGAGGAAAACCCCTACATGGATGATCAACAATCTATGTTTCTCTCAACATGCTAAGAACTATGATGCGTGACTTGAAGGGGACGAACTCTAAGGACTAAAAGAATGTCCAGGAAAGGCAATAGAACGGGCACACCACTCACCTCGAGAAGGGGACTCCAAATAGGCTAATGGGGAGAACTAAACAAGACAAGTAAAAGAAGAAAGGAATTCTAGTATGGTATAAAGAGGCTAGATCCTAGAGTTACATGATAAGAATTTCGAATAGCATTTAAGGCGGATCGTGGTTTGACCACACTTTTGGGTGGTTACACATGATGAGATTTTTTTTTAATTTCTCATTGAGGAGGTGGCTGTAACAATTGTGGGTTATAAGATTTTATTTAAACAGACAAAACAATATCATTGACACACTGTATGGGTCCGTGATGGTCTCTCCACTCCTAGGGTACTTCAGATATCATTTATTTACTTTTAAAATGGTTTTAACAAACATTAAAAAGTTTAAAATACATAAAAGTTGCATTATTGGGAAATCTAATGAATAAAAACCCGTCAAGACCCATGTGGCATCGATCAGTGTCACACCGATCGGTGTCACTGATGGTTAACACTGTGATGACATCCTTCCATCGAGACGACCCAATTAGGATCTGGACCTGATGGGTCAAGGGCATCCCAAACATAATAAATTTACAAAAGGAATGGACTAGGGGGACTAGTCCATTATAAACGTGTTGCCCAGATGAACTGTGGATCCTTGATTAATGGAAGAAGAGAGTGGTGTGGATGGCAGTTCCTTGACATTGGGTTATGATGTGAGTAATGAATTGTTGAATGATGTTGGTGGTGTCACAATGTCAATCATTGATGTGGAAATCAAGACGATGCTAACAGAAGATGGAAGCGCGAGTTCTGATGGCACACACATGATGTTGGATACCGGTGTTGGAGGTTTTCATGGAGAATGATTTATGTTGGTGTTTGATGCTGGCTACATGGGTACTGTGACTGGTAGGGTGGTTGAGGAAAATCAAGCTTCTATAACAGATGGAAATTTTATTGATACTATTTCTGGGAAATCAATGCATGGAGACTATCTTTGGCTAGTGATTGTACTCCTAGAGTTGAATTAGTTGGAGATGCAGTGATGCATCCATCTGAGGGGTTTCCTTGAAAATTTGGAAATCTAAGGACAAGAAATTCCCAATCAATCATTCTCAACCATAGGTATTTTTCATATGTAAAGGATGTTTCTCTTGAGTGAATGGTCAAAAAAGGTAAAACTGCACGTGTGATTGCTAACTTAGAAGTGATTCTTGATTGATTTGAAATCTATGAATTTTCCATAATAACTATGATTGTTTTTCCCGCTGGAGGAATTCCTTGGAAATTAAATGATTTATTATGGATATTGGTCTATATATGGGGGTTTTCTTATTGGATATGCATTCCCTTGGGCCGTGGTTTCTTTCACATCATTTTCCCATCTGAGGACCTAAAGTGAAGGGCATGGGGGAGTGGCTCAATTTCCTTAAAACCAGCTATGATATGTTTTCAGGAGTAGGATTTTTGTTTTAATCCCTTTTCGATAAATAATACTTGACTTCATGTCTATATAATAATTATTGTCTTTAATTATATTGTGTGGCATATTATGATGTTATTTGATATTTCCTCTTCTATGGGAATTATAATCAAAATGGATAGCAATACTGAGATTTCTAAATTTGGGCATTATGCAAGGGTACTATTGGAGGTTGATTTGATCTCTAGCTTGATCCATAATGTTTTTTTAACGGTATAAGATAATGATATTCCTTTAAAAGTGGATTATGAATGAATTCATTAATTTTTTGAAGAGTTCCAATCTATTGGTCATGTTAAAGATAAATGTAACAAGAAGGTGTTTTTTTCATTTCTTTTCTTAAAAAGGGAACCATGAAGCTTCATGTTTGAAGATAATGAGATGAAGACCTCAGAAACAAATATAGTCCCACCTCGTGATGGACAATCCACTACCAATGTGGGTAATATATTTTCACAAGAGACCCATGGGTTAGGGGGATGGCCCATATGTTAGTTCTTGAAGTTACTGAGGGTGACCCCATACCAAGATCCGCTCATTCATTTGAAGGCCAGCAAAATACGAGTGATGATGAGAATCATTAAAGGATCCTTGAGGATATGAATAAGTTAAGGGAAACTCAGCTCATTCATGGAAAATGGGATGATATTGAAGATGATTACAAAAAAAATCATCTTATAGTCTGGTATTTTCAAAAGGGAAAAATGTTGTTGCAGATGATGGACGTTTTCAACTTGTTCCTCCAAGGAAAGTGGGACATAGAAAAGATTACATCTACCTAAAGTCGAATATGGTTACCAGGTCCCATGGCCCCTTTGATTTTGATTCTGATTAGTATGTTGATTATGATGACTCCTATCAATATGAGTATGATTTTCGACTTGTCCTGGGGGCATGGAGGCTTGAATGACCCCAGTATTCTACTATATGTATTTACTTTATCTTAATAAACGTGCTCTACCATATAAATTCAATAATTAATAAACAAATTCAATTTCAGATATAAAAGGATTATTTTCCTAGAAATATTCTCTTACCTCCTTCTGACGGAGAACCCATTTTAAATATATTTTATATAAATTTGATAATTTCTAATTAAAAAAATAAAAAACATCTTTTGAAATGGGACATCAAAAATTACATTGGTTGATAAATTGGTATTTTTTAGATAAAATGAATATTTTAATGAATATTTAAACTACTGCATTTTAATTCAAAACTACCTTTTCATATAATTATATTATATAGTATGATTGTCATATTAAATGGTTTTAAAATTTTATCAGATTATGTTTTGTTCATTTAATTTAATTTTTATACTTGGATGTAATTTGATATAAATATATGTCATTATTTTGTGGGTTTTTATTTAATAAAACTCATTTTTTTCATTTTGACAAAGAGAATTAATTTTAACTTTCTGACTACATTTTTATGTTTTGAATTTGGAAAAATGGATTCCATATTTGGAATCATATATTATAAATTATATAAATTGGACCCTTTTATTTTTGAACATTATGAAAAATAATTTCAGTAATTATATTTTCTTACCACACCAAAAAGTTAAATTGGGAACATAAGGTTAAAAATATATTATAATGATATAAACCTACACTATCATGTGTCATAATCCTATATTATGGAATAAATCCTTCCAATACAACCCTTGGGAAAAAAATGTTTTCTTTTTTAGGAGACTTGGTTGTGATTTTGAAAATTATAACCATTAATTTCATGTAAAGTAAAATATGTTATAAACATATATCTTGTTACTAAAAAAATTTAATATGGGAATATATTAGTGATATAATCAAAAAAATAATAGTAATTATAAAGATAATAATATTTACTACATCATTGTATTTATTTTTTATTTTGGAAATTATATAGAAAAATTAAATTACCATATAATGATGATGGAATAATAGATTTATTAATGAATTAATGAAATAAATGACATTATAAATATTTACATAAATACAATTCGACAAAATATAAGTCATAAATTATTTTTTAAATTTATAATTAAATGTTATAATACTATTTAAGGCTTTTTCCATGTTTCCTCTCTGTTTAGATTTTATTTAATGACAATAATGTGAATAATGTAAAAATGGAAATAATTGATATTTTATAAAAAAATAATTTATTATGTTATTTGAATATCCTAAAAATATTTTAAAATACAAAATTGATTAATATAAGGTCAAAATGATCATTATGTGTCAAAATTTTGGATATTTAACTGATATAATTAAATTTATAGTATCTTAATATTTAAAATGTTGTTAGAAGAAATAAAATTAAAAGAGAATTATTAAGGGTAAATTGAATAAATATTGATTAAAATAAAATCAATACGTATATAAAATTTAATGGATGAGATGACATCAAAATATTATAATATTATCATAGACATATCTCAAGTTGGAGCATGTTTAAATAATAAAATTAATTTATATCAATTTAGTATTTTAATAAATTCCATTGGTAACCCTCCCCTCCATTATAAAAAGATACACTCATTTCACTAATTCTCACACTTCATGATAATTATTTATTGTACATTATCTACCAAAAACCATTCCAACAATCCCTCCTCAAATTTTTGGGGGATTAGTTTAGACATTACTCCATTATTTGAGGCGTAAATGTGTTCTCAAAGGATAATCAACCAATGAAGAGCAATCATATTGTTTAGCTAATTAAATTTTATTTATTCTTCTATAATCATTAATCTTATTATTCCAAGATGATAAAATAAGACTATTATAATAAATATACATAGATATTATTATGTTAATAAAATCTCCAAAATTCATCTCCATATCCATAAAATTTTAAAGGAATTAATCGTTCGTGTGTACGAATGAATTATCACCTCCGTGAACTAATTTAGACCATTTCACATTACCGTAGATCAAGATTGGTTATGATGATGAAATAAATATTCATGTATTATATTCATGAAATATTTATCTTTTTTAAAAGTATATTTTTTCAATTATTTCTTTACCATACATGTGCATAAAACTAATATTGTTATTTGGGCATACATGTGAACTATCAACTCCACAAAGCGTTGTGAATCTTTTTGATTCATTATACAACTTGTATGATATATATAAGTATATTTAAAATATTATTATTCATATAATAAGTCTATTATATTCTATAATGATAAAATAATAATTATATTATTTCCATAATGATCAATTAATAGTTGGAATGTTACCCATGCATGTGTAGGACCTACCCTCTTAATGATTATAACTATGTTCATTATTCATAAAATAAATGATTGGTTTGATTTTAAATTATAATTGATTAATTAATGTTACAATTTAAACTTATATTTTTTTTTGGAGACGATGGTCTTATTTTCATATGGACAATTGACATCATTCCATGTTCATTTATGTCTTGGGTATCGAATATCTTCAAAACACCTGATATGAACATAAATAATTATTTTATTTTTATAACAATATATAAAGTGATATTAATAGAATAATAAAATATAAAAAATTATAGTGAAATTAGAAATTAACCTATGCTTATTATTCTGGAATATAATAATTGTACATGATATTTCGGACTTGGGGTACGAGAAATCTGCTCTCAATCGCCATTCGTTGAGTTAAATATCAATATCATTGGCTATGTTCTTCTATGAATATAAGTGAATCACCCTGATTGATATTACTAAATACCAAATTATATTTTTTGGATTTATCTTTTTAATGTACAAATATTTCATTGATTTATCCATAATATGATGAAATATAAATTGTAAGAGACTTCATCTTAATATCATATCATTAAGACCGATTTTGATAGAATAAACCAACATATTTTATATGGTGTTTTATAAACCCAATTTAATAAGGATGTATTTAAATTGTTTTAATAAAGATTATTTTTCTATGAAGCATTTTAAAAAATGGCAAAGATGATTTTTTCATGTACTCATATACAATGACATTTCCATCGTCGTTACCATTATTTAGTCTTCGCATACCTCTACAAGACATGATGTTTTTAAAAAAAATTTAATACCATAATAACATTTATATGTATTTGGATATTGAAAATGGATTTTAGAATGAATTTACTGTATCAATATCTTGAAATTATAACATATGATTTCAATAAGGAAATGTTATTTTTGACTTATGCATAGTTTATGTGTAGTAATTATGATATTCTTCTTTGGCATTTCATATGTATATTGGTGGTTATGTGATATTATGGGGGAATGTGATCATGTGATTTCTCTCCAATGAATTTTGTAATGAGACATAGGTAAACGCTAGTGTTTCTAAAAAAGATATTTAGTGAATATATGTGATGGATATTTAAAATGTAACCAAGAAGGTTACACCTTATGTAGTTGTGAAAACTATAATATAAGCATGATTTTGATTCCATAAGTTACAATTATGATTTCTGTTTTCTAAAACATTTTTCAGGAATGTTACGATTTCATGAGGTATGATGAATTTAATGGTTTATGGATGATATGAAATATTTTGTGAAAATATTTTAATGGGTTTAAAATATTCATGGAATAATGATTTGAATACAACATTTATATTACTTACTTAGATTTTTAGGCTCATAATAAGTTTTTGAAATGTTTTCTGCAATATATAAGAATTGGTAAGAAAATGGTTGAAGTCAATGAGATTTTTTTCAAAAAAATCATGTTTTTTAAAAGATTTATATTTTTCATGAAATGGATACTGTATCAATTTTATCAACTATGTATTATTTTGATTTCTTATAAAATTTTTATATCCCAATTCAATAAAACTTTTATCCTGAAAATTTCGTCATGGTGAATTCTTTACTTAACAGAAGATTATGTAATGTTTTTGGTCTGGGCCATACAGTTTGTATCCTATGACGGTTAATATAACATTAGATATTAGGATGTTTTATTAAGTGTATGTGATATCATAATTGGTTTATAATTATAAGGTTTATAATTATTACAATGTCATAGAAACCCATTTTGAGGATATATGATCTGAAATAATAATGTGACAAAATTTATTTTTAGAGACATTCACCTTTGAATAAATTATGGGTTATAACATTTTTTGATGAAAAATGGTATTAATGAAATTTATTTGGAATATTGAAACATTTAGTTTTCATTTCTGTGTTATTTATAATATTTTTTAAATTTTATAATAGTAATATTGTTTTTGAAAAATTTCAACCCACAGGATGGGTGAAAACCCTTCGTATCTAGAAAGGCTATAAGGATCGAACCCCCATATGAAGGGTGATAACGGTGTATCTCCTTCCATTGGCCTTCATAAAGTATATAGATACTTTGACTTATTCTTATTAGTTAGATGATTTTTTTATTATGAATAAAATTTTTTTGTGATAAATATATATTATCCAATAAATAACAAGGGATTGGAAAATGATTTTTTGGATTAACTGACATATGTGATTTTGGATGAAATTTAAAATTTTGGGACATTAAATGATTCGAGAAAATATAATACTATGGGATTTTATTTTGGGATTAAAGGGTTAATTATTTTTGGGGAAAATTTTTATTTAATTATAGACTTATGGAGATTTAGGTTTTATATTGAAGTGATTAACCTATCTTGAAGAAAATTGATTACACTAATTACTTTTGGTAAGAGAAATTATTAGTGTATAACATTATTTGGAGTTAAATGCTGCAATTTAAATTGGAAGACAATGTTATCAAATCATTCTATCTTTTGGGTTTTAATCATAGTTTTAATTATTTGGGGGAATTTTATGGGAAAATAATTATCAAATGGGTTTTGTCGGTCATTTGATATTACTATTGAATTTTAGATATTTAAATGTAGTTTATCTTTATAAAATGGTTTATTATTTTGGGGATATTATTTAATTTTATCCAAACCAATTTGATTTTCTTTAATATTTCAAGACAGGATGAATAAATAGTTAATAATTAGTGTATTATGTGACTCTCTAGATGTTGATTCTAGTTCTTCATGTGTGACCAAGTAATCTCGAATACTCATTTTTTAGAGAAAAGATGTGCCCGTTGAAAAATGTTATTAAAATATGAAACTCTACATCACATGTAAGTTTGAATTCCAAAACCTTAAATGAAACACAATATTTAATTAAGTAAATAATAAAAATAGAGGAAGTTATCAGTATCATAGTTTTTGATAATTAGAACATATATATTATATAACAAAAAATAGATTTATAATGTGGACACTTCCAACAATATCAGTTTCCAATATAACATAAACCCCTTTAAAATGAAACATAATTTATTTTCATGTTTAATAATCATAACGTTTCAATGATTCCATTATTGACTATATTATCCCGTTAATCATTTGGAAACATTTAAAATCATGCAATGAGAAAAAAATCTTAGTAAAAAATATAAAAATAATTAAAAATCAATAATCATGTTAAAACCTGATAACTCATTGTATTTTCATTGATAAAATGAAAATAATAATTTCAACATGAGTAACACTAATATTTTTATCTCAATGTAAAACACTAAAACCAATAAAAAGAAATAAAAAATTTTTAAGGTGACATAGAGAATCATATACATACAATCATTTCAAACAATGTCCAATTGGAATAGCCAAATAGTTGACTTCCAAATTGGAGTTCTATATTGGGTATCAATGTTTGTATAAGATATATTGTGCTCACTCAAGAAATATTTTGGGGCTCGACCCTTTAAAATAATCTGGGTTAAGCTCACTCATGAGCTACAATGTGGCTCCACACTTCTTATAATCTATATCAGTCTCACCCCAAAGCTATAATGAGGATCAAAACATCGTATAAGCAATATAGGTCTCATATATTTAATATAATACTCATGTATCATTTCAAAAATAATACACATTCACCACAAAACCTATTTTTTGGAAACATATTCTAATCCATTATAAAAAAACATTTTTTATAAAAATATAATTTTAATTTAAAAATCCATCTTCAATAATAATATAAGCAATTAATGAAATAAAGTTTTTATTTTCACTTTAAATGACATTAGGTGATATATAAGAATCCAAATAACAAATAATAGTTATAGAGGTAGAGAACTCATTGTTGCAGTATACATTAAAAATGTTTTGTTTTTTCATTTTTTAAAGAAGTTATAATGCCTCGTATAAGAATATTCATTTTGAAATGATTTAATGAAATTCAATATTGACATAAAATTTATTCTATATTACTTTTATACTGATATAAATAATTATTTTATTAAAATTAATGATGAAAAATAATTTATAATTAAATAATTACATGTTCAAGATGTCCCATACCATTTTGAAAATATTAATATTTACATCTAGGATTTAATTAGTGACATATATATGTATAAATTATGGATATGAAATGTCATAGTGGTTGTTTATACCCATTATTAATGAATAACGATTCACATTATCTATAAATTCTTCAATTAATGGATACCGAGACGAAGCCCCTTACATTTTGTCCGACTTGTATCATTCGTTTTTTAATTTCCAAAATAATAAACATAGGTTAGTTTATACTTTCCATAGAAACTTATTCATGTTAATTATTGTACCACCACATAATGATAAAGTGTTAAATGACTAAATAATATAACTCATGTCAATAGGGTGCAACTTTTTTTCAAGAGACTACCTGGACCGAACTCTACAATTAATCGTTCTTGGCCTAGTATACTAATCTAGATGGGTGGCCTTCTCAAATTTTTATTAGGGTGTGTGTGAGTAAGAAATAGTATAATAAAAAGTACATGTGTTGTCTTGTGGAGAATATCAATGGTCAGATGACCCATTCTAACATGTTGGTCACCCCCACGGTTGGGACCACGTGTCTGTGGGGCCATTTGTAGTACATGGTGGGCCAGGACCCAATGACCATGTTAAGGCCGGGTTTTTATGTTGTCTTTGGGATCCGGTTGTCATGTTTGATAGCATAGGTGGTACCCCACCATAAGTGCAATTCACAACCATGGATGATATATAGGTCCCACAATGAGGATGTTGTGTTCTGGGGGGGGGGGGTTGATTTTAACACCCTAGATTAATAAAGGTTTAACGAATAAATTATATGACTCTTGTCTACATATTTGACCTTCCTTTTTAGGAAGTAACCTATTTAGAACTCCATAGTTAATCATTCCTAGCCTGGAGTAGTGATGAAGAAGTGTGACTATTTGGGAAGGTTTTTAGGGTGTATATGAGTGAGGACAAATAAAATATAAATGGAAATGTGTTGGCCTATGAAAAATGTCATTATTCATATGACCCGTTCAGGCACATTGGTGGGCCCTAGTTTGGGGACCACATTTCTATGGGGGAACTACTAGTACTTGGAAGGTTAATACCTAAAAATCAGTTCAATGAAAGTTTTATATGCTTTATACAGGACCTATTTATAAATATTATTCCTTTTATATCACATATTATAATGTTTTATCTTTTATTTAATTATTTGAGTTCATATCAGACGTTATGTCGACGTTTGATATTTGATCCTAATATGTTCTTGTTTTGATGGAAATTTTCCATGTGGTAATATGTCCATTATATATAGAATAATATTCATGATTTAAATTTCATATATGTACAGTATATATGTATTTAGAATATTCCATAGTAATTTGGAGATATGAAATAAAATTCACTTTTCATGGAGATGGTGGGTCGTATGTACACATCAACACTACATTCATTTAGTTATCATATTAAAGAAATGAAAACTAAATGATACATAGAAATATTGCAATGAAAGTATAATATTTATTTTATAACATTAAGATAAGTTTATTTACTCTATCCTTTTAACGTTCTATGTATGGTAATAATGAGTCATATAACACTAAGGGGCGGTTTTCCACACTTCCTCAAATAAAATTATCGTATTTACGCATTATGGAATGAAAAATGGTATGTGGTAAAAAATAATAGAATAATACAGACCAAATTAATATTATATATTTTATATATAAATAAATTTCTAGCATAATGGCCAACATGATAGGTTGTAGAATAAAACTGACCCGTAATCACTTCATGAGCCATTAGTTCACGATACACAAAATCAGTATGTTCTATATCTATTATATGGAGTATTGTATAAGTTATGGTCAAAACCATAGAATAAAAATAGCATAGCATATTGAGGATACTAATTTTTTTATAATATAATATAATTAAAAGAGAGTTGGGATGGAGAATAAATATAATAGAAATGATCTTGAGAGAAGACGTTACATCAAAATTGGGTGACTTCTTTTGATTTGACACAAAAGGATCCATCAAGTGTCCTTCTGATCATTTTATGGCTTCTAGGATTAATGTAAAGATGATTGGATACTATTTTAGAATAATTTTATTTAAAAAATGGGATTGATATGTGTGAGTAGGTGGCTATAGGTGGTTTCCTTTTATAAGAGGTAGGAAGGGAACATTAGGAACATTTTGAAATATTATTTTATAATAAACTGTTTTTTGATTTATAATTGTTCTAATGTGATAACATTACAATATAAGATAAGGATAGGTCACAATACTCTCAACTAATAGGATTTGGAAAAGTTTATTTCACAATATAATCCTCGTCATTTTTCATTAACCCATAGTTAAAAATAATAACTCATACATTGTCTTCATGTATTTTCATAATATATGGTTACTATAGTTATAATAAAATTACAAGATAACCAAAATTGTATCATTAATTAAATTTTTAACATTATATATGTCATTTTTCTGAATCATATATATTAAGGACTGTTATATCATTTAAAAAAATAGTATTTTTTATGAAAAACTATTTTATGTCCATTTTCACACTATTTAGAAATTATTTTTTGTTAAATTTATTGTCACGACCCGTCCCTTGGGGCCCGTGCCCTGACTTCCCCATGCCCGCCATCCATAGGCCATGGGCTGGCAACTTGCACCAAAGGTGTATTTCCCTAAAAATGGGATGGAATTGCCTTTTAAAACTATAAACAAACAAAAAATAGCACACAGCTAGATACGAAACACTATGTAAAAATGTATAAGAAAAGTATGATGACTGTAAATAGAGGCCGGAAATATAAGCCCAACTGTAAAGTACAAGAAACTGAATGAAAAACTGAAGAAAAGAAAAGATGTCGATGGGTAGTACTCCAAGGTTCCTACCTGAAGTGAATGTTCAGATCACCTCCTCTGCACTCTAGGTCAATACATCTCCTCTGTGTACCATCATTTCATATGGTCCATCTCCGAGTACCGTCCAGTCCTGGTATTCTCAGCCTCGGTCAACGCTGCCCATCGTCTACATCCAACACAATGAGGTGCGGGCATAGCCCGTGCAGGGGTGAGTATAATGATACTCAATAGGGCCCCTATAACGAACCATACTTTACATACATTGTTAATACTTCGAAATTGAAGCACACTTATTACAACATATGACAAAACCACAAAGGACAGTATAGGTATAGTGTCTTTAGAAACTGGGAAACATAAACAACTGGTTCATAAATCTTCTACAGTGTCTCCCATTTATTTCATCATATCTAGGGTCCCTTTTAGCATATTCTACTTAATATCCATCTTCCTGACCTGGGGAAAAGAAAACATAAAAGGGTGAGCTCAAATGCTCAGCAAGGGAAAATAAAGGAAATAAAAATCATATCACATCTTTATAAAAATCAAAACCTGCAAAAGAGATCATAATATCTTAACATGGAATAAATCATAGAAGTGAAAATGAGATCCCCATAATCATAACATAAAACTTGAAACTTTGTGGCATGCACACATAATCATGGAAAATCATTTCTTGTTAGTCATGACTCATTGCCAAGACTATCTTAGTGGACAAAGTCCCTTTCTGAACCGAGTTCACTCCTCGTTTCAGTCATGTTTCACTGAACCGAAATAACCTTCCGTTCCAGCCATGTCTATCTCATGAGATATAAAACTTTACCCAATGCATTGGAGGGAGATATAGGTCCCACCCATCTTATAATGAATCCTTTCTTATGTGTGCCACATAATCATAAAACATACATCATCGCATAACACATGTAACAAAAATGGGATTCTTGAAACATCATAACATCATAAATCAATTCATATAAGATAAAGGAATTCATAAAAATAATTCCATCACAACATGAACAAATCAATTTAATAATAGGGATAAAAACAGAACCCTTTATTATCTTAGATGGAAAATCATTTTGATAAAACACTTGAACTCCATTCTTGAGGAAAATATCATTTCTTCTTAAAAAACATTTTTTTCCTTTCATAACATGTCATACAACTTTAAAATAAAAGAAGTTGATTAAAAATAAACTTGAAAACTTGTAAAGGAAGCTTTTTGGAAACAATGTTTTAAAAATCCATTCATGCCGTATAAGTTAAAAAAAACATTCTTCGTACTTTTGTCGGAAAAGTAAAAAAGTGCCGCGTACGAAAAACGACAAAAGATTCCTTTCATACATATTACTAAAAAACTCACCGAAGGGTAAAAATGGATTTAAACAATTGTAGGTGGATGTAAATAATATTACATATTGATGAAACATGGATGTGGATGATAAAATACACCCCAGTAAATACTTACGAATAAACAATCTCGGATAAAAATGAGATTGTGATATTTCCCTTACCTTAGGTCCGATTTGCTTTGTTCGTGTCCGAAGCTCCTGTATAATGGTTTAAATAATGTTATTGACTTATTCCAGAATCATACATATTGATATGATATCATATATGGTCATATTATTAGCTTCTTGTTAGTAATATTTCATTGTTACTTGTTACTCGGGTCTTTATAACTTTTTGTTCTTATGCGTGTTTTGTCGAATAAATTCTTATTCTTATATTTAGGTTATAGATAATTCATTTACAGAATGGTATTAGTGTAGTATATACCATATTCATTCATTCAATTCATTTATATAATCATTATGAAATGAAGATCATGTAGAACGAGTCGCATCACATCGTGGAGACGGTATTCCGTACGTACGCACGAGTGATGATATCGTTCCTATGATCGTGGAATTGTATTGGAGTATATATATATATTATTTCAGTATCAATATTACTTCATAATAATAATATATAGTTACTTATTACACCATTATAACCATCCTTGTAAGGTGATGGTGGAAAAATAGATTACACCACGGCGTGGAGACGGTATTCCGTACGTACGCACGCGCGGTGATTTCATTTTTCCGTAGGATGTATAGAAGGTGAATTAGGGTTGTTTCATATTTATAATAACATATCAGTATGTATGTAATACTGATGTTATTACTTTATCATGAAACAACTAAATAAGAAGAAGTTGAAGAAGAATGAAATTGAAAAGATCGGTAATGGATATTACCTTTTCTTTGGAACGCCTCTTTGAACCCTCCACTTAAGGAACTAAGATTGGTCTTTGGAGAAGACCAGGACCTCTAGGATTATTCTAGGGAAGTGGAGAGGAGAAAATGGTAGGGGATGGCCGAGCTTGAGTGCTCAAATTGGTGTGAGGAGGAGGGGGAGGAGGTTCCCTTTTATAAGGGAGGAGAGGGGCACCTTAGGAATATCTCAAAATATTATTTTATATTAAAGTCAAAATCGGTTTTAATGGTTCCAAAGGGTCTTATTTCGAAGCTAAAGTGGGGAAGGGTCGAAATACCATCAACCAATAGGATTTAGACAAGTTTAGGATATTATTTTAACCTTATCAATTATATTTAACTCTAAGTTAAATAATTTTACTTTTACCGTGTCTTTTTGTTTTCTTTCACTATATGGTTAATACACTTACTATAACATGCCAAACGAACCCCAAATTGTTTATTATTAATATATATATCCTTATCTAAGTCATTTGGCCGAACCTTAGATTTTTAGGAATAAAATAACAATTAATAATATAATATTTGATTTAAAAACTATTTTGGGTCAATTTTGACACTATTTGATATATGATTTTTATGAAAGTCATAACAGAATTATATGTTCGAACCAAGTTGATGAAATCAACATTAATATATCATAGTAACCTAGAAAATTAGTGGAATTCATATAAAGTCTCAAATTACATTTATTTTGGTGTTTATAACATCAATTATGTCAATATTTCATAAATAAGATAATTACTGCATCATAATTGTGTCATAAATAAATTAAATTATTTAAAGTCTAAAAATTACAAATAAAATACCATCATTTAAGAAATATTTTTATCTTTCTAATGAATATTTATAGTCTAATTTATATTATGTATAACCCCATATTAAAAATGATTTACTTATTAAACTTTGATTTTAACTATTTTAACCCTTCTTTAAATAAATTAATAATAAATGTCCTAATCTAATCCAAGTGGGCCTAAATGGTCATATTTTATTCCTAAGTTTGTTTTTGGTCGAATTACACTTGTCCAATAGAATTAGGGCATGTGTTAGGGTAATAATAATATCATATTTACCCTTAGTTACCCTATTTACTATTAACCGCGGTAAAAAAAAAGTAAAAAGTTACTATTCACCAAAAAATTATTTTTATCTCATTGAACCACATTTTACTTACTGATATAAACCGTGTCTGTCGGATTTTCGAAATTCCAATCACAGATGCGGTAAAATTAAGTTTTATGCAAAATTCAGTTTTTAACCTACCACTTAGTGGTTTCACTATTCATCAAAAATTGAAAGTTTTCAGAAAAATACCAAAATTTCACCCTAGGCTAATTTCGATATTCTGAGTCCAAAAATGAAGTCCATTTTGAAAAATAAAATTTATAAAATTTCAAAAAGTGGTTATTACTATTCCTAACGGCTAGTTTTAATAGCATATTGTTGTTTAGTGAAACTCGGTATTGCGTACGACGCAAGCTATCGAGGAAGGTCGCGATTGCGTGTAAAGCAAGCCAAGCAAGTGTTGTGTAGAAAAAGATCCCTTTGATGATTTATATAACATAAAAGTCTCGGGTGTTACATTCTACCCCCCTTAAAAAGAATTTCGCCCTCGAAATTCGTCACTTTGCAACAAACAGATGAGGATACTTCTCCCTCATCATATCCTCAAGCTCCCATATAGCTTCTTCAAGTTGGTGGTTTCTCCATAAAACTTTCACCAAGCGAGTGGTCTTGTTTCGTAGGACTTTTTCGCTACGATCCAGAATCTCTATCGGCTGTTCTTCATAAGAAAGATCTTGCTCCAGCGGTACAACTTCTGAGTTGAGTACATGTGAAGGATCAGGTATGTACTTCCTCAGGAGAGATACATGGAACACATCGTGAACTTGAGAGAGATTCGGTGGAAGCTCCAATCGGTAAGCTACCTTTCCAACACGATCCAGTATTTCAAAAGCACCGATATATCTAGGGCTCAACTTCCCCTTCTTTCCAAATCTCATAACCCTCTTCCAGGGAGATATTCGTAAGAACACTTTATCACCCACTTCAAACTCTAGGTCTTTTCTTCGGTTGTCGGCATAACTTTTCTGTCGACTCTGAGCTGCTCTTATGTGTTGTTGAATAGATCTGACCTTTTCTTCCATTTCATCAACGAGATCAGGTCCTAATAGCTTTCTTTCCCCAACTTCATCCCAACAAGTTGGAGTCCTGCATTTCTTTCCATAGAGAGCTTCATAAGGAGCCATCTGAATACTGGAGTGAAAGCTATTATTATAAGAAAATTCCACCAAAGGTAGGTGTTGATCCCAACCTCCTTTGAAATCCATAGAGTAAGCTCTCAACATATCTTCTAGGGTTTGAATTGTTCTCTCAGACTGACCGTCTATCTGGGGATGATAAGCAGTGCTGAAACTCAAATCTATATCCAGAGTATGCTGAAGACTTCGCCAGAACTTCGAGGTAAATCTCGGATCCCGATCAGATATAATAGAAAGTGGTACTCCATGCAATATTACCACTTCCTTTACATATATCCTGGCAAGCTGGTCTAGAGAGAAATCCTCTCTAATAGCAATGAAGTGTGCAGACTTTGTAAGACGATCAACTATGACCCAGATAGCATTATTGCCTTTGGATGTTTTAGGAAGTCCTGTGACAAAGTCCATAGTGATGTTTTCCCATTTACATTCGGGTATGGGTAATGGTTGTAGCATCCCCTTAGACTTTTGTCTCTCAGCTTTAACTTGTTGACAAACCAAGCATCGAGAGACATATTCAGCAACATCTCTTTTCATGCCATCCCACCAGAAGTACTCTTTCAGGTCCCTATACATCTTTGTGCTTCCAGGATGAATAGAGAATGATGAAATATGAGCCTCATCCAGCAGCTCATTCTTTAATTCGGGGATGGGAGGAACGCAAACCCGATTCCGGAACTTTATTATCCCATCACAATCAAGGTTGAATTCAGGAACATTTCTCATCATCTTTTGTAACTCTAAATCTTCTTTCTGTGCCTCTTTAATCTTCACATGTATAGATGGTTGAACATTCATTTGAGAAAAATAAGATTTTTCCCCTTCCATTATAATTCCAAGATTCATCCTTTGTAAATCCATAAATATTGGATCTTTTTTTATCCTCATCATGGATAAACTAGCATGGTCTTGTCGACTTAATGCATCTGCCACCTTGTTTGCTTTCCCAGGGTGGTAATGGATTGAGCAGTCATAATCTTTAATCAGCTCCAACCATCTTCTTTGATGCATATTCAGCTCCTTTTGTGTGAAAATATACTTTAATCTTTTATGATCAGTATAAATATCACACCTTTCACCATAAAGGTAATGCCTCTAAATCTTTAATGCAAATATTACCGCAGCCAAATCCAAATCATGTGTTGGGTAATTTTGCTAATGGATTTTCAACTGTCGTGAGGCATAAGATATCACCATATCATTTTGCATAAGAACACACCCCAATCCCTTCTTGGATGCATCACTGTAGATCACAAACCTTTCTCCACTACAAGGCAGTGTGAGCACAGGTGCACTGGATAACCTTCTTTTCAAATCCTTGAAATTCTCTTCACATTCCTCTGTCCAGACAAACTTAACTCCCTTCCGAGTCAACTTGGTGATTGGATTAGATAATCGTGAAAAATCCTTTACAAAACGTCGATATTATCCAGCCAAACCAAGAAAACTTCGGATCTCAGTTACTGTTGTTGGTTTTGACCATCTTTCGATAACCTCTGTTTTTTCTGGATCCACATATATCCCCTCTTTTGAGATTATATGACCCAAAAATGCAACTTTTTGAAGCCAAAATTCACACTTGGTAAATTTGGCATAAAGCCTCTCCTTTCTCAGGGTCTTCAGTATAATTCTCAAGTGATCTTCATGCTCTTCCTTGCTCTTTGAATATACAAGAATATCGTCTATAAAGACTACCACAAATTGATCAATATAGTCTATAAAGACTCTATTCATTAGATCCATGAAGATAGCAGGGGCATTAGTAAGACCAAATGGCATCACTATAAATTCATAGTGTCCATACCTTGTACGGAAACCCTTCTTTGGTATATCCTCCCTTTTGACCCTAAATTGATGATACCCTGAACGAAGATCAATCTTGTAAAAGTATTGAGCTCCGCATAGTTGGTCAAATAAGTCATCAATGCGTGGGAGAGGATATTTGTTCTTGATAGCGATCTTGTAAAGTTATCGATAATCAATGCAAAGTCTCATTGATCCATCTTTCTTCTTAACAAATAGAACAGGTGCTCCCCAAGGTGACGCACTAGGGCGTATGAATCCCTTATCAAGATTCTCTTGGTGTTGCTTCTTCAATTCCTGCAACTCAATTGGGGCCATTCTATAAGGTGTCTTTGAAATAGGCAAAGCACCCGGTACGAGTTCTATTGAAAACTCAACTTCACGATTTGGTGGAAGACCTGGTAATTCCTCCGGAAAGACATCATCAAACTCCCATACGATGGGCATATTCTTAATCGTAAGTTTCTCACCAACCATTTGAGATAAATAACCTTCATTTAGTGGTATCAAGACCCATAAGATGGAAGGAATTTCCACTGGAAGGTTATGTTCATCCTTGCATCGATAGACGATCGTAGATTGATCTGGAATATGAAATGTGACTTCCCTTCTTTGGCAATTGATATGAGATCCATGTAGAGAAAGCCAATCCATGCCAAGAATCACATCAAATTCCACTAAAGGAAGGATCACAAGATTTGCAGGAAGAACTTTCCCACAAACTTCGATCGGAGAAGAATTATAAACTTTTGATGCGATTGATGTGCCATTAGGTGTTGTCACAGCTAACTCAACATCTAATTGTTGAGGTAATACGGTGATACCCTTAGAAAATTTTTCAGAAATAAAAGAGTGGGTGGATCCAGAATCAAATAAAACATTTGCTACTTTAGAGTGGATGGTAAGTGTACCTTTCACCACTTCTTTATCGTATTCCACATCGCTGATAGAAATTGCATGTGACTTTCCTTTATCTTTAGCCTTAAGATTTTGTTGACGTCGACCATCATCATCAACCCTTGGATTTGGGCATTGATTGGCGTAATGCCCCATCTCCTTGCACTTGAAACATTGAAGTGTAGTAGGTTCATTCTGTGTATCCCTTCCTTTGTTTGCATCATTAGACATCTTCTTCCCATTATCACGGCATTCAAATGCCCGATGACCTTCCTTTCCACATTTAAAACATTTACTTGTACCTTTAAGACAACTCCCTCCATGTTTCTTTCCACACGTTGAGCATAAGGGAAAGTTCATTTTCTTTTCAGTGTGCTCTTTAGAGTTTCCTTTGAATTCCATCTTCCTCTTCTTATCAAACCCATGCGACTGATGGGTTACTCCAATCTCCATCTCGACTTTGAGAGCACATCGAACGATTTCCTCGTAGCTATTGAAGTACCTTATGGCTAACGCCCTTCGAAGACTTGGTTTTAAGCCACTATAGAATCGATCGATCTTACTCTCAGGTTGGATAATAATACCAGAAGCGTACCTTGCAAGTCCTGTAAAATTTTCTTCATAGGTACCAACAGATTCATCATCCCTTTGCTTCAGTTCAAGAAACTCTTTCTCCATCTTTGTTCGGAGAATACGAGGGAAGTACTTATTGAAAAATAAGTTCTTGAACTCGTCCCATTCCATAGACTCAATTTCATCCCTTTGCCTCATATTCTTAACAAGATTCCACCATTGATCAGCATCTCCTTCCAAACGATACACTGCTAGGATGACTTTATCATGTTCAGAACATTGAAGAACTGAAAATATCTTTTCAGTAGTACTAATCCATTGTTCAGCAACTAATGGATCAGTAGACCCGCTGAAAGAAGGTGGATGCTGCCTCATGAAGGATTCAACAGAATGTTGCTCCCTCCTTTGCTCGTTTGGAAGTCCTGCATGATTCATAGCTTGAGAAAGTTGTGTGAGCATGGCTACAAGATTTTGCATTCCAGCTCCCATATCTTTTGGTTGCTCAGGGGGACAATCATTGCATTGCCCATCGCATTCCGCATTAACACGGTTCCTTCAGGTTCCAGCCATTGACTAAAACCAAGAAGAATAGTGTGAGCAACACTAATTATAATAGGAAAACCACATAATCAAGAATAAAATTTCACACTTAAGGTATTATCCTAGGGTATTCATGGCCATTTCTAAAACACTAAGATTGTGTTCTATGCTTAGACTTATCCTTAGGGTTCTTACTAAGGCTTTCACATCCTAGTTTCCAAAGGTTGACTATACCTTTCCTCTGATACCAACTATAACGACCCATACTTTACATACATTGTTAATACTTCGAAATTGAAGCACACTTATTACAACATATGACAAAACCACAAAGGACCGTATAGGTATAGTGTCTTTAGAAACTGGGAAACATAAACAACTGGTTCATAAATCTTCTACAGTGTCTCCCATTTATTTCATCATATCTAGGGTCCCTTTTAGCATATTCTACTTAATATCCATCTACCTGACCTGGGGAAAAGAAAACATAAAACGGTGAGCTCAAATGCTCATCAAGGGCAAATAAAGGAAATAAAAATCATATCATATCTTTATGAAAATCAAAACCTACAAAAGAGATCATAATATCTTAACATGGAATAAATCATAGAAGTGAAAATGAGATCCCCATAATCATAACATAAAACTTGAAACTTTGTGGCATGCACACATAATCATGGAAAATCATTTCTTGTTAGTCATGAATCATTGCCAAGACTATCTTAGTGGACAAAGTCCCTTTCTGAACCGAGTTCACTCCTCGTTTCAGTCCTGTTTCACTGAACCGAAATAACCTTCCGTTCCAGCCATGTCTATCTCATGAGATATAAATCTTTATCCAATGCATTGGAGGGGGATATAGGTCCCACCCATCTTATAATGGATCCTTTCTTATGTGTGCCACATAATCATAAAACATACATCATCGCATAACACATGTAACAAAAATGGGATTCTTGAAACATCATAACATCATAAATCAATTCATATAAGAAAAAGGAATTCATAAATATAATTCCATCACAACATGAACAAATCAATTTAATAATAGGGATAAAAACAGAACCCTTTATTATCTTATATGGAAAATCATTTTGATAAAACACTTGAACTCCATTCTTGAGGAAAATATCCTTTCTTCTTAAAAAACATTTTTTTCCTTTCATAACATGTCATACAACATTAAAAAAAAGAAGTTGATTAAAAATAAACATGAAAACTTGTAAAGGAAGCTTTTTGGAAACAATGTTTTAAAAATCCATTCATGCCGTATAAGTTAAAAAAACATTCTTCGTACTTTTGTCGGAAAAGTCAAAAAGTACCTCGTACGAAAAACAACAAAAGATTCCTTTTATACATATTACTAAAAAACTCACCGAAGGGTAAAAATGGATTTAAACAATTGTAGGTGGATGGAAATAATATTACATATTGATGAAACATGGATGTGGATGATAAAATACACCCCAGTAAATACTTACGAATAAACAATCTCAGATAAAAATGAGATTGTGATATTTCCCTTACCTTAGGTCCGATTTGCTTTGTTCGTGTCCGAAGCTCCTGTATAATGGTTTAAATAATGTTATTGACTTATTCCAGAATCGTACATATTGATATGATATCATATATGGTAATATTATTAGCTTCTTGTTAGTAATATTTCATTGTTACTTGTTACTCGGGTCTTTATAACTTTTTGTTCTTATGCGTGTTTTGTCGAATAAATTCTTATTCTTATCTTTAGGTTATAGATAATTCATTTACAGAATCGTATTAGTGTAGTATATACCATATTCATTCATTCAATTCATTTATATAATCATTATGAAATGAAGATCATGTAGAACGAGTCGCATCACATCGTGGAGACGGTATTCCGTACGTACGAACGAGTGATGATATCGTTCCTATGATCATGGAATTGTATTGGAGTATATATATATATTATTTCAGTATCAATATTACTTCATAATAATCATATATAGTTACTTATTACACCATTATAACCATCCTTGTAAGGTGATGGTGGAAAAATCGATTACACCACGGCGTGGAGACGGTATTCCGTACGTACGCACGCGCGGTGATTTCATTTTTCCGTAGGATGGATAGAAGGTGAATTAGGGTTGTTTCATATTTATAACAACATATCAGTATGTAAGTAATACTGATGTTATTACTTTATCATGAAACAACTAAAGAAGAAGAAGTTGAATAAGAAAGAAATTGAAAAGATCGGTAATGGATATTACCTCTTCTTTGAAATGCCTCTTTGAATCCTCCACTTAAGGAACTAAGATTGGTCTTTGGAGAAGACCAGGACCTATAGGATTATTCTAGGGAAGTGGAGAGGAGAAAATGGCAGGGGTTGGCCGATCTTGAGTGCTCAAATTGGTGTGAGGAGGAGGGGGAGGAGGTGCCCTTTTATAAGGGAGGAGAGGGGCACCTTAGGAATATCTCAAAATATTATTTTATATTAAAGTCAAAATCGGTTTATAATGGTTCCAAAGGGTCTTATTTCGAAGATAAAGTGGGGAAGGGTCGAAATCCCATCATCCAATAGGATTTAGACATGTTTAGGATATTATTTTAACCTTATCAATTAGATTTAACTCTATGTTAAATAATTTAACTTTTACCGTGTCTTTTTGTTTTCTTTCACTATATGGTTAATACAATTAATATAACATGCCAAACGAACCCCAAATTGTTTATTATTAATATATATATCCTTATCTAAGTCATTTGGCCGAACCTTAGATTTTTAGGAAAAAAATAACAATTAATAATATAATATTTGATTTAAAAACTATTTTGTGTCAATTTTGACACTATTTGATATATGATTTTTGTGAAAGTCATAACAGAATTATATGTTCGAACAAAGTTGATTAAATCAACATTAATATATCATAGTAACCTATAAAATTAGTGGAATTCATAAAAAGTCTCAAATTACATTTATTTTGGTGTTTATAACATCAATTATGTCAATATTTCATAAATAAGATAATTACTGCATCATAATTGTGTCATAAATAAATTAAATTATTTAATGTCTAAAAATTACAAATAAAATACCATCATTTAAGAAATATTTTTAGCTTTCTAATGAATATTTATAGTCGAATTTATATTATGTATAACCCCATATTAAAAATTATTTACTTATTAAACTTTGATTTTAACTATTTTAACCCTTCTTTAAATAAATTAATAATAAATGTCCTAATCTAATCCAAGTGGGCCTAAATGGTCATATTTTATTCCTAAGTTTGTTTTTGGTCGAATTACACTTGTCCAATAGAATTAGGACATGTGTTAGGGTAATAATAATATCATATTTACCCTTAGTTACCCTATTTACTATTAACTGCGGAAAAAAAAGTAAAAAGTTACTATTCACCAAAAAATTATTTTTATCTCATTGAACCACATTTTACTTATTGATATCAACCGTGTCTGTCGGATTTTCGAAATTCCATTCACAGAAGCGGTAAAATTAAGTTTTATGCAAAATTCAGTTTTTAACCTACCACTTAGTGGTTTCACTATTCATCAAAAATTGAATGTTTTCAGAAAAATACCAAAATTTCACCCTAGGCTAATTTCGATATTCTGAGTCCAAAAATGAAGTCCATTTTGAAAAATAAAATTTATAAAATTTCAAAAAGTGGTTATTACTATTCATAACAGCTAGTTTTAATAGCATATTGTTGTTTAGTGAAACTCGGTATTGCATACGACGCAAGCTATCGAGGAAGGTCGCGATTGCGTGTAAAGCAAGCCAAGCAAGTGTTGTGTAGAAAAAGATCCCTTTGATGATTTATATAACATAAAAGTCTCGGGTGTTACAGCCCCCAAGACTCTCAAGGTCTCACAAAATCCATCAACGATAAACTAAAAATTATGAAATCAATAGATAACCCCACTTAGGCATATGCCCATAAATATACTTAAGATATCCAGTAATCCATCTCAATCTTGTAGAAAACACAAAAGTTACTAACTCAGCTCAACCACGATTTTTATTCACATTATCAAAACCACTGCTACTGGAAAACTCATCCTCTGTTGAGTAGAGTGTGCCTGCCACGACACCAAGGCGCTTCCCACTAACCTTGGACTGCTGAGGAACTCCTCCTATCGAGGACTATGGGTCTGCTACATCACCAACGCGGTCCGTATCATTGGTCTGCTTCCACAACCAGGTGCTCCCCCCAATATCCTTGAGAGGAACTCCTCCTATCGAGTACCACGGGTATGCCACCAAAACATGGCGCTCCACTAACATGGGTCTTCCTCTATGACCAGGTGCTTCCCACTGCACTAGTAGAGTCACTTTGAGTCAATCGGTCAGCATTCATCAAGTCTAAGCCAACTATTAGGTCTCTGCACACTGTCAGCTTGTCTCTATAAGGATATTCTCCATGAGCTGTGGGTCGATACATCAACTGTCATGAATTCCCATGTACAAGTATCTAAATTGTTTTCCACGTCATAGAGGTCTCAACGCAACATAAAACTCATCAATCGAACGTCCGGTCAATGATTTTTATACTTCTAGTCCTAGGGGCCAGGTTGGATTTGGGTTTGATCCATCATGACTACATATCATTGATTCCCCAAACTCTAGTGTGGTATACCCAAAGGGACCATCATCCTCCAAGATTACAAAGGTCATTGACTGTTCATCAAACAGATTCCCGGTGCCAATGATATGCCCAAAGAGGGTAATGGGTTGTAGTGGGCCCGGGGCCGGTCTGACCCGGCCGGACCCGGACCGAACCCTCATGGGCCGACCCAGTCTGGGCCTACCCCGCCTAACCTGTTTCGTCTGGCCCGACCTGTTAGGCGGGCCAGCATGTTAGGTTCGCCCTGTCCCACTAGGCCCTGCCCAGTGGGCCGCGAGGGGTTGCGGAGGGCCATGAGAGCGAAAACTGGTCATGAGGGCATGGACCGACCCTAGTGCGGTGCGAGGGAGGTTTGGACCAGAGGCAGTGCTAGGGCCGGTTCGTCCGGGGATCCTTGATGGGCGAAGAAGAACAGCTCGGTCGGGGAGCCGTGAGGGGCGCAGGAGGCCGGCTCGGCTGGCTGCCATGAAGGGTGCGTCTCCGGGTGGCTCGGTCAGGGGATGCGAGGGGTGAGGCTCGGGTGGCTCGGCCGAGGATGTTGGGGCCAGTTCTTCCAATTGCGGCGCTTGATGCATGGATCCTTGGGGTGCACAAAGCGCGGTTTGGCCCTGGGTGATGGAGGCCAGCTCGGCTGGGAGAAGTGGGCAGCGGAGAGGGCGTTGTGGTTCATCCCAAGGTAGTGGAGCCAGTTCGGCTGGCAGATAGTGAGGCCGGTGGGCGGCATGGGTCTTGGAGGCTGAGGGTATCACTTCTGTTTCTTTTGTCGCATTCTTCATCTCACCACCTCATAGCAACTCCGAAGATCATCACAAACAAGAACAGTGGATGGGTCAGGCCTTGTTGGTTGGTCCTACACCCTCTGCGTTTAGGGTGCTAGGAAGATGACTATTTCATTCACTAATTTCAAATAATTAACAAGAAAAAATATATAAGAAAAATCAATCCAACCACCCACATCTTCCCAAAAAAACAATTCCCAACCTAAAAGGAAAAACCTCCACAACGATTCTTTGCATTAAAAGGGAACAATTAAAGCCATAAAAATCAATCACATAAATCCACTACCTTTATCGTTGTTTTCTGACGAAGTCGTGGGGGAGTGAAAGAAATTGTCTTCATTAAACCCATCCACAACAGACTTCCAATCCAAGCTCGTGTGTTTATTCGTTGATGATGATGAGGATAGAAAGTCGGTCGTCGAAGACTTCCCACTTCGGATGCTTCCGCAAGGTTCATCCGAGGAAGAAGCTGAAGATGCTTATTGTCGTCATAATTCATTGGATGAACGCGTTCTTTTTTCTTCATTGGAGGGATATTTTCTTTCAAAATCTATTTCCTCCTTTCCCAATAGAATTATATGTAGCAAAAAATAAGAGATTATAAAATTGAGAATGTCATTGGCATAAGAATTCAAAATTGGTGAATTAATTATGTTTGTTCTACTTGATTAATTAATGAGGTTGGCATAATTAAAATAGAGGAAGGGCTGACACCATTAAAGGAGGGGGGTGTAGAGACACTCCCTCATTAATGAGGGGAGTTGAGAGGTTTTCCACAATTAAAATGTGGGTTTAGTCCCTGGTGGTCCCCACCACCAAAACCTCTCGTGGGAGGTTAGGTTCGGGTGGGTCCCACCACCACAACCTCTCGTTGGAGGTTGTGGACGGGTGGTCCCCACACGTCAACTACAACAAGATGGTTTAGTTCCGGTGAACCCCACATCCAACTTCCACATGGTGGCTCATAAATAAATTAATGTTTCTTTAACTTTATTTTATTATTTTCCATGAAAAAGCCCAAAATATTTCTTTTATTCTCAACCCTCTGCAGTCGAGGTGAAAGTCTTCTTAAACAAATACCTTCGCTGCGAATTCAATGGTTCCCTTGGAATTCATTTCTGAGCAATGGTTCAAAATTTATAAAAATCCGCTAGTACGTTTACTAAACGTCCCCAATGAAACCTTTGGAAATTGATGCTAGGAACACCGAGCCTCGGAATCATGCACCGTAAATTTTCACGGACTCATAAAATTACAATTTATTTTAAAAAATAACATTGAAATTCTAGGTCTTCACATTCTCCCCACCTTAGGGATCTACATCCCCCGAAGCCAAAACTATTACTAAGGGAACAAGTGCGGGGTAATGATCATGTATTTAGGCCTCCCACTCCCAAGTGCACCAATGGAGGTTATTGTACTGGTAGAGAACGTGCACAAGAGGTATTGACCATCCATGAAGGTCTCAATCCGGACAGTCCTCAATATCTACTGAAACCTTTGTAACAGTCACTCCAACGTCGATGTCCAGCTCTCCATGGTCGATGATCTGTGAAGGGTCATTAAGTATTCTCCTCAGCTGGGATACGTGGAATACATCATGCACCCAGCGCAACTGAGGTGGAATAGCTAAGGGGTATGACACCTCTCCAACTCTGCTAAATACATGAAAAGTTCAGATGAATCAGGAGATAACTTTTCACCTCGGCCAATTTTCCATAGAACTTATCGGGGTGAGACCCATAGAAAGACGTGGTCACCATCCTCGATCTCTAGACGACTCCATAGCCTATCATCATATGACTTCAGCCTGTTCTGTGTAGTCTTCATCCACTATTGGATGATCTGTACCTTCTCTTTGGAAGCCCATACCATCTATGTTCACACCGGTGCTGACTCCCCTAGGTCAGTCTAGCACAATGGTGATCTTCAATGTCTCCTGTACAATTCCCCCAAATCTCCCATCCCAATGGTGGAGTGATTGATGTTGTTGTATGCAAACTCCACCAAAGGTACCTAATCCTCCCAGCTGTGACCAAAGTCGAGAACCAAAGAAAATAGTGTAGCGCCCGGAAGCTTGACGTACATAGACATTACATTACATTTTCGGAATACAGAATACATAAAAAAACACAAACACAAGGACCTTAATAGTGTAATGTCTTTTGTAACATGTCAAAAATAATCTTATAATCATGGTGAAAGATCTTTGACATGTCCCATAAAGATATTCCCCTTTTGTTTTCTTACCTATCACCATTCTTTATATCTTGGGGAAAAGAAAACATAAAAATGGTGTTCTCAAACTCTCAGTAAAGGTAAGCATTGAGAAAATAAAACAAACCATATACA
This sequence comes from Viscum album, assembly GCA_963277665.1. NCBI lineage: Eukaryota > Viridiplantae > Streptophyta > Magnoliopsida > Santalales > Viscaceae > Viscum > Viscum album. Next base: position 181,210,334 of record OY728123.1, read on the forward strand.
TTTGAACTTCAAAACATGAAAATAAAGTATTAATTTCAAAATCGTGAGCTATGAAATAAATCATTGTAGTACATAAGGCATAGATCATAAAGGAACATAAATCATGATAAAATTGCATGGGAATAAAACATATAATTGTGGGAAACCATTAAGCACATGATATGATTTCCATAGTAGCCGTGGAATTAATACAAATACCATCTATGTGGACAAATTCCATTACTGAACCGAGTTCACTCCTCGTTCCAGTCATGTACTACTGAACCAGATTAACTGGTCGTTCCAGCCATGTCTATCTCATGAGATATAAATCTTTACCAAATGCATTGAAAGGAGATATAGGTCCCACCCATCTCATAATGAAATCATTCTTACTTGTGCCACAACATAAAAATAAATCATTTATCAGAACCCAAATAATAAAATGTGTTTCATAAACATCATCCCATCATAACATAATCCATATAAAACAAATGGATATCATTTCATCAAAAGAATAGTGATACCATGTAAATCATAGAGGCATTATAGTTGAAACATACACGTATGAAATAATTTCATCGTAGATGGAAAATGTTTTTGTTAAACACTTGATATGAATTCATGAAGAAAATATCCTTTTTCTTCAAAATCATTTTATTTTCACAAAATGCGATGAAATTATTAAAGAAAACGATTTTGTTGAAAATGGTAATGTAATCATGTATATTAAACTGCATGAAAATAAGGTGTTATAAAACCGTAAAAATAGGTTCATGCCATATAAGTCAAAGAAAACATTCTCTTCATACTTTTAACGAAAAAGTCAAAAATTACCATGTTTGGTAAACAACATTAAGTTTCCTTCCATAGTAGAAAGTAAAAGTCAAGATGGGTAAAAATGAATTTAACCATACGTGGAAGAATATTAAGCACTTTATGAAAACATTTATATGGACATGGATGAAAAATATTATACCTGTACATAATTCGAATAACCAATCTTGTATAATAATTAGATTGCCAAATTACCCCTTACCTTAGGTCCGATATGATTTGTACGTATCTGAAACTCCTGTATAATGATTTAAATAATGTCATTGCTGTATTAAATAATCATATTCATTGTTATGATTTCATATATGTTTCACTTATGACTTTATATTACCCATTATTTTGTAAATTGTACGTTAAAGAATTGTTTTGGTTAAAATCGTTTTATTTATTGTACGTGTTTAGACTTGTCATTCATTATATTATTATTACTTATATGTTGATTTATTTACTTCCAAAATTTAAATAATGATTTATATGTCACATATATCTTCAGTACATATATATATATAATAGATAGATAAATGAAATCAAATACATCGTTAATGGAGATGGTAGGCTGTACGCACACATGAACGTTGTTTTTCTTTCCTTATTGACTTGAATGGAAGCAAGTAGATAAAATATTTATATAAATGAATCCAGTATATTTATCATGTCATATATTTCGTTATTATTCCTTATATATTCTTTATAATCATTCACTAATGGTTAACATGGAGAATGAATTGCATCGCATTGTTGAGATGGTAATCCGTATGTACGCACGAGCGATGATATCGTTCCCATAATTATTGAATTGAATTGGAGTGGATGATATAATATCACAGACACAGTATGATGTTATAATAACTATATATAGTTAATCTTCACACCATTATACCAGTCCTAGTAAGGTGGTGGTGGAAAAACAGATTACACCACGATGTGGAGACGGTATTCCGTATGTACGCACGTGCGGTGATTTAATATTCTGTAGGATGGGTAGAAGGTGAAATGACGTTGTTTAATATTTATAATAACATATAAGTTTATTAATAAAAATTATTTTATTACTTTATAATGAAAAAACTAAATACGAAGAAGTTGAATAAGAAAAAAAACTTGAAAGAATCGGTAGAAGAGATTACCTCTTCCTCGACGCACCTCCTTTAAACTACTTCATAGTGCACTGGAGTTGGTCTTTTGAGAAAACCAGAACCACTATGATATAACTATAGAGGTTTAGAATAGGAATTTTTAGGAGTTTTATGAGATTCAAGGCTCAAAAGGGTGGGAAGAGAAGAGGGAAGGGTTCCCTTTTTATAAGGGACGAGAGGGGCAACATAGGAAAAACATAAAATATTATTTTATAATAAAGTCATATTCGTTTTATAATAGCTCCAAATTGAATTATTTAAAAGATAAAGTGGGGATGGGTCGAAATAATCTCATCCAATAGGTTATAGAAAAATTTTGGTATCTATTTTAACCTTATCATTTAGATTTAACTCCACGTTAAATAATTTACCTTTAATGGTGTCTCCTTGTTTTTTTACACTATATGGTTAATAAAATTACTATAACAAGCCAATCAAACCACATGTGGTTAATTATTAATATATATAACCTTATTTTAATTCATTTTGTCTAACCTTATATTATTATGAATATAATTACAATTAATAATATAATATTTTTTTTAAAAAGTATTTTATGTCAATTTTGACACTATTTGGTAATTTATTTTTGTGAATATAATAGAAGCATGAATAGTTCGAAAAAAGTTAATTGAATAAATAATTACATGTCATATTAACCTAAAAAATTATTTTAATTCATAAAAAGTCTATAATTACATTTATTTGGGTATTTATAATATCTATTATGTTAATATTTCATTAATAAGGTAATTACTATATCAACACTGTGTCAGAAATAAATTAACTTATATAATGTATAAAAATTATAAATAAAATACCATTATGTATGAAATCTTTTTATATTGCTAATTAATATTTATAGTAGAATTTATCTTATGTATAACCCTATATTAAAAATGTTTTAGTTATTAAAGTTTGATTTTAACATTTTTAACACTTCTTTAAATAAAAATAATAATAAATGTTCTAATCTAATCCAAGGGGACCTAAAGGGTAATATTTTATTCCGAACATTGTTTCTGGTTGAATTAAACTTATTCAATATAATTGGTACATGTGTTAGAGTAATAGTAATATCATTTTTACCCATGAGTACCCTATTTACTTTTAACCGTGGTAAATAAAATTAAAAATTTATTAATCACAAAAAATTATTTTTATCTTATTGAACCTCATATTATTCATTGATATTAACTGTGTCTCTCTGATTTTTGAAAATACACTCTCAGATGTGGTAAAATTATGTTTTATGTAAATTTTCTAATTCTCCTAGGAGGTGGGTAAAAGACAGTGAAAAGTTCAATAAAATTTTTATATGTCTAAAATTATTATAAAATGACTCCAATGAATTAAATTGAATTTATATAGGTATTATGTATCAATTTTTACCTAATATTAATTTAAATAAAATAAATAATTATTTAAAAAAAAGTCGGTTTTTATATAGTAACCCAGTGTTTTCACTATTCATCAAATATTGAATGTTTTCAGAAAAATACCAAAAATTCACCCAAGGCTAATTTCGATATTCCAAATCCAAAAGTTATGTTAATTTCGATAGATAAAATTTATAAAATTTCTAGAAGTGGGTATTACTATTCATAATGACTAGTTTATATAACATATCATTGTCTAGTGAAACTCGGTATTACGTACAACACATGCTATCATGGAAGGTTGTGATTGCATGTAATGAAAGCCAAGTCAGGGATGCATGTAGTGAAATATCCTTTTCGTGTAGCATACAACACAAGTCAACAATGTAATTAATAATATTTCTCACAAAACTATGGGATGTTACATTCTACCCCCCATAAAATGAATTTTTCCATCGAAGTTCATCGGGTTTATAAATGGATTTGTACTTGAATGTTTCTTTCATAGAAACCCACATTGTAAAAAGGAATACTAAAATATCATTTTAAAAAGGAATGTTAGAAATGAAACGGTTAGCCAGATTAACTCATCACTGTGTTTCCACATAAGATAACATAGGTGTAAATATGGATATGGAAGAAAAATATAACCATCATGTTCTGATTGAAAGTGGTAGAGGAAAAGGCTATGAAAAATCAAACAATCACAAAGCCATGAATTTTTGATGATCTAAGGTACCATCTAATTCAATGGATATAAGGACACTAGGACAATATTTTTGGTTTTCAAGATAATTTCCATAAAGATGAAGAATTGATGAATTAAAAGAAATACTTAGTTGATTTTGGTACAATATTACTGTTTTTTGTTCCTTGAACAATTTCATCTTCATCTCTTAAAGAAATGAATTTGAATTTTTCTTCCGTGAAGTGTTAGCATATCATGTGACATAATGAAGTTTCATTCCATCTCTCTCAAACAAAAGGTTATAAAAAGTTATTAAATATACATAAGTCTATATATGGAGATATTAAATTTATATGGATCCATGAATGGCCTTATAATTCTTATATCATAACGCTTAATATAATAAAACTAGTCTCTACTAACCCGGGACTTCCTGTAGGCTAGTGGTAGGTTATAAAGGCTTGTCGCACTTCAGGTATGGGTTTTATTCCCACAACCTTGTCTGATTCAACGAGTTGTCACCCATCCTGCAGGTTGTCCTTTTTCTAAAACTACATTATAATATCAAAAAAAATTCTAGCCTTAAACAACAATGACTTATGTCCAATATAATCAATTCCAATCTTATCCAAAATACTTCTGTCCAAGCTCATATTATAAAGAATACAATTACTATAAATGTCATACGTTTAGCATGTGAATACCATCATTTATCATATGATATTTCTTGCTGGTAAAATTCCAAACATGTGAATACCTTAATCATGTATTCTCTTGAAAAATTAATACCCATTGAAACTTAGTGAAAACATGAATGCTTTCAAAATTTCACTCTTTCCACATACCAAATTCCAAAAATTTCTATATACTCAAACCATGATATAAATTTGTCCTTAAATTAGTCATGAGCTCATTTCATTTTTTTCTTTATCCCATCATTATATGCATATCATCATCATTCAAAAAATATTTCAATCAATTTTCATGGTTATTGATGCCATATTCTTATAGAAAACCACAATGGACCAATACATAAATATTCCAATATACCATAAAAGCACCTCAACAACACTATTCTTGAATACCAATACATAATCACTTTAATCCATCCTCTTCAATGACTACCATGGAATAATTCATTCCATGATTTAGAAGTAACCACTTAGGTCATGGAATTGTGTTGGGTAATGCCCATTTTCTCCATAGATAACACATTGGACTCCATAACAGTATGTCACTCTATGACCCATTTCTCTACATAGATAACATATTACCCTCCATTTTCGGTATTCCTCAAGGTTCTTCTTCCCTTCTTTAGAAATCTCAATCTTCCTTTATCTATTATCCTCACCATGCGAACATGCATAAAATTCCATCTTCCTCTTATTTGATGAATTAGGAATATAACTAATATAACGACCCATACTCTACATAAATTATTAATACATCAAAATTGAAGCACACTTATTACAACATATGACAAAACCACAAAGGATCGTATAGGTATAGTGACTTTAGAAACTGGGAAACATAAACAACTGGTTCATAAATCTTCTACAGTGTCTCCCATTTATTTCATCATATCTAGGGTCCCTTTTAGCATATTCTACTTAATATCCATCTTCCTATCCTGGGGAAAAGAAAACATACAAAAAGGGTGAGCTCAAATGCTCAGCAAGGGCAAATAAAGGAAATAAAAATCATATCATATCTTTTTGAAAATCAAAACTTGCAAAAGAGATCATAATATCTTAACATGGAATAAATCATAGAAGTGAAAATTAGATCCCCATAATCATAACATTTAACTTGAAACTTTGTGGCATGCACACATAATCATGTAAAATCATTTCTTGTTAGTCATGACTCATTGCCAAGACTATCTTAGCGGACAAAGTCCATTTCGGAACTGAGTTCACTCCTCGTTTCAGTCCTATATCACTGAACTGAAATAAACTTCCGTTCCATCCATGTCTATCTCATGAGATATAAAATATTTACCCAATGAATTTGAGGGAGATATAGGTCCCACCCATCTTATAAGTAATCCTTTCTTATGCGTGCCACATAATCATAAATCATACATCATCGCATAACACATGTAACAAAAATGGGATTCTTGAAACATCATGACATCATAAAACAAATCATATAAGGTAAATGACTTCTTAAAAATAATTCCCTCAAAACATAATCAAATCAATGTAATAATAGGAATAAAAACAGAAACCTATATTATCTTAGATGGAAAATAATTTTGATAAAACAATGGAACTCCATTCTTGAGGAAAATATCCTTTCTACTTCAAAAACACTTTTTTTTCTTAAAATGTCATAAAATTATAAACTAAAAGAAGTTGATTAAAAATAAACATGAAAAATTATAAAGGAATATTCTTGGAAATAATGTTTTAAAAATCCATTCTTGCTGTATAAGTTAAATAAAACATTCTTCGTACTTTTGTCGGAAAAGTCAAAAAGTACCTCATACGAAAAACGACAAAAGATTCCTTTCATATCTTTTACAAAAATACATACCGAAGGGTAAAATTGGATATAAACTATTTTATAAGGATGGAAATAATATTACATATTGAGGGAACATGGATGTGGATGATAAAATACACCCCAGTAATTACCAAAGTAAAAACAATCTCGGATAAAAGTGAGATTGTGATATTTCCCTTACCTTAGGTCTGATTTTCTTTGTACGTGTCCGAATCTCCTGTATAATGGTTTAAATAATGTTATTGACTTATTCAAGAATCATAAATATTGATATGATATCATATATGGTCATATTCTTAGCTTCTTATTAGTAATATTTCATTGTTACTTGTTCTCGGGTCTTTATTGCCTTTTGTTCTTATGCGTGTTTTGCCGAATAAATTCTTATTCTTCTTTTAAGGTTATAGATACCTTACATCCATAATGGTATTAGTGTAACATATATCATATTTATTCATTCAATTCATTTATATAATTACTATGTAATGATGATCATGTTGAACGAGTCGCATCACATCGTGGAGACGGTATTCCGTATGTACGCACGAGCGATGATATTGTTCCCATGATCATGGAATTGTATTTAAGGGTATTTATAATATTTAAGTATCAATATAACTTTACAATAATCATATATAGTTACTCATTACACCATTATACCCATCCTTGTAAGGTTATGGTGGAAAATAGATTACACCACGGCGTGGAGACGGTATTCCGTACGTACGCACGTGCGGTGATTTCATTTTTTCTGTATGATGGATATAAGGTGAATTAGGGTTGTTTAATATTTATAATAACATATCAGTATGTAAGTAATACTGATTTTATTACTTTGTCATGAAACAACTAAAGAAGATGAAGTTGAAGAAGAAAGAAATTGAAAAGATCGGTAATGGATATTACCTCTTCTTTGAAACGCCTCTTTGAATCCTCCACTTAGGGAACTAAGATTGGTCTTTTAAGAATACCTGGACCTCTAAGATTATTCTAGGGAAGTGGATAAGGGAATTTGTCAGGGGTTTTCCGAGCTTGAGTGCTCAAATTGGTGTGAGGAGGAGGGGGAGGAGGTGCCCTTTTATAAGGGAGGAGAGGGGCACCTTAGGAATATCTCAAAATATTATTTTATATTAAAGTCAAAATCGGTTTATAATGGTTCCAAAGGGTCTTATTCCGAAGGTAAAGTGGGGATGGGTCGGAATACTATCAATCAATAGGATTTAGACAAGTTTAGGTTATTATTTTAACCTTATCAATTAGATTTAACTCTATGTTAAATAATTTAACTTTTACCACGACTTTTTGTTTTTTTACACTATATGGTTAATAAACTTACTATAACATGCCAAAAAAACACCAAGTTGTTTATTATTAATATATATATCCTTATATATGTAATTTGGCCGAACCTTAGATTTTTTAGGAATAATATAACAATTAATAATATAATATTTGATTTAAAAACTATTTTGTGTCAATTTTGACACTATTTGATATATGATTTTTGTGAAAGTCATAACAGAATGATATGTTCGAAACAAGTTGATTAAATCAACAATAATATATCATAGTAACCTACAAAATTAGTGTAATTCATAAAAAGTCTCAAATTACATTTATTTTTGTGTTTATAACATCAATTATGTCAATATTTCATTAATAAGATAATTACTGCATCATCATTGTGTCATAAATAAATTAAATTATATAATGTCTAAAAATTACAAATAAAATACCATTATGTATGAAATCTTTTTATCTTTATAATGAATATTTATAGTCGAATTTATCTTATGTATAACCACATATTAAAAATTATTTACTTACTAAACATTGATTTTAACTATTTTAACCCTTCTTTAAATAAATTAATAATAAATGCCCTAATCTAATCCAAGTGGGCCTAAATGGTCATATTTAATTCCTAAGTTTGTTTTTGGTCGAATTTAACTTATCCAATAGAAGTAGGACATGTGTTAGGGTAATAATAATATCATCTTTACCCTTAATTACCCTATTTACTTTTAATCGTGGTAAAAAAAGTAAAAAGTTACTATTCACCAAAAATTATTTTAATCTCATTGAACCACATTTTAGTCCTTGATATTATACGTGTCTCTCGGATTTTTGAAATTCCATTCACAGAAGTGGTAAAATTATGTTTTATGCAAAATTCAGTTTTTAACCTACCACTTAGTGGTTTCAGTATTCATCAAAAATTGAATGATTTCAGAAAAATACCAAAATTTCACCCTAGGCTAATTTCGGTATTCCGAATCCAAAAATGAAGTCCATTTTGAAAAGTAAAATTTATAAAATTTCAAAAATTGGTTATTACTATTCATAACGGCTAGTTTTTAATAATATTTTAATAGCATATTGTTGTTTAGTGAAACTCATTATTGCATACTACACATGCTATCGAGGAAGGTCGTGATTGCGTGTAATTCAAGGCAAGTCAAGGATACGTGTTGTGCAAGCTCCTTTTGGTGTAGCATACAACACAAGACATTAATGAAATTAAAAATAATATTTTTCATAAAATCTCGGGGTGTTACATTCTACCCCCCTTAAAATGAATTTCACCCTCAAAATTCGTTGGGGTTATAAATGGTTTACTATTCAAAAGTTTCTTTAATAGAAACCCACATCGTAAAAAGGAATACCAAAACCAATCTTTAAAAACAAATGTATGAGACGTAACGGTTACCCAAATAAACTAATCACTGGGTTTCCACATAGGTGAAAATATGGATATGGAAGAAAAATCTAACCATCATGTTCTTATGGAGAGTGGTAGAGAACATGGTTATGCAAAATCCAACAATCACAAATCCATAAATTTGTTACGATCTAAGGTACCATCTGATTAATCAGATATAAGAGCACTAGGACAACATTTTTGGATTTCAAGATCACTTCCCTAAAGTTGAAGAATTTGAATTAGAATAAATACTTACTTTATTTTGGTACAATATCACTATTGTTCATGCCTTGAACAATTTACACTTCATCTCTTAAATAAATGAAGTTGAATTTGTTATTCGTGAAGTGTTAGTTGATCATGTGATAGAATGACGGGTCATTCCATCAAAAGGTTAGCAAAAGTTATTAAATATACATAAGTCATTCTATAGTGAGATTAATCATATATGGTACCTAAAATGGACTTATACTTCATATATCATACGGCTTAATATAATAAAACTTGTTTCTACTAAAGAGGGACTTCCTGTAGGCCAGTGGTAGGCGATAAAGGCCAGTCGCACTTCGGTTGTGGGTTCGATTCCCACATCCTTGTCCTACGCGATGGGCTGTCGCCCGTCCTGCAGGTTGTCCTTTTTCTAAAGCTATATTACTATAACATCCCTTCAATAATATTTAAAAACGTTTTATCCTAATTTATGTCCAACATAATCCATTCTAATCTTTAGGCTTATCTAAAATACTTCGGTCAAGGCTCATAGTATAAAGAAAATGATTACTTGAAATGTCACAGAATAATCACGTGAATGCCATCATTTATCCCCCATATATCATAAAATATATCTTGTTGGTCAAATTACAAACATGTGAATACCTTAATCATGTATTCTCTTGAAGAATGAATACCCATTGAACCTTAGTGAAAACATGAATGTAGTTAAAAGTTAACACTTTCCACATACCAAAATCCACAAAATTGTATATACTCAAACCATGATATCACTTAGTCCTTATATCAATCATGAGCTCATGAATACAATCAAACATCTCATTATCTTCTTATCCCTACATTATGCGCATATCACCTGTTTACCAAAAATGTCTCAATCACTTTTCATGGTTACCGGTACCATAAAATTATTGAAATCCAAAACATTAATATTCCAATATTCCACGATACTATATAAAACATTATTTTGGAATCCCATGACATAAACACTTAATCATTCCACCACATAGTTTTCATATTCAACATCGCCAATAGTGACCGCATGTGACTTCCCTTTGTCCTTTGCCTTAAATGGTTGCTCGTGTTAATCATCACTAACCCTTGGATTAGGGCATTAATTATCATAATGCCCCATTTCCTTGCACTTGAAGCATTGAAGTGTAGTAGGTTCATTCTGTGTATCCCTTCCTTTGTTTGCATCATTAGACATCTTCTTCCCATTATCGCGGCATTCAAATGCCCGATGACCTTCCTTTCCACATTTGAAACATTTACTTGTCCCTTTAAGACAACTCCCTCCATGTTTCTTTCCACACTTTGAGCATAAGGGAAAGCTCATCTTCTTTTCAGGGTGCTCTTTAGATTTTCCTTTGAATTCCATTTTCCTCTTCTTATCAAACCCATATGACTGATGGGTTACTCAAATATCCATCTCGACTTTGATAGCACATCGAACGATTTCCTCGTAGCTATTGAAGTCCCTTATGTCTAACGCCCTTCTAAGACTTGGTTTTATGCCACTAATGAATCTATCGATCTTACCCTCAGGTTGGATAATAATACCAGAAGCGTACCTTGCATGTCATGTAAAATTTTCTTCATAGGTACCAACAGATTCATCATCCCTTTGCTTCAGTTCAAGAAACTCTTTCTCCATCTTTGTTCGGAGAATACGAGGGAATTACTTATTGAAAAATAAGTTCTTGAACTCGTCCCATTCCATGGACTCAATTTCATCCCTTTGCCTCATATTCTTAATAAGATTCCACCATTCATCAGCATCTCCTTCCAAACGATACACTACTAGGATGACTTTATCATGTTCAGAACATTGATGAACTGAAAATATCTTTTCAGTAGTACTAATCCATTGTTCAGCAACTAATGGATTAGTAGACCCGCTGAAAGAAGGTGGACGCTGCCTCATGAAGGATTCAACAGAATGTTGCTCCTTCCTTGGCTCGTTTGGAAGTCTTGAATGATTCATAGCTTGAGAAAGTTGTGTGAGCATGGCTAGAATATTTTGCATTCCAGCTCCCATATCTTTTGGTTGCTCAGGGGGACAATCATTGCATTGCCCATCGCATTCCGCATTAACACGGTTCCTTCGGGTTCCAGCCATTGACTAAAACCAAGAAGAATAGTGTGAGCAACACTAATTATAATTGGAAAAACACATAATTCAAGAATAAAATTTTCACGCTTAAGGTCTTATCCTAGGTTATTCATGGCCATTTCTAAAACACTGAGATTGTGTTCTATGCTTAGACTTATCCTTAGGTTTCTTACTAAGGCTTTCACATCCTAGTTTCCAAAGTTTGACTATACCTTTCCTCTAATACCAACTATAACGACCCATACTCTACATACATTGTTAATACTTCAAAATTGAAGCACACTTATTACAACATATGACAAAACCACAAAGGATCGTATAGGTATAGTGTCTTTAGAAACTGGGAAACATAAACAACTGGTTCATAAATCATCTACATTGTCTCCGATTTATTTCATCATATCTAGGGTACCTTTTAAAATATTCTACTTAATATCCATCTTCTTGACCTGGGGAAAAGAAAACACACAAAATGGGTGAGCTCAAATGCTCAGTAAGGGAAAATAAAGGAAATAAAAATCATATCATATCTTTTTGAAAATCATAACCTGCAAAAGAGATCATAATATCATAACATGGAATAAATAATAGAAGTAAAAATGAGATCCCCATAATCATAACATAAAACTTGAAACTTTGTGTCATGCACACATAATCATGTAAAATCATTTCTTATTACTCATGACTCATTGCCAAGACTATCTTAGCGGACAAAGTCCATTTTTGAACCGAGTTCACTCCTCGTTTCAGTCCTGTATCACGGAACCAAAATAACCTTCCATTCCATCCATGTCTATCTCATGAGATATAAAATCTTTTCCCAATGCATTGGAGGGAGATATAGGTCCCACCCATCTTATAATGAATCCTTTATTATGTGTTCCACATAACCATAAATCATACATCATCGCATAACACATGTAACAAAAATGGGATTCTTGAAACATCATGACATCATAAAACAAATCATATAAGGTAAGTGACTTCATAAAAATAATTCCCTCAAAACATAATCAAATCAATGTAATAATAGGGATAAAAATAGAACCCTATATTATCTTAGATGGAAAATAATTTTGATAAAACATTTGAACTCCATTTTTGAGGAAAATATCCTTTCTACTTCAAAAACAATTTTTTTTCTTAACATGTCATACAATTATAGACTAAAAGAAGTTGATTAAAAATAAACTTGAAAACTTATTAAGGAAGATTCTTGTAAATAATGTTTTAAAAATCCATTCTTTCCGTATAAGTTAAATAAAACATTCTTCATACTTTTTTCGGAAAAGTCAAAAAGTACCTCGTAAGAAAAACGACAAAAGATTCCTTTAATATATTTTACAAAAAAACTTACCGGAGGGTAAAATTCGATATAAACTATTGTATAAGGATGGAAATAATATTAAATATTGAGGGAACATGGATGTGGATGATAAAATACACCCCCAGTAATTATAAAAGTAAAAACAATCTCGGATAAAAGTGAGATTGTGATATTTCCCTTACCTTAGGTCCGATTTGCTTTGTATGTGTCCGAAGCTACTGTATAATGGTTTAAATAATGTTATTGACATATTCCAGAATCATAAATATTGATATTAAATCATATATGGTCATATTCTTAGCTTCTTATTAGTAATATTTCATTCTTACTTGTTACTCGGGTCTTTATTGCCTTTTGTTCTTATGCGTGTTTTGCCGAATAAATTCTTATTCTTCTTTTAAGGTTATAGATACCATATATCCATAATGGTATTAGTGTAAAAAATATCATATTTATTCATTCAATTCATTTATATAATTACTATGTAATGATGATCATGTAGAACGAGTCGCATCACATCGTGGAGACGGTATTCCATACGTACGCACGAGCGATGATATTGTTCCCATGATCGTGGAATTGTATTTAAGGGTATTTATAATATTTCAGTATCAATATCACTTTATAATAATCATATATAGTTACTCATTACACCATTATACCCATCCTTGCAAGGTGATGGTGGAAAATAGATTACACCACGGCGTGGAGATGATATTCTGTACGTACGCACGCGCGGTGATTTCATTTTTTCCGTAGGATGGATAGAAGGTGAATTAGGGTTGTTTCATATTTATAATAAAATATAAGTATGTAAGTAATACTGATGTTATTACTTTATCATGAAACAACAAAAGAATAAGAAGTTGAAGAAGAAAGAAATTGAAAAGATCGGTAATGGATATTACCTCTTCTTTGAAACGCCTCTTTGAATCCTCCACATAGGGAACTATGATTGGTCTTTTAAGAAGAGAAGGACCTCAAGGATTATTCTAGGGAAGTGTAGAAGGGATTTTTTCAGGGTTTGGACGAGCTTCAGTGCTCAAATTGGTGTGAGGAGGAGGGGGAGGAGGTGCCCTTTTATAAGGGAGGAGAGGGGCACCTTAGGAATATCTCAAAATATTATTTTATATTAAAGTCAAAATCGGTTTATAATGGTTCCAATGGGTCTTATTTTGAAGTTAAAGCGGGGATGGGTCGAAATACTATCAAACAATAGGATTTAGACAAGTTTTGGTTATTATTTTAACCTTATCAATTAGATTTAACTCTATGTTAAATAATTTAACTTTTACCGCGACTTTTAGTTTTCTTACACTATATGGTTAATAAACTTACTATAAAATTCCAAAAGAACCCCATGTTTTTTATTATTAATATATATATCCTTATATAAGTCATTTGGCCGAACCTTAGATTTTTAGGAATAAAATAACAATTAATAATATAATATTTGATTTAAAAACTATTTTGTGTCAATTTTGACACTATTTGATATATGATTTTTGTGAAAGTCATAACAGAATTATATGTTCTAAAAAAGTTGATTAAATCAACACTAATATATCATAGTAACCTATAAAATTAGTGGAATTCATAAAAAGTCTCAAATTACATTTATTTTGGTGTTTATAACATCAATTATGTCAATATTTCATTAATAAGATAATTACTGCATCATCATTGTTTCATAAATAAATTAAATTATATAATGTCTAATAATTAAAAATAAAATACCATTATGTAGGAAATCTATTTAGCTTTCTAATGAATATTTATAGTCGAATTTATCTTATGTATAACCCCATATTAAAAATTATTTACTTATTAAACATTGATTTTAACTATTTTAACCCTTCTTTAAATAAATTAATAATAAATGTCCTAATCTAATCCAAGGGGGCCTAAATGGTCATATTTTATTCCTAAGTATGTTTTTGGTCGAATATCACTTATCCAATAGAATTAGGACATGTGTTAGGGTAATAATAATATCAACATTACCCTTAATTACCCTATTTACTTTTAACCGTGGTAAAAAAAATTAAAAAGTTACTATTCACCAAAAATTATTTTCATCTCATTGAACCACATTTTAGTCCTTCATATTAACTGTGTCTCTCGGATTTTCGAAATTCCATTCACAGAAGCGGTAAAATTATGTTTTATGCAAAATTCAGTTTTTAACCTACCACTTAGTGGTTTCACTATTCATCAAAAATTGAAAGTTTTCAGAAAAATACCAAAATCTCACCCTAGGCTAATTTCGGTATTCCGAATCCAAAAATGAAGTCCATTTTGAAAAATAAAATTTATAAAATTTCAAAAAGTGGTTATTACTATTCATAACGGCTAGTTTTTAATAATATTTTAATAGCATATTGTTGTTTAGTGAAACTCGTTATTGCGTACTAGACACGTTATCGAGGAAGGTCACGATTGCGTGTAATGCAAGGCAAGTCAAGGATGCGTGTTGTGCAAGATCCTTTTGGTGTAGCATACAACACAAGACATTAATGAAATTAAAAATAATATTTTTCATAAAATCTCGGGGTGTTACAACTAATGTTCACCTTGTTAATCATATATCGAGATGAATGATTTGGAATAATCACAATATCATTCTCTCCAGGCATTAAAATTTTTTGTTGATCATAGTCACCAATTTGTCCATTGGAATAAATGTTAATTGAATTCCTTCTCGCTCCCTCTATTGACTAAGTCTAGAAACCATAGTGTAAGAAACAGTTAAAATAAGGAGGAACAACATAATCATAAAAAGTCACTTATGGGATGTCTAACTTATCAAAAATTCATTAATCCCTGACACCATAAGTTCACCGTAGGTTATTCATGACCGTCAACATAATTTTAGGACTCTAACCTATATGTATACATATCTTTAGGGACATCCCTAGACATACCTTTGAAATATCTCTAGGGATCTCACTAATGATTTTGCATCCTAGTCTACAAAGGTTAACTAAACTGAACCTCTGATACCAACTGTAGTGCCCTGAAGCTTGACATACATATACATTATATTACTTTTTCAGAATACTTAATACATAACAAAAACAAACACATAACGACCATAGTAGGTTATTGTCATTGGAAACTCAGAAAAATAATCTTCTAATAATGGTTGGTGATCTTCGATATCTCCCATAAAGATCATCCCATTTTGTTTTCTTTCCTAAAACCTTTCATTATATCCTGGGGAAAATAAAACATAAAAAGGGTGAGTTCAAATGATTAAAAAGGGTACACATGGAGAAAATAAAACAAACCATATACATTTGAACTTCAAAACATGAACATAATGTTTTAACATCAAAATCTTGAGTTGTGAAATAAATCATGGCATTATGTAAGGAATTGATCAGAAAGGAACATCAATCATGATAAAATAGAATGGGAATAAAATATGTAATTGAGGAAAAACATTATGAACATGATATGATTGCGATTGTAGCCAAGGCATTGCTGCCAAGACCATCTTAGTGGACAAAGTCCATTACTGAAACGAGTTCACTCCTCATTCCAGTCATGTACTACTAAAACGGATTAACTTATCGTTCCAGCCATGTCAATCTCATTAGATATAAATCTTTATCCAATGCATTGGAGGGAGATATAGGTCCCACCCATCTCATAATGAAATCATTCTTACTTGTGCCACAACATAAACATAAATCATTCATCATAACCCAAAGAATAAAATGGGTTTCATAAATATCATCCCATCATAACATAATCCATATAAAACAAATGGACATAATTTAATCATAAGAAAAGTGAAAAAATGTAAATCATAGAGACATTATACTTGAAACATCCATATATTAAATAATTTCATCTTATATGGAAAATGGTTTTGATAAAACACTTGAAATGCATTCTTGAGGAAAATATCATTTCTTCTTCAAAATCATTTTCATTTCACAAAATTCCATGAAATTTTAAAAGAAAAATATTTTTTTTAAATTAGATATGAAATATTGTAGATTAAAATTCATTAAAATAAGGCGTTATAAAACCATAAAAATATGTTCATTCCATCTAAGTTAATGATAACATTCTCCTCGTACTTTTAATGGAAAAGTCAAAAAGTACCACGTATGGTAAACAAAACAACATTCCTTCCATAACACAGAGTAAAAGTAAATATGGGTAAAAAATGACTTTGAACATAAATGGAAGAATATTAAACACTTTATGAAATCCTTTTTATGGACATGGATGAAAATTATAACCCCTGTAAGTACTTACGAATAAGCAATGTGGGATAAAAATGAGATTGCAAAATTATCCCTTACCTTATGTCCAATATGCATCTTACGTATCTGATCATCCTGTATAATGATTTAATTAATGTCATATTTGTATTGAAGAATCACGTTAATTATTTTGATATCATATATGGTTCACTTATGACTTTATATAACTCGTTCATTTGTAAATTCCATGTTGAAGCATCATTTTGGGAAAAATTGTTTTATTTATCGTACGTGTTTGGACTTTTTGTTCTCGATATTATTATTATTTATATCTCGATTTAATTATATCTAGAATTTAAATCATTATTTATATATCATATATATAGTCAGTTCATATATATATATATATATAATAGATTGATAAATTAAATGAAATACACTGTTCATGGAGACGGTAGGCCATACGTACGCATGACCGTTGTTTTCCATTCCTTATTAACATTAATGGAAGTAAGTAAATGACATATATATATATAAATACATTACTTTTATCATGTCATATATTTCATTATTATTCATTATATATACTTTATAATCATTCTAGAATGGTTAACATGGAAAATGAATCTCATCACGTCGTGGAGACGGTAATCCGTACGTACGCACGAGCGATGATATCGTTCGCAAAATTATTGAATTGAATTAGGGTGGATGATATAATATCATAGAATCAGTATGATGTTATAATAACCATATATAGTTATTCTTCACACCATTATAACAATCAATGAAAGGTGGTGGTGTAAAAACAGATTACACCACGACGTGGAGACGATATTCCGTACGTATGCACGCACGGTGATTTTGTTTTCCGTATGATGGATAGAAGGTGAAATGGGGATGTTTCATATTTATAATATAAAATCATTTATTAGTGATAATTATGTTATAATTTAATAATGAAACAACTACTGAAGAAGAAGTTGAAGAAGAAAGAAAACATGAATGAATCGTTAGAAGAGATTACCTCTTCCCCGATGCACCTCCTTTAAAATTCTTCTTAGGGCATAAGAGTTAGTCCTTGGAGAAGACCAGAACCTCTAACGTATAACTAGAGAGGCTAAGAAGAGGAATTGGTAGGGGTTGGGCAATCTTGAAGGCTCAAAAAGGTGTGAACAGAAGAGGGAAGTGGTGCCCTTTTTATAAGAGAGGAGAGGGGTACCTTAGGAAAAACTTAAAATATTATTTTATAATAAATTCATATTCGGTTTATAATATCTTGAAATTGATTTATTTAGATGATAATGTGGATATGGGTCAAAATCTGCTCAACCAATATGTTTTAGGAAAGTTTAGGTTTCTATTTTAACCTTATCATTTGGATTTAACTCTAATTTAAATAATATAAATTTTACCGTGTCTTCTTATTTTATTACACTATATGGTTAATAAAATTACTATAACAGAAAAAAAGAACCCCAGGTGGTTCATTATTAATATATATAACCTTATATAAGTCATTTTATTGAGCCGTAGAATTTTAGGAATAGAATTACAATTAATAAAATAGTATTGGTTTAAAAAACTATTTTATGTCATTTTTGACACTATTTAGTAATTGATTTTTTTGAAAATTAAAAATGAATTATTAGTTGATAAAAAGTTAATTTAATAACAAATAACATGTCATGTTACGCTAATTTTTTTTGGAATTCATAAAATGTCTAAAATTACATTTATCTGGGTATTTATAATATCAATTATGTTAATATTTCATTAATAAGGTATTTTCTGCATCATCATTGTGTCATAAATAAATTAACTTATTTAATGTCTAAAAATTAAAAATAAAATACCATTATGTAGAAAATCTTTTTTGATTTTTAATTAATATTTATTGTCTAATTTATCTAATGTATAACCCTATATTAAAAATGTTTTATTTATTATAATGTGATTTTAACTATTTTAAATCTTCTTTAAATAAATAATAATAAATGTCTTAATCTAATACAATTGGACCTAAAGGGTAATATTTTAATTCAAATGTTGTTTTTGGTCGAATTACACTTATCCAATAGAATTAGGACATGTGTTAGGGTAATATTAATATCATTTTTACCCTTAATTACCATATTTTCTTTTAACCGTGGTATATAAAATAATCAGTTACGATTCACCAAAAAATATTTTTATCTTATTGAACCACATTTTACTCCTTTATATTAATCGTGTCTCTAGGATTTAACAAATTCCACTCACAGAAGTGGTAAAATTATGTTTTATGTAAATTCTCAAATTCTCCTTGGAGGTTGGTAAATGATGGTGAAAAGTTCAATAAAATTTTTATATATCTAAAATTATTATAAAATGACACCAATGAATTAAATTTAACTTATATATTTATTATGTATCAATTTTTCCCTAAAATAAATTTAAATAAAATAAATAATTATTTAAATAAAAATTCGAGTTTTAAAAATTAACCTAGTTTTTTTTCTATTCATAAGAAATTGAAAGTTTTAAGAAAAATACAAAAAATTCACCCTAGGATAATTTCAATATTCGGAATCCAAAAAATAAGTCCATTTTGAAAGATAAATTTTATAAAATTTCAAAAAGTGCATATCACTATTAATAACAGCTAATTTATATAATATATCGTTGTATAGTGAAACTCGGTATTGCGTACAACACATGCTTTCGTGGAAGCTCACGATTGCGTGTAATGAAATCCAAATCAGGGATGCATGTAGTGAAAGCTCATTTTGGTGTAGTTTACAACACAAGACATCAACGTAATTAATAATATTCCTCATTAAATCTCGGGTAGTTACACACATCATGCCCTAGAGGGTATGAATGGTCCGATTAGTCCGGAAATTCGTCTGAGGATGGAAGGTGATGCTCAAACGATGTAGTGACCCGATATCTTCCTACAACCCCTTCCATAGCTAGGAAGTATCTCGTGCATCCCTATCAGAGACAATCATCGATGGTAACCCATGTATCCGTACAATCTCCTATACATAGAGGCATCCCAAGCCCTCTATTTAACCCTGCTCTCTCATCTGTAGGAAGTGGGCTAACTTGGTGAGTCAGTCGACGATCAACTAGATCAAGTCATGAACTCTGGATGTATGTGGAAATCTCATCACGAAATCCAAGGATATCTCATCCCACATCAACTCTCGAACCTCAAAATGTTGAACGAATCCTATGGGTACGTGATGCTTCGCCTTCACTTGATAACAAGTGAGGCACATAGAGACAAACTCTACAAATTCTTTCTTCATTCATGGCCACTAGTGATATCATCGGAGATCCTTGTACATCTTTTCCACTCTTGGATATACCGCTAGAGGGGTTGTGTGGAACTCCCTCAACACTTCTTCCAAAATTGACACTGGTACCATAGAACGTTCAATAAAGAGGGTGACATGCTCCCCACCATCATAAAATCCATAAGGTGTCTACCCTGTAGATATCAGACCATGTCGCATCTCACTGTTTGCGTCCCCACGCTGTGCCTCTCTGACTCGCTGAAAAGTGGAGGACTGACTATAAGAGCCTGAAGGAAGGCTTCTCCATCTCTATCCATAAAGGTTATTTATAAAGTATCCAGATTCTCTATCGCCTCTCCTAGAATCTATTTACCATATCACCTTCTATCTGCATCTGCATCAATGTTCCCACTCACAAGAGTATATACTATCTCTAAGTCATAGTCCTGAAGAAACTCAAGACAATTTTGATGTCTCAATTTTAGGTTTTTCTTAGAGAAGATATACCTGATACTCTTGTGATATGAGTACATGATAAAACATTCACCCATCAGATAGTGTCGCCACATCTTCATGGAGAAGACTACTATTGATAATTCCAGGTCATGGGTAGCATAGTTCTGATCATGTTGTCTCGGCTGCCGAGAACCACATGCGATCACTACTCGTTCCTACATCAGGACACATATGAGTTTGGTACCTGATGCATTGTAGTAGACTTCATACTCAACGCCTTGCTTTGGAAGCCTCTAGATGTGGGAACTAGTATTCCTCTACCTCAGCTCCTGAATTATTTGCTGACATCTCTCTGAACACACAAAGTGCTTCCCCTTCTTCGTCATGGCTGATAGTGTTGCTGGAACTCCATGGAAATCTGGCAGAAACCTCCGATAGTATCCATCCAAACCCAAGAATATTCATACCTCTTCCACACTCCTGGGTGGCTCCAAAGCAACTACTACCTCATTCTTCATTGGATGTTCTGCAAATCATGCCTCCTTGATGAAATATCCCAGAAAGATGACCTCTCAGATACAGAACTGGAACTTCAAGATATTACCATAATGTTAGCGCTCTCGGAGTGTGTCCAGGACTACCCTCAAGTGATAGGCATGCTCCTCCTCAGAAGTCATGTGGAACATAATTTTTTCTATGAAGACTATGAAAAATCAATCGAGTTATAGCTGAAATATCCAGTTCATGAGTCCCATGAACAATGCTGGAGCATTGGTTACACCGAAATTCATAACCTAGAACTCATAGTGGCCATACTGACATCTTAAAGATATCTTCAAGGCATCCTTATCTCGAACTCTTAGCTGGTGATAGCCTGATCTGGTTTCTATCTTTGAGAACCATTGTTCTCCATTCAGCTGATCAAAGAGGTCTTCAATCCTCAGGAATGGGTACTTGTTCTTCATGGTCACCTAGTTCAGGCACTGATAGTCAACATAAAGTCTCAAGCTCCCATCTTCCTTCCTAGAAAACAGAATCGGGGCTGTCCATGGTGAAACACTGGGACAGATGAATTCCTTCCACTGAATGTTCTCTAGTTGTACCTGTATCTCGAAAAGACCCACGTGAGCCTTCCAATATTCTTTTGTAGATATCAGGGTCATCCCAGTGTATAAGTTGATATAAAATTTCACCTCTCTACGAGGAGGAAAACCTGTGACATCATCAGGGAAACCGTCTGTGTACTGTTCCACCACAACAAGATAGTTCAGACTATCCACATCAACTACTCATAGGGTAAGTGTAGCAAACTGATGAGTGATTGGATGCAATCTCCTTAGGGAATGTCCATCCTGTGCTGCAAGGGCTCTCTTCTCGCTGGTGAAGGTAAACCCGGTCCCATCCGTGTGGACACACCTCAATTTTCCCCTAATAAAGTCAATCTGAGCATGGACTGTAGATAACAAGTCCATACCCAAGATGACGTCGTATGGCCTCAACGCAGCTACTAAGAGATCACAACCAATGCACTCACCTACTAGTGTAAGATTACACTTTCCGCAATAGTTCATAATCATCAAGTCTTCTCCCATAAGAGTATCTAGCCGTAAGGATCGAGCCAAAGGTTCCATCAGACTCACCGAGCTCCGAATGAGGGCAGTGGATATGATAGAGTCATTGGCACCTCTGTCTATAGGAACTGCAGATAAGGTGTAATACACATATATTGTACCTCGTATCATCTCCAGAGCACCATGATAGTAGGCCTCAGCTACCTGGAGCTGAGATCTCCCATGTCCACCTACTCCCTGTGGTCGGGGTGGACCTCCTGGTGGTGGTGGACGTAACACATCAATACGTCGTCCACCGCCAGCTGCATGTCCATCTCCCCTGCAATGATCGACTACTACCTAGGGACCGCATCGATCAAATATTTGTCTCTGCTTGGGCGATCCTTCGACCATCTGTTGATCTTCTGAATGACGGTTCCGACAGTCACGATCCATGTTACCATGCCCACCGCATTGGAATCCCTTCCCACTGTTGGAATATATGTCTCAGCTCCGTGTACCTCGCACAACCGATCCTGAGTCATGTGGTCATCCAACTGTAGGTCTGGTCCTCTTGGACCTCTTTGACATCTTTCTGATGTCAGCTACAAAATACACCACTACGTGTCAATTGGTGGTGGATCACACTGTTGTAGACGAGTCATCAAGGAAACTCTCCACTAGTAGGGCTCTCTCTAACACCCCTTCCTGAATTGGGATGCTAATTGAGATCACCAAAGCTCTGATCTCTCACATAAATTCAAGCTCGAATGTCCGGGCCCTGATGAAAGGGACTCCTACCATATCAGTGGAGTAGCGTGAAATGTCTAGGAAACTCCCTGAGTATTGAGATATAGTCATGCTGCCCTAATTCAAATGAAGTAGCTCTTATATGCGCTCTGCTTGTAGACTCGCTAAGACAAAATCTTCCCGGAACTTGCTCTCAAAGTTTTCCCAGAGAAGCGCCATCTCGTCGTGAACATGGAGTATCACGAACCACCATCTTCCCACTTCTTCCTATAGAAGGATGGTTGCAAGAATCACCATGAGGTCAGCTAGTGCCACTACTAGTCAAAAAACTCTCACCACATCCTACATCCAATCCTCAGCTAACTGTAGGTCCATATATACCCTTAACCGGGGTGTCCTCTGGAATTGGAACTCATGCAACACGCTCAAGTGGCATGAATCATCTACTTCTGGGGCTGGTGGCATCGGTGTCCCAATAGGGTGTGGTACCATTGGTGCCTCTGATAGAAAAGGACCCTGCACCGAGGCCTCGCCACTCGTTGGGCTATATGTGCGTACAATTCTCGGTACTCTAGCTAGTCGTCCATGGGGAGGGGTCCTAAATGAAGATGATGTGACATAGTCAAAAGATTATACCTGGTGAGCTGACCTAGTTGAGATGACATAAAGGAAAAATTTTGAAAACACACATGCAATAAGTGTTTCTGTGCACTGAGTCAGAAATCAAGAAGTCCGGGTCCTGGTGTATGGATACGTCGACAGCCACACTAAAACTGGACTCCCTGAAATGAGAACCACACTCAAAACTCGTAACATTGTTTCTTGATTTAAAATAAAGATCAGAGTCCTTGGTTCTCTTGTAGAACCGACTCCTATGATAGAAAATTTTCATGACACGTCCCCTGGGGCCCGTGCCGTGACAACCCCAAGCCCGCCTTGCATAGGCCATGGGCTGGTGACTAGCAACAAAGGCATAATTCCCTAAAACTGGGAAAACATTGAATTTAAAAAAATTAAATAAACACAATGGAGCACACATATAGATATAAAACACTATGTAAATTTGTATAACAAATGAGTTATAAACGTAAAAAGGGGTCAGAAACACCAGCCCTACTTTAAAGTACAAGAAATTGAAAGTACAATTGAAGAAAAGAAATGCTATAGCTGGGTCATCTTCCTATATTCCTACCTGATGGATAGGTACATATCGGCTCCTCAGAAATCTAGGTCAGCCAGTCTCTTCAATGTACCGTCACACTGTATGGTCCACCTCCGGGTATCATCCAGCCCAGGTACTCTCATCCTCGGTCAGCGTTGTCCGTCATCTGCTTCCAACACAACGAGTTGTGGGCATAGCCCATGTAGGGTTGAGTATAATGATACTTATTAGGGACCCCAAGACAGTCAAGGTTACACTAAATCCAATATAGATAAACCACAAAGTATGAAATCAATAGATAAACCCACATATGTATATGCCCATACATATACCTAAATTATTTGGTAATCCACCTCAATCATGAGGAAAAAACAAAAGCTACTGACCCTTCTCATCCAGGCTATTTATCCACATTATCGAATCCACGACTGCTGAATAACTCCTTCTATTTTGAGTAGAGTGGGCCTTCTGTTACACCAAGGTGCTCCCCACTAACCTTGAACAGCTATAGTACTTCTTCAATCAAGTACCGTGGGTCTACTGCATCACCAAGATGCTCCCCACCGTGGGTATACCTCCACAACAAGGTGCTCCCCCTAATAGCATGTAGAGGTACTCTTCCTACCGAGTACAACAGGTATGCCACCACAACTAGGCACTCCTCCACCATGGTTCTACTGCCATGACTATGCGCTCCGCACTGGGATAGTAGAGTAACTCCGAGTCAATCCGTTAGTAGTCGACATGTCCCGGCCAACTACTAGGTCTCTGCACTCTATCCACTCGTCTCTTAAAGGATCCGCTCCATGAGCTACTGGTCGATAATTAAACTGTCATGAATTTCCATGTAGAAGTATCTCAAATGTCCGTCACATCATTGGGGTCTCAACACAATAGACGGTGTGTCAATCAGACGCCCGGTCTGTGAGTTATTAGCATTCTAGTCCCGGCAGCCCGGTTTGATTCGTGCACAATCCAACCTGACTGTATCTCAACTATACCCCAAGCTCTAGTGGGGTGTACTCAAATGGACCGTAATTCTCCATGATTACCACAGTCACAGACGGTTCGTCAAATGGATGACATGATCCAATGATATGTCCCAAAAGGTAAAGGGTCGTAGTGGGGATGGGACTGGTCCAACCTGGACCGACCCAGCATGGGCCAACCCGTTCCGCGTCGACCCATCCTGAGCCTTTGGGTCTGGCCCAACCCAGTATGTGGGATAACCCATTAGGTTCAGACTATCCCACTGGGCCCATCCCAGCAGGCCACGAGGGGTCGCGGAGGGCAGTGAGAGCGCGAACTGGTCATGAGGGGGTTGACCGGCCGCAGGTCGGTGCGAGGGCGGTTCGGCCCATATGAACAATGATTTAAGGCTAGGTCAAGGCGCCGCGAGCGGTGTGGGGGGCTGTATTTGATGGGCGCTATGAGGGAAACATCTCATGCGGCTCAGCCTGGTGTCACGAGGGGCGCGACTCAGCGGCTCAGACCAGGAGGTCGAGGCTGATTTGTCAAGTAGAGGCACGAAGCACATGGAGCTACAAGGTGTGTGGGGCGCCGTTCGGCCCAAGGTGATGGAGGATGGCATGGACGAGAGACGAGGGTGTCCATGAGTGACATGAGGGTGGCCGGGAGGGCACTACAGTTATGCTTGGGGCAACGGAGACAGTTCAACTGTTGGACGACGTGGTCGGTGGGCGGCGCGGGTCGCGGAGGCTGCGGGTAGCGCGACTATTGACTTCATCGCAATCATCGTCTAGTTGGATCGTCGTCATTACGAAAAACATCCCAAACAAGAACAGTAGAGGGGAAGGGCCAAGATGGTTGGGACCACACCCTCTGCATTTAGGGTGGTATCAGGTGGATTAATTCTTTCTTGTATTTCAATGAATTAACCACAAAATAATATAGACGAAAAATAAATCCAACACCCCACATCTTCCCGCAAAAACAATTCCCCACCCACAAGGAAAAACATCCACAATGATTCATTGCTTTAGTAGGGAAGAATTAAAGTAATAAAATTAAATCACATAAGTTTCGTACCTTTATCGTTGTTCACCGAGGGAGTCATGGGGAAGATGATAGAGTTGTTGTCGTTCATCGTGTCCGCCACACTCTTCAAATCCACGCTCGTGTGTTGGTTTGTTGATGACGATGATGAGGTAAAGTTAGTCATCAAAGAAGCCCAAAATTGGTTTCTTCCACAAGGTTCTTATGAGGAAGAAGTCGAAGACGCTCGTTGCCGAAATTCATCGTTGGATGAACACAATTGCATTTTTTGTTGGCAAGATATTTTCTCTCAAAATATATTTTCTCCTTTTCCAACAAAAGAATATGTAGCCAAGAATAATTGACTATAAAATATAATAAATCGTTCGAATAAGAATTAAAAATGTTTTAATTAATTAAGTTGGCTCCACATAATTAATTCATGAGGATGGAAAAATTAAAATAGTGGATTGGATGACACCATTAAAGGAGGGGGTGGAGAGACACTCCCTCATTAATGAAGGGAGTTGAGTGGTTTTACAAAATTAAAATGGGGGATTAGTTCTAGGTGGTCCCCACCACCGTATACTCTCATGGAAGGTTAGGTTTGGGTGGGCCCCACCACCATAACCTCTCTAGGGAGGTTATGGTCTGGTTGTCCACACACTTCAACTCCCATAAGGAGGCTTAGTTCAGGTGGACCCCACCTACAACTTCTGCATGGTTTCTCAGAAATAAAATACAGTGCAGTTCATTTTAATTTTTTATTTTCCATGAAAAAAACAAAAACTATCTTTTCTTCTCAAGCCACTACTGTCGAGGTGAAAGTCTCTTTCAGCGAATATTGGGGCTCCGAGTTTAACGGTGCCAACAGATTTCGGTTCTGAGCACCAATTCTGAAGATATAAAACCCGCTAATACGTTTACTGAACGTACCCTAGAAAAACATAAAAAATTGATTTTGTTCACACTAGGACTTAGAATCACATGCCATAAATTTCCGTAGACTCCTATAATTCCCAATTATTTAAAAAATAATTTACCTAGAAATTCTGGGTCATTACATTTATAACAACATGATTATGTAGAAAAAAAGTAATTAAATCATCCCCCACATATTAAATTCAACTAAAACAAATTTAAATGGAAATAAAATATTAAAATTTAATTTATTTATAATATATATATTTCATTTATTTGAATAATTCATAAATAAGGTAATCATTTATTCAACATTCTATCATAAATATATTTATTTAAATAATGAATAATAATTATAAATAGAAAACCATGATATAGTAAATGGTTTTAAATTTATAATAAATATTTATATCCTAAATTATCATTTATATAAATTAAATAAAAATTATCAGAGTTAGGAGATAAATGATTATGTTATATATCTCTTTTCATTAAAATATATCTTATTAAAGGTCATTATCACAGCCATGTGCCTCCATGGGTTCCTAAATTTTTTTAGGGATGCTCATGGTTAGTAATATCTCGTATAATTACAGTATGAAAATAAAAGGTTCCTACCATTATTTACCAAATTTCCTCAAAACCATCGTAAATAAAAATAATTAATGAATTTAGTATTCCTAATGTCCAAAAATATAAGGTTCCTATTTACACAATATAGACCTTATGATAATAAATATGAAATACATTTTTTAAAATTCAAATAAAATTATTTGCATTAATTAAATAAAAATTAATTCTAGATGCCAGAACCCGAATGTGGGTATTTATAATGCAAAAACTATCCGAATATTCACATGTGTCTATGTCTAATTTAAATGTGAAATTAAATACATGGAGTATCATCAGATTAAATAATAATAAAAATAATCCAATTATGATTTTGAAACAAATTAAATGTAAAATATAAAAATATATATAAATAGGATGAAAAAGTACATATGAATCTAAATACAGTATTTATCAGTAATCATTAAAATATGGATTTTATTATAAAAACATAAAAATTTTAAATGAAGTAAATTTTAATGTCCCACATGTATACAGGAAGTTTATTTTTCCAAATATTACATATAACACTTAAAAATAGAATTATTTAAAATATATCAACATCAAAAAGTGGTAAAATGGATTTTTAAAAATATTATATTATTTTATGCATAAAATCATATTAAATATAATTCTATTCCACTAAAATCATATTGGATAAATGTAATAAAATTTAAAAAAAAGGTAAAATCATATGATATTAAATTATATTAATTACTTCTAATAAAATATCCAAGCATTAACTACAATTTAATGAAGTAATTATATTATAATATTATTTTTCAGTATAACTAAATGTTGTGTGAAACATATGATTTTGGAGATAAACCTTGTTACGTTTCAGGTATGATATCATAAATAGTGTCCTCTTTAATCTAAAATTAAATTAATTTTAAAAAATTTAATAGATATCAGAATATATTATTCAGTAAATACCTGGGACGGTATATCAATCCCCCTTTTTCTAATTGTGTCCTCATAATTAAAAAAAATTGGGCTTGGGGACGTTATTTTTAATTCCACATCAGAAAAAGAGTTAACATAACTATCACATTAAAAGAATGAAATCAAAGTAAAATTGTCGGATGAGATAACATATACATGGATTTCATGTATGAAATCATGGATATAGAAGAAAAACTAACCATCATGTTCTGATGGAGAGTGATAATAAACATGGTCTGGAAAAAATTAACAACCAGAAAACCATAAACATGTTACGAGGTAAAAGATATTTTATTTACAATTATGAAATGAAAATAGACAAAATAGTATTAATATCCGTTTAATATTGTTGATGAATTTATTTATGATCCTGAATAATAAAATAAGGAATAATTTATTCATTTCAAGTATATTATTATAATTTAATAAATATCTATCCCGAATTCATAATTTCTCCCAACAATGAGTATTTAAGGGGACTTGGTAAAACCAAAAGAAATAAAAGAAACTTATAGATAATAAAATAATACAAAAAAAGATAAACTCTTTTTTACATATATTTATCCATTAGAAAATAAAAAAATGATTATAACAAGATCAGATAATAACCCAAAGAATTATCATTTATATGGAGAAGGCTTATATATAGTATCCAAAATTCAATAATAATACCCATGTTTTTCATAAACCATTCAAACAAATGTCATTAAAATTAAAAAAAATAATCCAAACAATGATTGTAACTCCAAATTTAACATGATTTTATCACATATTCTCCAGCAATAAATCATATTATTTATATCCAAATAACATCGAATACTCTTAATGTCTCATAATTATATGTAATTAACCGAATCAAATATTCTACATGACCTGATTGTCACAATGGGAATGAAATCATACTTTATTTTGTACTTAGTTCTATATAGCCTATATATTTTCTTAAAAAAATTCACATTTACATTAAAAATAATTATTATGGATCTAAAAATAGTGGTATCCCTGGTTAAACTAGATATATGATTCATAGAATAAAAATTCATTCCTATAAATTAAGTTTGTGTGTCAAAAAATATATAGAATTGTAAATTAATATTTTAAATTAATAATTTATAACTTAATTAATTATGTTCCTTTGTTTATAAATACTTTTTCAATGTTGATTTGTTATCAATACTCATGGACAATGATTATAATTCCCTAATGAGGAAGCCAATATCGATGGTATTGAAAATAAATAATTATTTCTATCTTTGGGAATCATAGTCAGGTTTTATCAAATAACCATTCCCAGATAGAGAAACATATTGTAATCTGTGTTTATCATATTTTGTATGAGTATATGTGATATAATCCCCAAAAAGGTGTGAGTACAAATCCAATTGAAGATATGAAATGGATTAATTATCTTGAGAAGATATTTAATGGAATTGATATGCAATGGAAAAGAGAGGGTTACACAAGAAGTGAATTTCATCAATGTTGATTATCATAAATAGTGGTAATTGACCCATAATACTATTCTGGAGGTGTAAATATGACTCATTAAATGGAAATATTTTAAGGACTCATTCATTATAAAATATTTCCCCCATGATAAAAAGATTGAGATGAAGAGAATGATCCTCATCTTAATGAAAAATATTAAACTTGTTACATAAATTAAAGTATCATATTAAAGGATATATTGGTATTATATGGATTAAATATGCTACATGGAGTTTTATACTAACAATTTTAATGATGGGAATAAACCAGCTCCCTAATGGGTGATAATATTTCAACATTTTTTCACAAGATATATATTATTCAAAGGGAAATAAATATTTCTCCATGTATTATGTCTTCATAGTCGATAATAAGAATAAAGGTATGGTAGAGAATAAAATCAAAATTGGAAAAATGGAAGGAAATATATTCCTACAAGTATTAATTTTGGAAATAAATCCTCTTTTATCTAGTAAATGGGACTGTGTTCACTATATATGTGGATAAAAATGACTCCTTGGTAATGAATTAATTTTAAAGAAATATATTTCCTATGTAAAATGATTCCACCTTATTGATATGGGGAACAAAAACAATTAATTCCTCAAATATAAAGGGAATATAACATATAATAATCATTATGATCATGATCTATCTTATGATACTGATATAACTAGAGTGGAATTATTTATGTGAATGTGTATTTTTTTCAAGGAAATATGTTTTAAATATATTTTAATTGTCGTAATATTTTAGTAAAAATGATGAAACATATAACAAATGTAATTAAATACTATTTCTTAAATGGTTTGAATGATTCTATTTAATGGTATAATAATCGTGATATAGTAAGATGTTTATATTTTTGGATAACACTGGAATTGGGGAATATGGCACTTAATATGTCATCTCAATTTACATAATAAGATAATGATATTACTATGGTATTATTTGAGTGATTTTTGTAATTTTTAGGTATTTTATGGTTTATTTTTTATGGTCACTACATTTTTAAAAAATTGTAATATATCAGAAAAGAATATATGTTACACATGGATTCTTATATATTTTCATTATGATGTTATACTAATAATGGTATGAAATTTTTTGGAATGTGATAATAATAACAACATTATATTTTCTAGGGAAAATAATGTTGATTTGTTGATATTCAATCAAAATATTTTCATATATATTTTGGATGAATCATAATAAAAAATATATATGGAAGGTATAATGATGAACATGGAGTGTTATTGGGAAAATTTTCTATTATCTTTTTATTATATATAAGAGGAAGAAAATTTTATTATTTTCAGGATCATATAATCCATTAAAAGTTAATTGTTGTGCATCAAGCATAAGAAATACATTTACAAATATTCATTTCTTGGGGTAAGATGTGGTGATGTAATTGAATATAGGACAACAAAAGGATGACATTATTCAAATAAAATAAAAAATACCATTTATATTTCCTCATAAATCGAGGGAGTAAAAAAAATATTATACTCCAATAAAATTATTTTGAAAATAAAATTGTATCCCCATTATAATCATTTAAAATGATATCACATTCAATTTTCACACACCAATTGTATAAATATTTGTGGTCATTAACATCTTCCTCTCCATGCTCTCTACCACTCTCCATTAGTTTTATTGTGTTTGTTTCATATTATATGCCTATTTTCCACCTCCCATTTTTGAAATCCTCTTTAAAAACCAAGCTTATATCATTACATGTAATATTTTTTACTTCAATTTATTATTTTTTAGAAATATGGCCTGTCAAATATTTTTTATGATGTCGGTTTCCAAGAATAAAATTTTTAAATATAAACCATATATGTTATGTGGTTATGATCAAATTATGAGGGAACAATTAATTTAACTTTTGGAGAATATAATCACCGAAAATTATAATAGAATAATATTTTTTATATAGAATGTTATATGAAACAAATTTATTAGAAACCCCACAAAATATATTTCCTTATATTTAACATTTTGATAGCTTATTGAAAATTAAATCACCGTTATTTATGATCAATTATATATTATACCATTAAAACCTATATGATAAATTGGATTGAATTAATAGTAGTAAATATATTTTAAAACTAAATTGTTTAAAAATTTAAACACAATTTTATTGATAAAAAATAGAACAACGATCATTGATAGGATAAATAAACGATTTATAAAGAAATGCATCTTTTATTAAAGAATATTTTTTCTTTCATAGTCCTCAAAATTTAAAATATAATTTTTCAATTTTTTGATATTTATATCAAAAAATTTGCATTATTTTTGAATTAATACTTTGAAATTTATCTTTGGTCAATGGTTTTATATTATTCTAAATAACTTCATTTTTTTATGTATAATAAAAATAATATATTTTAACAAAAATACACTGTTAAATTAAAATAACACATATTTCTAAATTATATAATAAATTTTCATTAATAGATTTTTTTTAATTTTATATATTTTAATAAAATTTACTTTATTGGAATCATTGCCATATTGAATTTAGATATAAAAATACTATATTTTTTGATCAATTTATCATTAAAAACAAACATTCACTCAGTGTCTATGGGATTAACATTAAAATACGTTCTTCCATGTATCGTAATAGAATATTAAAAAATGGATTCCTTTTTTAGGGACATAATATTTTATATTTTATAATATGGTAAATCATAATTTTATATCAAAATGAATTTTGAAAACAATAAAAATAAAATACCACTGTTAAGATAAAAAATAAATTTATCGGTGTGTAAAATAGTAATAAAATGGATAGATTGACCAAAATGTTACATAAAATTACATTTATATGAATATTTAGATAATAGTTTTTCAAATTATAGATAATATTCAAATTTAGGGAATTTTTGAATAAGAAAACTATGGGTGCATCATATTCATCATAAAAATTACATGTGTCCCACTCACCTCACTTATATGTGTCACCCTATACTTTATAATTAACACCTTCATAAGAATTTTGATATGGAAATTCAGGACCAAATCACTTAGATAATTTATCACTTAGTCATAGTGTTTTTTTTTTGAAATTTATAATACATTTAATAATGTATCCTTGTTAAAACACATTGACTAAATCTATTTATTTTTGTGGAAAAATAATTTAATTTATGAAAGAAATATTGAAATTTAGTATCCCTTATTATAATTTATTTGTAAAATTTATACAATGAGTATCCAAAAAGATTTATTTTACATGAAGCTTATTGAATGGTTTTATATTTGTAGAAGGCTATGTTTGGGATAAAAAAATTAATATCCTTACATTTAAGGTTGTATTCATATATAATTAATCTGGGATAAAAAATGGGATTATTTTATCCTGACATATACATTAATAAATACAATGAGTAAAATATGTTTTTTATTTATCTATGTGGATGTAGTTTATTTAGGCATTGAGGACCCACAAGGAAAGATATTTAAATATATAGGTGTTGTATCTTATAAATGTTAATGACCGTTGATTTTTTATTTCTCTTTTTTTATATGGTCACTTATTAAAGGGATGGAAGATTTATTTCCCAATCAAAATATATGAAATAAACCTTCAATAAATATTCAATATGTAATTATAAGTTAATCACATACCTTATGAATACTAGGATGAAATTTTTAAGAGATGATAATTGAAATAAAGTTAATGGGATGAGATATCTGAAAATAATTGTAATCATACGGTACATAAAAGAAAAATTATACGACCTTGGGTTTTCACACATTTTTTTCACACAATATCAATTTTTTCCCCATGATATCAATACTATATTGGTGACGGGGAAAATTCAAAATATCAAAAATACATTTTATATTTACCTATTTGGTCAAATTATAGAATAAATAGAATTGTTGGGATACATTTATGTTGAATGGAATTTCGTGGTAGATGATCATATATTGTCATAAAGAAATACATTTTATAGTAGATATTTTATAATTTATTTATTAATAATGAAGCATAAATGAATCTCACTTATCACTGTAAATGACAATTTTAAAGTGGTTGCTAAAGAATATACAAAGGATATATAGGTAAAACAAAAACATAAATAATATTCATTTTATTTAAAATATATTTTACAATCTTATAATATAACATGAATGTTACTAATGATACCAAAAATTTAGTCCATTGTTTTTGAAAAAATAATATCCAAAGAAAATATCATTTTATCTATGACAATATTAGATAATGGCTATTGAATTTATATTATGTGATAAAAAATTATCAGATTACAGATATCATGAATAATTAACTCTCTAAATATTTGTTTTAGAATAATCAGACAACTATTTTAGTCCTAAAATATCATTAAAATTACATGGTTTGGAGTTAGAACACCCACTCATAATTTGATTTTATGCATAAAATGAAGGATGGAAAATAACATATTTATTTAATTTTTTAAATATAACTATTTTTTATAAATTATGATAAATTTTCATTGGTTTCATTGATAAAGAAGGAAAATTTTTCCTATATCTACTTTAGGGAAGCGGTCTATATGATAACATATTTCATTGTGTAAGGATTGTTTCATATAATCAATAAATGGGGAGATATCATATGATAGTGTTTTCTAAATTTATAGATTTAATAAATGATTATTTACCAGGATTAGCTTGTTGTCGAGTAGATTTGATTGAATTGATTATAATCCTTAATTTTTAAAGTTCTCCTCCCCCACCATGCTGAATTTTATGACCTATGTACCGATGACCTTCACATATTCCCATAACACTTCAGTGAGAGAGGTTCAATCACTACATCTCAAAAGATCACAGCCATCAACCTTCTCCCCATTATTGAAATGTGAAATCAACCCCGATGTTTCTATGATATATCCCAAACCAAAGTTTCTTGATCTACTCATTGGATCATTACTATAGTTTATATCATATTTATATTTCACTGAATCATGTAATCTTCTACCTCTTGTAGTATTCATTAAATTTAATCCATCAGTAGACTCCTTGGATCTATTTACATTTGAATCACAGGGTTTATATAAATTACCAACAATTAGACTCCTTGACTCCAAGCACATCATAAATAGATTATCCTCTAAAGAAGATTTGGTTCTGGCATGGTTGACTACACCATGCATCTACAATGTATATAGACTTCTTATCATCATATGGTCATATTATTTTCATATGATGTTCAATTCACCAATTATAGTAATTTTTGTAAGGTTTATACATCATTTGATTCCTTTATAGAATCAATATATTATTTGTATGTTAGCAAAACGAGTTGGGATATATATATATATCTCTTTAGATAGTCGAAATGGGGTTCTTTTCCAACCTATTTCAGAAAGGTGTTTTGTTGAAATATTTGTTTCTAAGCCACATATTGAATTTTCATGTGTTGATGTTGGTGAGGATTCTAGGCCTAAACCATCTGTTATATTTGAATCATGGTATCTGTAACACCCCGAGATTTTATGAAAACTATTCTTTTTAATTTTATTAATTCCTTGTGTTTTATGCTACAAATAAAAGGTGCTTTCACTACACGCATCGCTGACATGGCATTCATTACACGCAATCGTGACCTTCAACGATAACATGTGTTGTACGCAATAACGAGTTTCACTAAACAACGATATGTTATATAAACTAGCCATTATGAATAGTAATACACTCTTTTTAAAATTTTATAAATTTTATCATTTGAAATGGATTTCATTTTTGGATTCGGAATATCGAAATCAGCCTAGGGTGATTTTTTTTGAATCTGTCTGAAAACATTCAATTTTTGATGATTAGTGAAAACACTTAGTTACTATTTAAAAACCAACTTTTTATTGAAAAAATTATTTATTTTATTTAAATTTATTTTAGGTCTAAATTGATACATAATATATATATAAGTTCAATGTAATTCATTGGAGTCATTTGATAATAATTTTAGATATATAAAAATTTTATTGAACTTTTCACCGTCTTTTACCCAACTCTTAGGAGAATTTGGAAATTCACATAAAACATAATTTTACAGCTTCTGTGAGTGGAATTTTAAAAATCAAAGAGACACGGTTAATATAAAGGACTAAAATGTGGTTCAATGAGATGGAAATAATTTTTTTGTGAATAGTAACTTTTTACTTTTCTTTACCATGGTTAAAATTAAATAGGGTAATTAAGGGTAAAAATGATATTAATATTACCCTAACACATGTTAAAATTCTATTTGATATTTTTAATTCAACCAAAAACAACATTTGGAATAATATATGACCATTTAGATCTACTTGAATTAGATTATGACATTTATTACTAATTTATTTAAAGAAGGGTTAAAATCGTTAAAATCAAAGTTTAATAACTAATTAATTTTTAATATAGGGTTATACATAAGATAAATTCGAATATAAATATTAATTAGAAAGATAAAAAAATTTCCTACCTAATGGTATTTTATTTATAATTTTTAGACATTAAATAATTTACGTTATTTATGACACAATGGTGATGCAGTAATTACCTAAATAATGAAATATTAAAATAATTGATATTATAAATACCTAAATAAATGTAATTTGATACTTTTTATGAATTAAACTAATTTCATATGTTAGTATTACATGGTATAATTGATTTAATTTACATATTTAGAACTGACCATGCTGTTATGATTTTCACAAAAATCAATTACCGAATATTGTCAAAACTGATATAAAATAGTTTTTAAAACAAATATTATATTATTAAATGCTATTTTACTCCTAAAAATATAAGGATCGGTAAAAAGACTTATATAAGGATATATATATTAATAATTAACCACTTGGAGTTCTTTTGTCTTTTTATAGTATGTTTATTAACAACAAATTGTAAGAAAACAAGAAGACACGATAAAAGTTAAATTATTTAACATACAGTTATATCTGAATGAAAAGGTTAATATTGTAAGATAAAAATGCCTAAAATCTATTCTATGAATGGTTTTTGACCCATCCCCACTTTAGCTACGAAATAAATCAATTTTGAACTATAATAAAACGAATATGACTTTATTATAAAATAATAGTTTAAGTTTTTCCAAAGGTGACCCACTCCTCACTTATAAAAAGGGCACACCATCCCTCCTCTCCTTACACACTTTCGAGCTTTGAAGATTGGAAAAACCCTTCCCATTTCTCTTATCCACTTCCCTATCAAAATTCTTAGGGTTCTGGTCTTCTTAAAAGACCAACTCTACTTCCTTAAGAGAAGGCTTAAAAGGAGGATCGTCGAAGAAGTGGTAATCTCTTCTTTCGATTCTCTCAAGTTTCATTCTTCTTCAACTTCTTCTTATATAGTTGTTTCATTATAAAGTTTCGACATAAGTATCACTCATATACTGATATTATATTATGAATATGATACCACCCTATTTCACCTTCTATCCATCCTACGGAAAAAAAATCACCGCACGTGGGTACATACGGAATATCGTCTCAACGTAGTGTTGTAATCTGTTTTTCCACCACCACCTTACATGGATGGTTATAATGGTGTAAATAAATAACTATATATGGTTATTGTAAAGTTATATTGATTCTGTAATATTATACATAAACTTAAATACAATTCCACGATCATGGGAATGATATCATCGCTCGTGCGTACGTACAGACTACCGTCTCCACGGACGCAATGAGATTCATTTTCCATGATTAACCATTCAAGAATGATTATAAAGTATATATAATGAATAATAATGAAATAATTGAAATAATTAGGCTACTGGATTTATGTATACATATATATATATATCATCTACTTACTTCTATTCAAGTCAACAAGGAAAAGAAAACATCGTTCATTAGTAAGTACGGCCTACCGTCTCCATGAACGGTGTATTTCATTTCATTTATCTATATTATATATATATACTAAATATATATGATATATATATCGTGATTTAAATTCTATAAGTAATTAAATCATGATATAATTAGTAATAATATCAAGAAAAACAAGTCCACAAATATACGATAAATAAAATGTTTTTCCCAAAACACTGCTTTGACATGAAATTTAGAAAAGAACGGGTAATATAAAGTCATAAGTGAACCATATATGATATCATAACAATGAATATTATTCTGAAATAAGTAAATTACATTATTTAAATCATTATACAGGAGGTTTGGATATGTACGAAGCATATCAGACGTAAGGTACGGGATAACTTTTCCAATCACGTTTTTTTCCGAGATTGTTTTTTTGTAAGTATTTACTAGGGTTATTGTTATCATCCATTTCAATGTGTTCTAAACTTTTTTCATGTATGTTTAAATTCCTTTTTAACCATTTTTTACTTTTACTACATTGTACGTAAGGAATCATTTTTGTACCATATGAGGTACTTTTTGACTTTTCGGACAAAAGTATGAGGAGAATATTATTTTTAACATATACAGCGTGAACTGATTTTTACGATTTTATAACGCCTCATTTTCATGAAGCATACTCTAATAGATTTTATGACTATTTTCAACAAAAAAATTTCTTTTAAAATATCATGGCATTTTGTGAAATGAAAATGATTTTGATGAAGAAAGGATATTTTCCTCAAGAATTCATTTCAAGTGTTTTTTGAAATCCATTTTCCATCTAAGATGACAATATCTCATATGTGTTTGGTTCAAGTATAATGTCTCTATGATTTACATGGTTTCAATTTTCGTATGATGAAATTATATCCATTTTTTCTAGGGATTTTATTATGATGGGATGATGTTTATGAAACACATTTTATTCTTTTTGTCATGATGAATGATTTATGATTATTTTGTGGAACACGTAAAAATGATTTCAATATGAGATGGGTGGGACATATATCTCCCTCCAATTCATTGGATAAAGATTTATATCTCATTAGATAGACATGGCTGAAATGGTATATTAATCCGGTTCAGTGTTACAGAACTGGAACAAGGAGTGAACTCGATTCAGAAAGGGACATTGTCCATTAAGATGGTCTTGGCAGAAATGCCTTGGCTACTATAGAAATCATTACATCTGCCTAATAGATGCCACAATTACATGTTTGATTAATATGCTAGTTTATCATGACTAATGTTCCTTTATGATCTATGCCTTGTTTATTTCCATGATTTATGTCATTGCTCTTGATTTTGGTGTCCAGATTTTATGTTTAAGGTTTTGCATTCAAATTTTTATGGATTGTTTTATGTTCACTATTCTTTCCCTTTTTGAGCATTTGATCTCACCCTTTATATGTTTTCTTTTCCCAAAGATTTAAAGAAACGTATTAGGTAAGAAAAAAAAGTAGACCATCTTTATGGGAGATGTTTAAAATCTTTCACCATGATTAGAAGATTATTTTTCGTGTTTCCAAAGACACTAAACTATTACGGTCCTTGTGTGGCTGTTTTCGTTTTTTATCAAGTATTTCGTATAAGTA
This sequence comes from Viscum album, assembly GCA_963277665.1. Classification (NCBI taxonomy): domain Eukaryota; kingdom Viridiplantae; phylum Streptophyta; class Magnoliopsida; order Santalales; family Viscaceae; genus Viscum; species Viscum album. The sequence continues at coordinate 181,250,103 of OY728123.1, forward strand.
AAGTAATGTCCATGAACATCAAGCTTTGGGTATCTACAATTGTTATCAGAGGAAAAGTTTTATTTAACCTTTGGAAACAAGGATGCAAAAACATTAGTGATATCCCTAGAGATATTTCTATGGTATGTCTTTGTATGTCCCTAATTTTATATATAATTATAGGTTATAGTCCTATAATTATGATAATGATCATGAATATCCTAGGATTAAACCTATGACGTTCGTGATTGAATGTACTCCCCTGGATTATGTTGTTTTTCTAGCATGATTTATGCCTCTCACACAATTCTTTTTGGGTTTTAGAAAATAGCTGAAAACCAGAAGATTCATGTTAGTGGAAAATATGATGGAAAATGGAATGATATTTTTCTTGATCAAGAAAATTAAATGGGATTTGGATGGCGAACCATCATTATTATTCCTAATCAGAAAACTCATAATATAATCAATAATCACATCTTTGGTATGTTTCCAGACTTAGCTAATAAGTGAAAGATGAAGTTTCATGATGATCATAGAGGAAACAAAGTTCAATTTCCCTCGTGTGAATCATGTGGGAAGAGACATCAAGGAGAATGTTTCAAAGGAAATGGAAGATTCTTTGGTTGTGAAAAAGAATGACACATAGCCAGTAATTGAAAAGGAAAAGGATCATTTAACACCATGGACAAGGATAATGGTATTTCTAAGACATCAACAACGGTTAAATGTTTTAATTTTGGAATGTACGAGAATTATGAAAACCAATTTCCTAAGAGAAATTCTCATGAAGAGAATAAGCATGGATTTTTGGGTAGTATTTATGTTGATGATGATGAAGAGACTACAAATGATCTGTGAGATAAAAGAATTGTTGAAGCTCGGTCACTGGTTTAAGAAGGTAGTGTAATGATTTATGTTTATCAAGAGTTATGTTTTATAGGTAATGGAACTATGGAATAAATACACATCAAAGTATTGTTAAACTATTGTTTTCCCTAATGTATTTTAAAGTATATGTTGAATTGTACAGGTAACCATGAAAGGTTATTCAGATATTTTTGGAAAGTAGATGATATGCGTATAATGAAGGGATAAGGAGAAAATTAAATGTTCGATAGTATTCATGAGCTCATGACTGATATAAGGACAAGGTTATATCATGCTTTGAGTATATAGAATTTTTGATTTTGGTATGTGGAAAGAGTTAACATTTGACAGAAATAATGTTTTCACTAAAGTTCAATAGGTATTCATTTTTCAATATAATACATGATTATGGTATTCATATGATTGGAATGTCACCAACAAGATAAATGGGGGATAAATGATGGTATTCACATTCTTGGTTGATGACATTTCATGTAATAGTTTTCATTATACTATGAGATTGGACATATGTAATTTGGATAATCCTAAAGTTTGGAATGAATTATGTTTGACATATGTTAGTATTGTTTAAGGCTAGAATTTTTTTTCAATATTATTGATGGAATTTTATATTAATGTAGTTTTAGAAAAAGGACAACCTGCAGGACGGGCGACAACCCGTCGCGTCGGGCGAGGCTGTGGGAATTGAACCCACAACTGAAGTGCAACAGGCCTTTATCGCCTACCACTGGACTACAAGAAGTCCATGTTTAGTAGAAAACAATTTTATTATATTAAGAAGTATGACATATGAAGTATAAGTCCATTTTAGGAACCATATATTATTAATATCACTTTAGATGGACTTATGTATTTTTGACAACTTTTTCTAACCTTCTGTTTGAGACAGATGGAATTCCCCATCATTCTATCACATGATCTACTAATACTTCATGAATGACAAATTAAACTTCATTTCATTAAGATATGAAGTGGAAATTGTCCAAGGAACGACCAACGGTGAGACTGTACCAAAATCAAGAAAGTATTTCTTCTAAATCCAATTTCGTCATCTTTAGGGAAATGATCTTGAAAACCAAAAATGTTGTCCTAGTGCCCTTATATATTATGAATCATATGCTACCTTAGATCATCAAAAAATCTATGGATTTGTGATTGTTTGATTTTTCATAGCCATTTTCTCTACCACTCTCCATCAAAACATGATGGTAAGATTTCACTTCCATATCCATATTTTCACATATGTTCTCCTAAGTGGAAAAACAATGATTAGTTAATTTGGGTAACCATTACATTTCATACATTATTTTTTCAATATTTGTTTTGGTATTTCTTTTTACTATGTGGGTTTCTATTAAAAAACATTCGAGTAGTAAAAAATTTATAACATTGATGAATTTCAAGGACGAAATTCATTTTAAGTGGGGTAGAATGTAACAACCCGAGATTTAATGAAAACTATTATTTTTAATTTTATTGATTTCATGTGTTGTACGCTATAATAAATGGCTTTTGCACTACATGAATCGCTGACTTGGCTTGCATTACATGCAATCGCGACCTTCCATGATAGCATGTGTTGTACGCAATACCGTGTTTCACTAAACAATGATATGTTATATAAACTTGCCATTATGAATATTAATACCCTCTTTTTAAAATTTTATAAATTCTATCTTTCCAAATGGACTTCATTTTTTGATTTGGAATATCGAAATAATCCTAGGGGTTATTTTTTGTATTTTTCTGAAAACAATCAATTTTTTATGAATAATGAAAACACAAGGTTACTATTCAAAAACTGAATTTTTATTTAAATAATTATTTATTTTATTTAATTTTTTTTTTCTAAATTGAAACATAATACTTATATAGGTTCAATTTAATTGATTGGAGTCATTTTATAGTAATTTTAGATATATAAAAATTTTATTGAACTTTTCACCCTCTTTTACCCACCTCCTAGGAGAATTTGGAAATTCACATAATAAAACATAATTTTACCACTTCCTTGAGTGGAAATTTTAAAATCCGAGAGACATGGTTAATATGAAGGACTAAAAAGTGGTTTAATGAGATGAAAATAATTTTGGGTGAATAGTAACTTTTTTCTTTTATTTACCACAGTTAATATTAAATAGGGTAATTAAGGGTAAAAGTTATATTATTATTACCCTAACACATGTCCTAATTCTATTGGATAAGTGTAATCTGACCAAAACCAACCTTAGGAATAAAATATGACCATTTAGGGATACTTGAATTATATTAGGACATTTATTACTAATTTATTTAAAGAAGAGTTAAAATAGTTAAAATCAAAGTTTAATAACTAATTAATTTTTAATATAGGGTTATACATAAGATAAATTCGACTATAAATATTAATTATAAATATAAAGAGATTTCCTACCAAATGGTATTTTATTTACAATTTTTCGGCATTAAATAATTTACGTTATTTATGACACAATAGTGTTGCAGTAATTACCTAAATAATGAAATTTTAAAATAATTGATATTATAAATACCCAAATTATTGTAATTTGATACTTTTGATGAATTCCACTAATTTTATTGGTTAATAGTACATGGTAGAATTGATTTAATTAAATTATTTAGAACTAATCATGTTGTTATGATTTTCACAAAAATATATTACCAAATAGTGTGAAAATTGACATAAAATAGTTTTTAAAACAAATAGTATATTATTAAATGCAATTTTACTCTTAAAAATACAAGGTTAGGCCAAATAACTTATATAAGGATATATAAATTAATAATTAACCACTTTGAGTTCTTTTGGCTTGTTATAGTAAGTTTATTAACCATATAGTGTAAGAAAACCAGAAGACACGGTAAAAGATAAACTATTTAACTTAGAGTTATATCTAAATTACAAGGTTAATATTGTAAGATAAACATGTATAAAATCTATTGGTTGAGATTATTTTGACCCATACCCACTTTAGCTTCTAAATAATTAAATTTTTTGCTATAATAAAATGAATATGACTTTATTATAAAATAATATTATAAGTTTTTCCAATGGTGACCCACTCCTCACTTATAAAAAGGGCACCCCATCCCTCTTCTCTTCACACCCTTTTGAGCCTTGGAGATCGGAAAAACCCTTCCGATTTCTCTTCTCCACATCCCTAGAAACATTTTGGAGGTTTTTGTCTTCTCAAAAGGCCAACTCTACTTCCTTTAGAGAATGCTTAATGGAGGTGCGTCAAAGAATAGGTAATCTCTTCTTTCGATTCTCTCAAGTTTCATTCTTCATCAATTTCTTCTTATTTAGTTGTTTCATTATAAAGTAAATAAATCACTATCACTCATATACTGATATGCTATTAGGAATATTAAACAACACTATTTCACCTTCTATCCATTCTACAGAAAACAAAATCATCGCGCGTGCGTACGTACGGAATACCGTCTCCACACCGTGGTGTAATCAATTTTTCCACCACCACCTTAATGGATGGGTATAATGGTGTAAATAAATTACTATATATGGTTATTGTAAAGTGATATTGATTCTGTAATATTATACATACACTTTAATACAATTCCATGATCATGGGAATGATATAATTGCTCGTGCGTACGTACGGACTACCGTCTCCACGAACGTGATGAGATTCATTTTCCATGATTAACCATTCAAGAATGGTTATAAAGTATATATAATAAATAATAATGAAATATATGAAATAATTAGGCTAATAGAATTATGTATACATATATATATATATATATATATATTTATATATATTTCATCTACTTACTTCCATTCAAGTCAATTAGGAAAAGAAAATAGTGTTCATGTGTTCGTAAGGCCTACCGTCTCCATGAACGGTGTATTTCATTTCATTTATCTATATTATATATATATAATGTATATATAGGATATAGATATCATGATTTACATTCTTGAAGTAATTATATCATGATATATGTAGTAATAATATCATGAACAACAAGTCCAAGCACGTACGATAAATAAAACGTTTTACACAAAACACTGCTTTGACATTAAATTTACAAAAGAACGGCTAATACAAAGCCATAAGTGAACCATATATGATATAATATAAATGAATATGATTCTGTAATAAGTCAATGAAATTATTTAAATCATCATACAGGAGGTTCAGATTCTACGAAGCATGTTGGACCTAAGCTAAGGGATAACTTTTCCAATCTTGTTTTTATCTGAGATTGTTTTTGGTCAGTATTTACTGGGTTTATTTTTAACATCCATGTCAATGTATTCTAAAATTGCTTTCATGTATGTTTAAAGTCCTTTTTAATGATTTTTTACTTTTACTACATGGTATGTAAGGAATCTTTTTTCCATATGAGGTACTTTTTGACTTTTCTGGCAAATGTATGAGGAGAATGTTATTTTTAACTTATACGGCGTCAACAGATTTTTACGGTTTCATAACGCCTCATTTTCATGAAGATTACTCTACAAGATTTTATGACTATTTTCAAAAAAATAATTTTCTTTTAAAATTTCATGGCATTTTTTGAAAGGAAAATGATTTTGAAGAAAAATGATATTTTTCTGAAGAATTTATTTCAAGTGTTTTTTCAATACCATTTTCCATATAAGATGACATTATCTCATATGTGTATGTTTCAAGTATAATGACTCTATGATTTACATGGTTTCAATTTTCTTATGATGAGATTATATCCATTTTTTTATATGGAATATGTTATGATGCGATGATGTTTATGAAACCCATTTTATTCATTGAGTTATGACGAATGATTTCAATATGAGATTGGTGGGACCTTTATCTCCCTCCAATGAATTGGGTAAATATTTATATCTCATGAGATAGACATGGCTGGAATGGTAAGTTAATCTAGTTATGTGTTACAGGATTGGAACAAGGAGTGAACTCGATTCAGAAAGGGACTTTGTCCACTCAGATGGTCTTGGAAGCAATGCATTGGTTACTATGGAAATAAAAACATTTTCTTAATAGATGCCACAATTACATGTTTTGTTACCATTCTAGTTTATCATGACTAATTTTCCTTTATTCTCTATGCCTTGTGTACTTCCAAGATTTATGTTGTTGCTCATGATTTTGATGTTTAGATTTTCTGTTCATGTTTTAGCATTCAAATTATTATGGATTGTTTTATGTTCCCTATTCATACCCTTACTGTGCATTTGAGGTAACCCTTAATATGTTTTCTTTTCCCCAGGATTTAAAGAAAGGTTTTAGGTAAGAAAAAAAATTGGAATATCTTCATGGGAGATGTTGAAGATCATTCACCACAATTAGAAAATTATTTTCAGAGTTTCCAAAGACACTAAATTATTACAGTCCTTGTGTGTCTGTTTTCGTTATGTATCAAGTATTCCGCAAAAGTAATGTAATTTACATGTACGTCAAGCTTTGGGTATCTACAATATCACTTCTATTCTCGATGCAATCTTATATGGAATAATATTTTTAATGGAATGCTTGAGAATTCACTTTCGAATACTCTATCTTGAGTTTGAACCATTCATAATGGGACACTATATGGATTCATGATTATAGTGTAAGAGGCATGAATGAAAAATTTAGTTAAACATCTGAGAATGATTATTTTAATGGTTATTACTTGATTATATTGAGTGATATTATTTTTAATTCCTTTGAAGATATCCAAGTGAGTTAGAATATACCCCTACCAGATCCACCTGATTCCATGGTCAAATATTTCATTAGTAGTCTGAAAGGACATCTTAATGTATTGAATCATCCAGTGCATGTAGTAACTCATTGTAATTTAGTTTTCTTAGGTGACTTCATTATTAATCCTATTAATGAAATTAATTCAATTATGAAAATGTATTCTATTATATTTGGAAATTTATGTTTAATTTAATAAGGAATCATAAAATTCGCTGGTAGAATGTGGTGTTAATTTTCTTTTAATGGAATACTCTATCACGTAGACTCAGTTAATCTAGCATGGCTTCATGTAGCTAAAATAATCTGATGTAATAGAATTGGTGCCGAAGGATAGTGACATCATCTTTGGTGAACAATAATATAATATCTATGAGGTGATTATTAATTTGAATACATAAAAAAATTAATTATAACTGGAAAAGTTATAATGATGATTAAAATAGTGACGGACAGTTCCCCCTTATAACATTAAGGTGTGGTAAAGCTTCACTCTAGGAATTTATCACACATGGGATTAGGAAATTTATTGATAATGAGGTCTTTATATATTCTCCCTCTAAGAGGAGGTTGATGAAAGACTACTCAACCATGATAAGGGTTATCCTTACAAAATCCTCCAATGTGGTGTCACATGGGTTTGATTATAATATATTAAAATTCATCAATCAAGGTAACCTTCATTCTAAATGCGAAACTGGTGATGATTATGTTCATGAACATGATGTGTCTTAAAATGATATGTAGTTTTTATTTTGTTGGATGGGGAAATATTGGGGTTTTCGAATTTTATCTATTTGTGGACATCTATTCTATTAATTATAAGTTGTCAGATGCATCGCTTCTATCTAAAATTGTCTTGTAGAGAGAAATCAATTCCTAGATTTTTTGGAGACATTTTTAAAGCGTATTTATCACAATGATATTGGATTATCTTGGATTATAGTTAGATATTAGTTACTCATTAATCCATTATATTAATATGGATGACCTTAGGTAGTTCTATTGGTTAGTTATTATATTCATTGAAGTGAATATGATGAATATAAATTATTGCGATTTGATTTGATTTTTAATATTCCCAATAAAGAATACTATTCGTAAAAATCAATTGAATAGTATTTTTTATTTTTTATACTGATAATGGTGTGTTGTTTTACATACTAATAATATTACCTATTTCTATAATAGTTATTGAATATTATGATCGGGCCACTAAAATTCTCTACAGAAATTGATTTCATGATGTGATGTAATTGGTTACACCATGAATATTATTCTATGATAATTTGATAAAGAAATGTACTACTTTAGAAATCATAAGTTTCATATTTTAAATAATAATTTTCATATTGAAATGAATAATAATTTATACATTACCAAGAGATAAACAGTAACAGTCACACTATTAAACTTCTAATCACACAATGACATGGAAAAGGTAAAGGTGATTGTATCTAGATGTAGGACTATAAGGGAGGTTTTCTCCATTGTAAGAGCATGTTATGTTTTCTGATTGAATTTTGTTTGTGTTATAGAAATTATAGATAAAAAATAATTTTATACATAAATGTAAATGGGGCATACAAAGAATGATAAGAGGATCACATTTCATAGTGATATATGTGATTTAGGGAAAATAACTAAATAAATAGAGATTTTATGAATTTCAATTTTTTTGTTTTTATAAATTATATATAAATTATCATATATTCAGACACATAAAAATAACCTTGATTGAATGTTCACATACGAATTATAATGAAACAATCCTACAAATTGCATAGTAAGTCCACTATAATATATTTTCTATTGACACTGATGTCCATGAATGAACATTTTATGTGTACTGGATTATGTATATATATGATTACATATCATTGTTACCATTTACATGCTCCAATAGTGATTCTATATTTCAATTACAACTCAACATTGTTTCCAGTTGGGACAACTAATGTGAGTTTGAGTAATTTTGTTTTGTGATGCTTTGGATTCAATATCATGACCCAAATTCATAATAAAAAATTAGGATACACCATTCAAAAAATCTCCCACATAGTTCCTTATTTTATATATTATATTTCATCACTACGACAATCATACAAAATCTTCTCAATATGATACCATGTCTTCTTCACTAACCAATTTTTCATTCCAATAAAAGATTCTATTTCAAAAAGATTCCTCATAAATACTAGATTTTCCCATTTTTCCACTTCATTTTTCTCCCAAATTATGACACCCACCCCCATTCATTAGTGGTGTATATCAATAGAATAGCGGCACTTAATGTTTTCGACCACCATTTTATTCATCAACTTTGATTCTAGATGTTTCGGTGCCTTGAATCATTTGTAATGTGAGTAACACAGATTCTTTTAATTATATGATAAATGATACTTAAATTGAATGTAAATTTTCCAAGAATTAATCATTGGGTGATTTTAATAATGTAGATAACTCTAACTATAAACGTGATATAAATTTTCATATTTATTTCTACCAAACTCATCCAATAAACATTTAACAAAAAATAATGGATCTCTATTCTATTATAAAATTATTTACCCTCTATAGATTATAGATGCACCATATTAGTGATTGATATTCTCAGTTTTTTATAGTTCCTCCACAGGTAAATAAATAACAATGTGTACACCTTCTATTATTTATATAATCTCTAATTTCAGCATCCACAAAACCCCAAAATGCTTTTCCATTAATAATACACATATATGCTTCTTTAATTTAATTTATATAATCAAAATAGACATCCAAAATTCAAAAAATAATACCATTATTTTCTATGTGTCATCTCATAACTCCTAGAACATGAATAATATCAGGACGAGCACATACCATGTAATAACGTTTTTTCCATCTGGTGATTTTCAGGGAACCTATGACATGAAATAAAACTATCATGGTGTTTTTAGGGATTTAACCATTTATAATTTCAAATTAATTTATCAGATAATATATAACATATTAATTTATAGTAGAATAAATATTATAAAATATATAATGTAGTCAACCTATGATTACATAATGGTCAAAACTATGTGGTCTCTCATTATCATGACCCAAAATATCTTTCCAACTTTTCTAAGATCATGCATTTGAAAATCCTTAAAAAAATTCATTCTATATCATCAATTATTTGAATTCATCATACATTAGTGATAATTTCATTAACATATATAATAAATTTTATTAACCTATCACCAAATAACCTTATATTGTATCATTAATTGAAACCACATCTTTTTAATGAAATTTTAGTAAATAATTATTCATAATTATTACTCCAATACATGGGTGCCTACATTAACACATATAATATCTTCTGAAGCATTAAAAACAGCTCTCATTCCCTAATTCAATATTTCACATTGGATGATAAATATATTTATATTCATCTAGTTCTCCAAGAGAGAAATTATTAATGAAATCAAGCTACTCATGGAATAATTATTTTGTACATAATATAAATATAAAAAACCATATTTTTGTAATATTCATCAAATTAAAGAAAATGATAATGAAATACATACTTTCCTTTTATTGAAATTCATTCAAGACTAATCTTAGTATTTATATCCCATTTAATCATGTTTTCGAAAACCTGTTATTATAATTTTTCCCTATGTTATTTATTTCCTTATAGAAGGTGTGTCAACTTCCACGTATTATTGTAACACAATAAACAAATATCCTTCCTAATAACCAACTCTATATTTATTGTCTCCATAAACAATATTTCCACTTCATTCCATTATGTATCTCCATCAATAGTGCATATAAATAATATAATGATAATGTAAACCTTTAAGCAAGACTTCTCACAACTGTTGATATCCTCAACCCCACATTTGATGTTGGATCTATATGTTACATTATTATATTCATGGGGTCACCTTAATGATCCACATAATCATGGAAAACTGATTATTTATTTCCATTACCAACATTAGTTACATGATGGCCTTTGTACAAATAATATTTATAAATATCGTGTTCATGAATATTATAATAATAATGGTATTATTATCATAAAGAAATAACCAAACCCAAATAAAACATATAAAATAAAGAACCATGTTTTTTACATAACATCATGATATTTCTGAACATAATATTATTAATGAATATATTCAGAACATCCAAATACTCATGAAGGTGATATTCTTACATCATTTCTTGAACATAAATACTCTTTTAGACCTGATACTATTTCTATTGATAGACTCCTATTTCTGAGATATATTTATATGTTCACTAACTCTTCCCAAAATGATTTGGGTAACTCTGAGTAATTATTCATTCTATTGGCTTGTTCATTTAGTGTCTTATTCTTCACATAAACTATTAAATTCTATTACAGTGTCATGGAAGAGTATTCTCTAACCAAATTCAATTTTTTATATAATTCAATGAAATTACTACATCTACGATATACATTATTGATATACATCATTAATTTCATATTATTTTCATCAATTACATCCCAATAATGTATTATGATTATAAAAAAGCATAAATATATCAAATTTTCATTTCTAAAAAAATCATATACCTTTCTATTTATGTTATCGATAAATATAACAGTACACAGTGACCCTAAAATTGAACGGTCTACTATAAATTCGCATACAACAGTGTAAACTACGACCATATTCCCATCCTTTGGTTTTCTACCTTCTTGTTAAAAGGATGCATTCTTCTTCTTTCCCGGAAAACAATCTTCACATAATTCATCTACCACTATATCCAACTCATGATTAATTTGTTTTCCTTATAGAAACAAAATCCAATTATCGCAAATCATTACATACTTTTAGTTGAATATTTTTTAAATATTTTTATAATTTATTTATCTAAGAATTTCCATGAAACCCACTATCATGTTGTACAATGATACATTCATAATTCAATAATCTATGAACATAGCTCCCGTTGTATTTTTTTCAAGCACCACCAGTGAATGTACTGATAAAAACAATTTCGTAATTTTAAAAAATTGAAATATGAATTCTACATATAATAGAGTTATACCTTAAATTATCTAGAATCCTAAAAGACCCATATTTGGGTTTGATACAATTTTTACCTTCTTCACAATCATTCAGGTTTCATCATTAGTATGATTAACAAGGAAGAGATTTCCTAATATTTATTTTTTATGGATACCCTTATCCGATGTGAAATTAATTTATTCCTATGAATATAAAATTCATAACTCTATAGGGATATCCATTATTAGAAAAAAAAATCATCAACTCCTTCAACTAGTATGTTAACATTATTTCTTTTAGGTTCCTTCAAATTTCCTCTAATCTTTTTGTTGACATGTCCTATATTAACACAAATCATTTAGTTGGGATGAAAACAACATACCTTATCTCAATACTTCACATAACTTATTATCATCCTCACAAATTATACCTATCTAAATATCATCCACTTCCACATTTTTAGCAGGACACAAAAATAATTTCAACTCTGTTATTCGATTATTACCAAAGAGAATTACATGTAGAATATCATTCAGAATCAGAATTTTATTTCATGATGAACTACTCATAAATTCCACTATTTCATCTCAACTATCAACTGATACATATAGTATTACTAAAGAAAAAATCACATAATACATTACAATTACCTCTAATATCAACTGTCTTATGATTGTGTTGATTTCATTGATGTGATCTATAATAATATATCATTCATTTAAATTTTAATTGAATAGTCAACCCATATAGTACATATTATTCAACATTGAATGATTCTCATACAAATACATGATATTTACCAAATGCCTTGACAAAATATTATTCTATCAGATATTTCATACCATGTTTCTAATAATTATGTGGTGAAAAATACCAAGAACATATCAATGCAGTAGCTTCAACTCTATCTTATCTATATATATGATTTTTTTACCATGATTATGTAATTGTATATTTTTATAATAAATATAATTTCCAATCTACATCCTCTAGAAACTATATTCTATTATATCAAAGTGATTGATCATCACCTTGAATATTTTATTGCCAATTTTTAATAAATATTAATAAAAACATGAACTTTGATAATAAACCCATCATACTTGTTTTATTAAATAAATGTATTACAAAATAAAATTTTATTCATAGACTACTAAAATTTTAAATAAAATTAGATGTATATTACATGAAATAATGATATACATGGTTCAGTAAAAAATCTTATAAATCCATGGGAGGGGAAAACATTACAACTTTTTGTAGAATTAATTAAATATATATTTTCAGAGTGACATGAAAAATTAGAATAGAAAACAAGATGATATAAATATTACACTACCCAAAATATATTCATTACTAAAAATTCATTATAGATATATTTAAATATTTATGCCACTTGTTACATGATTATACATTGATTCCAAATGTTATAGTGCCTTGTTGGTGTCACTGTGTAGAATTGGTCCATTTTATGCCCCAATATAATTCGACCCATTAATATAAAAATTTGACATGGCTACAAAATTTCAATTGTTAGTGGTTTTACCATGGATGTTTTTTTTCAATGTCCACTTTTTTATGGTTGGGAAAATTTAAATTTTTCTAATGATGTGTTAATATTCAGGTAATTCCATTAGAATAATTTTTAATTTCTCAATATTCATAAATAGTGGAATAAGATTTAATCATTTCCATTTAGTGGAAATGAATCTATCATGTCGTGGATGATTTGTCCCCAATTTGAATGAGAAAAACGATTTCATATTCTCTAATGTACTTTCAACTACCACAAATTGATAATGGCCCATGTTTAACTATACCAAGGATGATATGGGTAGATCAATTCATGATTTTATTCGTGAAATTCAGCATAGGTTTTGTTGTTGAATACTTTTAGATTCCAAATGGATTAGAATATCCATGTTTTGAAATGGTTTGGTAATCCTAGATAATCTATGAAGATGTGGTAGACATATCTCTATTTTAAAATTATAAAGATGTGCCATATTATATCATTAAATTAAAATATTGGTTATATGATGATTTTATGCTATAATAGAGAAATAAAATTCATTTATTTTACAAGTAAGTGATGAAGGAAATTCTAGAGGCATCTTATAAAGGTTCATAGAAAATAATTTTGTTAAGCATTGTGTTTTAAATTCATATTTTTTTAGGAAATATGTTTTTAAATTCTTAGGGAGGTAGTGATATACTAGAGTGTGTAAGAGTAGTGAGATATTTACTTCCAAGAGTGTTTTATACCATTATGGTCAATACAATCAATCTAAATTAAATTAATTAATTATTGAACATAATGTTGGCATCTATGACACAATTTCATTTAATTCTCCATGTATAAGCCTAGATTGAATGAACAATGTAAAATTGATTGTGTCTCTAAATTAATTAGTTTTCACTGTATTAATTTTGATGTAGTTTAGGGATCCTAATTTAATGAGGGCATCCTAACTATAAAGGGGACATTAAAAAAAGATATAAATACCTTTTTTACCACTCTTTACCATCCCACCATTCAAGGGACTGAAATATGTTATCAAATCCATGAGTGGATTTTCTTCTTGTTGAAGCATTTTTTGGTGGATTCGAATCCTATAAAGCCAAGAAACTCTGAAAATTGTTAAAAATGGTTCCTTTGAAATAAAAAATAATGTTATAGATGTGTTTTATCATGAACTACTATAAGATTACAAACACAACAATTTATAAGGTGGGGTCTCTTATGATGAAATGGTGTGTAATGAAATCAGTTTAGATTCAATTTTCAGTTTTGGGTGTCTTTGGATATTTTATCCAATTAATTTTTAGTTTTTTAATTGAGTTTTTATTATAGAATATTTCATTTGTCATATATTATATTATAACACATTTATATCTTGGTTAATGGTGATAAAGAATTCAGTAGTTTTTAATATATTTTATTCTTGTATAATAATTATTTATTGGAACCAAAATAGAATTATTATTATTTTTAATTAATTTTTCAGGGATTAATGTGAGATTTTTATAGAATTATTTTGATTCCTATATAATTAATATGGTCTATTTTTTTATTTAAAAAATTGGTTATTTTTTATGAAATTTAAAATAAAAATTATGAAAATATGAATTTTTTTAATATGAAAGGATAAATAATGGGGAAGAGTTAGTTAATGAACAATTTATGATATAATGGATTATATAGTAGTTATTTATATTGAATAATTATTCGAGGTGTGTGAGTAGTTTTTTTGGAATAACATGAAATGGATGGGTAGAGTATGAAAATGATTGAGATTCTATGATTATGGAATCAATGTATGAGAATTTCAATAGTATTAATAACAGAATTCATGAATTTATTCTATATAAATATATTGGTAGATATATTTTCATAGTATATAACTAATAATAATTTTTTGGGAAGTAAGTAATTATATATCTATTATATATTGGAGTTTTGGGAGCTTTTCAAGTGTGTAGTAATATTTAGAGCATCGTGTTACCTATTATCAATTAAGTGTAATGATTATTTTTGAATTGGGGGTTTCTAGTATTAATTAATTGGATGTAGGATTAGTTATATAATCAATGGGTTATTATGGAAAATGATTGATCACTTATTGTAAGTTTCATATTTGGGAAATGTATAGCTGAGGCGCGATCAAAATGATTGAACTCAGATAGCCCCAGATGTGTAGTTTATATAATATGTATGAAAATTTATTTCATTACATAGTAATTTTTATAGGAAATATAATGAATATTTTCTTGGTGTTTAGGATAATTTAGACATATATTATGTAACTTTTATCAATAGATATTGTGGATGCAGCAACATGATTTTTAATAAAAAATAAATATGCTCGATAGTGTATATGACATGCAACACAGAGCCTGAAAAAACCATAATATAATTTTCAAACAGACGATTTTCTAATGTAGCCATTAAAATTAGATTTATGAATAAAAATATGATTGAAAATCAATATATTAAAATTTTATACAATAAAAATTTATTTCCAAATAATGGCTCGATTCTAGTAATTCCTTTACATACTTCGAAATTATTTTTCTCAAAAACCAAATAAAATTTTATTATGTGAACAAATAAAATAATATATTTCATCTAGTTTTAGAACATGTATTTTATATAAATTATTTAATATATTATATGATGATTTAAAAATTAAATTAGTGTGGAATTTTGATTTTTTTTAAAAATAGTATTTTGTTTATTGAATAGCGAAAAATAATAAGTATTGTATAATTAAAATTTCATTTCAAAAAATTAGTAACGTTAAATATATCATATTTTATTTATTTTTAATTAAATAAAAAATATATCATTTATTTATATTTAATCTAATTAATTTCATTTGAATAATGTTAATACCATATTATTGAAGAAGATTGTTTTCTTGCATAATAATGCATGTTTCTGAATACTTTTTTATAGTGAATATTGAATCTCTAATTTAATTAATCATAATATCCCATAATGTGGAATATTATAATTTAAATTTATATATTATATTAACAAATATATTTATATATATGAAATAAAATTCATTTGATGAATATTTAAACTTATAAAGTCAATGTAATTTCATTGTATTAATGGAATAATCATTTCATGATAAACAAAATTTTAATGTGATTGTAGATAGAATTTTTATTTTAAAACCTCCAATTATTTGAATTTTATTCTATAAAATTCATCAAATATTTTTAATTAAAATCATTAATATTATTTAGTAATTCCAGCTTAATTTTGGTCCTAAATAAGTGTATAAAAACAAATTTTCCCCATGGTTATGGTTAAATTTTGTTTCTAAACACTACGGGTCTTGTGTAAAAATAAATATTCATCAAGCATGTAATTTGAATTAGATAATTTTTTCTCATAATAACCATAATTAGGTCTAATTTTTCTAATAATTTTCATTTAATTATTTTATTATAATATAATTATCCTATGTAAAAAAATTAACTTACTATGGGGAAATATAAAATTTTAAAAGTTAGATACAAAAGAGATAAATGGAATATAATGATTAAAAAATATTTATTTTTTACTTATGAAGGTTTTTATTCAAATTATCATCATTTTAAATGAATATTTGTTATTATTGGAGGCACTTGGGTTGTGTGTGACAACCCATTATTGAATTGTTTGGGGAATTTACCAAAATTCCACTCCACCTCTGTTATAAAATATCATTCCCTCCCATCATATATTCACAATTTTAAATCTATAAAACATTTAAACCCCTTACAAATGTCATCCCAAAAATCCTTATCTATCAAATAGTTGTTAAGTTATTCATAATATAATACTCCCAAAGTTATTAAAAATAGACCCAATGGTTTCTTTTAGTAGAAGATAAAATTATTAAACAAGATATTTCTTTTGGAGATCTTATTTATCCAAATTTAATTATGTTTTAAAATATACAATATAATAAATACATTATATATGATATAATAACATGTTATTATGTTTTTGAAATATGATTTTTCCATCTCATGCTCCATTAAATGTGGAACTAATCTACAAATCGAGTGTAGAGAGAACTGCCAAGTCACGTACTATTATAGATTATTTCCATCATAAACTCACATGAATAATAATATGATTGAAAAAATTAATATATATGATAATTAATAAATTAAATTAATTTTTTCATATTAATTTATCATCCAATTATTTCCCCATTGACCCATTAAGTAAATTTTTTCATCGAATGTGCATATGTACAACCTACTGTATCCCTGAAACAATGATATTCCTATTCATTTCTATTCATTCCATAATGATTATAAAATTTGTTTGAATTTAATAAATATTATATATATAAAATTAATATTATTCTAGATGTGATGGAACTATGTCAATATTAGATGAACCAAAATATCTACAAAAAACGTGTATTATAAAATAATGATATTAGCACCTAGAAAATGTTAATAATGATAAATTATTGAATACCCTATTATAATACAATATAAAAATATAATATATGATATTATCAATATTAATATGGTTATTTTATAAATTAATAAAATAAATATAACCATTTTAATTTAATTTAATTAATTTTTTAAATAAATTGAATTTTGATGTAATGAAGTTCGTCTACATTTCTTATCCTTTACGAATAATTTATTTTAATGTAACTAATTTCTATTAATATATACTGAATAGGAAATAAAATTTTATGTCATGAATCCTTTATAAATCATTGTAATTTTTTTTCAAATAATATTATTAAAATATAGTGGAATTTACATTAATGATACTATTTGGAAAGTGTTTTAGAACTCAATCTTAATTCATTGGGGTATATTAAATATAAATTGACATTGTTACCCAAATATTATATTTGTAATATAATTTATTTAAATTATCATTCATTTGTATATATATTTGGTAGATTCAAATTTTATTCACATAGTATTTTCATTGATTAATTAATCCTTAAATGGAATGATCTCTATTAGAGGTTTCATCTCAATTTACATTCCATTGAAATTAATTTTTTATTATAATTTTGCTTAGATTTATGAAATATATTTAATAAAAATTAAATATGTTATTAAAAAAATAGATTAATATTAATAATATTTAATTGTTCATTATATTTTATTTATTTCATTAGGGCAATGATTCAAAAGATAACAACGTAGTATGTTTTTATGTTTCAATATTTTTTTAATCGTGATTTTTTTATTGTTGAACTATCATTAAATTAATTTTATTATAATTTTATAATAAATAATTATAATATTAATATCATATAGTTTCTCTTAATATTTATATATTATATTAAATTTCCTATTAATTGGTTTATAAAATTGTTAATGAAATTTATTTTAATAAAGGAAATATTTATTTCAATTTCCATACAAATATAACATTCATTCAATATATTTATATTTAATAAATCGTTCAATAATGTTTTTAATATTATAATATGATTATTTAAATTTATATTTATCCATTTTTTAATTTTTGGAAAATAGATTAAAAGGGACCTTCTTTTCATTTCGCAAAAAATGTTCATATTGGATTTTTACAGATCATGTAAACGGAATCATTGATTTAATGTACTCGTCATGAACTAAATTATCATTCAAAATTGAAACTTGATTTATTTGATTAGTAAATTTTAATTTTACAAGGTTGTACTTAATGATATTTTTTTTATCATATTATAAATTTTTTAGTTTTTTTTTGAATGTTATCTTTAAGGTGAAAAGTGTATCATGCTAATGAAATTTTTAATGAAATTTGTATTTTATTTATGTTTTCCAAATAAAACAACTGATTATTTTATTTATAATTCATCTGAAAAATGTTGCAATATTACAATCATTATTATTTTTTGATATTTTATTATCATTATTAATAGTGAAAATATTTTCAATCACTTTATAGATTAATTATGTACTCAATAACATTATATTGAAATTTTATCTTTCTTGTGATCATTATACGTTAATTTTCAAATTATTATCCAAATTTTTTTATCTTTGATATGATAATTACTAAATTTTTATACCATTTTTAAATATGAATATTTTATATGAATGTTATTTTACTGAGTTGGAAATTATATATAATCCATATTCATTAGTAAAAATAAAAATTTATTCATATGGAATAATGTTTTTGAAAAAAATTGATCCTTAAATATTTAAGGAAAGAATTATACATGTATTTATGGGTAATAAATGGTTATATACATTTAAATGATTAATTGAGAGTATCATTAGGATTATTAGTATGATTACAAAATTCAATGGTATTTTTATTTAAACCCATTTCTGAATTAAACAAACATTTTTGCAAGGTCATGAAAATATTTATATCATGATTTTTATGATCATGAGGTTATATAGTTAGAATTTATTTCATTGAGAAGTTAGTATTTATTATCCTTGATATTTTTTTCTAATCAAGGGATTCATTATCATTATCATATTATTGATTAAATGTAATGTTTTTTCATCTATTTTCTAATCCATGTGTATTATGCATTATTGATAAAGATTTATTTAATTTTGATTGATTCCACTATATGTATATATTTTTGAGAATTAAAAAAAAATTATTATTTACTAACCCTAAATATATAATGAATGTATCATTTAATTTATTATGAGTTCATTATTTTTACATTTTATACATTTTGATTTTTTATTCAATTTTTTAATAATAATAATATTTATCTACTAAAATTTCTAATAAACTAGTCCTACATAAATATATAATCATGGTAATGTTTTGATATAGTATTAATGGGATGACCATATTTAGGATATTGGGGTCATGTTGAATACAATTTGTATTATATGTTGCATTGTTGATTCTATGTGAATTTAAAATTGGAAAACATTTATTTGAGAAGCAAACTAGATGATTATAGTTAAGGATATGTCTAAATGTGGAATAACATTATTCATTTTTTAAATAATTGTATTATTGTTTTATATGAAATTATATCCCTATCTATATCATAAAAGAAAATGTTACTCTACCAAACCTATATAATGTGATAACAAGTCCAAAACGGTTAATTTGTTAATAACTAGATCGTCACCATGTGAAAAAATGGGCCTTGTAGTAGGAAAATATTAATACTCATGGGGGATTTTATATGTGTTAATTAAAATTATATATATGAAAAATTATGATTAATTAAACAATATAAGCCATGTAAAACTTATTGAATTTGAGTTCTGTGAATATAGCATGATTGATTATATTTTTTGGAAATAATTTATTCGAATAAAATCCATTAATTTATTTTAAGTCTTAGTTATGTTGTTATTTGGGAAATAATTATTTTACGTCTTATAAACATGTGTTTAAAGATAAAGAACATAATTAGGGTTTAAATTTTCATTGATCATAATGTAATAATAGTTAGATAAATTTGTTTGTTTTTTTAGAAAAATAAGAAGTATAGAAAACCATAGTGGTTTAAATGAAATTTGATTATTATTTTCCTTTTGAATATTTTTATAATGTTCTTGGGAAAATAATATGATTTATACTAATATATTTTTATAATATTATATCCAAAATAATATTTGAAATTACATCACATATAAAATTTCCCTAGATAATGAAACCATAATAAAATGGTGATACTATTTCATCACTTAACAATAGAGAATATGATGTCGTCGAAAGTTTAGCATTGAAAAAATAAATTTATTGATAAACATTATATAAATTATGGTAAGTGTTACATTGGGTTGAAATATATTTAACTTGTAAGGTTCTGACCCTGGACATTACATAATAATGTATTTTAGTTCAATAATTCATTCTCATAAAGTAGATCATATTTTAAATTTTATAATTCTATAAAAGTATGATAAAATTTATACATAAAAATACAATATATTATATGGTGGAAATCTGATAATTATCTATTTTATGAATGATATAAATCTTTTAACAAAATATATGATTTCATTTTATTAAAAATCAATAAGACATTCAACATGAACTCTTACTTTAACGTACCAATAAATAAAATTGATAAAAACATATTAAATCATGGGGTAAGAGAAAAATCACATTAATAGTCCTAAATGATTTTAATAAATCATTATACCATAAATATTTAAAAAAAATTACATTTTCAAAATATAATTTTTCCATAAAATAATCATTTTCTAACACAAGTAACAAAATTTTGTAACCAAAAAAATCCATAAAAAATTTCATAATAATTATTAAATGAAATAATAAAACACATAATGGAATAATTGAGATAATGAAAATATAATGATAATGTTTTCCCAATGTTATAATTTTCATCCATAAAATAATCATATACATTCCTTTATAAATAAACCTATTAACATTCAAAGTAAAATAAATATATTTACGTAAAAACATATAAAATAATAAATAAAAAGTTTTATTAACATAGGGAATAATTTTTTATCTTACTAGCTTATGATTCAACCCTCATGAAAACTATATATTATTTATTTTTATTCATGAAATAATGCTTGAACATATATGTGGATTAACCAATGATGTAACATTTGACTAACCACATGATCGACAACCATCATACCCACTGCCTTATATAGATATCATAGACCAACCAATATTTGGTTTATGAAGGAAACAATTATCATTATAAATAATACACATAAACATAACATAGTAATAAAACATGAATTCTGGTGTCATAATACATACCTTGAAAGAAATCAATTATTTTAAACATAAATTTCACAGATAAAAAATAATACTTTTCCATTATAAATATAAATGTTATATTGTGAATATATGTTTTAAAAATTATAGAATCGTGATGATGGGAATACCGGTAATTATTGTAAGAGAAAAAAATTCAATTGTATTACTATTAAAAAACTAACAATGTACCCCATCTAGAAAAAAGAGAAAATTATACATTTGAAATAATTTTGAGAAATGTAGATCATTGGTATAAATGACATAAAAAATTATAAAAGAATATTAATAAAATATTTAAATATATTTTAAAAAAATCATTTTTATGGGAGATAAATAAAATATTAAGGGAATTGTTAAACAGATATATTATTTAAAACAATCCTCACAAAAAACATAGCATTGAAGTGTGTTTTAAAAAAATAATATATTTTCATATATTGGATATAAATCAAAATAATGTAAATAAAAAATAATGTAATCAAATTAAATCTCATCCAATAATGATTTCATAAAAAATTTAATAGAGTAGAGTTTTAACACAAATAATTGAAATTCAGTTTGGGATTACATTACATTGATTCTGACTCATGACATACAATATTTCTCTTCTTGAATAATAAAAATTTTTCAATTAGTAATTATTTAAGAACATTTTTTGAGTTTATTATTTTTTAGTATCACATTTTATTGAATTACATTGTCTATTAAGGTAATTTTCTCACCTTGATAACATTATTTTAAAAAGTAAAAATTGACTTCGATCTGTTGAATATAGTTAAAGTGTTTATTATTCCATTATAACTAGAATAATATGAATGACATATTTTTCATTTTAATTCATAAATTATAGGTAAAACCCCAGGTAAATAAATAATATGACATTGTCACATTTATCCATATTTTTGAATAAAATATTAATATAACTTTAAAGGGGACGCAATGCTCGATGGCGTACCCAATACGCAACAACGAGTTTCTTGGGAATCTTACGTTGCACTATAACAATAAAATAATATTATTTAAAATTGTAGTTAACGCCTTGCCATTTTAATGGTGGGAATGAACATAACTAACTACAAAATCATTATATATGTTTTGTTAAATATTTTTACTTTCATCCAATAAATGTTAGAGGCATAAAATGCAAATGAAACCAATTTTAAGCATAAATCTTCTAATATTCACTAAAAGGTCGAACTATCACCTTTTGATGGTGAACCCTCATTAAATATAGTTTTCGTCACTCTTATACATTCTATTGGACCAAATAAAATTCTTCTTTAGAATCGGGACATCAAAATTTACTTTGTGTAAATTTTTAGTATTTTTTCGATAAAGTACATTTTTTAATGAATAGTGAGAAATGTTGTATTTTAACTCAAAACCTCTTTTTAATCTGATTTATATATATGATTTGATTATATTTTGAATTTGTTTTAAAGAGAAATTAGAATACATTTTTACCATTTAATCCAATATTTGTCTTTTGAATTAATTTCACTTTGAAATTGGACTTAAACTAGTGTAAATCTTTTGATATATATTGTTTCATAAAAACACGCTATTTGTTCTGAAAGCGGGAATTAATTATTAAATTAATTAATGTAACTTATATGTTTTGAATTTTGTAAAATAGACATCATTTTTGAATTCAGAATATCAAATATAGCTTAGGGTGATGTATTGGTATTTTTCTAAAAAACTCCAATTTTTTAGGAATAGTGAAACCACTATGTGGTAGTTTAAATTTTTTTTTTTGTTTAAATGAAACATTACCACTTTTGTGGTTTGAATTTAAAAAATACAACATACATGGTTGTCATTAGGATTTAAAATTTGGTTTAATGGGATTAAAATAATTTTATGGTGAGTAGTAACTCTTAAGTTTTTAATCGCGATTAGAGGTAATTATTGTAATTTATGGTAAAGATAATATTATAATAATATGAAATTACATTGAAACAAGTTATACCATTATTGGATGAGTCATGGCCAACCAAAAAAATCAATGGGTCAACTTGGGGACCCCATGGATCCACTTTGGTTGGAAAATGACATTAATACCTTTTTATTTAAAGTTAAAATTAAAATGTCACAAACATGTGTTGTTTTACTAAAACAATTTTTAAATGAGGATATATAAGTCATATTTTTTACTATAAATATTCATAATAAAGATAAAAATATTTAATACATCATTATACTTTTTTTATAATTTTTAGACATTAAATAAATTAATTTATTTATGTCACATTGATGATGTAGTGATTACTCAATAAATGAACGATTTAAATAAAATGAGAAGATAGGGTGAAATATAAGTCATAAACCTGTCACAAACCTATTTTATGGGTGTATTTAGAAACATTATCACCTTATAAAAGAAATATATCATTTTGGGTCCTTTAAAATCCGATATTCATTTTATAATAATGTAATATTTTATAACATTCCAAGAGTTTCCCTCTTCTCCTCTTATAAAAGGCCCCCACCTCTACCCGCTTACACACACCTCTCAAGCCATTGGCTCAGCCAAAACTTTCCCATTTCATATCTACACATCCATATATTCATCATTGAAGCCTCAATTTGGGCAGAATCCTGTCCAAGGAAGCCTTTGATCTCAAATCTAAGAGAGTTACCCGATTTAAAGGTAATGTCTTCCATTGTGTTCTTTTGTTTTATTTTGCTTCTCCAAACAACTAAATTATTTCTATTACTTTTTTTGTAACAAAAAAAGTATATTAAATATAATAATATGTTTTATAAGAATTATTCGAGCTACACTTTCACACACCTCCATCTAATGTTTAAAGATCATATTGTTCTTGTGGATCGCGAATTACTGCGTCACGGAACGACGATTGTTCAATATTATTTTAACACCTTCAAAGGTGGCCATTAAGATGTCACTATATTTATATATGATATATTATATGTTTATGTTTCCCTTAAGATTCTGTATTTTTCATTTATGGCATACCTTTATGGTTTCCATTATGGGCAAACACGATATCTTCATTTTAGGAAGTGCGGACTACCGCCCCCTCAAAGTGATTTGATTCGTTAATGCCATATGTGGGGAGTATAAAGGATGTAATTAATGGAATTACATATTATATCCAACTGGAATTATAATATACATTTATATCATTATTATTTAGTTCCATTTAATACAAAAAAAAATAAATGTATAGTTCATGCGTACGTACGGCTTACCGTCTCCCTGAACAGTACATTTCATTTCATATCTCCAAATGTTATGTACTATTATAAGTACATATATATAATGGATATATATATGTAATATATAACATCTAAATTATGAATATCATTCTGTAATTATAATATATATATCTCTCATTTTGTTTTAATTCCATTAATATGAAAAAAAATGAAAGTAGCCTTCATGCGTACGTACGGTCTACCGTCTCCATGAAAGGTGCTTTTAATTTTTTATCTCCAAATGATATGGAATAGTATAAAATGAATATATAATGGATATATATGATATTTAAATGATTAAATACTATTCTGGATATGATTTACCTATAACTACATGGAGAATTATTTTCCATCAAATTCGATTTTTTACTCATGTACCGAACATCGACAAAAACGTCTTATATGAACTCACTTTATTAACCAATTTTTATAAAATTTTAATATGTGATATTAATTGAATAATAATCTTTAAATTAGGTCCTTAATAAAATATAAATTGACCAAATTTTATTATTCAGGAGATTAATGAACGATCGAGTCATGTCGGACACGAGGTAAGGGATCATACCTCTCTCTTTCTTTTCAAGTACTCTCTTTTATGTCATTTATTTAATGCTCCATGTTCTTATGTTGGGGGATGTTCTTTTATATTCATCATTATTTAATTTTTATGTTCATGTGATGAGTGACCCTATTTGATCTGATCAATCCATTTTTGTAAGTTTTATGTGGCACTGTTAGGGTACCAAAGTTTTATAAGGGGATTTTCATCTCAGATTTTATTCCCGTGAAATTCATGCTACATTTTCCAATATTTCCTTTTTTGTGGTGTATGTACTGACCATTTTTATACTATATACTCTCTTTTATGGGTATTGACATCTTCATTATAAGAACCTTCATTCATGGGGTGTACGTTTCAATAGTTTCCCAAATCGGTAAGAGAACCATTCACAGTCTTCTTTTTAAAAGACTTATTTTCGTAAGTATTTTAATTTACATCTTTTTATGATGGGATATGTTCTTCTATATCCTTATTGATGTCAATTTTATTTCCAATTTATTAGATACCATTTCCTCTCTCATCAACTAATTTTATGAATTTTTATGTGACGTCGTGAGGCTGTCGAATATTACCAAGGGAACTTCTTAACCCAATTTCGATTAATTTGGGTTCCACATGTAGTTATTGAATATGTCATCCTTTGAATATTTTTGAATTAACTTTGATTGTTTTACACTTAATATCCACTTGTATTGGGTGTATTTATATTTTCCACACATAATTATGAGATTTATTTATCCTTAATTTAAGAATACCTTCTTTATAAGGGATTTCATCTCATCTTACATTTCTATTGAGACTTCATTGTTGTTATGCACTAATTCACTCTTATATGGTGTATATACTATCCTTTGGAATACTTTATCATGAATACCTTCATTCTCATGATATTATAAAGTAATGATTAAATGTTATTCCTCAATTATTGTAATTAATTGTCTCTCATTTTGTTAAAAACCCATTAACTAAAATATCGTTTTAAATGTTTTAATGATTTATTCTTATAAATATTTCTCATTAATATCCATGTTTTCAAAATGTTTTTAAGGATTTATTTATATAGATATTAATGGATTAAAATTTTAAAAGCATTAAAGTTTTATGGGACACTTTTATTTAAAAATATCTTTATTAAATGTTTTAAATGGTTTTGAAAATGGGTTTTAGAATGGATCCATTAATTCAATATCTTAAAATGTTATATTATTATTTCAATGAGGTAATGTTATCTTTCCTTTATGATTATGTTATGTGATATGATTGTGTTATGGTTCATGGGAATTTTTAGGAAGATGGGTGGTTCCGTGATAAACTAAGGGTCGGGTGAGCCTGATATATCTCTCCAATGCATTTGGTAACATGAAGGGGTTAAATGTTAAGGTTTCGCCGAAGAGATTAAGGGAATATACTGTGATGGGTATTCCAAACGTAACCGTGAGGGTTACTCCCTATGTAATAATGTTATGAATGCCTCATGTTATCTTTTTGTCTTATGATTTCTATGAGTTATTCAAAAATAATATGATTTCATGAAGTATGTTAAAGGGCTTATGTTTTATGAGTAAAGTATTATTTCATTGATACTTGGACTGATGTGTTCTTTCCGTATTATTATAACCATTACTGAGATTTTTATGCTCATCCCATGTTTTTGAAATGTTTTTCACAGGACATAAAGTGGAATAGGGTCAATGATGGGATCACAGAAAAGTTATGTTTTCTAAACATGGAACTAGACATGAGTCTTTTATTCAAGAGTTTTTATTTTATGATAAAAATGTAAACTGAGTAGAAGTGTCTACTTTGTAATCTTCTGAGATGTAATAGTTATGTCCTAATTCTATGGAACACTAAACCCGAATAGATCCTCAATGTAAATTATTCAATTTAATTAAATATTATGTAAAGATTAAGTCTTGGGCATTATAGTTGGTATCAGAGGCCGGTTTAGATAACTTTAGAGGTTAGGGTATTCTTAAGGCATAAGGGACATTACCATAATGGTTAGGATTTCAGAAAGAGTCATAGTTTTAGATAAAGTGAATGAGTAAGTATATCTTAGTGTTTATATTCCTCAATAGTACATGATGGTTTTGATGATATAAACACATTGACATTTCTGTTTTTAGTGAATGGATGGATCTAGCAGGCACCAAAGTAATAGTGGATGTGAAGGAAACTGTGACAGTTTTCTGAGTGAGCAAATGAATGATATGGGAGCTTCAATGAGAAATATCGTGGTTGTTATAAACCAACTATCAAGTATACATGATCAACCAGTTGTACCTTGGTATGTTCTGTAATGCATAATGTACGAGATGACCAATAGATGTGGAAGTTCAGGTAATAATTATAAAGGTAACCATTAGAGTTTATATGATCCTTTCTTTTGAGGTAATTATGGGTTATTATATATTATGATGGAAAATGTAAGGCATGAGATAAACTTTATGTTAAAATATATTATGATTATTATTTTTATTTTATCTTGTTTTGGGGAATGTTTTAAGAATTATATAGTTTTGGAAAAAGGAAAACACACAGACCGTGTGACAACCCATTGCATCAGACAAAGCTGCAAAAATCAAACCCACAACCAAAGTGCGACTGGTATTTATCGCCTACAACTGGACTACGTGAAGTCCCTAGTTAGTTGGACTAATTCTTTTTAGTTAGATGATTTTAGGAATCAAGAGTAAGTTTATTTTGGGTTATCTATGTAAATGATTAACCTATCATCGATGATATGTGATTAGGGTAATTACTTTTCAATATGAGAATTTAAGAGCAACTGATGTTCTTTGGAGATGAAAGTTAATTTGTACCTTGTAAAACTATGTGATTAAATAGTTCAAATATTTGGGTTTCAATCTTAGTTTGGTTTACTTTTAAGAATTTTATGGACACTTGTTTATCGAATGGTGTTCGTTGAACTTTGGGGTTTTTTGGACAAATTTTGGAGATTAAGAATAGATTTTCTTTTTATAAAGGATTATACATTTGTGGATTATCTAATCTCATACTAACAATTTTGGTTTTGGTTTTTGTCAAAAGACATGGGAAATATAAAGTCCTCTTTTGTTGATTAGGTGATTCTCATGCAGTTGATTATAGTACTCTTAATGCATACAAGTCTTCCTAAATACTCGTCTTTTGGAGAAAATATGAGTTTTATTAAGGAATATAGTAAAAGTAGAAAGTCTACATTACAAGTAAGTATGATTCATTATTATTTAGTTAAGCTCAAAAATAAATTCCTCAATAAAGAGTAACTTAAAACAAAAGTGTTTTTTGTTAACTTTTCTTACTGGGGAATCGAATACCATTTAACCCATCACAAGATTGTGATTTTCTTATGGTTAAGTTTCACTTAAACATGTTTACTATCACTATACCTTAGAACATGACCCTTTTTTCCTCCATATCCATGTTTTCCTACATGGAATCCTAGTATGGGTTAACTCGGGTGACCTTAATACTTCTCTTTCTTTATTTAAAAGTGATTGTTTTACTGACTCTTGTTCTGATGTGGGATTTTCAATGAAGTTTCCAAGCCCAGTTTTAAAATTGCGAGGATGCAATTCCCAAAAGGGGGGAAGGATGTAACACCTTAGGTAAATAAATAATATGAAATTTTAACATTTATCCTAATTTGTGAATAAAATATTAATATAACTTTAAAGGGGACGCTATGCTCGATGGCGTACCCAATATGAAACAATGAGTTTCTTGGGAATCTTATGTTGCACTCTAATAATAAAATAATATTATTTTAAATTTTAGTAAAAGCCTAGCCATTTTAATGGTGGGAATGAACAGAACTAACTAAAAAATTATTATATATTTTCATCGAATATTTTTACTTTCATCCAATAAATGTTTGAGGCGTAAAATGCAATTGAATCCAATTTTAAGCATAAATCTTATAATATTCACTAAAAGGATGAACTATCACATTTTGATGGAGAACCCACATTAAATATAGTTTTGGTAACTCTTATACATTCTATTGGACCAAATAAAATTCTTCTTTAAAATCAGGACATCAGAATTTACTTCGTGTAAATTTTTTGTATTTTTCCAATAAAGTACATTATATAATGAATTGTGAAAAATGTTGTATTTTAACTCAAAATATCTTTTTAATATGATTTATTTATATGATTATATTATATTTTGAATTGATTTTAAAGTGAAATTAGAATATAAGTTTACCATTTAATCCAATAGTTGTCTTTGGAATTAATTTCACTTTGAAATTGGACTTAAACTACTGTCAATCTTTTGATATATATTGTTTCATAAAAACATGCTATTTGTTCTGACAGTGGGAATTAATTATTAAATTAATTAATGTAACTTATATGTTTTGAATTTTGTAAAATAGACATAATTTTTGAATTCAGAATATCTAATATATCTTAGGGTGATATCTTGGTATTTTTCTGAAAAACTCCAATTTTTTATGAATAGTGATACCACTAAGTGGTAGTTTAAAAACTGTTTCTTCCTTTAAATGAAACTTTACCACTTCTGTGGTTTTAATTTGAAAAATCTGACATACATGGTTTTCATTACGATGTAAAATGTGGTTCAATGGGATTAAAATAATTTTTTGGTGAATAGTACCTCTTATGTTTTTTATCGTGATTAGAGGTAATTAGTGTAATTTAAGGTAAAGATAATGTTATAATAATATGAAATGAACTAGACACATGTTCTACCCTTATTTGATGAGTCATGGCTGACCAAAAAAATCCATGGGTTAACTTGGGGACCCCATGGATCCACTTTGGTTGGAAAATGACATTAATACCTTTTTATTTAAAGTTAAAATTAAAATGTCACAAACATGTGTTGTTTTACTAAAACAATTTTTACGTGGGGTTATTTTTCATATTTTTGACTATATATATTAATAAGGAAGAAAAAATATTTCCTACATCATGATATTTCTTTATAATTTTTAGACATTAAATAAATTAATTTATTTATGACACATTGATGATGTAGTGATTACCTCAAAAATGAGCGATTTAAATAAAATGAGATGATAGGGTGAAATATAAGTCTTACACTTGTCAAAAACCAATTGGATGGGTGGATATCGAAAACATATCACCTTATCCTAGAAATATATCATTTTGGGACCTTTAAAATCCGAAAATCATTTTATAATAAAGTAATATTTTATAACTTTCCAAGAGTGCCCCTCCTCTCGTCTTATAAAAGGCCCCAACCTCTACCAACATACAAACACCTATCAAGCCACTTTCTCAAACAAAACCATCCCATATAATCGTTCAACATCCCTCTCTTTATCATTGTAGCCTAACTTTGGGCAGAATCCTTTCCAAGGAATCCTTTGAGGTCAAATCAAAGAGAGTTACACGATTTAAAGGTATTGTCTTTCCTTGTGTTCTTTTGTTTTATTTTTCTTCTCCAAACCCCTAAAATATTTTTATTACTTTTTTTTGTAACAACACCAGTATCTTAAATATAATAGGATGTTTTTATAAGATTTATTCGACCAAAAATTTCACACACCTCCGTCTAATGGTTAAAGAACATACTGGTTCTGTGGATGAGAAATTACTGCCTCACGAAATGATGATTGTTCAATATTATTTTAACACCTTAAAAGGTGGCCATTAAGTTGTAACTATATTTATATATGATATATAAAATGTTTATGTTTCCCTAAGTTTCTGTATTTTTCATTTATGGCATACCTTTATGGTTTCCATTATGGGTAAACGTGATATCTTCATTTTCGGAAGTGCGGACTACCGCCCCATCAAAGTGATTTGATTCATTAATACCATATGTGGTATGAATAAAGGATGGAATTAATGTTATTCCATATGATATCCAACTAGAAATATAATATAACTTTATATAATTATTTTTTGATTCAATTTAATACAAAAAAATGAAATTAGCGTTCTATGCGTACGTACGGCTTACCGTCTCCATGAACGGTACATTTCATTTCTTATCTACAAATGTTATGTACTATTATAAGTACATATATATAATGGATATAAATGTAATATATTATATATAAATTAGGTATATAATTATGGTATTATAATATATATATCTCCCGTTTTGTTTTAATTCCATTAATATTTCAAATAATGAAAGTAGCATTCATGCTTACGTACGGCCTACCGTCTCCATGAACGGTGCTTTTAATTTTTTTTATCTCCAAATGATATGGAATAGTATAAAATGAATATATACTGGATATATGTGATATTTAAAACATAAAATACTATTCTGGAAATGATGTAACTATAACTACATGGAAAAGTCTTTTCCAAAAAGTTTGATTTTTACTCATGTATCGAACATCGACAAAAACGTCTGATATGAACTCACTTTATTATCAAATTATTATAAAATTATAATATGTGATATTAACTGAATAATAATATTTAAATTAGGTCCTGAAGATAATATAAATTGACCAAATTTTATTATTCAGGAGATTAAAGAAGGATCGAGTCATGTCGGACACGAGGTTAGGGATCCTACCTCTCTCTTTCTTTTCAAGTACTCTCTTTTATGTCATTTCTTTTATTCTCCATGTTCTTATTTCGAAGGATGTTATTTTATATTCATCATTCTGTAATTTTTATGTTCATGTGATGAGAGACCCTATTTGATCTGATCAATCCATTTTTGGAAGTTTTATATGGCGCTGTTAGGCTACCGAATTTTCATAAGGGGATTTTCATCTCACATTTTATTCCTGTGAGATTCATGCTACATTTTCCAATATTTACATTTGTGGGGTTTATGTACTGCCCATTTCTATAGTATATACTCTCATTTATTGGTATTGACATCTTTATTTGATGACCCTTCTTTCCTGGGGTGTACATTTCGAAATTTTCCCAAATCGGTAAGAGAACCTTTCACACTCCTCTTTTTAAAAGGCTTATTTTGTTATGTCTTTTAATTTACATATTTTTATGTTGGGATATGTTATTATATATCCTTATTGATGTAAATTTTATGTCCAAGTGATGAGATACCATTTTCTCTCTCATCAACTAATTTTATGAATTTTGAAGTGACTCTGTTAGGATGACGAATATTACCAAGGGAACTTCTTAACAGAATTTCGATTACTTTGGATTCAACATGTATTTGTTGAATATGTCATCCTTTAAATAATTTTGAATGAAGTTTCATTGTTTTACACTTAATATCCACTTGTATTGGGTGTATTTATATTTTTCACACATAATTATGATATTGATTTATCCTTATTTTAAGAATACCTTCTTTATAAGGAATTTCATCTCATCTTACATTTCTATTGAGACTTCATTGTTGTTATACACCAATTAACTTTTATATGGTGTATATACTGTCCTTTGGAATATTTTATCATGAATCCCTTCATTATCATTATATTATAAAGTTCTGATTAAATGTTATTCCTCAATTATTGTATTCAAGTGTCTCTCATTTTGTTAAAAACCCTTTAACTAAAAAATCGTTATAAATGTTTTAATGATTTATTATTATAAATATTTCTCATTAATATCCATGTTTTAAAAATGTTTTTAGGGATTTATTTATGTGGATATTAATGGTTTAAATTTTTAAAAGCTTCAATGTGGTATGGGACACTTTGATTTAAAAATCACTTTATTAAATGTATTAAATGGTTATGGAAATGGTTTTTAGAATGGATTAATTATTTCAATATATTAAAATGTTATATTGTTATTGAAATGTGGGAATGTTATCTTTCCATTATGCTAAAGTTAGGTGATACGATTATGTTATGGTTCTTGGGCATTTTTATGAAGACGGGTGGTTCCGCGATAAACTATGGGGCGGGTGAGCCCGATATTGCTCTCCAATGCATTGGGTAACGCGAAGGGGTGAAACGTTATGGTTTCTCTGATGAGATTTATGGAATATATTGTGATGGATATTCCAAACATAACCATGAGGGTTACTCCCTACATAAGAATGTTATTAATGCCTCAAGTTATCTTTATGTCTTATGATATCTATGAGTTATTCATAAATCTTATGATTTCATGAGGTATGTTAAAGTGCTTATGTTTTATGAGTATAGTATTATTTCATTGATACTTGGAATGATGTGTTCTTTCCGTTTTTTTGAAACCCTTACGGAGCTTTTTATGCTCATCCCATGTTTTTGAAATGTTTTTCACAGGACATAAAGTGGAATAGGTTCAATTATGGGATCAAGGAAATGTCATGATGTCTAAACATGGAAGTAGACATGAATCTTTTCTTCAAAAGTTTTTATTTTATGAAATAAATGGAAACTGACTAGAAGTGTCTACTTTGTAATCTTGTGAGATGTAATAGTTAAGTCTTAATTCACTGAAACTGTAAACCTGAAAAGATCATCAATGTGAATTGTTCAATTTAATTCAATATTAAGTAAGGTTTAAGGCTGGGGCCTTATATTATACTTTTAAACCCACCTGTTAAAAATATTTTTGAAAAATGAGCATGGTTACAATCATGGAGACGGTAGGTCAAAATATTAACATTATCCATTTTTCAATGATCATTATGATAGAAAAGTGATTAATATTATTTATTAACAAAATTTTTAATATATCATATATATTAGATGAATTTATGAAATTTTCTGAACATTATCATCAATGTAATGTAGTGATAAGAAATGAGTCACCTCACTTTATAGAGTTGGTTTTCCACATATACAGATGAAGGATTGTATCATTATAATGTCAATAGAAAGGTAATACCAATCAAGGCCAGCCAGAATATAATACTTCTGACAATTTAAAAACATTTATGTGGAAAATTAAAAATTTAGTTTATACATTGAGTTTTTATAATGATTAATATTTCCTTAATATTATATAATAATTAATTCAATAATTATAATTAGTTTTAAAGATAGAGATGGAAAAAAATTATATCGGTTTGTGAGGTGTTAGTCAATAATACACACTAAAGATGAACTCCTTTTCAAGTTATTTTAATTGGATATAAATATACATAATTGTAAAATTTAATAATATATAAATAAATTTAGGATATTGGAGGTATTATTTTGTTATCCATTATGATTATTTGAATTATGTGGAAGCAACAACAAAAAAAAAGATGGAAGTGAAAATAATACCTCTTATCCAGTAAACATCCACTTCATAACAATGTAAACCCTATATAATTTCTATTATTAGTAAAAAAACATATAGAATATTACGATGGATTCTAGAAATTATCTATAGTAGGTATTGTATTAGCCAATAATTATTTTAAGTGTGAAGAAATGTTAATTATAGTTACCCTTTTATACGAGATGTGAGTGGAATTCTTCAAATTTCAGAGAACATTAATATATTTCTGAAATTTATGGATAAAAATGATTACTATTTGTATATAAAAGATTAAGGTATGGATTTTTAGACCCTACATTTCCCAATTTTTTTATTTATTATCATTAATATTTTTATATAATTTATTAAAATATTAATTCTATTAAATATCATAACTCTTATATTTTACCCTATTCATTAATATGACTATATAACATAATGATAAAAATTAATACAAGAACATACTATTCTATTATATCCTAAACATTTCAGTATGATCTATCAAATTTTATAATCATATTAAAAATATCAAATATAATAATTTTTAATATCATATATTTTCTATTTATATTAATTATATAATTACTACATCAATGTTCTTCATGAATTGATAATAACTATTTTTAAGAAGATAAATAATTATAAAATTCCATGATGAATATATATATATATATATATTATTAATAAAAATAAAATTATTATTCCATCTTATCTGTTATATAAAACCCTTTTAAAATATTACAGTTAATAAAAATAATTGTGGAATCATTGACATTTGATTAAATAAAATAATATAAAGGATACAATCACATATAAATGGAATTAAATTGATATATAACTGAACCATTACTAATTATGGATTGAAATTTATCATCAAATTTTTTGTGGTTATGTGATATGGAATATTTATAGTCATAATCATTTAATTTTTACCTGTAACTACCTGATTTAACATTTACCATGAAAATAATAATTACTAAGTAAAATATTCTTATTCATAAAAAATAAAAGGGAACTATCTAAACAATTTGTACCAAATGATATAATAAATATAAAAAATATGTTTAATTTCAAAACACAAAATATATATAATTTCATTATAATTGATATATGAAAAATTAATGGAAATTTGTTTTTTCTTAAAATTATCTTTTTGAAATATTAAATCTGTTTAATGTAAATTACTTTTTAAAACCCTTTTGAAACACAATAATTTGATAATTTTATATAAAAATATAAAAATAAAAATATATAACTAAATTAAGTCATATTTTTACAATGTATATAATTTATTTATTTTTCAATAAAAACTGTATTTCTCCAAATTCATTGATAGAAATTTATATATACATAAAAATATCAAAAACAATTATTCTACTATTAGATTTTAAAATATATATTAAAAAAATAAATAATTTTATTCAAGATAAACTTTAAATATTTATAAATTTAATTATTTAAATTAAAATTTATAATAATCATTATAATAATAATATTCTTCTTTTGATTTTTAAAATTATATAAAAAATCTAAATGAATATAACAATTTAAATCAAGAATAATAATAAATATGATGAAAATGTATTCTATCTATATATGATTTTTTAAATTATCCACCCCACCCCTTTTGAGAAGTTCATCCTAAAAATTTTAAACAATTATTAAACATGTGTGGATACCATTATTGCATAACATGCTTATATAATCATGTTCATTCTTCATCTATTTAATTTTTTTAGACATAATAATCCTTGTGAATTACCTTATCCTTTAATAATTTATCTCCCTAGTTTGAATCATAATAATAATTTTCCCATATGAAATTCTACAACTCAACTAAAAATCCCTAGGGATAAAAAACATTTGATGAATCTCGAATATACATTATCAGCATCAAAGCCTGAAATACATTCTATACATGGGATGAACAAGGTGGAAAGGTAAATCATATGGAAATAAATCGAACTTTCTCCATTATTTCACATGATCTGATGTCCCACGTAATTATAATTCCCTTCCTTCAAAAACACATAACAAATATTCAAGGAAATATTTCAAAAAAAGACCTCTTATATCTAATGAATTGTACTTCCTCATGTTTTCTACACAATTTCTCTACCTACTATATTTTATCATCATATGTTTTTGAATAATTATCCTATTTATAGTCACATTCTCTCAAAATTATTATATCACTAATATATTCTCACCTATATTATCCCCAAATTCTAGACATCATCACTGCATTCCATTTAATTCCACAAAAAGTTGAATTTTTATTCTAGAATGGAAATTATTATTACAAAATTAATTATCAATAGCCTGATGCTGACACCAGAATCCACTAGTAATAAATTTACCAATATTCAATCATGTATTCTAGGGATTGAAGTTTTCATATCGAATTTGCCGAATACAATGGATGAATAGTGGTGAATTTTTTTAATTCAATTCCCAACAACATCTGAATGTGTTTCCAAATATTAGAAGTGGACATGGGTTCAGGATCTGATAAAATTGAGAGAGGAAATACATTTGAGGTGAATATATACTTAATATATAGTAGATAAATTGGTTATAATAATAGATTATATCAACTAAGAATGATATTTTTCTATTTTGTAAGTTGATCAATAAAAATATTATATTATTTATATCATATGTCTTTAGTAGTCCCACCATGAAATACATGGATATATTTTTCAAAATCCACTCTAGTACTAGAAAAGGATGATGAATACACTTTGGTAATCGTCCATACTATTTTACCATTTGATAGTTGAATCATTTCGGGGTAATATCAAATACAACCAGTTTCTTTCCATCTGACCAATAATAACCTAGAAGTTTTTTTTACAAATAATAATATCATGATGAACATGAAATAGTCAACTATGATCATTATTTAAAATCTAGCACTTCAACTATGAATCACAAGGCACAACTAATATAATTCCAAATCCCAAATCACATTATTTATAAACATAAAATTCCAGATATTTTCCCATTATAACTAATTATATCTTTTTATATAAATAATGGTTTTCCATAAAATATTTTATACTTCATTATTTCAAATATGAATCCTTAACACCTTACAATTATTTGTGGAATATCGTATTCCTATAACATGCAGTACAAATTCATCAAATCATTTGGTGAAGGGTCAATTTTAAATTTTTAATGTGGTAATTGTAGATTTATTTTTCAAACACAAAGGACCAATCAATTTATTTAATTTTTTATGATTTTAATGAATTATGGTATCATAATCCCAAATCACTTAAAACCATCTTCTATGCCTCATGTTCAACTATATCTGATTTTATATAGACATAAAAGTTTTAGGATTTGTATATATATCTCTATTTGATCTATAATAATTATTCCTATAAATTATTTTTAAAATCAAAAATATCTAACTCCAAATATTTTTTTTTGCAGTTTAACTAATGAGGGTTCAATTTATGTAGAGAATAATAAATTTTATAATAAATCTACAATATAATAAAACACATTAACTTGAATGGAGCATAAATAAAGATGACATGATCACAATTTAATGAGGGTAGGTCCAAATTTTAGGCATTCACCATTCATTAAAATAATACATACAAAATAACTAGTTTTTGTTGTATTGATAAATTTAACTATATTTTTTCACTTAGTTACCTAGATAGAGAAACAGGACATGTTTTCCATAATCCACTAGTAATATCCTTGCAATCCAAGAATAAAATATAATATCCAATACATTTGTTGGACATGACCATTCATCAACCACATTATATGTAATTATAGACATTAATTACATCTTTATATACAATTTTCCCAATGAATTTACTTTATTGAAACCAAAAACTAAAAATTTTAAAAAATT
This sequence comes from Viscum album, assembly GCA_963277665.1. Classification (NCBI taxonomy): domain Eukaryota; kingdom Viridiplantae; phylum Streptophyta; class Magnoliopsida; order Santalales; family Viscaceae; genus Viscum; species Viscum album. The sequence goes on from OY728123.1 coordinate 181,288,740, forward strand.
CCATAAAAAAACATTTCTATGATGGACTATGGTATAATCATTAGTTGTTTTCATAATCCTCCAAAATTGATGAATGAAAAAAATATTTTCTATTCAAAAAAACCACAATAATATTCAAATATTAATTTATGTCACTATAAATAGAATATATAAATACATTGGGTTAATTTGTATTACCAATGTGCATAACTACAATCTCATAATTCTCATATCTTGTATGAAGTGATATTTTTAGTATTTCATCCTCATTCAAAATCATATGATGTTACTCAGATATGATGTAAAGCATCAGACAATACTAGTCCCCAATGTGACGGTAAAATGATTAATCAATAAGAGTATTCATAGATTTATTCTTAATATTAATTCTATTTATTACCATATAATTAATTCAAAAAATCAATGAACAACTTTTTTTAACAAATATGACAGAATAACCCCATGGTGAGTTTCTAAGATGGATGAATCCTTTACCTAACAACACGGGTAACTTCCTTTCAATTCAATATTCTCTACATGATGCATTTGATATGTGGGTTTTGATATTTTTTATCATCAATAAAAAAAATCAATTATTTTTTAACTTACCAATCATGTATAACACTAGGAAATTCAATATGAAAATTATCCAGTTAATTTTATACTATGGGAATGTCATTATTATAAATTGTTCCCTTATTTTCAAAAATATTTTTAATATAACATTAATTTCCATTATTTAATACTTTCACACTTTCTGGAGATGTTTGAAATTATATTGGTTCATTATTTTATAAAAACTAAAAATAGTACTAGAATTTTTTTTTCTAGCCCAATAATATATTATAGAATTGGAAAAAAAATATTATTTACATTGATTAAAATCAAAAACTGATATGGAAAATACAACAAGGATATATTGAAAATTCATTCCAAAAACAACAACAACAAAATAGTTAAAATTTATTTTTTACTTAATATACCCTTGTATTTATTATGATATAATTTTTCATTTAATTTTTATTGTAAAATTTCAAATTTATGAGAAGGATTAACATATATGAATGAATTTATAGACATTAAATAAATAATAAAATTAGTATAATCTAAAAAAATATATAAATGATTCCACTTTGTTTGATGGTCCAAAAATCATTAGAAGTAGTTTCAATGGATTTTACCACTCCTTTGAACTTAAATTCAAGATTCATCACATAATTTGTGTCTTTAATTGAGAAGTATGTTCATAATGACCCTTATCATAACATATAAATCTTTTTTCAGTTTTCTTATTGTAATTGAACATACTACAACGACGATCTATTACAATGGAATCACGACCCATTGTTTAAAACATAGAAATCATAATATCTTCCCATATTTTAAAAGTAATCTCCTAGGGTGTTTTATACCAATAATTACACAAATTGGAAACATTATTTTCTCACATTCATGTTTATTTAATTGATTTTTACACATTACCATTGAACTGAACCTTTTCCTCCACTTTCATTAATGAAATTATTGATCATTATAAAAAAAATTGTATATTTACAACATAATGATCATTTTTCTCATTACATTATGAATTAATAAGAATAATGTTCATTATGATATCATGGATTAAATACTGAGTAAAAATTATTATTTTTCACTCTTGATCCTAATTTTAAATTAAAACATAGCCATATAATCATGTTCTGTTTGATTTGAACATGCGCTTTCGTTTATCCTCATAGTATTTAAATTACATTAATTTCATCACAATTACAAGAGAAATTTAATTTGAATAATAGTCTCATGGAAAATAATATTAAATTCATCTAATTACTATGAATAAATGTCTTCTAATTTCAGGAAAATATTGATCATTACAAAACTGGTTGATTTCACTTTCAAAATGTAAAATTTCAATAATATGATTTTAATATTCAGAGTACCCCATTAAATCAAAAATCATTTCTAGTGATCTAATCAAAACATTTTATACCACTAGGATAAAAGATCCACCATAATAAGGAGGTGTTTCCTCATAAAATGTTCCACTATAATAATGTTCATTTTTTGTGGATATAGATTAACATATTCATGTATACCACCACATTTTATAGGATTTTTTTCAAATAATCCATTATTACCTCCAACATCATTATTATAATTTTAAAAAATAGTTTTATATATTTGTTTTATATAGTCCTCTTAGTGGATTCTGAATTCTCCTTCATTATTTCCTCTATGGAAAATGTTCTTAAAATACATATTTAATGAAAATAAATGTTGTAATATTACAATTATATATCATTTATAGTTAAACATAACATAAAAAAATTTAATGGTACTATATTAAAATTATTCATACATATATAGATATCTACACTATACATTTATTCCAACTATAATTTAACAACATTATATAATACAAAATCATGAATTTTTAATCAACAATTATGTTTGTTAAATTTTAGAATGATTTGAGATTTTGATTTTTGGAAAAGTAGGTCCAAACACATAGATAAATAAAATATGTTAAACAGAGGACACCTATTATCAGAATCCATTTTCTATCCATATCAAACATTAAATCATAACATGATTAATTTTTTTAAAATCATCACAATATTTATCATGAAATTTACCATCACACACACATCGTTAGACCATATGTAGAACAAATTAAAACATTGTGTGGGAAAAATCTCAATAATACACATAAAATAATTATAGGAATCATTATTCACTAAAAACATATAAAAATTATCATTTTCAAAAAAATCATTGGGGAAGAAATGTTTTCTTACCCAAAAAATAACATCTTCTATCAAACACATTCTATAAAACATTTAATTGGATATATTAATGGAAATATAAAACCAATTTAGGATTATTTGAAAAAATTATAATATCATGGAATATTTTTTCAATAGGATATACATATCATCAATGAAAAGAAATAGACATATTCCTTTGAACATGAAGTAAAAAAATTATTGTAAAAATATATTATATCTAAAAAAGACATAAAATGTATAAATTAATAAAAAGGTTACATGGGGAATAATTTTCTATTTATACACACAAATTATTTAACCTTAAATAAATTATAATATAACCCTCACAATTATTCATGACAAAATACACATGGTTGTACTTGGATAAACTATCAAAGTTTCATTAGAAGTAACTATATGGTAAAATTCAAACACAACCAATTAATTAGATGTATATCATACACCTAATAACAATAATATTATAATTGAAACACCCATCATCATAATACATTATAATGAATGATAACATAATAATCAAATATGAATTTTTTATAATAAAAAGTTAATTTAGGAAATTTCAATTTAAAATGTTATACTATAAACATAAATAGGAAAATATTTCTTGAAAATAACCACGTAATATTGTAATATTTTATTTAATAATTATTTATTAATGACAATCAGAATTGTATCTTATGAAATAGATGTAAAAAAATAATTTCATTCAATATTTTCCGAATAATAAATAAAGTAACTTGTTTGGAAAAAGATACACAATTTCATTTAAAACTACATTATTAAACATAAATGCTGCGTAAAAACAAATTCAAACCAAAATATAATTATAATAAAATCTTATTTAAATAATAATAATAAAAAATAATTTGGATATAAATTTTAAATAGAGTTTTATGAGAATAATAAAAGATCATTTTAAGAGAATGTCCCCCACAAATATCATATCATTGAAGTGAAAATTACATATAAGAATAAAATAAATTTATCATATGTAAATTAACATTTAAAATGGTATATAGAATATCATAAAATGAAAATTAATTTAAAAAATAATCGTAGTATGAAAAAATAAAATGAAGAAGTTGTTTTACATGAATTATAAAAATTGTGTTTGTAATTACCTTACCTAGACACTGACCTATCATGAACAATAATTCAATTCATAAATAATGAAATTAAATAAATTTCTAATTTCCTCATTACATTTTCATGTTTATTATTAGTAATTAACATGTTATAGAAATTTAATTATTAATTTATGTTCATGTTATATTTTTGGATGATATTCGGTCTATTTGTCAAACATGAATTTATTCAGTTAACAATGTTTAAAGAGATCAATATTCTTTCATCTCCAAAATAATATTCACTAAAAAATTATCATTTATATAAATCAATAATAATTGGAAATCTAACCATTATATATGGTTATGTAAAATGATATATGATACACTCATAGAGATGCTTGGATGTATGTATGCATGAGTATTGTTTTCTATTTCTCGGTGATCATTTTGGAAAGAAGGTGCATATTATTTTCTATGCACAAAATTATAATAATATATTATATATATTATATATTTTATAAATATAATTTTATATATCATCCATTTGAAATATGTATGAAAAAGAATCACATCGCAAGGTGGAGGTGGTAGTCTACATGAACTCATGAATGATGTTATAATTTTACTATGAATGTAAATTTTAGGATATAAGTGATGTGTATATCATAAATAAACACTAATTACATCATAATAACGAGTTTTTATATATTGTGATTGAAGATTAATTACATTGGATTGGAATGTATTTGTCCGTCAAGCACAATGACAATGAATTATTTTCCCATTTGATACAATATGAGATTATTTTGGGCCATCAAAATAAGATAATAATATCTATTTTTTAGTGGTATATGGAGTTATCTTCCAAAATTATTGAATAATATTTTAATTAGTGGTCTAAAGAATCAAATCTAAAACCTAAAAATGATAACTATAGCTTTTATTCGGAATGTCACAATTTCGTAGCACCATAACATTTATATGTTTGGTATTAGTCCTGAAAATACATACATACAAATATATATATATATATATATATATATATATTACTAGGGGGATTATATGAAAGGATTATAAAAAATATGTTTATGTTCAAATGAATTTTTTTTGTGTGATGTAATATGAATATGGGGTTCTCATTTATAAGATAGGGGAGTGGCACTATTGGAATTTCAAATAAAACATTAAAATTTAATACGATTATTCTAGATCAAAATTCTATAAAATGACCCATAAATGCAAAAGGGATGAAATTTTATACCCTTAAATATCTCCCAAATTTCAATTTAATATATTAATTATTTTTAATAAATTATTAAAAATATTAAATCCATAAGAAATTTGTTTTTTCAACTTTTATATCATTAATTTAATGGTCAATAAAAACTTCAATAAAATATTTCAAAAAAAATTATTATATACAAATCATGTAAGCATAATATATAAATTTATTTTATCAAATAAATTATTTCAAATTACAACTATTTTAATATTTTTAGTATCATATATTTTATTTTATTTAATAATTAATCTATTACTACATCAGTGTTGTGTATATATTTTTGTAATTATTTATCACCAAAAAATTAAAAATAAATTAACATGATAAATAAAAATATATAATATTTCAATATATTATTTTTATTCGATCATATACTCTGGATATATCCATTTTGAAAATTCAATATATTTTTCGAGCAAGAGTGTAACAACAATTACATTTCCTAAAATATAATATTATGAAGGTTATAATTATATCCAAATGGAATTAAATGGTCACATAACTACACCATAACAGATTATAGAAAACTATTACTCGTCCAATTATATTAGTTATAGTTTTGGTATCATTTTATTGTCAATATGATTTATTTTTAACCTCAATTAATGTTTGTACCATTTAATGTGGAAATAAAAATTATTATGTTTAATTAAAATATAACCCAGAATTTTTTTTATCTATTTAATAAATATTAAACAACTAAATCCGGATACCAGAGCCCTATTTCAATATTCAAACAACATAAATTCAAACAATAATTAAATATTATATAGAAAAAACATTTTGAAAAAAATTATCTAGTTTAATGGCCTTTTCAAAATATAATAGGATTTTATAATACATTATATTGTTAAATCCATTAAAAAATTAATAATTTGATTAATATAATTAATATTTAACTAATTTTAATTTAAAATTATTCCAATGAATAATTATTCCCTATAAAAACTAAATTTTACAAATAAAATATGTGTTTTTCACTAATCATTGAGATAAAAACTATATTTTTTAGAATATATTCAAAAATAATCTCAATGATTATTTTTTAAATATTTTATTGTCAATATGTTTTATTTTTAACCTCAAATAATGTTTCTACCATTTAATGTGGAAATAAAAATTATGATGTTTAATATAAATATTCCCCAGAAATTTTTTTTATCTATTTAATAAATATTAAACAACTAAATCCAGATGCGAGATCCCTATTTCAATATTCAAAAAACATAAATTCAAAAAATAAAAAAATATTATATAGAAAAAACATTTTGAAAATTAATTATCTAGTTTAATGGCCTTTTAATAATATAATATGATTTTTTAATACATTATATTGTTAAATCCATTAAAAAATTAATAATTTGATTAATATAATTAATATTTAACAAAATTTAATGTAAAATTAATCCAATGAATAATTATTCCCTATAAAAAAATAAATTTTACAAATAAAATATGTATTTTTCACTAATTATTGAAATAGAAAATATATTTTTTAGAATATACTCAAAAATAATCTCAATGATTATTTTTTAAATATTTATTAATAAATGAAGTAAATTTTTTAAAAATAAAATTTTAAAAATGTGAAATTAATATTTTAAATATATCATTATATTAATAATTTTAACAATACTATTATATTTTTGATGTTATGAATTATGAACTTATATATAATAGATATAACATCAAAAATAATTTATACAAAAAAATTCCATTCAAAAAATGGGGTTTTAAATAATGATTATGTGTAATATGTGATTAAACATGAATTTTTATATTGGAATGTCAAATTTAAAATTATTATTGTTCATTTTATTTTCGATGTAGTGTTATATATTTATTGAAATATTAATATTGAATTTTATTCATATAGTAAATTATATTAACATGTGAAAATAGTTTTTCATTTTAGATAAAGTCTGATAGAATAGGGGATATCAAGATATTATTTTTTATAATCATTTAATATATTATAATTTCTTTATGGTGCTCCATCCATTCCTTAACCACATTTTCCTACTTCTTCATTTCTATTCGATATTCATGAGATTAGAGGCATTCCCTCCCACACTTGAATCATTTAACTGTCCCTTTGAGTCAGTTCCCATGGTTATTCTTCAAAAAGGTTTGACTTTTGGGGGGTTGATTTTTCTTTCCCCCATTCTCATTATATCCTCTATCTTGATACTCCATCATTGATGAATATTTATCCCAAAATGTGCCCTACATGGCATGGAAATATTATTCATAGTATATGACAGATACTCCTTCATTTTACTTCATCTATATGAATTCCTTATCTATATTTTTATGAAGAATTTAAGGTAAATACATACTAAGAAACATTATCTTGAAGTCTTACTACTCCATATATTCAATTTCATCACTTTAGTTGGTGTTCTTAATCAATACGCAATATTGTTTGACCTCAACATATTGATAATAAATGATTAGAGTAACATTATTTTTTCAGAATAGTGAATTATATAAATATATCCCCCATTGATTTCACCAACTATTTGATGAATATTAGATTATATGATCCACCAAACATCGGTGGTTGTTTCTGCATAAAACCCTCCATATATATTTTCACCTTCATAGGTAAAGGTGATAATTCCATATTATTCTAGCTATTGTTCATAACTAGAGAAAATTGGGTAATAATCTCCATGATATTTTGAAAAAAAACCTCCCAAAAAATTAGGGATTTCATTCAAGAAATTTCTATATTGTCTATCGCATAGGTTTTTGGCCTGGTTTTTCCTCGTTCCAACCGTATTATAAAATAATAAATTCTATAAAATAATATAATTCTAAATGTAATGAATATATATTATATTCCTTTTAGAATATAATTAAAAAGATATACCTTATATGATCTATAGGATTAAATTTTCATAAACAAATTTTCATAGGAAGTTAATTTTTCTTAGTCTCTTACTAATTGTTATTAATAAATTTCTCTAATACAAATTTCAAGAATAACTAAATTGTTCGTTGGAAAAAAATTAAAGATCCTATTTTTTCTGAAATTACTATTTAATCATTTTAGTGATAATCAAAATCAAATAATTTCATTAACATGATAAAAAGAATTAGTGTCTTGTGTCATCTAGGACCATATATAACTTTTACAAAAAAAATATAATTATTTATTTAATCCCTTCTTGTCAAGCTTGGACCTTGATTTCTCTATATTACAAGTAATCACATGAGGATATATATCAAATTGGGTAAGATAAAACCATAGTAATAGGATATATAAGAACATAAATCAATATAACATAGGGTGACAATATTCATTATCATCTTAACATATACATTGGATCATAATCCAGAAATTATTAATTGAGAAAAATCTTAAAATGTGCCAATGCATATAAATGAAACTTCATGTCTCGGTGGTTAAAATCCACACATACTTATGAACAACGATAGAATTATATTCATGAATATCATAGTTCGGTAATGAAATAAATCACATTAACCAATGAGTTAGAGTGCTATATAATTCTGGGTGCACGAGTCACATTATAACATTTTCATTGTGCTATATATTTTTGGGTTCACCACTCACATAATCACATTTATTTTATCATGATTTAGAAATAAAATATATATCAATGATTAAAATAAATCAACCCATGGAAATGAATTAATTTCATTTCAGAACCATATTATCAAATACATTGGGTTACCAAATTAATTTGGGAATAACATAATTGAATTATCAACCATGAATGAAGAAGAATAATTGTCAAGAATTAAAAGGTGTGTTTCTTTGAAAGAGGGGTTCTTTTGGAAAACAAGGTGTCTATCATAAAATTTTATAGAAAACATATAAGTAAAAAAATGTAAAATAAGATTTAATAGATTAATTTTAAGGGATAAACATGGTGAAAATGTATTCATTGATGGAAACCCAAAGAAAGAGTGTTTGGTTCAAGAATTCCTCAAACCCTGTCTGTGAATACTATTATCAATTTAATATCCTACATAATCACATTAGATTCATTAATTACCAATTCATGAACCCTTCATAAATAAATATTATTCATTATGTTTTATTATGTTCTTTTATAGTCCATTGAATGTGCTTATAGTTTAATTTAATCCTTCGAGAGGATTCATTTTCTCAGTTTTCATGAACGGTTCACAAATATAATTGAATGGATATTAATGTAAAATAAGGATAAATATCCATATTTATTATAATATATTATTAATGACATTATAGATATTTTATTGATCTTTGAAATAATATTTCTATATAAAATGTGGATGAATCATTAGTTAATGATGATGATTTTATGTTATTTTTGGAATTTTTCAATCACAACAAACACCTTCTATATAATCATATAGTATTATAATTCAATGATAGTTCCAAATCATATAGTAGGTTGTATAATAAATAGTAAAATATGTTTGAAACTATTAAATGGTTTTATTAATATCCTTGATTATTTTTATGGAAAACGAATATGCATAGCCCACAATGTCTTGAAATTGAAACATTTTGAGTGACAATTTCATTTTCATTACAAAAGAGTGAGATGGATGATTTTGGTGATTGATACTACATTATCTTGATATAATTAATGTACATGTATTTTTAGTGAGTTATATTGAGATTTTTCTAAAGGGATATGAGGTGTAGTACAACAATAAATAAAATTGAAAGGAAATTAAAAGAAAATATAGAGGATTTACATCTTGAATATGATTCCTCAGATCATCCTCAAGTCAGTTAGGCACAGTATTCTTATTACAAACAAGAGATAATAGATGTGTGGGAGGGTCTCTCTATGATTTTTGAATAGAATTTGTTCATGTAAAAAATCATGACAGATATGAATAGAAGAGGGTGTGAGGGTTGGTATTCACAGTGGAGGAGGTGTTTTAAAATATTTTAATAAATTTATTATTATTTTTCATATGACAAGAAATCTTTTTTAATTATTGAAAATATTTATATTAATTAAATCATGTGAGCTTGATATAATGGGATCACATTAGTAATACATCACATATTACTTCTTAATTCCGTTTTTAACATTTATTATAAATTACATAATTTTACTATTCAACAATAATTCATATATTTTAGAAAATCCCAAATATTCAAACAAACATTTTATAATGATTTGAATTTAAAAATAAACTACATTTTATTTAAATATTTTCTCCAAAATGAGTTATTTTATTTTTAATTGAAATTATCATTTACATGGAAAATAGATATTTTGAAATAACCACTAATTTTATAACACTTTGAAGAATTGAAAAAGGTCTAAAAACATTATATTAAAATCATATGACATAATGAAAATTAATTTAAGGATATATTTTAGGATATTAAATTTTCCATTAAATTATTAAAGTATTCATAAAATTGAAATTAAGTATTTTTGACATATAAAATACCAAATCATAGTTAATAATTTTTAAAATATTTAATTAATTATACTATGATATAATTATATCATATTTTTTTCATATAATATTCCACAAAATTATTTATATTTTCATAGGTGAGGTTACAATTGATTGCGTCGGTTTATTAGGGACATTTTACTATTCCTAGTGTCATGTAATTATTTCATTTGTATTCTAAACTCTTATTATTGATATATAACTTGTATCATTATTTAGTTGTTTATAATGTTTTAATATTGGTCTATAAGTGTTTTGTTTTGTGATTTATAGTATATTAAATTACAATATGAAGGGATAAATTCTTTTGAAATAAGTTTGGGTCATTACAATTATAGGTTAAATCTTGTTTTATTTTATATATTATGGTTGATAATGAACTCTTACTCAGTACATATTATATAGTTTGGTTGATGGAAATCCTTTATTATAGTGTGTATAGTGATTAAATGTTATTTGGGATTTCAAACTTTTTTACTTTAATTTATTTTTCATTATAAATTATACATGGACTGAATTGGGTCATGAATTTGAATCCTTGATGGTGGGATAACTGTTGATGATTTACATTATATGAAATGGTGAATTTTTATCACAATAATTCCACCATCATATATTTGGGGTGAATATATTGATGTCATGGAGAGTTTTGTACCTTATTATTTTGAAAAAATTTATCATAAAAATAATTTAACTCATTCATATTTTGGATCCTATTATAAAAATATATAGAAATAAATTTATAAGTCTAGTATTCTTAGATGATGTTCGATAAATAATATTATTTATAAGTGAGCTAGTTGTGTAATGTTTGAGAATGTCATACCCACTCATCATTATATCAAGGGAACTTAGATCCGATAGAACTATTATACTAAAAATAATTTTTAGTTTTATGAAATTGGTGTTGGTGTGGTGGTATTGAAATGATTTTATTCATTGATTATGGATATGAGATGTGCAAATAAGTGAAATAATATCCATTTTTATATTTTCCCTTTTGAGATTCATGATCGGACTGGGATAACTGATTTTCTCATAGTACTCCAAATGCACCTATATTAAATTCATAATTTTTATCATGTATATGTCCATAGAATGAACATACATATTAATTCACATTCCCTATTATTAGTTAATTTAATAATTGAGAATTTTCTTTTTAAATAAGAGAAATAGATTGTTATATTGAATTTTAGATATAATTTTCATTGACTCAAAGCTACATTGCATGTTAATGCTCGTTGGGGGAATCATAATATCGTGAAATCTATATAGGAACTCAAGGGTTTGTTAAAGAATATATATATTAATATATTTGTATTATACTTCATTAATTTTCATTGAAAATTTAATTATATAGGGGTATAAAATAAAAATGTAATTTTTATATGTATTTTGTTTTCTAAAAATATGAGGTATTCAATAACTTTCCTTACAAATAACTCTAAACATATATTATCCATGATATCAAAAATCATTATAACATTGTAGTTAATTATTGGGTATGATTAATAACATTCAAATTATGAAAAATATTTATAAATGTTTTTAACAATGAAAATTTATTGATTAATTCATAATTATTATTTACTCAATTTTTTGTGATTATATATTATGCTTTAAAATAATTTATTCAAAACAAAATTTCTCTTTTTTTTACAATGAAAATTATAATTTTTTTCTAACATTTTATGAAATTATATTTTTGGGACTTAATATCAATTTTCAAATAACAATGTCAATATTATCTTATGGAATATATTTATTATATTTTTAGAATTATTTATTTTCAGTTAATTGTAAATGAACGATATATATAACATTAATAATTTGTGTTAATGTAAAATTCAAAATAATTTTTTAATATAAACATAATTTAATATTAATATACATTAATATTAAATAATATAATCAATTCCATAGTCATCCTAATTGTAATTTATTTTCTTCTATGTTTATTTTGAGGCTACAAACATTATTTTCTAGAAACTATTTTTATGTGTGGAATATTATTTTATATTAATAAATTATAATAAACAATATTAAAAAATAATTAATAATATATAAATATTAACTATTAAAACATATAATTTTAACCTTTATTTTCTAGGTTTTAAAACTAATGAAATAATAGAAAATTATGGTTTATTCTTAATGATTTCTTTACCAAAATTTGACTTTGTTTTTGGTTGTAAGAATTTTTAAAATTAATTTTATTTTGAAATATTGAAATTAAATATATTAAATTAGATTCCATATTTCGAATCATTATTATTTATATAATTTAATTTTATTAACTAAATTTTTTTCGTAGTTAATTATAAAAAAATATTATTCTTACCACACATAGGGTTAAAACTGGTTAACTAGTGGTGTTCAACTAATATATATGAGTAGTATTTTTCTTAAAACAAAATAATTATTATATTTTTATGATATTTCAATATTATGTTATATTTACATCAAATATTTATACATTTGGTTCCACCATAACATGATTGTGAGCTTATATCATTGAAATCATTGAATAAATTCCATGTGGGTGCCTCCCCTTTATTATAAATGTAAACCTATTGTACTATATTATTTATACAATTTGATAATTTTTTTATTTATAACAACTATATTAAATCCTTAAAATTATCCATAGCATAATAATGATAATATCTTTTTCCCCTATGATTATTCCTTTTTTAATGTGTTAGTTAAATGGGGTCTCTCATAGTAGTGGTGTTGTTATTTACCATGTTATTTTAATTTTATTTCATATTATGTTTTAATTATACAATTTTTATACATAAAATAGGATTAATATATTATCATAAATATATTGATATATTATTTTGATGATGTTACATCCATTTACCACCTCTCCTAAAATAATTATGAGATTAAATTATCATTCTTGTGTATGAGTGGCCTACCAATTCCTTATTGAAATACAATTTCATTCCACCAAAATCACTAAAAGTATGTTTTTATTATTGAATTAATTTTTAAATATAAGATTTATTTTGCAATAATTATTATATTAAGGTCAATAAATATTTACGTTTTTTTATTCTATTAATCGAGAAGATTAAAATGTAGCTCATGCATTCGTACATTCTACCATCTCTATATAGTGATATAATTCATATTTAAAAACTAATTTATATGTATAGTTATATGTATGCATAAAATGAATATATTTATATATAATATTGAAATAAATATTAAAATTTGAGATTTGAAGAAACTATGATCAGTGTTAATGGAATGAAACTGAAGAACCTTAACATTCATAAAAAATGAAGCAGTTAATAACATTTGTGTTGATAATAATTTAATATTGATAATGAATTGGTGATAATACATTCAATTTAAATCATATATGTTATCATAGTTATGAATATATTTATCATCCATAATTATATTGAATATATCTGGTTATATATCCAACCATGAAATACATAATCGAGATAAGGATTTCACATAACATATTTTATTGGGATTTATTTGATTAAATTTTATTATAATTAAATTATATGATATTTTTCTTCCCATGCCTAATGATATTTCTTATCCAATTATTATTTCTATAGATTACATAATTTTCAATCATTTTTCACTTTTTATGTTAAGAACATACAAAAAAATATTATAATTAAAACCAACATTATTTTCTTTTCGTTTGAGTATATTTTTCATCCATGCACATATATAATTTTAAAAAATTCAAGATAATTTTTAATATATATCATGGATTGTTTTAATTTATTTTTAAATTAATGTTATTTTTCTTATAAAGGTTTGAAAATAATTTTCTTGTCATTTTAGGAATGTGGTAGTCTTAACTTTTTACTAAAAATATGAAAATATTTTTTAACTGTCCACCAAATGTATACATTTCCCACCATAAAAAATATTATTTTAATAAATTCATAAATTATAAATTTTATTCATTAAAAATAATATATATTTCTTAATATTTTTATAAATTTAACATTATATGTATATGATATATAATAAAACATTTATTTTACATTAGGAAATATTATAGTGATATTTTAAAGGAATTTTAATATATAAGAAAATTATTTGATGTTTCTTATTATTTTCTACGGATATGATACAATTTTTCAGTTGTTATAATTTTTTTATGGATGATTAGTATTATTGTGAAGTGTTTTTGATGGATTATATATTGATTAAAAATTTTTTTATTTAAATTCATATTTAATATTATTTTATCATGTGGAATACAGATATATGGTTTTAATGTTTTCATGTTTGGGGCCATAATTAAATAAATTTCTATTTAAATATCTAACAGTGGTTATATTAATAGATAAAGTGTTTTATAATTGGGTTTTAACTATTTAATGTAATGGAATTCATCTAACTTGATATTTTAGGGAGTGATCGTCAACAAAGGAAATTATGAAATAGGAAAAGAAAAAATTTACAATGATAATGTTGGTAATTATCATTAACTAATGAAATTATTTTATATTTATATCAGTATTACAAAGATGTATGTTTTAGGATTTTGAATTTTTGTAATTGGCCAATGTTGAACTATTATGATACAACTCTTTTAAGTATTATAGATTTTGTGTGATAAACTATAATTTTATGTTTTATGACTATGATATATTAATTATTTGGTATTCTTTTCTATTTTTTGGCCATGTTCTCATACACCTATATTTAATTAATGATCACATGTGATCATTGATTTAAATATCTTAGTTTCACACTTTGTGAGGATCCTTGGTAAATTTAAATTATTTTTCCCATCCAATTTTTATGTCGAATGGTTTTAAATGTCATCTGTATAAGAAGGGATATATATTTGAATAATATAATTTTAATGATATAGTTCTTTTATGTATATGTTTTTTCTATATATATATTTCAAAAAAATAAATGAATTACAGTTATGGAATTAATCTTAATGTTATGTAATTAATATTCATATATTATTATGTAATATTTATTTTTGAATATTGGGGTTCTTTATAAGGTGAAATAAATTATTAATATCTGATTGTTGATGATAATTCAATATAGACATCTGTATTTTTCCAATCCCAACTATGTGTAGATCAATTTTTTCTAATATATTATTAATATGAAGACAATCATAATAGAATGTCCATGAAGTCCATGACATGTTATCATGAACCTAAATTTTAGAGTCGATGCTTTAAATTTTTATGTAGAATACATGGTTATAAAAACATTTTTATTTCAACTATAATTCCTCATCAAAATGGATTCTGTAAAGGTTAAACTCAACTCAATATAAAATATTCCATAAAATAGATAGTGAATACAAAATAATGATCTATTTTTTATATTATGATGTTAATTGAGATAGTTATGGAATTAATAGGTTATGGATAGAAACTATCATAAAAATAAAACATTTATAATTATATAATGGTAGAAATAAAGAAGATAATAATTTTAGTTTAAGTGGATGTAAAGTTATATTTTAAATAAAAATGAGAATATAAAATAATTATAACCTAATAGTTATGAATGAATTTTCCATGAAAATTCAACCACGTATAAAACATAGAGTGTTTTAAAAAAATAATATGATTTTGTGGATGATTGTGTACATGTTAAATTTGATGAAATATTTTCACATGATTCTAAACATATATTATAAATCCATGAGATTGATATCTACACTCTTAATATGAATAATAATTCTAATAATTATGACTAAATTATTTATTTATTTTGTAAATCCCCCAAATGAGTCAAAGAATTACCACTTAACCTTGAAAAAGACTTGGAATAACAATGTATATCAACTCAAATAACTGTTTTAACTCTTGAATTTTATTTTATAGGTATTTTAGTTAATGAACAAAAAAGGAATCCAATCCCAAGACACTAATATAGACTGGGATAAAAATAAACAATTATTTTCTTTTCTATAAAAAAAGAAAATCATTGATGAAATAAACGATGAAAAAGAGATAATGTAAATTCATAAATGACCAAAACAATTATAAGGAAATAAATTGTGGAGATTATTTTGAAATTCAAATAGACTGCATGACTGTTGTCACTAGATGGGTGTATTTTAATAAGGTTTATTAGTATTGAAAACTATTTCATTGTATTTTTATATTGGTATTGTAATTTTTTTCATGTATAGTTATTCATTATTATGAAACCATCTAGCAGGTTATCGAAACTGATTGTAATAAAATACTACTTCTAAATTCACATAATCATATTTTCAATCTTCAAAAATTAGATATCACGAGTTCATTGAAAAATACTTATATAATCAAGGAAGATTTTATAGTATAAAAACTATGATTTTCAGACCATCAATTTCAAAATAATTTATTTAAATATTTTTAATCACTCATATGACTAAAATTTCAACCATTATCTTGGAATTGTATATTAAGATCATTACTAGTTTAAAATGGATTTTTAGATAGAATATATGATCTAAATTTATTTATTAATATAATTTCTAATGATGTTTCCATTAAAATAATTTATTTTTTCTAATATTTGATTTTGTTTTTTAACTATTTCAATATAGAATTTTATTTATTTTTATTAAATCATTTTAAAATTTGTTTAATGAGATAAATTAAATTCATCGATGGTTTTCTAGGATTTTGAAAAAATTATTTTATTTTATTAATCCAATATAAATAAAAAATAAGAATAAGTGTTTTTTTAACATATTACAAAATGAGGTTACTCATCAAAGAGTATAATCATGAAATAAGATTTAGAGGAAAATTGGATATAATTTTTCCAAACTACTCATTGATGAATAATTGGTAGTTAATTGTACATAATTTATTTATGGAAATATATTATCATTAATGTGTGTATCTGTGGGTATTCATAAAAACCCCCAAATGAAACACATTTAAATTAATAAAAATCAATTTTTGAAAACATCATAAAAACAGTATAATTTGGACTAATTTAATTAATAGTAAATGACTTTTAAATTATATAATATTATAATATGTATATTTGAGTTTCATGCAAGATAAAAATATTATTTATGAAACAATTAACTTGTTAGAATATCCCTAGGTCCTTACTATAATAAAAAAGTATTAATTTGATAGATTCTATAACTACTAATGTTTCATACATTGATTTATAAAATTTCATTGCAAAAATTTACTGGATAAAAAAATTAATTAAATTTTGTTTTTTATTTAAACAGAAATTGATAAAGTTTTATAACAAAATTTTGATTAATATATCTAATAATTTTATAACTAATTATACTATTGAAAACATTGATTTATGACGTCAATTTTCATATTTCATTTTAAAAAACATGATATAGATCATCAATTCATATGGAATTGCAAAACAACATGTTGAAAGTCTAACAAATAATTAAAAAATAAATTAATCAAATTATATTATACTATATCTACAGAAGATCATATGGTTCCTCGATGGATATGGTCAGTAGGTAATTTCATTGAAATTATCTACCCTTTTCCTTTTTGTGATCCATATTTGATTTAGGTATGTTGATGGTGGCTTCGTCGGCCTAGGTTGGTGGCTCAGTTAGTTCTTATTTATTATGATCTACCATTTCTTGGTACATTAGAATATGTTTCAGTTGTTACTCTACTATTTGGTTCATGAAGGAGGTTTCATAGAGTATTTGGTATTTGAGGTTTGATAATATATCATTGCTCTGAGTGAAGCATCATGCTGGTTTAAATTTGGGGTGCAATGTGTTTGTTGTTTTCTGTCTGTGTTGATTTTTAGGGAGTTGTTCTGTGAAAGATGTGGTTAGATTTAACCTTATTTATTTAATGATGTTATTTTTTATTATTTATTATTCTATGCGATGTTTTCGGCTGCAGTGAGGAATGATTATTACTAGATACTCATTGGTAATTTTCCCTGGATCTGACCTCATGTTCTACCGGTCCTATCATAGTTAGAGTTGAATCAGTTGTTTCTATGTGCTATTTGGTTTGTGAGCCCATAAGAGATTAAATAATATGAGTTTTAAGAGTCATATTCATCTTGGTGAATTCTTTGTTTGATTTTTTCTTATCACAATATAGGTGAGAGTGAGTGGCATCATTAATTTTAAGGTGTTAAATGGTTCATCAATGGTTCATTTGTTTTCGTAACCAGTACCTGTGATTGGAGATGATTGAAATGTTTATAATTTGGCATTATGTTGATTGTATGAAGTTGATAATGGAATTAGGGTCATGGATCGAGGATTAAATGATCAAGGATCCCTGTCTTTAGGTGGTTTCTAGACAATGATTTTTATGTCTGAATCATTTCTAAAATTTTTTCTACGCTATAATTTTTTAATGTTGTGTCTAGAAACTTTTTATCTCACCCAAGAAGAAGATTTCCAAAACAAAAAAAATTGAATTTCTATTTAATAATTATGGATGATCAATTAATGATATATCTTTTATGTTTGAAATTATCATATATTTTTCATAATTTAATATTTTTTTTTTGATCTTTTATAATTAATTTTCTATTCCTATGAATTTCTAATTGATTAATTATTCTATCTTCTATTTTTGATAATTAATATGGAATTGATTTACTTTCTAGTGGTCACTACTGAATATGACATTATATGTTACAATAATAATTACATTATCGCAGGAGTCTCTATATTTTGTATATTATCAAACGAGATATTTTAAGAGACGTAAAATTGGACTTTTTGGATTGAGGTTACATGTGACACTTCTATAGTGTTTTTTCCTTACAACCATTTGTATTATAAGTCTCTATCATCATACCATAGCACACATTGTTAATAGATATACTATAACTATTTATATATTTATTCGATTATCAATTTTTTTTAATAATTTCTAATTGATTTCTATTTTTTATGATATAAATGATTAAAAAAGTTTCTGACATCATAATGAAAATATTTTATCACTCAAAACCATTAAATTCATTCAATTTTGGAACTCAATTTTTAATCTTCCTTCTCCCAAAAAAATCTTATACATCATAAATTCTTATTAAAGTATAATGTAGTTTTGATTTTATATTCATATTTTTTATCTTTTCATATATATTTACCTCCATAAAAGAGAGTGAATTATGACTCCATCACGTGTGTCATACGAGTCATGACACATATGATGAATTGAATGGTTATTATAAAAAGTAAAATATTTACTAAATATTGAAGAATTTTTATGTCTCTTGTTTTGATTTTATAACAACCACAAATCTAGTAACCTTTATATGGAGTCTATGTTATTAAATTTCCATAATTAAAATTGAATTAATATTTTCTCACCAATAATATTTGTATTTTTGATAACCATATACATACATAATACCAATTTCACAATATAACTAAAATATAAAAAAATTGTGTTGACCTCACCTGTTTTGATAATCTCAATCATGTATTCATATGTGTTGAAAATCCCAATTATGTTTTCATTCTATATGATATTTTTAAGTATCATTGATCTATATTTTAATTCTTTCAAATCTATGATCAAACCAATAATAATTTTTTAAAATAGTCTTTGGAATATGTTAATCCTCATTTATCCATGTTCATACAAGTTATAAATTAATTCTAACACAATCGGATGTGTTCTGCATAAAACAGATAAGTAATATGTCTATATCTACTGATAAAGAGCTACCGGTAACCAGTCTACCAATAGACTTAGTCTACCGACAGACAGCTACCGATAGACTTAACACAGAGCTACCGATGTACTTATAAATATAAGCTACTAACTTACAGACAGCTACCGATACAAATATAGAGCTACCGGTGTAAGTACAAATAGCTACCGATGGAATAAGAGTCACCGATGGACGAAGCTACTGACAGACTCACAGCTACCGATGCATGGAGCTACCGATTCATGGAGCTACTGACGCATGGAGCTACCGATAAACAAACTCACCGATACAAGCATGTACCAACCGACGCATAGAGCCACCGATAGAGTCAAAGCAACTAATGACATCAAGATACCGATGTTCAGGCTACCGATGTTCAAGCTACCGATGTTCAAGCTACCGATGTTCAAGCTACCGATGTCCAAGCTACCGATGCTGATTACCTACCGATCACTCGACTCACTGTTTGAATTTCTTTATTTCCGATATTTAATCTATCTAACGGGCATATCATACATTTTGATGATTTGTCAAATATCTGATAAAGGTTGTCGGATGTCACGAACCCGTACCTCGTACCTGCTGAAAAGAAATCTTTTCTGTCCCCTGTTGGTAGATAAATACAAGAAGACTACGCTGCCCAAAATAGAAGTGAACCAGAGAAGCGTGTGTGGAAGAAATATACCAAAAAAACAAGAACGAGAAGAACACAGAGAAGCTCATAGACAATCAAGCATACTCGAGAAGTGTTCAGTGCATAAAAAAAGGAATATCGAAGAGCTTCATCGACTACATTCTCACTACCTGTGAACCTGGAGCATACGACACTCTGTTTCTCAAACAGAAACGAGAAGAGGACTCAAACTCACTTCTGATCGAATCCAAAGAAGTCCAGAGCTACACTGAAATCACCAGAACCACTTCTAAACTCTACAACTCCTGTTCTGTGATTTATTATTACTCTTTTCGAGCAGTGTGTGTTATCTGCTGTATCTAACACATACACTGTCTCCTGTACTCAAACTGAAGGATTTGAAAATACTTACCAAACTCTTTCATTCCTTCTTTCCCACGAATAACAGTGGTAGAGGTCGTGTGTGACCTGGACAGCTGGTTGCTGTTGTACTGTTTCCCATGAAGAACAGTGGTAGAGGTCTTGGACCTGGACAGTTGTAAACTGTTGAACCCCGATCCAGGGTGTGGATCATTCTTATATAAACTTTTGAGAGGACTAAGTCTCGGCTTGAGACTGAACCTCTTGGTTACATTTGTTGTGCCATCTCTTTCAATGTTTTATTCTGCTGCTAATCACTTTAAAACTAATACTGTGTTTAAAGTTACTTTGATAATTAAATTAGAAAGTGTTTATGTTAAGTGTAGATTAGTAAGTTAGTTTCAAAAGATAATCACACACTCATGTGTTGATTAACTGGGAATTAATCAATCCCTTGAGAATCTGACAGAACCTCTACTTTAATATAAATTCACTACAGTTTAATTTATTATTTTATTTAGGGGTCTTTAAGACACTATTTTTTAAATACAGAAATTTTAATTGGTACTCAATTCACCCCCCTCTTGAGTAAACCACTCCGACCAACAAACTGTTATTTTTTTCATCCTTGAAACTCATTCAAATATTTATTCTTTATAAAATGGGAAAACAAAAAATTAAGGGTGGTCTCAAATTTTATATAATATTTATATAAAATGGATGCAATGATGAGTAAATATGGATTAATCAATATCATTATGTAAATAACTTCTAAGAGTTGAAATTTAGTCAATAAATTGAGCACAAATTGAATCCATAAATATTATAAATTGAATAATATCATGTATAATAAAAATTTATTTTTCAATGAAGGAAATATATAGTATTGAATTTCATGAACTCAAACATTATTATTGATCTTCCATCATGACCATCTTCCGAGATAGTACAAAACCACAATTAAATACCATTTTAATTTTCCTAAATGATTATTCTCTTAATAAATTTTGATCTATGAAGGGGATATATTCATTTAATCCACACACATCTATGTATGACCAATGTAATACACACATATCAAATAATTTATTTAATTCTTGAAAATTAAAAATTATAAAAATAATATCTATATTGAGTAAATAATATGGATTTTCACTAACTCTGTTGAAAATTATTTAACATTAACATTAAAGACCATATATTTCAAAATGTTATATGGTTTAAAAAACAATCATATAAATTATATATATATATAAGTGATATTTATTGTTAAATGTTAAAAAATGTTAATGTATGAAGAATAAATAAATTAATTAATATTTTATAATAAATATTATGTGAAATTTAATTCATTTGGAATTCATATTTTCAAATAAATTAATTTATTTTGAAGAAGAATATAAAATATGTGATAATGATTAAAAAAATTTGTATCAAAATTTTTCTCTTTTTAAATCAAATGAAAAACATATAGATGAATCAAAATATCATAATATTTTTATGGCGGTCAGGAGGTATGTTAGCACCATATATGTTAAAAATATTCCTGTTAACCTTTTTGTAATGAAATCCGGAAATTAACCCACAGAGGATATCATAAGTGTGATTAACTTCACAACATGAAAATAAAAATCAGATGATATAAAAGATAAAAAATATTTGATATGATTAAATAGTAAGGAAATACATAAATAAATTTTGAAATTATATAGATATAGAAAAAAATATACCTGATCCAAAAGGGAAATATGATCTGATTTTATTTTGACTATTCTTCATGGAAGTGTAAATTTAATTAAATAATTAATCCTCATGAACAATTGTATATACATTTTAAATTAATATAAGGGGTATTAAATTGAACAAAAAATTCATGTATTAGTACATAACTAAATATATATCAATGGAGTGTAAATTGAAATAAAATACCTTACTTCAGTTCCAAAAACCTTCAAACATTAAAAAACTCATGTATAATATATATTGATTAATTGTAAATAAATTTCATAATTTCATAATATATATATATTAAATAATATATTATTTTTTATAACCATTAATCACTTTTTAATTTTGAAGTCTATTTTGAAATCATTCTTTCAGGTAATAAATGATTTATTTTCCAAAAAAATAGAGTTTTTGTTTCATTTACATAGATAATGGTCCCATAATCTATATAAAATTAATAATGATATAGTGATAATATATATTAATTATTAAAAAATTTAGATTCATCTATAAAATTAGGTATAGAAAAATGTATTACACCGTTTATGTAGATGATAAATGATTTTAACAACAGAACGATCATTTCACTCCGAAAATTGCATGGTGTCCTAGGTTAAGGAGAAAACATGTCTAAAACCAATAATAATTCATTTATTCATTCATTATATATATAAATAGTATTTATATTATTTTTATAGCTTCTTTTTATATTTTAAGTAAGTATTCACATTCAACTTCACCATGTTCACTATTTTTTATCTCTTATAAACTATCAAAGGATCCCATGCCCATTATTGGGTAAATATATAATTTTTAATGGAGGTTCGTCATTTGGGTTTTCATTAAAAAATACAACTAGGAACTCACATTGGTCAATAGGATGGGACTTCGTTCTTATCACAAACTTTGGGGTGAAATTATTTATCATTCTATGACTCTCATATAGATATTTTATATTACAGTGAATATATTCTGAATACCAATCTAAAACCAGGTTCTCTAAATGTTATTAGATGTTGAAACATCATATCTATAAAGGTAATATTTTAATTCAACCAACTTTATGTTTTCATGTTTCTTTATTAGATTATTTTTAATATTAATGGGTAGTTATTTATATCTTGATGCAATATGATGAGGAAATCTATGTTTTTATTCAATCCATGGAGGAAATTTATATTTATTTGACAGGATGGAGACTTTATGAGTTTTCTAATATATCATGTATTTAAATATAATCAAAACCCCCTTATTTAAATTAAACTATAATGTTTATCATCATTTCTAAAGAATATATATGAGGGAACCTTGGAACTAGGTATAAAGCCTATGAAATATGAATGAATAATATGTAACCTATATAGAGAAGAAATTAGAGTCACCATATTTCAGTTACTCATTTCATATATAATATTTCATTGATTCCTTTGTATTATGGAAATCATATCATTCCACTGAGTGGGGATTACATATTAATAATTGCCTAGAATTTTCAATGTTTGATGTTAAGGACATGATCATTGGAAATACCAAATAACATGTGACTAATTCATGGTGTGAGAAACAATGGATATTAGGTGTTTAAAATAAAAAAAGTATGGATTTAGGACATATTCATTGGGGTTGTCCTTATGCATTGTTTGGTTTGGATCTTGTCTGTTAGGAAGGATTACTAACAATTATTTTTTGTAGAAATAAGATTGATTTTAGTCAAATTTTCTTCTATATCCACTAATGGGTGAGGAGGAATGATTACCCAGTAAGAGAGTCTAGGTCCCATAGTTTAAAAGGTATATGACATGGAGAGACTATAAATGAGGTGGATTCCCATTTTGAGCATGGTCCATATGATGGAATCATATGTATCCTATTTATATCTAGGATTAGAGTTTCCGTAGTTCAATTGGGGGTATTTTTCAGATAGGTATAAAATATAAGGCCCTCATATCCATAGATTCCTACATGACATGACCTAGGTGCTTATATGACATGTCCTGAGTGAATACCTTATGTGTTTTGTATTCCTAACTAATATGTCATGATTTTCTATGAAAAATGGTCAAGGTATATTTCTAACATGTTAATGTATTTATAGACCTATACATGATTCCTTAAAAACATGTCCAATGAAAATTACATGAAATAGATTATTATCCAGAGGATGTCATATGCCCTTGATGGGATGTCTAGAGGACGTCGTATGATCTATATTATAATACTATAAGGCATCACATGACCTGAAAAAAAACTATGAAGGATATAAAAATCATGTCTGACATGGCTGGAGGTATTTTCAATACATGTTTGATATTTTGGAGGAATTACAAGTCATGGATGACATGTTTGGTAGACATTGTGTGGCATATGTTTCATATCTCAAGGAATTCATTAAAATATGGTTATATATCCTATCATTTTCACATGATCTAAATAGGTCATGATAACCACATGATTACATGACATAAAAATTATTGGAAACATATTTTCATAATTATTTAGAACATTATATTCATTATTGTGTATATGCTTCAATGTTCAATGAGGATTATCTTTTTTAGGTTTCATCTGACCCGGTAGACATGTGGAAACTACTTCTTATAATATGGTTGTCCACCATAAGTCCTTCATGTATTCTATAGGAAAATTACATGAGGTAAATAATAATTTTGATTGATCTCTTTGCCCATTATAAGTTATATATATGGTGTAAGACTCTAATTATCACATGACTTTATTCTCTGACATGTACGATCTTCTTTGCTTCCTCGTGCATAGTTTCCATCATTTATGTGTAAATTTTTCATATTAAGGGGTTTTATAGTACTCGTAAACCTTTTTTTTACACCGAGAACTATATGTATATCAATAACATGGTCTTGGGTTGTGGAAGGTTGTTCACATAATGAGAATCACGTGATCATTTCGTATGTAATTCCTGGCATTTCATGAGAATCTGTGATAATTAGAAAAGTCTATCATCAATATATTTCATGGAACCTTGTATTATAAATGTAATTTCATATATTCATGTTAAAATGTCAAATAGACTCATAAAAATTGAACCGACATGTCTAACAATCATTGATAGATCAAGACACCTATAAAAGGCATTCACTTTATCAAATAAGATTCCACTAGGTTCCATCGATTGAGTAAAATGGATTTTAGGGGCCTCCCATGATAACATGAAATATTTTTAGGGGCCTCTCATAGGGTCAAACTGAATTGTTTATAGGTACTCATGGATGAGATTTTGGTTGTCAAGTATCCATTATATGATAAATGGTGTTCAAACAATTATTGTAACCACTTTTAAATGTAGAACATGTTATCCTCTATTTATTATATTCATTATTTTCTTTCTCGCATTTTATATTGTTAATTATTTTAGATGGGAAAAATGTTCTTATGATGGTGTGTGATAATTTTCAAAAGTAATCACTCTTATTTTCTGCAATTCTTCTCATGATCAATGATGGATATAATGATTATATTCAAGCATTATCTATTAATATATTTCCATCTAACCATGGAGTTAATTGGTTGTCCCATTATATAATATAAATTTTCAATGTTCTTATGATGTGAATATTCTATCATTTATTAAATCCCTTCTATAATTGATTTTTGATGGTTTTTAGGTATATATTGACTAAAAATTATCATGATCATTCAATCCGGTCTAGTCCCATCACATGATCATCAATGACTCTATAGATTTCATTTAATGAATAACATATGTTTTTTAAAGGGATATCATGTGATGATATATAAATCATGTGAAGTGTATGATCCCTTCGCAAGACAATTCTAAGAAAATACTATCATTTATACTTCTGTAGGTAGTGTCATTTTTATGTTTCAAGAGACAAGATTTCTTATTGTCATTATATTCTGTACATTTATTATTAGGAGGAAATTTTACCCATAAATAGGTTATAATGGTTATGCATGAAAGAAGATTTGGTACTGTTAGAGGGGTGTGAATCGAGTTATAGATATTCATTTGAAAATTCTTATTTCCACACTAGATCATTGAATTTTTATTATAATCTTAGAATTATTCTCTCATAATAATTTATTCTTATACTTTTGTTTTTTATTTATTGGATGATGATGAACTCAATGTAATGAAAAAATAAATCACAAAGACTTCCTAATTTTACTTAGTTCATCCTCAAATTTCTATATATAATAAGCATAAAAAAATGTGCCAATGTTACAAATAAACTATATATGAGATCCAAAATCCAGGGATTTAGATATATCACCTATATAACCATGCTTACTACCTTTAAAATTCTATGATATAGGACATTTTATCCCATTGGACACTCCCTCAACAACACTTTCTGTGGATTAATATCGGTGGAAATTATAACCTTATTAAAATTAATTTTTCTCACTTTTATAGAAGTGGTTCACCAATATTTTATGGTAATTTATGTTCCATAATTATAAATAATCAACGCATCCTCAATTTTATGATGTTTCTCTATAGACGTTATTTCTGGGATACTCCCTCGGTTAAATGAAAACCCCTTGATGAAACACATCGACTTTCTAGAAAAATGGAACAAACATCACTTTTCTTTGGAATCAATAATTTAGTATACATTGGAATTATCTTCAATAGAATCCTTTCATTCAATTAAAAACATTCAAATTAACCGTGAATAAGTTTCTTAAACAAGAATTTTCAAATGGTTAACATCCATTGTCTTCTTATTGTACATTATAATTACGATATGATAATGATACTTCTCACATGGTAATTTAAGCATGTATCTCCATGCCCAATATTATAGTGTGATACCAATAAATGATACCGTGGAATTTAACCCCTTACATGAGTCCTGGAACATACCCTTGAATGATATTCTGACAGGTTCTATTTTGTGAGTACACGGAACATAACCCTTTGTCTGAGATCCAGTTCAGAGACCCATTTCTATCATTGTGTAAGATATAGGTTTTAATCCATTCTTGTTATTTTTATAATATCCTATTGTGAGAACCCTTCAATACATTGCATGATATCATAGTGTGAGTCCCCTTTCACACATTGTGAATGATCCATGTGAGTGACCCCTTTCTCACTTCTTGTGAGATCCTAGTGTGAGTACCCTTTAAAACTTTAAAGAATATCAGGGGGTGAGAAAGCTTTCGCACATTACATGAGATCCTAGATTGAGTCCCATTT
Source organism: Viscum album (assembly GCA_963277665.1). Taxonomy (NCBI): domain Eukaryota; kingdom Viridiplantae; phylum Streptophyta; class Magnoliopsida; order Santalales; family Viscaceae; genus Viscum; species Viscum album. Next base: position 181,316,878 of record OY728123.1, read on the forward strand.
TGTTATTTGCACTAGATCCTGGTACTAGCCCCCATTCATGCTTCACATGAGATCATGTTTTATGTCTTCTTTCACACATTCCCCATGATCATTACACAACACCCCTTTTATGCTTTTCTTGAGAATTTTTTTGATCATGTACATCACTTTTGTGATGTTAATATTATATATTCGTTTGAAATATCTCCCTGAAAACATCCTTCATGAGTTCTCACTAAAAAACTCCTTCTCTAACATTTCTTCTGATAAATGATTTTCGAAAAACTCTAGGATGAATTAAGGACGGGATTGGGGTAATTATAAGCATAAACCCATGACATTATATCAACTAATCATGGAAACACAATCTGTTCAAATGAAAATACACTCATCATAAACCTCCTATTATATTATTTAATTCCATTCTTTCATGATTTAGTGATATTTTCTTCTAGTTCTTCATTTGATCCATCATGTGATCTAATAAAATAAAGAGTAATTTTTGAGAACACCTAGTGAAATAAAGTTAAAATCGTGAGTGATTTGAGAGATCGCCTCACGAGAACTGAAGAAATCATGCTCCTTAAGATATCATAATGTGAGATCAATTCAGATATTCATGCTCCATGAGATCCATTCAACATTAACACTCTAAAAGATCATATATCTCTCCCTTGTAAGAGATCAAACATTCATGATTTTTCTACGAAGAATAGAACTCCATTGAGTGGGAATAAACATTATCTTTTATTTGAAATATCTTATAGTTCACCATTTCATGGGATGATACATTCATAATTTTCATGAGATCAAACATCACTCCCATGTATGAGATCAGATATTCACTAATTTCTAATACCAACCATCCATGTTAACTCTTCATCCATTATTTGACAAACAAACTTCATCAATAACCTTAGACATTTAATTAAAAAATTATCAACCTAAATGTTCCAACATTATGGATTATTTACCCAAAATGCACCCCCTTAGTTTGGTTGATTACTCATAAAATTCTGATACAATGTTAAATCTTCTTGCACCATCTGAAGAAATTATCTAATCGTGACATGGATTAGGATCATTTATTTAATCAACACATACCCTAGAATCATGTGACCCATGATCAACTATTGAAAAATGATAATAATGCAATGTTCATTAGTGAATCCCCTCATTTCATATGCAATGATATATAACAATTGATTGACCATCATTAGAATAATCAGATTTAAATTCCCCCCTAAAATTTAATTCCCCAAATAAGCATTTCCACATATCGTGACTTACACATTATATCCCATTTTATAGTCACATTTTATCCAATTTTTTAATGAACCTGTATTTATATTTGATGGGGTCGGTAATAGGGTTAAGAACATAAAAAATCATTTTTATGGAAAACTCATAATTCCATTGTGGGAGGGTGTCCTAGATCAACTAGTATTCATGTTCATGGTGTTGAAAAAATTCCAAGATCCATTCGAGGAATTTAAAACACTTCTTTGTTAATTGCATTTTTCAAAATTTTACAACCTATAGTTCTATTAGAACATTCAAAATATTAAAAAGTCCGATATCCACCCACTCCTATATAATGTGATACTAGGTTTCAATATATATTTTCATTCATTGATAAATATAGTTATTATATGATTTAGTAATCCAAAATTATTCTAATGGATTATTATCAAATACATAACATCAACGGTAATATTACCATTTTTTGGACTCATCCATAATAACTATGTGCAATCTCAGGTGCAAAAAAATATTCACCTTCTCTAGTTCTTCCTGAAATGAATTAATGATTCTAAAATAATAATGAAATAAAAATTATTATAAGTTAAAATGGACAACCTAATGATGATTTTCAATCATTTGATGAACCAACACAAACTACATTTGTATTGCCCAAAACTCTTTCTGATATTTTTTATTTTACTATTAATAAAAATCCCCCCTCCACTAGATATACCTATGTATTTTACTTAACATAATGTATAAGGATTTATTTATTAACTCATTGATACCATTTATATTGAAATGTTAGAAAACCAATATCAGGTATTCTCACTATCACATATTATAAACTCTAAATGAATTTCCTCTATCTTGTGAAATTATATGTATTTCTTTAATCATCTCCAGATAGATTCATGTGGTAGCCCTCATAGTCATCATATAATTTTAATTATCCATTAAAAATTCTCTCAAACACATATTATAAAATTTATATTTATAAATTAATGATCTATTATTTCATTATCTCACCTTTAAAATATGGAAAAATTTGTATTCACCAATCATTTACATTTAAAATTCACATTTCATGTATTCATCAATTGTATTATTATGTGGTTCATCAGATATTAAAAATATTATTTCATTGTCATATACTAGAACCATTATTCAATTATTACAATGATTGTCAGAATAATTATTTTAATCAAAATCAACGTGCTGGAAACCCAGCATCATAAAAAGCTGATATAATCATGAATGACAACCTCATGCGGATGGCATCAAACCATGTATAACATTTTTCATCTGACATAATCCATTATCATATTCATTAATGAGAAAAAATATGAATTTTTAGAATAAAATTCTTATTCAAAAACCCCATTAATAAACTCTTACATGAAATCCATGAGGAGAAAATTAGTCCTTATTTGAACTTCTAGGGACATAAACAATATTATTTTTTCTATCCTCACAGTTGAATAAAGTGTTTCATATATATCAATGCACTATATTTCAGGGTTAATATTTTCACAATAACCATTCATTATTTCTGATCAATATTATATCTTCATTCATGTTAATTTAAAAGATCCATTTGGTCTTAATGATATTCTCATTTTTTTATATCAAAAAAATATCCAATGAAACCTATAATATAAATTTTATATAAATGATTAATATAATTTTTTTATCATTGAATATGATAAATCACTCTTCAGAATGGGTAGAACACTTTTTGTAAACACTTTTATTCTTCTCTCGCATCTTCTAGGTATAATAAAAATATTGAGAGGATAGTATATTTTTGAAAAAATATATAATCCTCAATTAGATGGAATATTTTTCTTCACCCCCAATTAGTATTATAGATTTTAAAAATCATAATCTTTCATCAATTCAATCCCATTGTGACAATTAATATTATTAGACGATAGAATTCTCCCCATATGATTTGAAACTTGCACTATTGTTAGTCTAACATCCTGGGTAAATAAACCATAATAATACATTTACAAAATTATTAATATTTCTGAATTAAATGTTAATTTTAAATTAAATGGGATTCTATGTTCGATTTCTTACCCGATACTCAACAACATGTTTCTTTGAAGTCTTATGTTTCACACTAATAATATAATATTATTATTTTAAATGGTACATAACGTCGATCCATTGTATTGGTGGAAATGAATAGAACTAACTGAAATATTATTTTATATGTTTTTTAAATGTTTTTACATTTATCCAATAAAATTTAGAGGATAAAAATAATAATGGAATTCGAATTTAAGCATAAATACTCTAATATTCATTAAAGGGATGATTTATCACCTTTTGATGGGGAACCCTCTTTAAATATAGTTTAGATCATTTTTATTTGTTATATTGGAAAAAATAAAATTCTTCATTAGAATCGAGACATCAAAATCTACTTTGGGTAAAATTTTGGTATTTTTCTGATAAAATTCATTTTTTGTTGAATAGTGAAAAATACTGTATTTTAATTAAAAACAGTGTTTTAATCTAATTTATTTATATGTGCAGATTATCTATTTATTTTTTTATGTTTAATTAGAATATATTTTTATCATTTAATCCAATGTTGGTCATTGGAATTAATTTCACTTTGAAATTGGACATAAACAACTGTCAATCTTTTGATAGTTATTATTTCTTAAAAACATGCTATCTGTTTTAACAACATGAATTAATTTTAAATTAATTAACTCCACTTTTATGTTTTGAATGTGAAAAAATAGACATTATTTTTGAATTCGGAATATCAAATAATTCTTCGGCTGAATATTGGGTATTTTTCTGAAAAACGTAAATTTTGATGAATAGTGAAACCACTTAGTAGTAGTTAAAAAAGTGACTTTTACATTTCAATGAAATTTTACAACTTATATGAGTTGAATTTAAATAATCCAAAAGACAGGGTTCATATCATGAAGTAAAATGTAGTTTAATAAGATGAAAATAATTTTTTTTTGAATACTATCATTTGACTTTTATTTACCGCGGTTAAAGGTAAATAAGATAATTCAAAGTAAAATGTATATTATAATAATAAAAAATTACCTTATCAGTTGTCCTAACCTTATTTTATGAGTAATGGCCGACCATGGGCATCCATGGGTCTATTTTAGGACCCAATGCACCCACTTCAGAGTGATAATGACTCTTTAGATTAATTAATTTAAAGTAAAGGAAAAAATGACACAAACATATATATTTTAGTAAATTAATTATTACATGGGGTTATATAAGTTATATTTTCCACAATAAATATTAATTGGAAATATAAAATTATTTTCTACATCATGGTAATTTTTTTATAATTTTTAGACATCAAATAAATTTAATTATTTATGACACAATAATGGTGCAGTGTTTACCTCATTAATAAAGGATTTATATAAATAATATTATAATGATTAAAATATTATACAAAACATGTCCAATTATGATTGGATGATTTTATTTAAAATATTAGTCATTTTATCTTCTACTTTAATGTGTTTTGGACCTTTTCAAACCGATGATTTGTTTACAATAAAATAATAGATTCAAACCTTCCTGAAGATCCCCTCATCTCCCTTATAAAAAGTGACCAATTACAACCAATTCTACACACCTCTCAACCCTTTTGGCTCGTCCATCCTCTACACAATTAACCTCCCTACATCCCTATCCTTGACCTATATTCCTTACCTTAGTCATAAGGCACTTCAATAAGATCTTTTTGTTAAAACCAATGCCAGCCACCCAAGTTAAAGGTAATGGTTTCTCTTAAATTCATTTCTATTATTTTACTTATCCAACACCATGAAATATTTTTATTCCATTATTTTGTAAAAAAACCAGTATATTAAATATACTAGGATGTTTTTATAAGAATTATTTGACCTAAACGTACTCACATCTCCTTCAATGGGTGAAGAACATATTGTTTTTGTGGATGAAAAACTAACGCCTCACGAAACGATAATTGTTGGATTATCTCCTACCGCCACTTATAGTGGCCATTATGATTGCACTTCATTTATATATTATGTTTATTATGTTTATTTTTTCTATATTCTTCTATAATTATTATTTAAAAAAACACTAATATGCATTCCATTATGTGTGATCATGATAATTTCATTTGAGGAAGTGAGGACTACCGCCCCCTCAATGTGATATGATTCGTTCATGACATTCATGGAACGTATAAAGGATCAAGTTAATTGAATTATGTAAAACATATATAATATTATATTATACTGGAATTATAATATTCCAATGTATCATTATGTTTTAATTCCATTAAAATTAAAAATAGAAATGAAAGTAGCGTTCATGCGTACGTACGACTTACCGTCTCCATGAAAGGTGCATTTCATTTCATATCTCCAAATATTATGTACTATTATAAATACATATATATACTGGTTATATAATATTTATATGATATCTAAATAATTTATATCATTATGGAGATAATGTACTTTTGAACACATGGACAAATTATAATTATAACAAGTTCATTTTTGACTCAAGTTCGAACATCAATAAAATATCCAATATGAAGTCAAATAATTAACTAATTATTATAGAAAGGATATAAGTTATATAAAATGAATAATAAAATTTAAATGTGTTCTTAATAATGTATAAATTAACTTAAGTTTATTATTCAGGAAGAAAAAAGAACACACAAGACAATTCAGACTTGAGGTAAGGGGTTTCTTCTCTCACTTTTAATTCCATGATATTTCCATTGATCACAACTTATTTATTGCATGTGGTGTGTGTACTACCAATGATTGTATTCATAGTTTAATATAATATAATTTATATTTTTTTACATCATCATTTTATGATCCTTCATTTATGGGTGTATGTTTCGTAAGTTACCAAATCGATAAGGGAAATTGAAATTTTGATTTCAACTCATTCAGATTTATGCATACTTCAGTGATTACTTTACTCCAATATTATATGATGAATCACTATTCATTTGCTTATGTCACAATTTCTTCTTCCCATTATGTGCATATACTTTTGATACACAAATTCACTCCATTGATAGATTCTCAATTCATCGATATGAACTTTATAAGAGTAATTTTAACTCAATCTCCATTTATTGAGTTAAACATCCAATTCATTGGTGTTGTTTTTACAAGAATATGTGTGAATGTCCTACGATTGATTTACACTAAATATCCCATCATATTGAGGGTATTTATATTTTTCACACATAATTATGTAGTTGATTTATCCATAACCTAAGGATAAGGTCTTCATAAGAGATTTTATCTCAATTTAAATTCAATTGAGACTTCTTGGTTTTTATAAAGAAATTCACTTTTATATGGTGTATATAATCTACCTTGACATAGTATATCATGAATCCCTTTATTATCATGATATTATAATGTTTTATTAAAACAATTATTGGTATCTAAGTGTCTCTCCTTTGATTAGAAACTCTTATTAAAATATCATCTTTAAATGTTTTAAAGAATTATTCTTCTAAATATTTCTCATTAATGTCCATGTTTTAAAAAATGGGTTTAGGGATATATTTATATGGAAATTAACTTTTTTCAAATTAAAATTCCTTTTATAATTTACAAAGTGGTATGGGATACTTTTATTCAACAAATTTTTTTAAACAGCTTCACAATAAATAGTGACACTTTTGATTGTTTTCAAGAAAAAGGGTGATATTTCTCTCAAATAGTTTTATTGATTATTTACATCTATGTCAATATCCATTATTATTATTGATTGAGGTTAATATGTTAAAATAAAATCATCCATATTGTATTGAATGAGTTATTTTTTTTGTGTACGTGATATTTTTAAACCATTCATGGATTGTGGATAATGTATTGACATTTAGTATGCTAGTTTTAATACAAATGTTTATGTTATGTTTTAAAAATTTCATCTGAGGAATGTATTAGACTTATTAAGTGATGGGTGGAGCGCGAAATATCTCCTAGATTAATCAGTAGGTCTCATGAGACAAACTAGTGTCTTGGAACAAGGACTTGACAAAATCTTATTTGTAGTCTTGGAACGAGGCCTTGACTATGTGGTTATGATAGTCTGGAATTATGAATTCCATCATTATGAAAGTGGTTATTGATATTTCATGTAATTATTCGACTAGTAGAATATCCATGTGAATAATTAAATGGAATCATTTCATTTTTTCCATATTATGTTGAAGTTCAAGTTTAAAAGGATTTTGTTTTAGTTATGCATTGACATAATTGTTTCTGCTTGTTTATGAATGTTTCTGCTGTATTTTTATCCTTACTGAGCATTTGACGTTGCCCCTTTCTAGGTTTTATTTTTCCCAAGATGTGAAAAAGTTAGTTATGAGTGACATGAAGACATAATGTTGGATTCTTGGATATTTTTAATGGAATAATTTAGTGTCATTTTTCTTTTCAAGATGTAATGATGACCTTTTGAATGTATCTAGTATTTCCAAGGCTATTAATCTGATCAGTCTTTCGGGACATAATTTCCTTGTATCATGCAAAATTTATATAATAATTTACTGACTCTGGGTAACTGGGGTTGGAGGGTTACATTTGGTATCAGAAGAAGTTTAGTACAAACCTTGTAATCAATATAAACTCTTATTAGAGAACATTTCCCTAAGATAGAAATCAAGAATTATTATATATGAACATCCTAAAATTTTGGTATTGTATAGATTTTGTGAGTTTTCCATGAAATACATCCCTCTTTGGATACGAGCAGGTAGAGGTGGACCTAGAAGAGATGTACCTAGGGGTATAACCTGAAAACAATGCTTGGATATAGAGTTGAACGGGAATTGGTGCACAACAATGGGCCTTACTATACTCTTGGATATGACACACCCAGGGGATATTCTTAGGATAATTTAAATTCTCTTTAAAAATTGATTTGAAGGATTTTATTATAAGATGATAATAAATAACATTGGTTAATACTAGGGTGTTTTTGATTGAAAATAAGGTTTGATGATATTTTCTAAATAATTTTATGATTACTCTAACTCAAATTATGTTTTCTGGTTTTAGTCAATGGCTAGATTCCCAGGAAGTCATAGTAACATTGAAAATGATGTTTAGGTTATAATGATGGTGAAAATGAGCATCAAAATGGAATGTTGATAGGCGTAAAAGATATCTTGTTCATGCCAAATCAGTTTTCCAAAAATACGATCAACAACATATATAATAACTAACTCCCAGAATCAATAAAGAAGAGATAAGTGATAAAATATAAGAGCTCCAGCAGTAGAGACCATAGAGAAAATAATCCTCAAAGCAATGCTTTATGTGTGGGAAAGAAGAATATAAATTGAAGAATTTCCGAGAAAAAATGAAGTGTACTATTGAAGAAATTAATAATGGTCCCAAGAATCCATTTATAGTCATTTTTCATAAATTTAGGGGACCAGGACATTACCCTAGTGAATTTTCGATTATATAAGATATTTACGTTGTCAAAGAAGAAGCTATGTGAAAATAAATGGTTGGAGAAATTTTTATTGTATTATTGCTCCTTTTTTATGGGATTATGTTGGAATAATTTTCTCTTGTAATTGTAACCCTGCTGTTTGTCATGTGAAAATGATATTTGAGGAAGAATTATCTTTTCTCGTGTGTATATAGTTACAAATTACCATTTTGTTTAATATGATCATTGGGTTTGAGGAAACTACAAGTTATTATATTTTGTGATGAAAATTTAAGGTATGAGATAACATTTATGGTTAAATTATGTTATGGTTATTTTGAGGAATTTATCTTATTTTGGTAATTTTATAAAATATATTTCTTGAAAACGGTCAACAGGAAGACCGTGTGACAACCCTTCACGTTAGACAAAGCTGTGGGAATCGAACCCACAACCAGAGTGCAATTGGGATTAATCACCTACCACTAGACTACGTGAAGTCCATAGTTAGTGTGACTAATTATTTTTAGTTAAATGATTTTATTGATCAATAATATGTAAATTTGGGATCCTATTTCTTATCAAATTAATACCCTTTTTATTGGAAAATTATTTGGTGATTAAGTGATAAATGTTATTTGGAAGACGTTCGCTTTGTTGGGAACCCTATATGCTAAAGGAAAATAGAATACTATGGGATCTCATTTGAAGAGAAATGGTCGATTTTTATCCATGTATTTATTTTGGATTTATAGTGACTTGGGTTATTTAAATAAATGAATAACCTAGAATAGAGAATATGTGATTAGGCTAATTACTTTTAAGTATGTGACTTTAAGATTATTTGATGTCATTTTGAGATACAATTTAACATGGAAGACTATGTAATCAAGTTCTTCTATGTTTTGGGTTTCAAAATTAGTTTAGATTATATTAATGGATTTTAATGACAATTGTTTATTTAATGGTATTTATTTTACTTTGGATATTATTGGTTTAATTTTATAAATTAATATCAGTATTTCTTTCTCTAAAGGATTATCCTTTTTTGGGATCATCCGATCTTGTACTAACCATTTTAGTGGTGGATAATATCTAAAGACAAGGTAAATATATTTTTCATCTTTTTTGGATCATGTGACTCTCTAGGATTGGATTCTAGCACTTCAGGTGTGACCAAGTCATCATGAATACTCATCCATTGAAAAAAAATAGATGATTTGGTGGTAGAAATTTATGAAAGAATGAACCTCTACTTAAAAAGAAAGTATATCTCTTTATGTTCAGTCAATCTCATAAATAAATTCCTATACTTTATTAAATGGAACTTAAAACAAAAACAACTTTATTATTTTACTTTTACTACTGGGAAACTAATGACCATTTATCACATCACTAGTTTGTGATTTTATTGTTGTTAACTTTCTCCAAATCATGTTTTCTATCCCTCTCCATCAAAACTTGAAACTTTGTTTTCTCCTCCATATCCATGCATTCTTGGATTCATAGTTTCTATTGTCTAGGGTAACCTTTTTACTTATCTTAATTTAATTTAATGTGATAGTTTTATTGACTCTTTTTCCGATGAAGGTCTTTCAATGATGTTTCCCAGCCCAATTTTAAAATTGCGAGGACACAATTCCAAAACTGGGGGAAGGTTGTAACATCCTGGGTAAATAAAGAATAATAAATTTTCATATTAATTAATATTTTTGAATTATGTGTTAAATTTAATTTAAAGGGGATACTTTTATCAATGGCTTAACCGATACACAACAACAGGTTTCTTTGAAATCTTACGTTGCACACTAATTATATAATATTATTGTTATAAATGGTACTTAACGTCGTTCCATTGTCAAGGTGGAAATGAATATAACTAAATAAAATATTATTATATATATTTTTAAATGTTTATAAATTTATCCAATAAATGATATAATCTTGAAATAAGAAAGGAATTTGATTTTAAGCATAAATACTCTAATATTCATTAAAGGGTCGATTTACCAACTTTTGATGGAGAACCCTCGTTAAATATAGTTTTGTTTATTTTTATATTTTATATTTGAAAAAATAATATTCTTCTTTTGAATCAGGATATCGAAATCTACTTTGGGTAAAATTTTTGAATTTTTCTGATAAAATTCAATTTTTTTGAACAATAGTGATAAATACTGTATTTTAATTCAAAATTTTGTTTTAATCTAATTTATTTATAAGGTAAGATTATATTTTTAATTTTTTTTTAATTTTTAATTAGAATATTTTTTTATCATTTAATCCAATGATGGTCATTAGAATTTATTTCACTTTGAAATTGGACATTAACAAGTGTCAATCTTTTGATAGTTATTATTTCATAAAAACACGATATTTGATTTAACAACGGGAATTAATTTTAAATTAATTAATTTCACTTTTATGTTATTAATTTTTCAAAATAGACAATATTTTCAAAATTGGAATATCAAATAATGCTTAGGCTGAGTTTTGGGTATTTTACTAAAAAACTTCAGTTTTTGATGAATAGTGAAACCAGTTAGTAGTAGTTAAAAAAGTGACTTTTAGATTTAAATGAAATTTGACCATTTCTATTAGTTTAATTTCAAAAATCCAAGAGACACGGTTAATATCAATAAGTTAAATTTTTTTCAGTAAGATGAAAATAATTTTTGTGAATAGTAAATTTTGACTTTTATTTACCGCGGTTAAAGGTAAATGGTGTAATTTAAGGTAAAAAGTATATTATAATAATAAAAAATTACTTTAACACATTTCCTAATGTAATTGGATGATTCATGGCCGACCATGGGTATACTAAGGTCAATTTTGGGACCCCATACAGCCACTTTAGAGTGATAATGATTCTTTAGATTAATTAATTTAAAGTAAAGTCAAAAATAACACAAACAAATATCTTTTAGTAAATTAATTTTTACATGGGGATATATAAGTTATATTTTAGACTATAAATTTCATTGTAATGTTAAAAATATTTCCTACATCATGTTATTTTGTTTATAATTTCTATACCTAAACTAAATTAAATTATTTATGACACAATAATGATGCAGTGTTTACCTCATTAATTAATGATTTAAATAAATAAGATTATAATGATTAAAATTTTATCCAAAACATATCTAACTATGATTGGATGATTTTATTTTGAATATTAGTCATCTTATATTCTACTGTAATGTGTTTTGGACCTTTTAAAACCGAAGATAATTTTATTATAAAATAATAGTTTCACACATTCCTAAAGAGCCCCTCCTCTCCCTTATAAAAAGAGGCCACTTACAACTAATTATTCACACCTCTCAAGCTTTTATTCACATCCAAACTCTACCCAATTAACTTTTCGTAATCCCTCTACTCCACCTAGAAGCCTTACCTTAGGCATAAGGCACATCAAGATGTACTTTTGGTTCAAACCAAAGGGAGTTACCCAATTTAAAGGTAACAGTTTCTCTTAAATTCATTTCTTTTATTTTACTTCTCCAACCCCATGAACTCATTTTATTCCTTTATTTTGTTAAAACTCCAGTATATAAAATATACTAGGATGTTGTTATAATATGTTTCTGAGCTACACATACACAGACCTCCATATAATTGGTGAAGAACATAATGTTTCTGTGGATGGAAAACTAACACCTTGCGAAACGATGATTGTTCGATTATCTCATACCGCCTCTTATGGTGTCCATTATAATGGAACTGTTTTTATATATTATTTAAATTATGTTTATTTTTTCTCTATTCATATGTAAATTTTATTTAAAAACACACCCATATTCTTTCCAATATGTTTGACCATGATAATTTCATTTGAGGAAATACAGACTACCGCCCCGTCAAGGTGATATGATTCGTTCATGACATTCATGGAACATATAAAGGATATAGTTAATTGAATAATGTAAAATATATATCATATTATATTACAATGAAATTATAATATACCTATGTATCATTATGTTTTAAGTCTGTTAAAATATGAAATAGAAATGAAAGCAGCGTTCATGCGTACGTACTACTTACCGTCTCCATGAAAGGTGCATTTCATTTCTTATCTCAAAATGTTATGTACTATTATAAATACATATATATACTCGTTATATAATATTTATATGATATCAAAATCATTTATATCATTCTTTTGATAATGGAAATTTTACCACATTGAAAAATTGTAATTATAAAAAGTTCATTTTTGACTCATGTTTCGAACATTAATAAAATATCCAATATGAAATCAAATAATAAAAAAATTATTATAGAAAGGTAATAAGTTATATAAAATGAATAATAAAATTGAAAACGGTTCTTAATCATGTAGAAAATAACATAAGTTTATAATTTAGGGAGAACAAGGAGCACACAAGGAAATTCAAACTTGAGGTAAGGGGTTTCTTATCTAACTTTTAATTCTGTGAGATTTCCATTGTTCACCATATATTTATTGCATGTGGTGTGTGTACATCCAATGATTTTATTAATTAAGTAATATAATTTAATTTATTGATATTTAAATCATCATTCTATGAGCCTTCTTTCATGGTTGTATGTTTCTTAAGTTTCCCAATCGATAAAGGAATTGGAAAATTCAATTACCACTCATTAGGGTTTACGTATACATTAGATATTATTTTACTCCATGATTATGTATGGAATCACTATTAATTTTCTTTTGTCATAATTTATGATCCCCTTTCTTTGGATATACTTTTGATACACATAATCACTCTATTCATAGATTCTCAAGTCTTCGATATGAACTTGATAAGTGTAATTTTAACTCAATCTCCATTTATTGAGTTAAACATCTAATTAATTGGTGTTTCGTTTTAAAGAATATGTTTGAATGTCCTCAGATATATTTACACTGAATATACAATCATATTGACTGTATTTATATTGGTCACACATAATTATGTCGTTGATTTATCCTTAACCTATGAATATAGTCTTTATAAGAGATTTCATCTCAATTTACATTCCATTGAGATTTTTTTATACAACAATTTACTTTTATATGGTGTATATAATGTACTATGACATAGTATATCATGAATCTGTTTATTCTCATGATATTTTAATGTTTTTATTATTTCAATTATTTGTATCTATGTGTCTCTCCATTGGTTAGAAACTCTTACTAAAATATCATCTTTAAATGTTTTAAAGAATTATTCTTCTATATATTTATCACTAAAGTCCGTGATTTAAAAATGGTGTTAAGGATTTATTTATATGGTCACTAATTTTTCTCAAAATAAAATTCCTTTTAAAATTTTCAAATTGGTATTGGACACTTTGATTCGAAAATCAATTTTAAATAGCTTCATGAAAAATAGTGATACTTTTGAATGTTTTCCATAAAAGGGGTATATTTATCTCAAATAGTTTTGATGATTATTTTCATCTATGTCAATATCCTTAATTATTATTGATTTAGGATAATATGTTACAATAACATCATCCATATTGAATTTAATGAGTTATTTGTTACTGTGGATGTGCTATTTTTATACCATTCATGGTTTTTGGATAAATTATTGAAATTTATTATGCTAGTTTTAATACAAATATTTATGTTCTATTTCAAACTTTTCATATGAGGAATACATTGGAATTAGTAAGTGACGGGTGAATCTCACTATAGCTCCTTCATGAATCAGTAGGTCTCACGAGAGAAACTAGTGTGTCTTCGCAAAAGGCCTTTACAAAATCTTATGTGTAGTCTTGGCACAAGGCCTTGACTATGTGGTTATGATAGTCTGGCATTATGCATTCTATCATTATGAAAGTGTTTATTTATTTTTCATGTGATTATTTTACTAGTTGAATATCCATGTTAATAAGTAAACGTAATTATTTCATTTTTTCCCATATTATACTGAAGTTTATGTTTAAAAGGATTTTTTTAGTTATGCATTGAATTAAATGTTTAATCCTATTTATGAATGTTTCCAGTATATTGTTATCCTTACAAATCATTTGAGCTCACCCATTTCTATGTATTTTCCTATGATGTGAAGAAGTTAGTTATGAGTGACTTCCATGCATAATATAGGAATCTTGGATGTTTCCAATGGAATAATTTAGTGATGTTTTTCTTTTCAAGGGTTAATGTTGACCTTATGAATGTATCTAGTATTTCCAAGGCTACTATACTAATCGGCCTTTCGGGATATGATTTACTTATATCATGCCAATTTTATGTAATAATGCACCACCTATGGGTAACCGCGGTCATGGAATTACATTTAGGAACACTATTTATACCACTAAACATTATTGTTCTCATATATCATTTAACCATATGTGCATCCTTCCAATGAGTAATCATTAAAATCGCTAGGCCATCTGTGTTGAAACTCGATGTAGGAAACCATGTATAATGTTAATAAATACATCACTATCCATTATGGTTAATTCAATCTCTAAATATCATTAATCCATAAACTATTAAACTATTTCATGGAATTAATACACTTTTATCATTCATCTGTGGTAAGTGATTTTAATCAATTGATATTCTGGAGAACATCACATTACCACTTTTCTTATTTTTATGACTCTTACTGTTGGATTTAATATCCCCTAAAAATGAATCATGCGAACATATATTAATAGAATTTAAACACAATGTGAGTTGTGAACCTCTACAATTTTTATGATTAGGATTATGGTTAATCCTAATGGATAAACCCTTTGATATTATATTGAAAATCATTATAGTAGTTTTATATATATTCTAATTTCCTATCCTATATTAACTAATATTTTCATATAAATATAAATTAATTTCATATATACTCCTTATTCTTCAAATATGTAGACTATTTAGGATTTTACTTTTTCCCAATTAATAAATGTAGTAAAAAGTTCAGTAATTGATGCTCCAAAAAACCAATTTTTATGATTCTTTCTTGAAGATATAATCTCTCTTCTATTCCTCCACTCTATCTTATTACTCCACTGGTGATATCTATCTGTTACCATTAATTTATTTCTTATATAATGAAATATAATTTTTTTGATAATTATATATTTAATTTTCTCTAATCATTTATCAATGTCAGCACACTGTTTCAAGCTAGTGGTTGGACCTTCAAAGAATTTACACTATTCTTACTCACTAATGCAGTAACTCCTCCTTTTTTCCTGATTAAATCAAATTCATTACCAGAGATATATTTTGAGTCATACATATCAGGATCTTGAAATACCTTTTATTGAACATCTTTTGTTTCCTCTAAGACAAGAATCCTATTTTTAGTCATATTATTTTTCATTCATGTAAAGTTTCTCTGGTTACACACAACTGGAGCTGAGGATCTCCTTTAAGAGTTCATTACCTTCCATATTTTCTTATAGAAAAATTTTATTTCAAAAATCCCATTATTAATACTTATTCAACATATCTCATTAAAAACAAACATCATTTAATCATTTCTATTCTAAGACGTTGATGAAGACATAGTTCACATTCCTCTAAAATTATTCACCATTTATAATTGAAACATACTCATAGTGTTTCCCGATCATTTAAAATTATATCATCTCATGGATAAATTTTCTTAAAGGTCTACATTTGATATATCTCTAGAAACATTTTAATATTTTCAAATTTATAAATATTTCTATCTTCACAACATGAAATATATTGAAATGTCCGAAAAAACCCGTTTTATGACCACAAATACAACATAAATAAGATATATTGTTATTATATCATATAAAAACCCATTTATATATTATCCATGAATTTTTAATACTTTACCTATTTTTGGAACAGTTAATTTCTCCTTTTCTATGAAGAATAATAGATGGTTCATCATATACAATACAAACTTTTCCCAAACAGTACGACCTTTGGTAGGAGACAATCATTTATTTTTCCCGCTAAAAATTATTTTCAATAAATTTAATAATTGTATTCTTCAGCATATTTAATAATTAATGTAATGAATCCTTCATTTTAGGCTTATATTTGGTATTGCATTGATCAAATTCATTGAACATTGATTCTAGATCATATCCAAAATGTTTAATCAGATTTTCCCTCAATTAAAGTTTCTTATTAAATTATCTATTAATACTCATCTCATCTAATAATTTTTAGTAAATCTTATCAACTATTTATACTTGCTCAATTCAATTCAAATTGTGATTAGAAACCAAATCATTATATATGGAATTTTCCTAATTTATATTTTGGTTTTACCAAACATGTTTTTATAGTATTTCAATAATATTATCATTTTTAGGATTCGAGAATCGGAATCCCGTATTATTTTTTTATTTCATTCCCTTGTCATAAATTTTTTACATTATTGTATACAACATTTGATGTTCTATAAATTTTCAATAATTAAACTCCCTCAAAACTATAGCCACATAAATAAGCCTTTGGTTTAAATATTTCATATTATTGAACTGCCTTTTTAGTACTTCGATCAGAATATATTTAGACTTATTTTCCAATTTAATTTGTGTTCCAATTCTGTGGCTATATCGAAAACATATAAAACTATCCTTCTTATAATTTCATCATCAATATTAGCTCCCAAATTAATTATAATGTTAGGTTCTTCCCACATTACTAATATTTCATTAAATAATGAAATAGTTTATCAATATGATAGATATTTCCATTCATAAACTGAATAACACTCTTTATATATATATATATATATATACTAAGAACATCAAATATAAATCTGATGAATTATTGAAATCCATGCCTTTTCCATTTTACAACATGATAAGATTAAAAAAAACAACAATTTAAATAATTTATTGATGAATTCGAGAGAAAAAATAAGATAAATTATTGAAATTATATAATAACAAATATTAGGATGAAAATGGTAATAGATTCCCGGAAGGGTGGGGGTGAATCAGGGTATGGATATTATTTGACAAATTATTCATGGCCCACTAGATCATGATATCCTTATTATATGTGTCAAACTATTTGATACTATGTGTTAATGATATAATTATTCATTACTTCCATTTCAAATGTTGATGCACTAAATGTAAATAATGATTTTATGAACAATGAGATAAATATTTTACTTGGTTTACCCTCAATGGGCTATATCCAGAGATCACATAATGAATCTAATCCAATGTATCAAATTTAATAAGGCTCATTGCCAAGAATTTAACATTTTTTCATTCCCTCTTTCATTCCTAGGATAACTACATTTACAGTGATTAGGGATATATCACAATTTCCCATGTATTTCTCCCCCAATATATCTTCCTATAGATCACTATCAGTGGAAATGATTGTTTTCTTCCTTGTTATTTTTCCCTTCTCTTGAATATATTTACCCAAAATTTATTGACCCATAAGTCCATTAATAATAAATAATGATTGAATTTATAATATTTGGTACATTATCTATTGATATTATTTCGAGGATACTCTTTCACTTATGTGAAAAAACATTGATGTAGAATATCCACTTTTCAGTCATCAGGAAAAAAACATCTATGTACATTAGAAATAAAAATTACCAATTATTTGAAAAGATCTGGTAGAGATTCCATGACTTCTTTTCAATTCCATGAATTTAGCTGTGTATATGCACCATTTCCAAGTATTTATTAATGGTGAAGATCCATTTTTTTCATCTTATCCATCAATATGAAGATATTATATTTATAGTGTTCAATATGAAATTATGGAATATATCCTTAATAACATGATTCATGTTTGGTTCTCCTGTATGTGGCCCTTGGGTGTTACCCCGTGTATAATATATTTTTTTGTACCTATTCATATGATCCTAGTGCATACCCATGAATTAGTTCGTTGAGTGTGACAATTTATTCGATATCATGGCATGGGGCCCTTTTGGGCTTTGCATTAGATCCTATTGTGATTCACATTTTTTCTTTTCTTAATATCCAGGTGTGATACCCCTATACCTATTTAGAGGAAATCCTCATGAATGTACCATTTCAGTATTTCCACATGATCCTATAGTGTTACCCCTTATGATCGTTGGGTGAGACTAGGGCGTATGTACCCTTATGAGTATTGCCTAGAATCCTAGTGCATGACACGTTTCACGCTATTTTTGAGAGCCTGTATTGAGTCCAATTTTATCTATTCATTGAATCCTCATGTGAAACCACATTTTCTTTTTTTGTGATATCATGGTGTGAGAATTCTTTAATTCTTTTGACAATATCATTTTAAGAGTCCCCTTTCATGATTTACACGAGACATTTTTCAAAATCATGCACAACACTAATGTGATGTAAATTAGATTTATTTTTTATGAGTTATCTATTTGAACCTACATCACATGATCTCAATCTGAACCAAATTTTTGGATGCATATATTGATAAATTTTTTAAAACAAATTATTTTCAATCATTACAGATGAGTTAGTGTGTAATTATTTTCATAAATTCTACACCCCATGATTTCATAGTATGGTATCTCTTCAATCAAATTCAATAAATTATGTTACATGCAACAACGAGTTCGAGCACACCAAAACTTACCAAAATAGCCATTAAAAAGTATTTATGAATAATATTATCAAAATTTTCAATTTTTTATATATCCTATATAATTTTTACATTCATATTTTTTGTTTCCTATTCATAATATAAGGATAGATTCATTTTTTTAGATAAAAGAAGTATTTTAACAGAAACATATTTACAGCCTATTTAATTGAGAATCCCTGTTAAAATAAATATTTGACACTTTTATATATTCAATTTAAAAAAATTAATTTATTATTTCTAATAAGGGAAAAAATATTTTGGATAAATTTTTGGTACTCTTCTGATACCTTTCATATTTCAATGAATAATGGAAAATACTAAATTTTAATAGAAAAGAACTTTTTTAATCGAAATAATTTATATTGTTAAATTATTCATAGGATTGGTTTGAAATTATATATAGGTTTTATTTTTTTCATTTAATATTAATGAGTTCATTATAAGTAATTTCACATTTAAATTTGACCTAAAAACATTTCAATATTTTGATAGATTTTACTTTTTTTTAAAATAAGTTTTTTCGTTTTTACAATGGTAATTAATTTTTATTTAATTAATGAAAGTTCTATGTCTTTAATTTGGTAAAATCTAATTCATTTTTTATTTCAAAATATCAAAATTAGTGTAGGGTGTGTTTTTTGTATTTTTCTGAAAACGTTCACTTTTTGATGAATAGTGTAAAAAAATACATTATTATTTTAAACTGCCTTTTTATTTAAATAGTTATTTGTTTTATATATATTTATTTTAAGTAAAAATAATTTAATAAAACCTATATATTTTTAATTTAATTAATTTGAGTCATTTTATAAGAAAATTATATGTATAAAATTTTGTTAAACTTATTACCGTCTTTTACCCACCTTCTACGAAATTTGAAAATTTTCTTAAAATGTAGTTTTAGCACTTTTGTGAATTAAATTTCAATAATTAGAGACACATGGTTAAAATTAGTACGCAAAATTTAGTTCGACAAGATAAATATAACATTTGGGGAATAGTAAATTTTGACTTTTATTTACCACGATAAAAAGTAAATAATGTAATTAAAGTTAATAATTATATTATAATTATACTAACACATGTCCTAAATATATTGGATTTTTTTATTATGAACAAAAGAAACCATATGAATAAAATATCATCCATTAGGTCCACCTGGATTAGATTAGAACATTTATTATTATTTTATTTAAAGAAGTGTTAAATGTGCTAAAATAAATGTTTAATGACAAAACCAATTTTAATATAATGTTACATAAAAGATAAATTTGACTATAAATATTAATTAGAAAATTAAAAATATTTCCAACATAATGATATTTTATGTATAAAATAGGGGAATATGACATGTTAGTAACAATTAAATGTAATTTTTTCAAATTAATCCGGCAATTATGACTTTCAATAAAACAAAATACCAAATAGTTTCAAAATTGTCATAAATGACTTTCCTAATCAAATACTATATTATTAAATTATATAATAGACCCAAATATCTACTCATCAGAACAAATACTCTTATAAATATAAATATTTCATTAATGATCAACTAGGTTTTATTTTTGAATTTTATAGCAATTTTTTTAACAATATAATATAAAAATACAAGGAAACATGGTAAAAGTTAAACTAATTAACTAAGAGTTAAATATAAAAGTTCATATTAATATAGTATCCAAAAGTTTTCTAAAACCTATTGGTTGATATTATTTTGACCCATAACAACCTAATTCCCGATATAAATTCATTTAGTTCCATTATAAACCGAATATGATTGAAAAAAACAAGTATTTAAACTTTTGCTAAAGTGACCCTCAACCATATTATTAAAGGGTACTTTTCCTTATCTCAAAATCACAACTCCTATGCCATTTTCCATGGAAATACCCTACCTAAATATCTTCCCAACGTCCCTCACATTATCCTAGATTCCTTCCCTTGAGCAGAAATGAAACATATGGAGCCATTTTTTTCAAATAAAAAAACACACAAAAAAGGTAATTTTTTATCACCTCTTTCAATGATTTTTTCTTATTACACATTATCTTTCATTGTTATTTCTTTACCAAATTTATAAATCTCATACCATATACATACTGAGATTTTATTATAATTATGGTACAACTATATTAATTATTCTATCCATCCTATTATTGATAACGTCACCATGTGTGCGTACTTACGGTTTACCGTCTCCATGATGTGGTGTAATTTTTTATTTAATACTATGTTATTTGGATCGATATAATTATGAGTTATATGTTAAAAATAATCAATATAACATGATAATATTTCTTTATAATTAATATACTATCCAATTACACACATTTTAATCATTAATAAAATTATATCATCGCTCGTGTTTACGTACGACTTACCGTCTTCAGGACACGATGAAAATCATTTCCACATTCACTAATCAATGATGATTATAAAAATAAATATTATTAATAAGTATGTAATATATGAAACAATTTTTATAATCTAAATATATATATTTTTTATTTTTTTATTTACCTTTATCTCATTCACTTACTTCCATTAAATATGATAAGAAAATGGAAACAGTGTTTATGCGTACATACAACCCACCGTCTCCATAAGATATGTATTGCATTTCATATAAATATTTTTTATATGTATTTAAATTCTAAATAAATATGATATATAAATCATTTAATATACTCTGGATGTATTTAAATCATCATTTTAGTGTCACGATCGAGGATAACATGATAAAGCATTTATGATAAAGAAAGAGTTTATACCTGAAATGTTATTTTGACACAAAAATTATTATTAAATGTTTACTATAAAATAATAAATGAATCATATAAGATATTTTAAATATTAATTTGGTTCTATTATAATTTAATAACATACTATGTTCATTATACAAGAGGTTAAATGTACCCTCGACTAAATTAATGTACAAGGTATGGGTTAATACATCAATCTCATTATTATATTAGATTATTTGTGTTGAAGTATTATTTCAGACATATTTATTATCCATGTCCTTGTTTTATAAAATAATTTTTCAACTTTATTCTTTTAATGGTATACTTTAACAAAGAAATTAAATGTTTTAAATATTAATTCTTTTAAATTATTCTCGTTAATGTCCTTGTTTTCAAAATAGTTTTAAGGATTAATTTATAGGTACAAGATTGTTTTTAAATATTAATTACATTCCAAAGTTTCAATGTGGAATGGGAAAGTTGGAATCAGAAATATATTTTAAATTAAATCCTTTATAAATGAGAGACTTATTAATGATTTGAAAAAATGTGATACTTCTCTCAAAAAGTTTTACTGATCATTTTAAACTACGTCAACATCATTTACATCATATTATTCTAGTTTGAAGTAAAATTATTATAATAAAATATTCTATATTGTATTGAATGATTTATGATATGTTTGACTATAGATGTTATATTTTTATACAATTCATGGTTTATGGTTAAAGTATTAAAATTTATTAGGCTAGTTTTAATACGAATGTTTATGTTCTGTTTCAACCCTTTTATATGAGTAATACATTGTACTTAGTAAGTGACAGTTGAGCTCTCTATAGCTCCTTGACGTATCGATCGGTCTCATTATACAATTAGATGTGGAATTGGCCATGGTTTTTTCTATCCTGATAAATGGTTTTGTCCAAGGCATTAATTATTTTTATAATTCTTGGTAGAGGCCTTGACAAAATTCTTACGAAAGTCCCGCATTATACATTTCTTCATTATGAAAATAATATTTATGGTTCATGTGGTTATTCAACTAGTTAAATAAGCATTATTATGTTTTATTATTACATTATTTACTCAAATCATAATCCTACAATAATGTGTTCTTGTTTATTATTTTTAAAAACATGTGTTTTAAATTATTCAACATGCCTAATGTTTATGTTATCTTCTAATGTATTTCATACTCTTACTGAGAATTTGATCACAACCCTTTCTTATGATTAATTTACCTGGAATCTTATGAGGTGTTTTTTGATTGAAATGAAGGGTTATGCTAAGTGAATAGTGGTGTTCACAAAGAATTATTTATCCTGTGTTGTATGTTAGAAAGTGTGACATAACATTCATGTATGTAATCTATTTTCTAACAATGCTAAATTTATCCTTCCATCGGGACATGATTCCTTGTAATCATTCCATTGTACTGAAATACTGCATAGACTATGTGCTTCTGGGGTAAGGGCATTATAGTAGGTATCAGAAAAGTTTAGTAAAAACCATGGAAACAACATTTAGATAAACTATGATTAGAGAACATTACCCTAAGATAGAAATTAATGATTAGTTTTGATTAACTACCTAGAATTGGGGTAATGTAAGTATTTTTTGTATTTTCCAAGCAGTACATCCCTGTCTGGATATTAGTAGGTAGAGGTAGCTCTGACACAGATGAACCTAGTAGTGAAAACTATGACAAGGACATTCAGGATTGACCTGAGGTATTTTGGTACAAGACAATGGGCCTTGTTTCACACTTAGTTACGAAACTCCCTGGGGATATTCAACGGATAATTCATATTTTCATTATATATCATTATTAATGATTTCGGAGTAAATACTTCCTCAAAGAAAACGTTTTATGATTATACCTTAAATGCATAATGTTATAAATTTACATTAGGTATTTTACAATTTTGGAATTATTCATTGTGATTCATAAAATAACCGAGTGTATGAAATTGGATAGAAATGAAAACTAGTAAAAGGAATGAAAACTCCAACAATATGAATGATACAATGAATAAAGAAGGATCATATAATTCATGGTATTAATCCCACATTTACAAGGGAAATAGTCTCCCACGTATTCTCATCATATGAAGAAAAAGTATCATGTGCTAATAAGATAAGTAAATAATTCTCCGGGTCATATGGCTTTGAAGGGAAACAAGATAAGAAAAGGATGGAAGAGATAATAATAGATAGAGGGAAGATGGGAAATAAGGATTTTACCATATGTGATAACTATGGAAATAATCACCTTTGTAAATGCTTTAAGGGAATGAGAGTTTGTGATAAATGTGGATAAAAAGGACACCAAGGATGTTATTTAAAGGGTAAAAAAGGATTAAAATGCAGAATGATTTATCAAGAAGGAGTTGGGACATTATGAGAAACAATTTCCAAATCATTATAGCATAAACAAATGATGCTTTTGGATAATAATCGAGTTATGATACGACTACAGATGGAGAGAAATGATTATTGTTCTGATGTTGTTATTAAAGAGTTGTGTCACTTGAGCATTGTATTAATGATGTACATGTTACAATAATTATAGAGTATATAAGTATTGTAATGGAGTACTATTTAATTAAATATTTGAGATTTTATGGTATAATGAATAGTGACACAAAAGCAAGTTAATATTTTTAGAAAATACTTGGTGAGGAAAGACAAACCATAATATTGTTTTGATACTGAGTTTGTGATTTTGGAATAAGATATGATTGATTTGTATAAATCATAAATGATATTCTTGACTACATTGAATCTTATTAGTTTTTTTTATCCAATTATTTTAGGAGTTTACCCCATTTTTGGATATATGGTGTATATCAAGTATTATATGATAAATAGGGGAGCATAAATATAATCAACTTGGCTTTTTCATAATTCAGTTTGTTACCATGTTTTAAACGAATACATGATGAAGGTATTCACATATTATTATGTGGGAAAAGGAGTCTTTTTTGTGTTTACTTCCATATAAATTTTGGAATGTGAACTTGGAAGAAAGTATTTTGGATAATCCTAAATGATGGAATGGATAAATATTGACATTGAATACTATTATTAATGTTAAATGATTTCATTATATTGTTTTTGGATTGATATTAAAAGGACCACACAGAGGTCAGGCAACAACCCATCACGTCTGGCAAGGCCGCGAGACTTGAACCCACAACCGAAGGGTGACAAGGGTGAACAACCAACCACTAGCCTATGTGATGTCCTGATTTGTATTATTGAGTTTTTTAAATATTTTTAAAAATGAATTATAAAATAGTTATTTTTGGAACCCAATACTATTAGAATAAATATAATACTTTTTAATTCAATCATCATTTGGAGTGAAAGATAAGTTTGTGGTAGGAATTAGATGAAGGATGAAAAGATACTTGTCAATTATATATTTTTTCTTATTCTATGATGAAATTAATTCATAAACATAATGGAAGAGATATTAAAACAAATAGTGTGTTATCTTAATACCAAATGTTTTGTTGAACTAATGATATTTTTAATCATCATAGATCGATGGATTTGAGGCCTTCAATTGTGCACTTGTTTTTCATGGATAACCTCAATCACTCCATATAAATATTTAAATTTTTCCTTTAATTATGTGTCTCCAATTTCCACCAATGTCCTTCTAATCAAGATCATAATTTGTTGTTAACATTTTCTTTTACTATTACCTCTTATTAAGAATATATTTTATTAAACTAATTTCAGATGTGGGGTTTCTACAGTGGTATTTTTCTATTTTAATCATTTTATTTTCAAAGATGAATTTCAAATAGTAAAGGGAAAATTTATTAAATGATGGGAGAATGTAAAATTCCCTGATTTGTTAGTATGTTATCTCTTCAAAGTAATTCAACAATATGCGCTACACACAACAATGGGTTCGAGTGCACCACTACTTATAGAACAAGTCATTCAAAAAGAAGTTATGAAGAGTATTAACTACATTTTAAATTTTATATATATCCTATAAAATTATAACATTCATATTTTGTGTTTATTGGACATAGTATAAGGAAAAATTAATTTTTTCCGATAAAAGATGTATTTTTCAAATAATGCAATTTTAACGCATATTTAATGGATAATAATTTTTAAAAAAAATATTTGACACTTTTATATAATAGTTTTAATGAAGTTAACTTCATCTTTAGAATAACGAAAAAAAGTTAGTTTTGATAAATTTTGCTTACATTTTTGATAACTTTCATATTTTGCTGAATAGTGAAAATACTAAATTTTAATTGAAAAAAGGTTTTTAATCAAAATAATATAAAGTGTAAAATTATGAATTTTAATCATTTGTAATTATAATTATATTATATTTTGATCATCTAATACCATTTAGTTCATTATAAGATATTTCACATATAAATTTGACAAAAACAAATGTCAATCTTTTGATAGTTTTTTCTTTTTTAAAAACCCGCTAATTGGTTATGAAAATGAGAATTTTTTTTAAATTAATTAATTCAAATTCTATGTTTTCAAATTGGTAAAATAGAATTCATTTTTGAATTTGGAATAACAAAATTACCTTAGGGTGAATTTTTGGTATTTTTATGAAAATATTGAATTTTTGATGAATAGTGAAAACCACGGTGTTATTGTTTAAAAACCACTTATTATTTATATAATTATTTATTTTATTTACATTAATTTTATGTCAATATATATATATAAATCATATATAATTTTAATTTAATTCATTGGAGTAATTTTATAATAAAATTATATGTATAAAATATTATTCAACTTTTTACCGTCATTTACCTAGCTTCTAGGAGAATTAGAAAATTTTAATAAATTATAATTTTACACTTTTTTGAATTTAATTTCATAAATCTGAGAGAAACAGTTGAAATAATTAAGTAAATTGTTTTTCATCAGGATTAATATATATTTTGGTGAATAGTAAATTTTGACTTTTATTTACCACGGTAAAAAGTAAATAATGTAATTGAAGGTGAAAATAATATTATAATTATAGTAAAACATGTCCTAAATCTATTATATATATGTATATCGACAAAAAATCTTTATGAATAAAAAATGATCCATTAGGACCACATGGATTAGATTAGGACATTTCTTATTATTTTATTCCAAGAAGAGTTAAAAGTGTTAAATTCAATGTTTAATAATTAATCCATTTTTAATATAAGGTTACACATAGCATAAATTCGACTCTAAATATTTTTTATATTAATAATATGATTTATTACATAATAGAAATTTATTTAATATTTTTATACATTAAATAATAAAATTTATTTATGACACAATGAGGATGTAGTAATTACCTTATTAATTAAAGAATCAAATAAATGGTATTATAAATATTAAAATAAAACAATTTTCAAAGATTTTATGAAATCCAAATATTTTCTAGGAGTATTTGAAATGTTAGGGTTGATTAAATTTATTTTGTTCGAAGTAATCATGTTGTTATAATTTTTCTAAAAACAAAATAACAAATAGTGTCAAAATTGACAAAAATGAGTTATAAAACAAATATGATATTATCGAATTATGTAATTGTCCAAAAAATTAAAGGTTCAATCAAATGGCTATTATAATGAAATATTTTCAATTAATGAACCACTTGGGGTTCTGTTGGCATTAGATTGTAATTTTATTAACCATATAATGTAAAACTACCAGGAGACATGTTAAATATTAAACTATTTTATTAAGAGTGAAATCTAAATGAAAAGGTTAATATAAAAACATAAACATGATTAAAAACAATATGTTGAGAGGATATCGACCCATAACCACCTCTGTATCGAAATAAATTTATTTATAGATAGTATAAACAGAATTTAATTGAATAATAAAATAATTATTCCAGCTTTTCCTAAAGTGACCTTCACCCCTCTTATAAAATGGTACTTACCCTTCTATATAAATAACAACTACAATACCATTTGGCTCAGCGAAACCCTACCCAAATATCCTCCAAAATTCCCTCACTTCATCCAAGAGGCCTTTTCATTAGTATACTGTTATTTTATGGAGCCATTATGTTAAATCAAAAGGAAACACCCAAGGAATTTATCACTTCTTTCAATGTTGTATTCTTCTTCCACTTTATCTTTCATTTATATTTATTTACCAAAACAATAAATCCAACACCATATATGTACTGTGATGTTATTATAAATATTGTACAACCATATTCATTGTTCTATTCATCCTATCAATGATAATGTAACCATTCACGCGTACATGCAGTTTACCATCTCCACACCGTGGTGTAATTTGTTATTAAAAAATATGATATTTGGATGGATATAATGATGAGTAATATGTATATAAATATTTAAAATAACAAGATAATGTTTTTGTATAATTAATATTACATCCAATTCCACACCTTTTAATAATTAAGGAAATGATATCGTCGCTCGTCTATACGTACTGTTTACTGTTTCCACGACGCGATGAGATTCATTTCAACATTCACCATTCAACGATGATTATAATGATAAATACTATTAATAAGTATGTAATATATGAAATAACAATGATACTTAAAATATAAATATATATATATATATATATATATATATATATATTTACATTTATCTCTTTCACATACTTCCATTCAATAAGACATGAAAACGGAAACAGCGTTTATGCGTACATATGGCTTACCATCTCCATAAATGGTGACTTCCATTTCATATATATATCTATTGTAAATATTTAAATTCTAAATATATATGATATATAAATCATGATTTATATTTTTAATGTATTTAAATCATCATCTATGTTATATGATCAAGAATAACAAGTTAATACACGTACATTAAAGAAAGTGATTATTACCCAAAATGATAATTTAACATGGAAATTATTAAAAAATGGGTAGTAGAATGTAATAAATGAATCATATAAGTTATTATAAATATTAATATGGTTCTGGTGTAATTTAATAAGATACTACTGTCATTATACATAAGTTTAAATGTACCCTTGACTAAAGGAATGTACAAGGTAAGGGTTAATTCCAAAATCTCATTACTATCTGAGATTGTTTATGTGTAAGTATTTGAGGAGACATATTTATTATACATGTCCATGATTCCTAAATTAATTTTCCAAAATGATTATTTTAATGGTACTATTTATCATAAAAATTCATTTTAAATGTTTTAAATATTGATTAATCTAAACCTTTCTCATTTATGTCTATGTTTTCGAAAACGTTTTACGGATTTTTTATATAAACATGCTTGTTTTAAAATGTTATTTCCATTAAAACGTTTCTAAGTTGTATGCAATAATTTGATTCAGAAATATATTATAAATTACTTCCTTTTAAAATGCGTGACTATTAAATGATATCCCAAAAAATGATATTTCTCTCAAAAAGTTTTTCTGATCTTTTTCAACTATGTCATCATCCATTAGAAAATATTATACTTGTTTGAAGTTTATTTATTATAATACAATATTTTATATTTAATGAATGATTTATGGTATGTTTGACTGAGGATGTGCTATTTTTATAACATTCATGGTTTAAGGTAAAATTATTGGCATTAAATATGGTAGTTTTAATACGAATTTTAATGTTATGTTTCAACATTTTAATAATACGAATGTATTGGACTTATTTTGTGACGGGTGGAGCCTATTATAGCTCCTCGATGTATTAGTAGGACTCATGAGATAATTAGATGTGGAATTGGCAGAGTCATTACCCAATTTATTATATGGATTTGGATAATACCTTAATCATGTTTATACATATTGGATAAGGACTTAAAATGTTTCATAATGTCCCACATTATATATTCTCTCATTATGAAAATAATATTGAGGTTTCAAGTGGTTATTCGACTAGTAGTATACCCATGACTATGTTTTATTATGATATTATTTACTCTTCTCATAGTCCTACAATAATGTATTCATGTTTATTATTTGTGAATGAATGTGTTTTCAATTATTAACCATGCCTATTATTTATGTTATCATACGATTTATTACTTAATCATACATGGTGTTCGAGCACACCCCTTTATTATGTCTTATTTTCCAAGGATCCCATAAAGTGTTTTAGGATTGATATGTAGGGTTATGCATAGGGAACAATGTAATTTTAAAAGGATTATTTATGATGTGTTGTATGTTAGAAAGTGTAATGTATAATTCATGAATTTAATCTATATTTTTAGATTTCTAAACCAATCCGTCCTTCGGGACTTGATTCCTTGTAATCATGCCAATGTATTAAAATAATTCACCAACATCAGGCATGTAACAGCCCGAGATTTTATAAAAAAATATTATTTTTAATTTCATTAATGTCTTGTGTTGTACGCTACACCAAAAGAAGTTTTCTCAACACACATCCTTGACTTTCCTTGCATTACACTCAATCGAGACCTTCCTCGATAGCGTGTGTAGTACGCAATTCCGTGTTTCACTAAACAACGATATGCTATTAAAATATTATTATAACTAGTCATTATGAATAGTAATAACCACCTTTTAAAATTTTAGAAATTTTAGCTCTCAAAATGGACTTCATTTTTGGATTCGGAGTATCGAATTTAGCCTAAGGTGAAATTTTGGTACTTTTCGGATAACATTCATATTCTGATGAATAGTGAAAATTACTAAATTATAATTAAAAACAACTTTTTTAAAAAAAATAATTAATAGTGATAAATTATTAATTTGAGTGGTTTTAAAGTATATTTAGAATATATATTTTCACAATTTAATACAATGTTGGTCATTGGATGTAATTTCACATTTAAACCAGTCATAAACATGTGTCAATCTTTTGATAGTTATTATCTCTTAAGAACACGCTATTTGTTTTGACGACGGGAATTAATTTTTAAATTAATTAATGCAACTGATATGTTTTGAATTTGATAAAATATACATATTTTTTGAATTCATAATATCAAATATATCTTAGATCTAATTTTTCGTATTTTTCTAGAAACTTTCATTTTTTTATGAATAGTGAAACCACTAAGTGGTAGTTAAAAAAACTGAATTTTTCATAAAACATAATTTTACCGCTTCTGTGAGTGGAATTTTGAAAATCCGAGAGACACGGTTAATATCAAGGACTAAAATGTGGTTCAATGAGATGAAAATAATTTTTGGTGAATAGTAACGTTTTACTTTTTTTTACCACGGTTAAAAGTAAATATGGTAATTAAGGGTAAAAATGATATTATTATTACCCTAACACATGTCCTAATTATATTGGACAAGTGTAATTCGACCAAAAACAATCTTAGGAATAATATATGACCATTTAGTCCCACTTGGATTAGATTAGGACATTTATTATTAATTTATTTAAAGAAGGGTTAAAATAGTTAAAATCAAAGTTTAATAAGTAAATCATTTTTAATATGGGGTTATACATAAGATAAATTCGACTATAAATATTAATTAGAAATCTAAAAAGATTTCCTACATAATGGTATTTTTTTTTAATTTTTGGACATTAAATAATTTAATTTATTTATGACACAACGATGATGCAGTAATTATCTTATTAATGTAATATTGACATAATTGATGTTATAAATACCCAAATAAATATAATTTGAGACTTTTTATGCTCTAAACTAATTTTCTAGGTTAATATGACATGTTCGGATTGAATTAATTAACTTTGGTCGAAGTAATAATTCTGTTATGAGTTTAAAAAAAATCAACTATTGAATAGAGTCAAAATTGACATAAAATAGTTTTTAAAACAAATATTATATTATTAATTGTTATTTTATTCCATAATATCTATGGTTCAGCCAAATGACTTAGATAAGGTTATATATATTAATAAAACACAACTTGGTGTTCGCTTGGATGTATATGGTATGTTTATTAACTATATAATATAAAAATACAAAGTGACATGGTAAATGTCAATCTAATAAACTAAGAGTTAAAATAAAAGATAAGGTTAATATAATGACCTAAACTTTTCTAAATTCTATTGGATGAGAGTATTTAGACCCATACCCACCTTATCTTCTAAATAACTCAATTTTGAGCTATTTAAAACCGAACTTGACTTTATAAAAAAATAATATTTTTAGTTATTCCAAAGGTGCCTCTCTCCTCCCATATAAAAGGGAACCTCCTTCCCCTATTCCTCATGTAACACCCCAGGATTTCAGAGTGTGTTATTTCTTAGAAATAATTCAATAACTTGCACTACACGCAACACCGAGTTCAATCACACCATTAAAAGAGGTCATGAATATTATTAACTACATTTTGAACTTTATATAATCCTTATAATTTTAGAATCCCTATTATGAGTTTCTTAGTCATAATGCAAGAACAAATTCATTTTCAGTATTTCACTTTTATCAATTTCTAATAGTGAAACCTTTTTAAATACAATATTTTAAACTTTTTGACTAAATGGAGACATCAAAAAATTTAAAATGAAACATCCCAAGCGTCCACGGTACGCTTTCCTTTGGATAAAACAGTAGCGTGTGTTGTACGCAACTTCGAGTTCTAACACACCGTAACCAATCAAACTAGTTGTTATGAATAGTAATACCTACTTTTTGAAGTTATATATATTTTATATTTTAAAATGGACTTCATTTTTTGATTCGGAATATCAAATTTAGCCTAAGGTGAAATTTTGGTACATTTCGGATAACTTTCATATTTTGATAAATAGTGAAAATTACTAAATTTTAATTAAAAACAACTTTTTTAATCAAAATAATTAATAGTGATAAATTATTAATTTGAGTGGTTTTAAAGTATATTTAGAATATATTTTTACCACTTAATATAATGTTGGTCATTGGACATAATTGTACAATTAAACCGAACGTAAACAAGTGTCAATCTTTTGATAGTTATTATCTCTTAAAAACACGCTTTTTGTTTTGACAGCGGGAATTAATTTTAAATTAATTTCTGCCACTTCTGTGTTTTGAATTTAGAAAAATGTATTCCATATTTGGAATCAGGATGTTCAAATTGTGTAAATAGGTAACTTTTATTTTTAGACATTTTGAATAATTACTGCGGTAAATATTTTATTTACCATGGTTAAGGGTAGATCCGGTAAATAAGGGTAAAAAAATAATATTATAATAATACTAAATTACCCTAAAACGTATCTTAACCCTATTGGTTGATACATGGTCGACCATGGGCATCTTTGGGTCTATTTTGGGACCCCATGGATCCACTTGTGAGTGATAATGACACTTTATTTTAATTAAGTTAAAATGAATACAAAAATGGCATAAGCTTACATCTTTTAGAAGAAGAATTTTTACATAAGGTTATACATGTTGGATTTTAGATAATAAATATTCATTAGAAAGCTAAAAAGATTTCCTACATAATTATATTTTATTTATAATTTTTAGACATTAAATAATTTATTTTATTTATGACACAATGATGATGCAGTAATTACTATAATAGTGAAAAATTAAAATAATTGATATTATAAATACCCAAATAAATATAATATGAAACTTTTAATGAATTAAAATAATTTTCTAGGATAATATGATATATTAGGATTGATTTAATTGACTTTGTTCTAAGTAATCAATCTGTTATGAGTTTCACAAAAATCAACTATTGAATAGTGTCAAAATTGACATAAAAGAGTTCTTAAAACAAATATTATATTATTAATTGATATTAAATTCCTAAAAATCTAAGGTTCGGCCAAGAGACTTATATCATGATAGGTTAATCATTAATGGACCACTTGGGGGTCTCTTGGATGTATATGGTAAGTTTATTAACCATATAATATAAAAATACAAAGAGACATTGTAAAAGTGAAACTAATTAACTTAGAGTTAATACTTAAAGATAAGGTTAATATAAGTACCCAAACCTGTCTAAATTCTATTGGATGAGTTGTTTTCGACCCATCCCCACCTCAACCTTTGAATAGTCAACTTTGGAGCCATTAGAAACCGAATATGAATTAATTATAAATTAATATTTCTAGCTTTTCCAAAGGTGCCCCTCACCCCTCTTATAAAAGGGCACTCCTCCTTCTCATTTCTTCACACCTCTCAAGCCACTTGGCTCGTCCAAACTCTGCCCAACTAAGCTCCCCACATCCCTCTCCTCCTCCTTGAAGCTTCCCCTTAGGCAGAAAGCATTTCAAGAAGTCCTTCGGTTCCAACCAAAGTGAGTTACCTAAATTAAAGGTAACGATTTCTCTTAAATTATTTTCATTTATTTTGCTTCTCCAACCCCAAAACTCTTTTTATTTCCTTTCTTTTGTAACAACACAAGTATCCTCAATATACTAGGATGTTGTTATAATAAGGATTCAAACTACACATACACACAACTCCATCTAATGGATGATGAACATAATGTTTCTGTGGATGGCAAACTAACGTCTCACGAAACGATGATTGTTCAAATACATCTTACCACCTCTCATGGTGGTCATTATGATGGAACTGTAATTAAATATGATATTAATGATATATATTTTATATATAAGCTTCTGTAATTCCATTTTATTTCATACCATTATTCGTTTCATGTTGTATATACATACGACAATTTCATTTGAGGAAGTGCGGACTACCGCCCCCTTAAAATGATATGACTCGTTCATACCACACATGGAACGTATAAAGGATGGTGTTAATGAACTTAAGTAACATATATAAAATATTATATTATACTGGAATAGTAATATACCTATGTATCATTTGGATTAGATTCTTTTAAAATAAAAATTAAATGGAAGTAGCGTTCGTGCGTACGTACGGACTACCGTCTCCACGAACGCGATGAGATTCATTCTCCATCGTATCCATTCAAGTATAATTATCATTTGATGATTTAAAAATGATTTTTAGGGACTTGATATCATTATGGATATGAATAATATACAACCTATCCTTTACAAACATGTCTTACGTAACAAAACATATGAAAGAAAACAAGTAAGTTAACACCCGAAACAACGATAATACCAAGATATCAATATTAAAAGATCATATATGATATAATATTAATGTAAATGATTCTTGTATAATTTAATAACAATTATTTCACCATTATACAGGAGGTTAACCTACCCCAACAAAGGAAAAGTACAAGGTAAGGGTTATTTCACAATCTCTTCATTATCCGAGGTTGTATTATACGTAATAATCTACTGGGATCTCTTTATCATCCACATCCATGTTTCTTCGAAATGTATTTCAAAACATTTTTACTATTTACAAGAATATGGGTTAAAGTCATTTATACCCTTGTTTGAATTTTTATAAGAGGTTTATAAAGGAATCTTTCCGTCGTTTTCAAAACAAGGTCCTTTTTAACCTTTTCGACAGAATTGAGATAAGAATGTTTTTTTTTACTTATACGGCGGGTGCGGTTATTTTCCGCCGTTATAAAATCGTCAAAGCTTTCCTTACAAGCTTACAAGAATATTTTCAAGAAAATGTTTTATTTTATATGGCTCTTAAATGATTTCAAAATAAAAGGAGATACTTCTTTAAAAAGAATTTTGATTTCATCTATGTCAACATCCTTTAATGGATTTTACGCTTATTTGAAGTTCATTTATTATAATACAAAACTTCTATATTGTATTGAAGGTTTTGTGATATGTTTGACTGTGGATGTGCTATCTTATACCATTCATAGTTTATGGTGAAACTATTGACATTTCGTATGCTAGTTTTAATCCGAATGTTTATGTTATATTTCAAACTTTTCTTCAGATGAATGTGCTAAACAAGTATGTTCCGGGTTGGGGACCGGTAAAAGTAATCCCTCCAGGTTGGGGACTGGTAAAAGTAAGCCCTCCAGGTTGGGGACTGGTTAAAGTAAGCCCTCCAGGTTAGGGACTGGTAAAAGTATGCCCTCCGGGTTGGTGTCCGGTTATTAGAGGCACTCCGGGTTGGTGTCCGGTTATTAGAGGCACTCCGGGTTGGTGTCCGGTTATTAGAGGCACTCCGGGTTGGGTTCCGGTTAGAAGTAACCCCTAGGTCTTGGGATGAGGCCTAGACAAAGAAATTAACGTTTAGCATTATGCATTCCAACATTATGAAAGTGGTTATTGATATTGCATGTGATTATTCGATTAGTAGAATATCCATGTGAACAAGTAAATGGCATTATTTCATTTTACTTTTGCCATACTATGTTGAAGTTCAATTTTAAAAGGCTTTTGTTTTAGTAATTCATTGCCTTAAATGTTTACGCTTATTTTGAATGTTCCGCTATATTGTTATCCTTACTGGGCATTTGAGCTCACCCCTTTTCTATGTTTTATTTTTCCCAGGTAGTGAAGAAGTAAATTATGAATGACTTGCAGGGATATTATGAGGGGTTAATAGTGTGGATATGAAGACTTTGTTGTTGTAGTAGTTTTTCACTTTGAAATGTAATGTAAAACTTTATGATTATATATAGTGTTTCCAAGGCTACTAAACCAATCGGTCTTTCGGGATTTGATCTTTCTTGTGATCATGCCAATGTTACTAAGTAATGCACCGACTCTGGGTAGCTGGGGTCGGGGCATTACAGTTGGTATCAGAGGAAGTTTAGTACAAACCTTGGAAGCTAGATTTAGATAAACTCTGATTAGAGCACGTAGACCTAAGATGAACTTTGAGGATTAGTATAGAAGAACTTCCTAGAATTTTGGTATTGTAGAGATTTTGTGAGTTTTCCAAGCAATACATCCCTGTCTGGATACGAGCAGGTAGAGGCGGCTCTGGCACAGATGTACCTAGGGGTAAAACC
Source organism: Viscum album (assembly GCA_963277665.1). Lineage (NCBI taxonomy): Eukaryota > Viridiplantae > Streptophyta > Magnoliopsida > Santalales > Viscaceae > Viscum > Viscum album. Next base: position 181,353,676 of record OY728123.1, read on the forward strand.
CGAAAACACCGCTTTGAGCTAGACTCGAACGGGAACTGGTGCACGACAACGGGCCTTGCTGCACTCTTGGTTACGACACTCCCGGGGGATATGCTTAGGATAACTCTCATTTTCTTTACAAATCATTTTGAAGGGATTATGAGTATATACTTCCTCAAAGAAAAAATTCTTATGATTATGGATTATATCCATAAATAGTTCAGTTTATGTTAGGTGTTTTATAAGTATGGGATTATGTATTTTGATTCATAAACTGATCTAGTTTATGCCATTGTTTAGAAATGGCGCCCAGTAGAAGGAATGAGAACTCCAGAAATGCACATGATCCAAAGAGAAGGAAGGATAATATCTTTCATGGTCTTAAGCTAGAATTGATAAGAGAAATAGTCTCCCATGTATTATCATCATATGAAGAAATAATATCATGTGTTGATAAGATATGTAAAGAGTTTACTGAGTCCTATGGCTTTGAAGGGAAGCAAGAGAAGAAAAGGATGGAAGAGAGAAAGATGGATAAAGGGAAGAGGGAAAAGAAGAATTTTCCCATATGTGGTAACTGTGGAAAGAAACACCCTGGAACTTGCCTGAAAGGAATGGGAGTTTGTTATAAGTGTGGAGGAAAAGGGCACAAAGTACGTGACTGCAAGGGTAAGAAAATGGTTTTAAATGTACAATGCTTCATTTGCAAGGAGTTTGGACACTACGCGAACCTATGTCCCAGTGATCAGACTATGCCGCAAATGATGTTATTGGATAATAATCAAGTTATGATACTACCACAGATGAAGAGGAATGATTAGAGTTCTTATGTTGATTATGTCAATTGAGCTTTGTATCAACAATGTACTTGTTATAATAATTATGGAGTATATAAGGATTGTAATGCAGTACTATTTCATTAAGGACTTGAGATTGTGTGGAACAAAGAAAAGTGAATCATTAGCAGGATAGATTTTTGGAAAATATATGGTTGAGAGAATGATAAACCATAATATAGTTCTGATACTGAGGTAGTGATTTTGGAATAATATGTGATTGTTTTGGATAAATTATATTGGATATTATTGACTACCTTGGAACTGATTAATGATTTGTATATTCCATCATTGTTGGGGTTTAAAACATTTTTGGATTAATGAAGTATATCCAGCATTCTATATGGAATAAGGGAGCATGAATGTAATCAATAAGGAATATGGTAATACATGATGAAGGTATTCATATGCTATTACGGGGTAAAAAGGATCTATATTATGTTTACCTTCCTTATGAATGTTGGACTGTGAGTTTGGACAGATGTATTTTGGATAGTTCTAGTTTGGATTATTTTGGATTGCCATAAAAGGACAACCCGGAGGTCGGGCGGCAACCCGTCGCGTCCGGCAAGGCTGCGAGACTTGAACCCGCAACCAAAGGGCGACAAGGGTGTATCACCTACCACTATCCCACGAGATGTCCTGGATTAAATAAAGTAGTTTTTTAAAAGATCTGGTAGATGAATTATAAATTCGTTTATTTTGGAACCCTCTATGAATAGTATAAATAGAATTTTTTTTTACGAGTGAATGATGAGTTTTGGTAGAAATTTATTAATGGATAAAACTCTAATTATAAACTAAGTATATCTCCTTATTATCTTATCCAATCTCATAAATAAATTCCTCAACATTAATAATAGAAACATAGAACAAAAATGTTGTCCTAGATGGTACCTTAAATCATCACAAATTTATGGCTTTGGGATTGTTGGCCTTTTCATAGCCATGTTCTCTACCACTCTCCATCAGATAATTGATGGCTAGATTTTTCTTCCATATCCATATTTTCTTACATGGAACCCTAGTATGTGTTATTTTCAGTAATCTTCATACTTTCGACTCTTTATTTTAAATAGAGGCCTCGTTAATTCATTTTTCGATGTGGGATTTCAACTAAGATATTTTGAAACGTCAAAAATGTGTTATCCCAATACCCTATATTTTGTTGAACCGATGGTACTTCAAATCATCATAGATTGATGAGTTTAAGGACCTCAATTATACACTTGTTTTTGATTGATGACCTCAATCACTACCTATAAATATTTACGTTTTTCCTCCGATTATATGTCTCTAATTGCCGCCAATGTTCTCCTAATCGAGATCATAATTTGGTGGTGACCCTTTAATTTCTCTTTTCCTCATATTAAGACTAAATTTTAGTAACCCAATTTCCAATTTGGGTTTTCCCACAAATATATTTTCTACTTTCAACCTTTTATCTTCGAAGAACAATTTCAAATTGCGAGGACGCAATTTATTGAAGGAGGGGAGAATGTAACACCCTAGGATTTCAGAGTGTGTTATTTCTTAGAAATAATTCAATAACTTGCACTACACGCAACACCGAGTTCAATCACACCATTAAAAGAGGTCATGAATATTATTAACTACATTTTGAACTTTATATAATCCTTATAATTTTAGAATCCCTATTATGAGTTTCTTAGTCATAATGCAAGAACAAATTCATTTTCAGTATTTCACTTTTATCAATTTCTAATAGTGAAACCTTTTTAAATACAATATTTTAAACTTTTTGACTAAATGTAGACATCAAAAAATTTAAAATGAAACATCCCAAGCGTCCACGGTACGCTTTCCTTTGGATAAAACAGTAGCGTGTGTTGTACGCAACTTCGAGTTCTAACACACCGTAACCAATCAAACTAGTTGTTATGAATAGTAATACCTACTTTTTGAAGTTATATATATTTTATATTTTAAAATGGACTTCATTTTTTGATTCGGAATATCAAATTTAGCCTAAGGTGAAATTTTGGTTCTTTTCGGATAACTTTCATATTTTGATGAATAGTGAAAATTACTAAATTTTAATTAAAAACAACTTTTTTAATCAAAATAATTAATAGTGATAAATTATTAATTTGAGTGGCTTTAAAGTATATTTAGAATATATTTTTACCACTTAATATAATGTTGGTCATTGGACATAATTGTACAATTAAACCGAACATAAACAAGTGTCAATCTTTTGATAGTTATTATCTCTTAAAAACACGCTTTTTGTTTTGAAAGCGGGAATTAATTTTAAATTAATTTCTGCCACTTCTGTGTTTTGAATTTAGAAAAATGGATTCCATATTTGGAATCAGGATGTTCAAATTGTGTAAATAGGTAACTTTTATTTTTAGACATTTTGAATAATTACTGCGGTAAATATTTTATTTACCATGGTTAAGGGTAAATCCGGTAAATAAGGGTAAAAAAATAATATTATAATAATACTAAATTACCCTAAAACGTGTCTTAACCCTATTGGTTGATACATGGTCGACCATGGGCATCTTTGGGTCTATTTTGGGACCCCATGGATCCACTTGTGAGTGATAATGACACTTTATTTTAATTAAGTTAAAATGAATACAAAAATGGCATAAGCTTACATCTTTTAGAAGAAGAATTTTTACATAAGGTTATACATGTTGGATTTTAGATTATAAATATTCATTAGAAAGCTAAAAAGATTTCCTACATAATTATATTTTATTTATAATTTTTAGACATTAAATAATTTATTTTATTTATGACACAATGATGATGCAGTAATTACTATAATAGTGAAAAATTAAAATAATTGATATTATAAATACCCAAATAAATATAATATGAAACTTTTAATGAATTAAAATAATTTTCTAGGATAATATGATATATTAGGATTGATTTAATTGACTTTGTTCTAAGTAATCAATCTGTTATGAGTTTCACAAAAATCAACTATTGAATAGTGTCAAAATTGACATAAAAGAGTTCTTAAAACAAATATTATATTATTAATTGATATTAAATTCCTAAAAATCTAAGGTTCGGCCAAGAGACTTATATCATGATAGGTTAATCATTAATGGACCACTTGGGGGTCTCTTGGATGTATATGGTAAGTTTATTAACCATATAATATAAAAATACAAAGAGACATTGTAAAAGTGAAACTAATTAACTTAGAGTTAATACTTAAAGATAAGGTTAATATAAGTACCCAAACCTGTCTAAATTCTATTGGATGAGTTGTTTTCGACCCATCCCCACCTCAACCTTTGAATAGTCAACTTTGGAGCCATTATAAACCGAATATGAATTTATTATAAATTAATATTTCTAGCTTTTCCAAAGGTGCCCCTCACCCCTCTTATAAAAGGGCACTCCTCCTTCTCATTTCTTCACACCTCTCAAGCCACTTGGCTCGTCCAAACTCTACCCAACTAAGCTCCCCACATCCCTCTCCTCCTCCTTGAAGCTTCCCCTTAGGCAGAAAGCATTTCAAGAAGTCCTTTGGTTCCAACCAAAGTGAGTTACCTAAATTAAAGGTAATGATTTCTCTTAAATTATTTTCATTTATTTTGCTTCTCCAACCCCCAAACTCTTTTTATTTACTTTCTTTTGTAACAACACCAGTATCCTCAATATACTAGGATGTTGTTATAAGAAGGATTCAAACTACACATACACACAACTCCATCTAATGGATGATGAACATAATGTTTCTGTGGATGGCAAACTAACGTCTCACGAAACGATGATTGTTCAAATACATCTTACCACCTCTCATGGTGGTCATTATGATGGAACTGTAATTAAATATGATATTAATGATATATATTTTATATATAAGCTTCTGTAATTCCATTTTATTTCATACCATTATTCGTTTCATGTTGTATATACATACGACAATTTCATTTGAGGAAGTGCGGAATACCGCCCCCTTAAAATGATATGACTCGTTCATACCACACATGGAACGTATAAAGGATGGTGTTAATGAACTTAAGTAACATATATAAAATATTATATTATACTGGAATAGTAATATACCTATGTATCATTTGGATTCGATTCTTTTAAAATAAAAATTAAATGGATGTAGCGTTCGTGCGTACGTACGGACTACCGTCTCCACGAACGCGATGAGATTCATTCTCCATCGTATCCATTCAAGTATAATTATCATTTGATGATTTAAAAATGATGTTTAGGGACTTGATATCATTATGGATATGAATAATATACAACCTATCCTTTACAAACATGTCTTACGTAACAAAACATATGAAAGAAAACAAGTAAGTTAACACCCGAAACAACGATAATACTAAGATATCAATATTAAAAGATCATATATGATATAATATTAATGTAAATGATTCTTGTATAATTTAATAACAATTATTTCACCATTATACAGGAGGTTAACCTACCCCAACAAAGGAAAAGTACAAGGTAAGGGTTATTTCACAATCTCTTCATTATCCGAGGTTGTATTATACGTAATAATCTACTGGGATCTCTTTATCATCCACATCCATGTTTCTTCGAAATGTATTTCAAAACATTTTTACTATTTACAAGAATATGGGTTAAAGTCATTTATACCATTGTTTGAATTTTTATAAGAGGTTTATAAAGGAATCTTTCCGTCGTTTTCAAAACAAGGTCCTTTTTAACCTTTTCGACAGAATTGAGATAAGAATGTTTTTTTTTACTTATACGGCGGGTGCGGTTATTTTCCGCCGTTATAAAATCGTCAAAGCTTTCCTTACAAGCTTACAAGAATATTTTCAAGAAAATGTTTTATTTTATATGGCTCTTAAATGATTTCAAAATAAAAGGAGATACTTCTTTAAAAAGAATTTTGATTTCATCTATGTCAACATCCTTTAATGGATTTTACGCTTATTTGAAGTTGATTTATTATAATACAAAACTTCTATATTGTATTGAAGGTTTTGTGATATGTTTGACTGTGGATGTGCTATCTTATACCATTCATAGTTTATGGTGAAACTATTGACATTTCGTATGCTAGTTTTAATCCGAATGTTTATGTTATATTTCAAACTTTTCTTCAGATGAATGTGCTAAACAAGTATGTTCCGGGTTGGGGACCGGTAAAAGTAAGCCCTCCAGGTTGGGGACTGGTAAAAGTAAGCCCTCCAGGTTGGGGACTGGTTAAAGTAAGCCCTCCAGGTTAGGGACTGGTAAAATTATGCCCTCCGGGTTGGTGTCCGGTTATTAGAGGCACTCCGGGTTGGTGTCCGGTTATTAGAGGCACTCCGGGTTGGTGTCCGGTTATTAGAGGCACTCCGGGTTGGGTTCCGGTTAGAAGTAACCCCTAGGTCTTGGGATGAGGCCTAGACAAAGAAATTAACGTTTAGAATTATGCATTCCAACATTATGAAAGTGGTTATTGATATTGCATGTGATTATTCGATTAGTAGAATATCCATGTGAACAAGTAAATGGCATTATTTCATTTTACTTTTGCCATACTATGTTGAAGTTCAATTTTAAAAGGCTTTTGTTTTAGTAATTCATTGCCTTAAATGTTTACGCTTATTTTGAATGTTCCGCTATATTGTTATCCTTACTGGGCATTTGAGCTCACCCCTTTTCTATGTTTTATTTTTCCCAGGTAGTGAAGAAGTAAATTATGAATGACTTGCAGGGATATTATGAGGGGTTAATAGTGTGGATATGAAGACTTTTTTGTTGTAGTAGTTTTTCACTTTGAAATGTAATGTAAAACTTTATGATTATATATAGTGTTTCCAAGGCTACTAAACCAATCGATCTTTCAGGATTTGATCTTTCTTGTGATCATGCCAATGTTACTAAGTAATGCACCGACTCTGGGTAGCTGGGGTCGGGGCATTACACCTCACACCACTTTGAGCCTTCAAGCTCGGCCAACCCCTTCCAATTTCTTCTCTCCACTTCCCTAGAAACATCCTAGGGGTTCTGCTCTTCTTCAATGACCTATTTTAGTGCCCTAAAAGGAGGTCTTAAAGAAGCACTGCAAAGAAGAGGTAATGTCCATTACCAATTCTATCATCTTTATTTATTCTTCCACTTATTCTTCTTTAGTTGTTTCGTTATTAAGTAATAACATCAGTATCACTCATATACATATATGTTATTATAAGTATGAAACAACCCTATTTCACCATCTATCCATCCTACGGAAAAAGAAATCACCGCGCGTAGTACGTACGGAATACTGTCTCCACGCCGTGGTGTAATCTATTTTCCACCACCACCTTACTTGGATCGGTATAATGGTGTAAATAATTACTATATATGACTATTATAAATTTAAATTGATTCTGAACTAGTATAAATACACTCCAATACAATTCCACGATCATAGGAACGATATCATCAGTCGTGCGTACGTACGGAATACCGTCTCCACGATGTGATGCGACTCGTTCTGCATGATCTTCATTTCATAATGCTTATATAAATGAATTGAATGAATTAATATGATATATATTACACTAATACCATTCTGTAAATTAGGTATCTATAACCTAAATAGAATAATAAGAATTTATTCGACAAACACACATAAGAACAAAAAGTAATAAACACCCGAATAACAAGTAGTAATGAAATATTACTACTAAGAAGCTAAGAATATGACCATATATGATATCATAAAAATAATTATGATTCTATAATAAATCAATAACATTATTTAAATCATTATACAGGAGGTTCGGACACGTACAATGCATATCAGACCTAAGGTAAGGGAAAATATCACAATCTCATTTTTATCCGAGATTGTTTATACTTTGTTATTTACTGGGGTGTATTTTATCATCCAAATCCATTTTTCCTAAATTTGTAATATTTCTATCCTTCTAAAATTGTTTACCTCCAATTTTACCTTTCGGTGAGTTTTTAGTAAAATATATGAAATGAATCTTTTGTCGTTTTTCGTACGAGATACTTTTTGACTTTTCCGAAAAAAGTACGAGAAGAATGTTTTCTTTTAACTTATACGGCATGAATGGATTTGTAAAACATTATTTCGTAGAATCTTCCCTTACAAAGTTTTACTTTTATTTTTAACCAAGTTCATTTAGTTTAAAATTGTATGACATGTTAAGAAAGGAAAAATGTTTTTGAAGTAGAAAGGATATTTTCCTCAAGAATGGAGTTCAAGTGTTTTATCAAAATTATTTTCCATCTAAGATAATATAGGATTCTGTTTCCATTCATATTATTGAATTGATTTGATTATGTTGTGATGGAATTATTTTTATGAAATCCTTTATCTTATATGAATTGTTTTATGATGTCATGATGTTTAAGATTCCTATTTTTATTACATGGGTTATGCAATGATGTATGATTTATGATTTTGTGGACACATAAGAATGGTATCATTATGAGATGGTTGGGACATATATCTCTCTACAATTCATTGGGTAAAGATTTTATAGCTCATGAGATAGACATGGCTGGAATGGTAGGTTACACCAATTCAGTGAAACCGGACTGAAACAAGGGTGACTCGGTTCAGAAATGGACTTTGTCCACTAAGATAGTCTTGGAAATGAGTCTTGACTAATAAGATATGATTCTCTATGATGATGTGTGTATGCCACAAAGTTTCATGTTTTAAGTTATGAATATTGGGATTAAATTTCACTTCTATGATTTATCCCATGTTATGATATTATGATCTCTTTTACAGGTTAAGATTTCAAAAAGTTATTTTCTTATGTATATGTTGTGATTGATATTTCTTTTGTTTACCCTTACTGAGCATTTGAGCCCACCCTTTTGTATGTTTTATTTCCCCAGGATATAAAGAAAGGTTTTAGGTAAAAAAAGGAAGATCTTTATGGGAGATGTTGAAGATCTTTCACCACGATTAGAAAATTATATTCCGAGTTTCCAAAGACACTAAATTATTATGATCCTTGTGTGTGTATTTTTGTTATGTACTATGTATTCCGCAAAAGTAATGTAATTTCCATGTATGTCAGTCTTTGGGCCTCTTGATTTGGTATCAGTGGAAATGTTTAGTAAACCTTTGGGAACTAGGATGCAAAAACGTTAGTGAGATCCCTAGAGATATTTCTATGGTATGTCTAGGGATGTCCCTAAGGATAAGTATACGTATAGGATATAGTCCTAGAACTATGGTAACGATATTAGATTAAACCAAAGATGTTAGATATTGAATTTACTCCCCCTTTATTATGATTTTTGCCTATCACACTATTCTTTTGTGGTTTTAGAAAATGGCTGGAAACAATATGATTCACGATAATGGAGGATATGATGGACAATGGAATGATATTCTTCATGAGCAACCAAATGAAATGGGATTTGGAAGTCCAAACATAATTATTATGCCAAATCAGAAATCTCATAATATGATCAATAAAGTAAAATTTGGTAAATTTCCGGACTCGGCTAATAAGAGAAAGATGGAGTTTCATGATGATCATAGAGGGAAGAATGTTAAATTTCCCCTATGTAAATCATGTGGGAAGAGGCATCAAGGAGAATGTTTCAAATGAACTGAAAGATGCTTTGGGTGTGGAAAATATGGACACAAAGCCAGTAAGTGAAAAGGAAAAGGTTCAGTTAACACCAGGGATGAGGATAATGGTATTTCTACGACATCAACAATGGTTAAATGTTTTAAATGTGGAATGTACGGGCATTATGCAAACCAATGCCCAAAGTGAAAATCTCATGAAGAGAATCTGTATGGTCGTATGGGTAGTATTTATGTGGATGATGATGAAGAGGCTTCAAATGATATGTGAGATGAAAGAATTGTTGAAGCTCGGTCAATGGTTTAATAATTTAGTGGAATGATTACATTTTTATCATGTGTAATGTTGTATAAGTAATCTCATGGTACTATGGAATAAAGAGACATCTAAGGATTGTTACACAGTTGTCTTTCCTCAATTCTTGAAAGCGTATGATTAATGTTACCAATATCCATGAATGGTTATTCAGAAATTTTTGGAATGTAGATGATATGCGCATAATGAAGGGCTGAGGAGAAAATTAAAATTTTTATAGTATTCATGAGCACATGACTGATATAAGGAGAATCTTATATCATGGTTTGAGTATATAGAATTTTTGGATTTTGGTATGTGGAAAGAGTTAACTTTTGACAGCATTCATGTATTCACTAAGGTTTAATGGGTACTCATTTTTCAAAAGAATACATTATTAAGGTATTCAGAAGATTGGAATGTGACCAACATGATATGTGGGGGATAAATGATGGTATTCAAATGCTTGGTTGACGACATTTCAAGTTATCATTTTCTTTATACTATGAGCTTGGACCGAAGTATTTTAGATACGACTAAAGATTGGAATGGATTATGATAACCATAAGTTAGTATTGTTAAAGGATAGAACTTTTTTTTGATATTATTTCTGTGATGTTATAGTAATTTAGTTTTAGAAAAAGGATAACCTGCAGAACGGGCGACAGCCCATCGCATCGGACAAGGCTGTGGGAATCGAACCCACAACCGATGTGCGACTAGCCTTTATCAACTACCACTGGCCTACAGGAAGTCCCTGTTTAGTAGAAACTAGTTTTCTTATATTAAGCAGTATAATATATGTAGTATAAGTCCATTTTATGAATTATATATGATTAATCTCACTATAGATGGACTTATGTATTTTTTGATGACTTTTCTAACATTTTGTTTGAGATAGACGGAATGACAGATCATTCTATCACATGATCTGCTAACACATCACGAATGACAAATTCAACTTCATATCATTAAGAGATGAAGTGGAAATTGTCCAAAGAATGACAAATGGTGAGACTATACCAAAATCACGAAATTATTTCTTCTAATTCCAATTTCATCAACATTAGAGAAATGATCTTGAAAACCAAAAATGTTGTCCTAGTGCTCTTATATCTGATGAATCAGATGGTACCTTAGATCATCACAAATTTATGGCTTTGTGGTTGCTGGCTTTTCAATAACCACGTTCTCTACCACTCTCCATCATAACATGATGGTTAGATTTCTCTTCCATATCCATATTTTCACCTATGTGGAAACACAGTGATTAGTTTATTTGGGTAATTGTAACATTTTATACTTTAGTTTTTAAAACCAAATTTTTGTATTCCTTTTTACGATGTTGGTCTCCTTTAAAGAATCTTTCGAGTAGTAATCCATTTATAACCCCGACGAATTTCGAGGGCGAAATTCATTTTAAGGGGGGTAGAATGTAACAGCCCGAGATTTTATAAAAAAATATTCTTTTTAATTTAATTAATGTCTTGTGTTGTACGCTACACCAAAAGGATCATGCTCAACATGAATCCTTTAATTTCCTTGCATTACACGCAATCGCGACCTTCCTCGATAGCGTGTGTAGTACGCAATACCGAGTTTCACTAAACAACGATATGCTATTAAAATATTATTAAAACTAGCCGTTATGAATAGTAATAACCACCTTTTACAATTTTAGAAATTTTAGATCTAAAAATGGACTTCATTTTTGGATTCGGAGTATCGAATTTAGCCTAAGGTGAAATTTTGGTACTTTTCGGATAACTTTCATATTCTGATGAATAGTGAAAATTACTAAATTATAATTAAAAACAAATTATTTAATCGAAATAATTGATGGTGATAAATTATTAATTTGAGTGGGTTTAAAGTATATTTAGAATATATTTTTACAATTTAATACAATGTTGGTCATTGGATGTAATTTCACATTTAAACCAGTCATAAACATGTGTCAATCTTTTGATAGTTATTATCTCTTAAGAACACGCTATTTGTTTTGACGATGGGAATTAATTATTAAATTAATTAATGCAACTGATAAGTTTTGAATTTTATAAAATAGACATATTTTTTGAATTCATAATATCAAATATATCTTAGATCTAATTTTTGGTATTTTTCTGGAAACATTCATTTTTTGATTAATAGTGAAACCACTAAGTGATAGTTAAAAAAACTGAATTTTTCATAAAACATAATTTTACTGCTTCTGTGAGTGGAATTTTGAAAATCCGAGAGACACGGTTAATATCAAGGACTAAAATGTGGTTCAATGAGATTAAAATAATTTTTGGTGAATAATAACTTTTTACATTTTTTTACCACGGTTAAAAGTAAATAGGGTAATTAAGGGTAAAAATGATATTATTATTACCCTAACACATGTCCTAATTCTATTGGAAAAGTGTAATTAGACAAAAAACAATCTTAGAAATAACATATGACCATTTAGGCCCACTTGGTTTAGATTAGGACATTTATTATTAATTTATTTACAGAAGGGTTAAAATTGTTAAAATTGAAGTTTAATAAGTAAATCATTTTTAATATGGGGTTATACATAAGATAAATTCGACTATAAATATTCATTAGAAATATAAAAATATTTCCTACATAATGGTATTTTATTTGTAATTTTTGGACAGTAAATAATATAATTTATTTATGACACAACGATAATGCAGTAATTATCTTATTAATGAAATATTGAAATAATTGATGTTATAAATACCCAGATAAATATAATTTGAGACTTTTTATGAACTAAAATAATTTTCCAGGTTAATATGACATGTTAGGACTGATTTAATTAACTTTGGTCGAAGTAATAATTCTGTTATGAGTTTCAAAAAAATCAACTATTGAATAGTGTCAAAATTGACATAAAATAGTTTTTAAAACAAATAATATATTATTAATTGTTAGTTTATTCCTAAAAATCTATGGTTCGGCCAAATGACTTAGATAAGGTTATATATATTAATAAAATACAACTTGGGGGTCTCTTGGATGTATATGGTATGTTTATTAACTATATAATATAAAAATACAAAGTGACATGGTAAATGTCAATTTAATTAACTAAGAGTTAAAACTAAAAGATAAGGTTAATATAATGACCTAAACTAGTCTAAATTATATTGGATGAGAGGAATTCTACCCCTACCCACCTTATCTTCTCAATATCTAAATTTGGAGCTATTTAAAACCTAACTTGACTTTATAATAAAATAACATTTTTAGTAATTCTAAATGTGCCCCTCTCCTCCCTTATAAAAGGGATCCTCCTTCCCCTATTCCTCACACCACATTGAGCCTTCAGGCTCGGCCAACCCCTGAAAATTTCTTCTCTCCACTTCCCTAGAAACATCCTAGGGGTTCTGGACTTCTTCAAAGACCTATTTTAGTGCCCTAAAAGGAGGTCTTAAAGAAGCACTTCAAAGAAGAGGTAATGTCTGTTACCAATTCTTTCATCTTTATTTCTTCTTCCACTTCTTATTATTTAGATGTTTCATTATGAAGTAATAACATCAGTATCACTCATATACTTATATGTTATTATAATTTTTAAACAACACTATTTCACCATCTATCCATCCTACGGAAAAGGAAATCACCGTGCGTGCGTACGTACGGAATACCGTCTCCACGCCATGGTGTAATCTATTTTCCACCACCACCTTACTTGGATGGGTATAATGGTGTAACTAATGACTATATATGACTATTATAAAGTGATATTGATTCTCAACTAGTATACATACACTCCAATACAATTCCACGATCATAGGAACGATATCATCACTCGTGCGTTCGTACGGAATACCGTCTCCACGATGTGATGCGACTCATTCTGCATGATCTTCATTTCATAATGATTATATAAATGAATTGAATGAGTTAATATGATATATATTACACAAATACCATTCTGGAAATGAGGTATCTATAACATAAATAGAATAATAAGAATTTATTCGACAAAACACACATAAGAACAAAAAGTAATAAACTCCCGAATAACAAGTAGTACTGAAATATTACTACTAAGAAGATAAGAATATGACCATATATGATATCATAAAAATAAGTATGATTCTGTTATTAATCAATATCATTATTTAAATCATTATACAGGAGGTTCGGACACGTACAAAGCATATCAGACCTAAGGTAAGGGAAAATATCACAATCTCATTTTTATCATAGACTGTTTATACTTTGGTATTTACTGGGGTGTATTTTATCATCCACATACATGTTTCCTCAATATGTAATATTTATATACTTCTAAAATTGTTTACCTCCAATGTTACCCTTTGGTGAGTTTTTAGTAAAAGATATGAAAGGAATCTTTTGTCGTTTTTCGTACGAGGTACTTTTTGACTTTTCCGAAAAAAGTACGAGAAGAATGTTTTCTTTTAACTTATACGACATGAATGGATTTTTAAAAAAATATTTCCAAGAATCTTCCCTTACAAATTTTAAAGTTTATTTTTAATCAACTTCATTTAGTTTAAAATTTTATGACATTTTAAGAAAGGAAAAATGTTTTTGAAGTAGAAAGGATATTTTCCTCAAGAATGGAGTTCAAGAGTTTTATCAAAATTATTTTCCATCTAAGATAATATAGGATTATGTTTCCATACCTATTATTGAATTGATTTGATTATGTTGTGATGGAATTATTTTTATGAAATCCTTTATCTTATATGAATTTTTTTATGATGTCATGATGTTTAAGATTCCCATTTTTATAATATGGGTTATGCAATGATGTTTGATTTATGATTTTGTGGCACACATAAGAATGGTATCATTATGAGATGGGTGGGACCTATATCTCCCTCCAATGCATTGGGTAAAGATTTTATATCTCATGAGACATACATGGCTGGAATGGTAGGTTATTCTGGTTCAGTGAAACAGGACTGAAACGAGTGTGACTCAGTTCAGAAATGGACTTTGTCCACTAATATAGTCTTGTCAGTGAGTCTTGACTAATAAGATATGATTCTCTATGATTATGTGTGTATGCCACAAAGTTTCATGTTTTAAGTTATGATTATTGGAATTACATTTCACTTCTATGATTTATCCCATGTTATGATATTATGATCTCTTTTGCAGGTTAAGATTTCAAAAAGTTATGTTCTTATGTATATGATGTGATTGATATTTCTTTTGTTTACCTTTACTGAGCATTTGAGCTCACCCTTTTTTATGTTTTATTTCCCCAGGATATAAAGAATGGTTTTAGGTAAAAAAAGGAAGATCTTTATGGGAGCTGTTGAAGATCTTTCACCACGATTAGAATATTATATTCCGATTTTCCAAAGACACTAAACTATTACGATCCTTGTGTGTGTGTTTTTGTTATGTACTATGTATTCCGCAAAAGTAATGTAATGTCCATGTACGTGAGGCTTCAGGTGCTCTACAATGCTTCTGGGGAGGAGGATTTACAATAAACCCACCACATTTAACTCCCCAAATTTGGATAACCATCCATTAAAACATTTTCACATGACCCACAAAAAGTTCATTTCGTTAGATAAAATTCAATAATTTTATGGTTAGTGATGTTGAATTCTAATTTTTTACAAGATCCATCATGAGATCCAATAAAAATCATGTGCACTACATGAGATCGCATCATGTGATCCATGGGTAATCATGAGCACTGTTCAAGATCTAATTATGAGATACAAATATAATAATGATCTTAATGAGATTTCAATGAGAGATTTATTCATGAAATTAATTTATTAATTACCAATTAAAAATTAATGTTGTTTATATTATACATATTACCCACATGTGAAGTCATAAAATAAAATATTTTTTGATATCAAATGGTTCTCCCTTACATAATAATGGGAATTTACACATTTCTTTAGATCAAAATGTTTACCATTACATGAGATCATACATTATCACATTTCATGAAATAAAATATTTTACCCTTATTTGAGATTAAACATGTTTTTTTATCATCATCAAACATCTGTTTTATGTCTACATTCCTTCTTGGAAAAACATCCCTTGGAAATAACCTTAAACCCTGTCAAAAAATGAAATCAACAAAAATAACCTATATGATGGAATCTTTACTAACCATATTTCAAATAATAAATTTTTATATACTCATTTAAAGGTCATAATGTAATTACCCCACCCATATGAGTGTGGTCCACATGGAAAAGAAATCACATTTGAGGATTTTAAATACCCTCTTGTGTCTATATAGCTTCCAGTGATTACTTTCTTGAATGATGTTCAATAATTCAAGGGACCATTGGAATTATATTAAAGATAAAATATTTAGGTGATTAATGTGTAAGATCAAACAACATGTTTATATTAACTCCAAAAAAAATTAAATTTCTAACATCTCATGATTTCATCAATAGAAAATGTTGCAATACCGATTTATCAAAACCCCACAACAAGAACATATCAAAATATTTTTTCGTGAGTCTTTTTTAATTGATCTATCCTATTAAATTATTTCTATATATACATATTTGAATGAATAAATAGATGATTTTTAGTAAAATCCTTGATATTTTACCCATGCACCCAAATTAATGGTATTCAGTCAGGATTCTGATGATCTGATAGCTCAACCATATAATCTGTCGGATCATTATGTAATTCTGGTGACTATAACATGGTTACATAATAGAAATTCTTATGAAATATCACATAACCAAAATATTAAATGTGGAATAAGATATCTAATAGGAAATCATATGTATATATAATTCATGAGGTTCTATGTTTTTTAGTTTATTCTCGAGTTCCATCAAAATTTCATGCAAATTTGATACCCTTGTCATGTAATGAAGTCACAAATACATTCATAGTACTTGTTATTTGTATTAAATTGTCTGATCCTTGACCATATTTTGAACATAGTTCACTGTTCATGTAAATTTTTGATAATTTTATCATATATATGGCATTTACCTCTCATAATCCATAAAACAAATTGGTCTAAAAATTGTGGATCATCATAATGCCATTGTTTAATGTGTATATTATATATTTTGGGCAGTTTTTAATCCTTCTAATATGATCATAATCTAACTAAATTAGATATATTTAATGGAATATAATATTTTTGAATTATGAATACATTTTTGGTTTGGTATTAAAAATTATTCTCCATTCCTTGCACCATAGTCTTACATTACCATCCAGTGGAGTCAGGTGACTAATAATACATTCTAAGAAAATATCATTCATGGGGTGCATTTAATCACCGAGTGAGAAATGGTATAATGGGTAAATTGTAAAATATATTCCTATAGTATTAGGATAGATCATCGAAAATTATTTTTTTAAATCCACAAGTAGATCTAGATAATGTGGAAATATGCCAAAAACCAGAAAATCAGATGGTTTCCTAATTAGGGAATTCATTCATAAAGGGGAACTTGGTTGGATCGTGTTTGGAAAATTGGGTTGATGTATATTTCTACAAACATTTCCATATAAATATAAAACATCCTAATTAATAAATCCATTTGGATATCTCAATCCTCCTTCTATAATAATATTGGATTGATGGAGGACATAGTCACCTAATGGACCCTAGACACAATATCATTCCACCTATCATATGGGGAGGTAGGAATCAGTATCTTTTATGATGTTCAGATTTATATTAATCCCATTATAGAATATTTTTAATGTGATTTCCCCCCATTATATATGATGGATTACATGGAAAGTACCTCTGATATATACCAATATTTTTTTATGCTGGTTCGAAAATACCCTAAGAAGGCCTTTATTGATAGTTAGGATATCCCCATTGTGAAATAGTGGGATATTTTATCCATAATTTCCATTTTGAGACCTAAAACAAGATGTCAAATAATAATACAACAATGGAATCCTGTAGTACTAAGGGTTCTTATTTTACCACGGTTGATGGAGATTCAGTCACAGACATTGTAGGGGAGAGGTTGTTCTTGAAATTGACCAGACCATTCAATTCATAGATTTCCATTATTTGAGGATATGTTGGTATCTTGTCGGGAAAAAAATATGGGACGAGTTAGAGTTTTCAAATTTTTTATGGAGGCATCTTTTGAAAGTGGAAGGAATAATTGGTTACCCATTAAGATGTTGTCCAAAATATATAACAGACAACTCTAAATTACTAGTGAAGGGCCCATACATAATTTCTACTATCATTTAGGTACTATGAGTATGGATGGGTCTTTTTTTGGAGACAATGGTACCAGAGAATCATGAAAATTCACAAAATACTTTTTGAATAATTTTTTAGAGCACAATCATGATGGTGCCTATTACATTAAAGGAATAGAAAATGAGGGTCTTCCTAATCCATCATGAATGGGAATCCATAATTCCCAATAATATAATGTCCCTTGATATTATTATTAACAATATATGGGGTATCATTGAGGATGATACATATTTGGTGTTAGTATGTAAATTAATCCTCCATATAAAAATTTATTATTGGATTCTCTTTGAACTCTATGAAACATGTTGATTAAGTCATCAGTTTTAGTTTATTTAGTAAAAATTTTATTCCCCACATTATGATTGTTCTAAAAATTATCAAACAGAAACATCCTAGTTCTCTTGGTTGATCACAAGGGATGAGACTCATGTCTGAATGGACTTCCCTCAAATGATTAATTCTATGATTTATCAATGTTCCATTGATCGCACAATTTGATTGTCTGGAGAGTAAAGAATCATCTTTTTCCTACAGTTCCCTTTTCATGTTTTCAACCTAGTTATCTTTGTGTCACATTTAATTATTTTCTAAAATCTCATAACTATACCACTGTTGTAATATTGTTTTGGGTCTTCTATATGGTAATATATATTGTTAGTAATATACAATATTTGAGGTGTAATTGTCAATGAATTTAATTATTGTTCATTAAGAAATACAAATGTGTAGTTATACCTCTTCGGTTAAGGATGTGAAATGTTATGTTGTTTATTAATTTTCTTCCATGAAATCATATACTACCCAATTTAGTGTCTTGATACTAGGACATCTAATGATATGCAATTTATACTCTTCCTACAAGGCATCCAATATATTTTAATTTTATTGTCCTATTACATAGACATGATTGATGATTATAGATTAGGAAAGAAGTTCTGGAGAGGAAAAAAACATTCTATGGTGCTCAATTCCACCAAGATGTTTCTAGGGCTCAAAAATAATGTAATTAATTTTTATTAAGGATTATATTTCTCTATTTTGTAGGTTATAATCCCTTATTCAAGTTCCTATAGTGATATAATTTATGGACAAGTAGTCGTGTCCTCACTCATTTCCAATGAACATAAATTATTATGGGGACTGAATGGTGGTTGGTAAAATATTATATATTTTTAATCCTCAATGATATTTGGAATAGGGATGATTTATATGATAACCAAAATTTATTAATTGAAGCATATGGAATGGGATTGAAATAACATGAATGACCCATAACAAAATAAGATGATGAGTTCCTCAATATTATTACATGGTCTCATTTGGATTGAATATCCTTATATGGTTTCAAATATTCCTCTATTAAGTTATTCATAATCCTTTATTCATGATCCAATATGGTTCACAAGATTGGTGATGTAAAGTCGATCCCCACAGTTTTCCATGGTTAAATATAGAATGGTGAAGAATCGGACATCGGTTCAAAGAATAGGGAAGTAGAGAAAAATATATACTATAAGGATTCATAGACACTGTGGAAGATTACGATATATTTTTGAGCCACTATCCCTATTACATATTATTTCATGAAATGTTATGTGGGTAATCCAAAGCTTCGAGAATGGAGGGTTTCATTCTTATTTGAGAAATGGTACAATACACTATGATGAAACAATAAGGATATCAAATCCAATTTAAAAGGGTGTTTATGGGGAAGGTAAAACATATTATATGAACATTTGATTCAATTAGATGTAGTAACTAGTCATTACATGTCAACCATTAGCAATTTTGGAATCTTATAATGATATGTGAAATGATGAAAATAACCCATAGGTTTTAATGATTCTCTCTTGGTACCAAATGATCTATTTGGATATATCCATTCCTATTACGTGTTTTCTATAGGCATGATCAATGATAAATGGATCCCAAGGTCCGTGTATCTCAATGAAATGTATATCATCTCTAGAAAGTATCTTTGTTATCTCATAGATTAGATAAACACTTTTGGTTTTTGGAATTTTTTTTATTCTGAAGGGTTCAAGTACCCTAAATGTTTTTCACCTCCATGTGGACATGTTATCTTGAGGGGGAGATAATGAATAATTAAAACAATAATTACATTGACTATGTTGTATAATGGTAATTGTAGAGACCCGTATCTTATCGTACATGGACATTACATTACTTTTTCAGAATACTTAGTACATAACAAAAACACACACACAAGGATCGTAATAGTTTAGTGTCTTTGGAAACTCGGAATATAATCTTCTAATCCTGGTGAAAGATCTTCAACATCTCCCATAAAGATCTTCTTTTTTTTTACCTAAAACATTTCTTTATATCCTGGGGAAAAGAAAACATAAAAGGGTGAGCTCAAATGCTCAGTAAGGGTAAACAAAAGAAATATCAATCACATAATTTTCATAAGAACATAACATTTTTTGAAATCTTAACCTGCAAAAGAGAGAATAATTTCATAACATGGGATAAATCATAGTAGTGAAATGAAATCATAACTTAAAACATTACTCATTGTGGAATACACACATAATCATAGAGAATCATTTCTTGTTAGTCAAGACTCATTGCCAAGACTATCTTAGTGGACAAAGTCCCTTTCTGAATCGAGTAATCCTCGTTTCAGTCCTGTTTCACTGAACCGGTATAACCTACCATTCCAGCCATGTCTATCTCATGAGATATAAAATCTTTACCCAATGCATTGGAGGGAGATATAGGTCCCACCCATCTTATAATGAATCCTTTCTTATGTGTGCCACATAATCATAAAACATACATCATCGCATAACACATATAACAAAAATGGGATTCTTGAAACATCATGACATCATAAATCAATTCATATATGATAAAGGAATTCATAAACATAATTCCATCACAACATAGTCAAACCAATGTAAAAATATGGATATAAACAGAACCCTTTATTATCTTAGATGGAAAATAATTTTGATAAAACACTTGAATTGAATTCTTGAGGAAAATATCCTTTCTTCTTCAAAAACATTTTTCCTTTCATAACATGTCATACAACTTTAAAATAAAAGAAGTTGATTAAAAATAAACTTGAAAACTTGTAAAGGAAGCTTCTTTGAAGTAATGTTTTAAAAATCCATTCATGCCGTATAAGTTAAAAAAAACATTCTTCGTACTTTTGTCGGAAAAGACAAAAAGTACCTCGTACGGAAAGACGACAAAAGATTCCTTTCATATTCTTTAATAAAAACTCACCTAAGGGTAAAATTGGATTTAAACTATTTCAAGTGGATGGAAACAATATTACATATTGAGGGAACATGGATGTGGATGATAAAATACACCCCAGTAAATACTTACGAATAAACAATCTCGGATAAAAATGAGATTGTGATATTTCCCTTACCTTAGGTCCAATTTGCTTTGTACGTGTCCGAAGCTCCTGTATAATGGTTTAAATAATGTTATTGACTTATTCCAGAATCATATTCATTGTTATGATATCATATATTGTTCACTTATGACATTATATTACCCGTTCTTTTGTAAATTCCATGTTAAAGAAGCGTTTTGGGTAAAATCGTTTCATTTATCTTAGGTGTTTTGACTTGTTGTTCTTGACATCACTATTACTTATATCATGATTTACTTACTTCCAGAATATAAAATATGATTTATATATCATATATATTCAGTATATATATATATATATAATAGGTAGATAAATGAAATGAAAAACACCGTTCATGGAGACGGTAGTCCGTACGTACGCATGAACGCTGTTTTCCTTTCCTTATTGTCTTGAAATGGAAGTAAGTAGATGACATACATATGTATATATATACATAAATCCAGTAGCTTTATAATGTAATATATTTCATTATTATTTCTTATATATACATTATAATCATTCTTAAATGGTTAACATGGAGAATGAATCTCATCGCGTCGTGGAGACGGTAGTCCGTACGTACGCACGAGCGATGATATCATTTCTATAAATATTGAATTGAATTGGAGTGGATTATACAATATATCAGAATCAATATGATGTTGTAATAACTATGTATAGTTATTCTTTACACCATTATACCCATCCATGTAAGGTGGTGGTGGAAAATAGATTACACCACGGCGTGGAGACAGTATTCCGTACGTACGCACGCGCGGTGATTTCTTTTTCCGTAGGATAGATAGATGGTGAAATAGGGTTGTTTCATACTTATAATAACATATCAGTATATGAGTGATACTGATGTTATTACTTCATAATGAAACAACCTAAGAAGAAGAAGTGGAAGAAGAAATAAAGATGAAAGAATTGGTAACGGTAATTACCTCTTCTTTGAAGCGCCTTTTGGAGACCTCCTCTTAGGGATCTAAAATTGGTCTTTGAGTAAGACCAGAACCTCTAGTATGTTGCTAGGGAAGTGGAGAAGAGATTTTTGCAGGGGTTGGTCGAGCTTTAGTGCTCAAATTGGTGTAAGGAGGAGGGGGAGGAGGTGTCCTTTTATAAGGGAGGAGAGGGGCACCTTAGGAATTCTTAAAAATATTAATTTATAATAAATCTAACCCCACTTAAAAACCTCCAAAAATGACTCATATTCGAAGCTTAGATGAGATAGGGTTGTAATCGCATCAACCAATCAAATTTAGACATGTTTGGATCTTATTTTAAACCTTATCAATTAGATTTAACTCTAAGTTAAATAATTTAACTTTTACCGTGTCTTTTTGTTTTCTTTCACTATATGGTTAATAAACTTACTATAACATGCCAAACGAACCCCAAATTGTTTATTATTAATATATATATCTTTATCTAAGTCATTTGGCCGAACCTTAGATTTTTAGGAATAAAATAACAATTAATAATATAATATTTGATTTAAAAACTATTTTGTGTCAATTTTGACACTATTTGATATATGATTTTTGTGAAAGTCCTAACAGAATTAAATGTTCGAACCAAGTTGATTAAATCAACACTAATATATCATAGTAACCTAGAAAATTAGTTTAATTCATAAAAAGTCTAAAATTACATTTATTTTTGTGTTTATAACATCAATTATGTCAATATTTCATTAATAAGATAATTACTGCATCATCGTTGTGTCATACATAAATTACATTATTTAATGTCTAAAAATTACAAATAAAATACCATTATGTAGGAAAGCATTTTATCTTTCTAATTAATATTTATAGTCAAATTTATCTTATGTATAACCCCATATTAAAAATGTTTTAGTAAATAAACTTTGATTTTAACTCTTTTAACCCTTCTTTAAATAAATTAATAATAAATGTCCTAATCTAACCCAAGTGGGCCTAAATGGTCATATTTTATTCCTATGTTTGTTTTTGGTCGAAATACACTTGTCCAATAGGATTAGGACATGTGTTAGGGTAATAGTAATATCATATTTACCCTTAGTTACCCTATTTACTATTAACCGTGGTAAAAAAAAGTAAAAAGTTACTATTCATCAAAAATTATTTTCATCTCATTGAACCACATTTTAGTCCTTGATATTAACCGTGTCTGTCGGATTTTCGAAATTCCATTCACAGAAGCGGTAAAATTAAGTTTTATGCAAAATTCAGTTTTTAACCTACCACTTAGTGGTTTCACTATTCATCAAAAAATGAAGGTTTTCAGAAAAATGCCAAAATTTCATCCTAAGCTATATTTCATATTCCGAATTCAAAAATGAAGTCTATTTTACCAAATTCATAACATAGAAGTTGAATTAATTAATTTTATAATTAAATCCCGCTGTTAAGACAAATAGCGTGTTTTTAAGAAACAATTTCTATCAAAAGATTGATACTTGATTATGTCTGGTTTAAATGTGAAATTACATCCAATGTCCAACATTGTATTAAATTGTAAAAATATATTCTAAATATACTTTAAAACCACTCAAATTAATGATTTATCACTATTAATTATTTTGATTAAAAAAGTTTTTTTTTAATTATAATTTAGTAATTTTCACTATTCATCAGAATATGAAAGTTATCCGAAAAGTACCAAAATTTCACCTTAGGCTAAATTCGATACTCCGAATCCAAAAATGAAGTTCATTTTGAAATATAAGATTTAAAGAATTTTAAAAAGTGGTTATTACTATTCATAACGGCTAGTTTTAATAATATTTTAATAGCATATCGTTGTTTAGTGAAACTCGGTATTGCGTATTACACACGCTATCGAGGAAGGTCGCGATTGCGTGTAATGCAAGGCAAGTCAAGGATGCGTGTTGTGCAAGCTCCTTTTGGTGTAGCGTACAACACAAGACATTAATAAAATTAAAAAGAATATTTTTTTATAAAATCTTGGGTTGTTACATTCTACCCCCCTTAAAATGAATTTCGCCCTCGAAATTCGTCGGGGTTATAAATGGTTTACTATTTGAAAGTTTCTTTAATAGAAACCCACATCGTAAAAGGGAATACCAAAACTTGGCTTTAAAAACTAAAGTATGAAATGTAACGATTACCCAAATAAACTAATCACTGGGTTTCCACATAGGTGAAAATATGGATATGGAAGAGAAATCTAACCATCATGTTCTGATGGAGAGTGGTAGAGAACATGGCTATGGAAAAGCCAGTAATCACAAATCCATAAATTTGTGATGATCTAAGGAACCATCTGATTCATCAGGTATAAGAGAACTAGGACAACATTTTTGGTTTTCAAGATCATTTCCCTAAAGTTAAAGAATTTGAATTAGAATAAATACTTACTTTATTTTGGTACAATCTCACTGTTGTTCGTGCCTTGAACAATTTCCACTTCATCTCTTAAATAAATGAAGTTGAATTTGTTATTCGTGAAGTGTTAGCAGATCATGTGATAGAATGACGGGTCATTCCATCTGTCTCAAAGAAAAGGTAAGCAAAAGTTATTAAATATACATAAGTCATTCTATAGTGAGATTAATCATATATAGTTCCTAAAATGGACTTATACATCATATATCATACTGCTTAATATAATAAAACTAGCTTCTACTAAACAGGGACTTCCTGTAGGTCAGTGGTAGGCGATAAAGGCCAGTTGCACTTCGGTTGTGGGTTCGATTCCTACAGCCTTGTCCGAAGCGATGGGCTGTCGCCCGTCCTGCAGTTTGTCCTTTTTCTAAAACTACGTTACTATAACATCCCATCAATAATATCGAAAATCTTCTATCCTTAAATAATACTAACTTATGTCCAACATAATCCAGTCTAATCTTTAGGCTTATACATAATATTGCAGTCCACTCTCATAATATAGTGACAACGATTACCAGAGATTTAATACTGTCGTTGATCCCCACATATCATAAGATATGTCTTGTTGGTCACATTCCAAACATTCAAAGTCCTTAATCGTGTATTCTCTTGAATACCTTAGTGAAAACATGAGTGCAGTTAAAAGTTACCAAAATCCACAAAATTCTATATACTCAAACCATGATATCACTTAGTCCTTATATCAATCATGAGCTCATGAATACTGTCAAATATTTCATTTTCCCCTTATCCCTTCATTATGCGCATATCATCTTCATTCCAAAAATATCTGAATAACCTTTCATGGATACTGGTAACATTAATCAGACAACAATGTTACAATCCTTACATGTCTCTTTATTCCATAGTACCATGAGATTACTTATACAACATTACACATGATAAACATGTAATCATTCCACTACATTCTTAAACCATTGACCGAGCTTCAACAATTCTTTCATCTCACATACCATTGGTAGTCTCTTCATCATCATCCACATAAATACTTCCCATATGACCATACTGATTCTCTTCATGAGTCTTTCCCTTAGGGCATTTTTTTGCATAATGCCCATACATTCCACATTTAAAACACTTAACCATTTTGATGTCGTAGCAATACCATTATCCTCATCCCTGGTATTAACTGAACCTTTTACTTTGCACTTACTGGCTTTGTGTCCTTCTTTTCCACACCCAAAGCATCTTCCAGTTCCTTTGAAACATTCTCCTTGATGCCTCTTCCCACATGATTTACATAGGGGAAATTGAACTTTCTTTCCTCTATGATCATCATGAAACTCCATCTTTCTCTTATTAGCTGAGTCAGGAATCTTACCAAATTTTACTTTATTGATCATATTATGAGATTGCTGATTCGGCATAATAATGATGTTTGGACTTCCAAATCCCATTTCATTTGGTTTCTCATAAAGAATATCATTCCATTGTCCATCATTTCCTCCATTATCGTGAATCACCTTGTTTCCAGCCATTTTCTAAAACCCAAAAAGAATAGCGTGAGAGGCAAAAATCATGCTAAGGAAAACAACATAATAAAGGGAAAGTATCCTCAATAACTAACTTCTTAGGTTTAATCTAATATCGTTACGATAGTTCTAGGAATATATCCTATACGTATACTTATCCTTAGGGGCATCCCTAGACATACCTTAGAAATATCTCTAGGGATCTCACTAACGTTTTCGCATCCTAGTTTCCAAAGGTTGACTAAACCTTTCCTCTGATACCAACTGTAGAGACCCGTATCTTATCGTACATGGACATTACATTACTTTTTCGGAATACTTAGTACATAACAAAAACACACACACAAGGATCGTAATAGTTTAGTGTCTTTGGAAACTCGGAATATAATCTTCTAATCCTGGTGAAAGATCTTCAACATCTCCCATAAAGATCTTCTTCTTTTTTTACCTAAAACATTTCTTTATATCCTGGGGAAAAGAAAACATAAAATAGTGAGCTCAAATGCTCAGTAAGGGTAAACAAAAGAAATATCAATCACATAATTTTCATAAGAACATAACATTTTTGGAAATCTTAACCTGCAAAAGAGAGAATAATTTCATAACATGGGATAAATCATAGTAGTGAAATGAAATCATAACTTAAAACATTACTCATTGTGGCATACACACATAATCATAGAGAATCATTTCTTGTTAGTCAAGACTCATTGCCAAGACTATCTTAGTGGACAAAGTCCCTTTCTGAATCGAGTAATCCTCGTTTCAGTCCTGTTTCACTGAACCGGTATAACCTACCATTCCAGCCATGTCTATCTCATGAGATATAAAATCTTTACCCAATGCATTGGAGGGAGATATAGGTCCCACCCATCTTATAATGAATCCTTTCTTATGTGTGCCACATAATCATAAAACATACATCATCGCATAACACATATAACAAAAATGGGATTCTTGAAACATCATGACATCATAAATCAATTCATATATGATAAGGGAATTCATAAACATAATTCCATCACAACATAGTCAAACCAATGTAAAAATATGGATATAAACAGAACCCTTTATTATCTTAGATGGAAAATAATTTTGATAAAACACTTGAATTGAATTCTTGAGGAAAATATCCTTTCTTCTTCAAAAACATTTTTCCTTTCATAACATGTCATACAACTTTAAAATAAAAGAAGTTGATTAAAAATAAACTTGAAAACTTGTAAAGGAAGCTTCTTTGAAGTAATGTTTTAAAAATCCATTCATGCCGTATAAGTTAAAAAAAACATTCTTCGTACTTTTGTCGGAAAAGACAAAAAGTACCTCGTACGGAAAGACGACAAAAGATTCCTTTCATATTCTTTAATAAAAACTCACCTAAGGGTAAAATTGGATTTAAACTATTTCAAGTGGATGGAAACAATATTACATATTGAGGGAACATGGATGTGGATGATAAAATACACCCCAGTAAATACTTACGAATAAACAATCTCGGATAAAAATGAGATTGTGATATTTCCCTTACCTTAGGTCCAATTTGCTTTGTACGTGTCTGAAGCTCCTGTATAATGGTTTAAATAATGTTATTGACTTATTCCAGAATCATATTCATTGTTATGATATCATATATGGTTCACTTATAACATTATATTACCCGTTCTTTTGTAAATTCCATGTTAAAGAAGCGTTTTGGGTAAAATCGTTTCATTTATCTTAGGTGTTTTGACTTGTTGTTCTTGACATCACTATTACTTATATCATGATTTACTTACTTCCAGAATATAAAATATGATTTATATATCATATATATTCAGTATATATATATATATAATAGGTAGATAAATAAAATGAAAAACACCGTTCATGGAGACGGTAGTCCGTACGTACGCATGAACGCTGTTTTCCTTTCCTTATTGTCTTGAAATGGAAGTAAGTAGATGACATACATATGTATATATATACATAAATCCAGTAGCTTTATAATGTAATATATTTCATTATTATTTCTTATATATACATTATAATCATTCTTAAATGGTTAACATGGAGAATGAATCTCATCGCGTCGTGGAGACGGTAGTCCGTACGTACGCACGAGCGATGATATCATTTCTATAAATATTGAATTGAATTGGAGTGGATTATACAATATATCAGAATCAATATGATGTTTTAATAACTATGTATAGTTATTCTTTACACCATTATACCCATCCATGTAAGGTGGTGGTGGAAAATAGATTACACCACGGCGTGGAGACGGTATTCCGTACGTACGCACGCGCGGTGATTTCTTTTTCCGTAGGATAGATAGATGGTGAAATAGGGTTGTTTCATAATTATAATAACATATCAGTATATGAGTGATACTGATGTTATTACTTCATAATGAAACAACCTAAGAAGAAGAAGTGGAAGAAGAAATAAAGATGAAAGAATTGGTAACGGTAATTACCTCTTCTTTGAAGCGCCTTTTGGAGACCTCCTCTTAGGGAACTAAAATTGGTCTTTGAGTAAGACCAGAACCTCTAGTATGTTGCTAGGGAAGTGGAGAAGAGATTTTTGCCGGGGTTGGCCGAGCTTTAGTGCTCAAATTGGTGTAAGGAGGAGGGGGAGGAGGTGTCCTTTTATAAGGGAGGAGAGGGGCACCTTAGGAATTCTTAAAAATATTAATTTATAATAAATCTAACCCCACTTAAAAACCTCCAAAAATGACTCATATTCGAAGCTTAGATGAGATAGGGTTGTAATCTCATCAACCAATCAAATTTAGACATGTTTGGATCTTATTTTAAACCTTATCAATTAGATTTAACTCTAAGTTAAATAATTTAACTTTTACCGTGTCTTTTTGTTTTCTTTCACTATATGGTTAATACACTTACTATAACATGCCAAACGAACCCCAAATTGTTTATTATTAATATATATATCTTTATCTAAGTCATTTGGCCGAACCTTAGATTTTTAGGAATAAAATAACAATTAATAATATAATATTTGATTTAAAAACTATTTTGTGTCAATTTTGACACTATTTGATATATGATTTTTGTGAAAGTCCTAACAGAATTAAATGTTCGAAACAAGTTGATTAAATCAACACTAATATATCATAGTAACCTAGAAAATTAGTTTAATTCATAAAAAGTCTCAAATTACATTTATTTTTGTGTTTATAACATCAATTATGTCAATATTTCATTAATAAGATAATTACTGCATCATCGTTGTGTCATACATAAATTAAATTATTTAATGTCTAAAAATTACAAATAAAATACCATTATGTAGGAAAGCATTTTATCTTTCTAATGAATATTTATAGTCAAATTTATCTTATGTATAACCCCATATTAAAAATGTTTTAGTAAATAAACTTTGATTTTAACTCTTTTAACCCTTCTTTAAATAAATTAATAATAAATGTCCTAATCTAACCCAAGTGGGCCTAAATGGTCATATTTTATTCCTAAGTTTGTTTTTGGTCGAAATACACTTGTCCAATAGGATTAGGACATGTGTTAGGGTAATAGTAATATCATATTTACCCTTAGTTACCCTATTTACTATTAACCGTGGTAAAAAAAAGTAAAAAGTTACTATTCACCAAAAATTATTTTCATCTTATTGAACCACATTTTAGTCCTTGATATTAACCGTGTCTGTCGGATTTTCGAAATTCAATTCACAGAAGCGGTAAAATTAAGTTTTATGCAAAATTCAGTTTTTAACCTACCACTTAGTGGTTTCACTATTCATCAAAAAATGAAGGTTTTCAGAAAAATGCCAAAATTTCATCCTAAGCTATATTTCATATTCCGAATTCAAAAATGAAGTCTATTTTACCAAATTCATAACATAGAAGTTGAATTAATTAATTTTATAATTAAATCCCGCTGTTAAGACAAATAGCGTGTTTTTAAGAAACAATTTCTATCAAAAGATTGATACTTGATTATGTCTGGTTTAAATGTGAAATTACATCCAATGTCCAACATTGTATTAAATTGTAAAAATATATTCTAAATATACTTTAAAACCACTCAAATTAATGATTTATCACTATTAATTATTTTTATTAAAAAAGTTGTTTTTTAATTATAATTTAGTAATTTTCACTATTCATCAGAATATGAAAGTTATCCGAAAAGTACCAAAATTTCACCTTAGGCTAAATTCGATACTCCGAATCCAAAAATGAAGTTCATTTTGAAATATAAGATTTATAGAATTTTAAAAAGTGGTTATTACTATTCATAACGGCTAGTTTTAATAATATTTTAATAGCATATCGTTGTTTAGTGAAACTCGGTATTGCGTATTACACACGCTATCGAGGAAGGTCGCGATTGCGTGTAATGCAAGGCAAGTCAAGGATGCGTGTTGTGCAAGCTCCTTTTGGTGTAGCGTACAACACAAGACATTAATAAAATTAAAAAGAATATTTTTTTATAAAATCTTGGGCTGTTACAGTAATGTAATATTTGTCACATGGGCCACAATATGGCCACTATGCGCTTTATGGAATATTTAATTGTGCTAATTATTGTCAAATACAGTATGTATGAAGTGTTTAGAAAGAAAATAAATGAATTTATTGATTAAATGTATTGTGGGTTTTGAAAATAATCATTTTTGTATCTATGACATGGAGATTTATGGTGTATCTATTTGTACCATCAAAGGATATAGTTTCTATTAGTACTAATTTGACTAATGTGAATGCATTTTTAGGTCATGATGTGTGTGGATGTGGTATGAGTGGAATGTTACAAAATAATTAAAATTTGATTTCAAGGTATAATAGTACTCCAAAGTCCTTTATATTTTAATAATAAAATGTTTTTCTTCCTGGATCAAGTGTCTTGGTTCATGATTTTTTTAAGGGAAAATCATTTCGGGGCTATGAAATAACACACCTAGGATTTGAGTTTATGAAAAGTGGAATCTAGAAAAAAGGATTATAAAACCATTCCTACTGGTTTGTGTTGTCTCTATTTGGTGGGATAAATCCCATATCCATCACTATCATAGTCAAACTCAATGGTGAATTATTTCTGATGGTTTTGAATTTTATAGGGAAATATGAGGTTCCCATGACAGGACATGGGGTTAATAGGTTTATGGGAAAAAAGATGTTGGATGAAACATGTAATATTACTATTTTGGTTCATCATATTATAGAACATTTAAATGTGACATTTTATTGGAGATGGAGCTCTTATTTTTAAATCGTTAAGTAGGGAAGTATCTGTCAGGACATTTAACTTTAGGCAAAAATGATGATTTCGTTTTTGTTATGTGTCATGAAGATTATTTATGGGAACGAATATGAAATTATAAAATATGTCATTGGAGACAATTTTAACATAATTGTGTTATTTAGATGATTGTAAAACATTTCATATAATCGCAGGATAATTAGTGAATATCCATATACTAGATCCATTCATTTATATATTTATCACTTGTTTGTTAAATCCTTATATTCATATTACTCATGCATAGGTAGAGTGACTCTATATGAATAAACAATAGTTAAAAATAGGTATATGTTACCATTATGGTTTGGGTTCCCTAGGTTTCCGTATCCATATTGAAAGGGTGGTAAAATTCTATAATAATCTAGATTAAAGAAATATATTCTTTTTAGGAATCACTCATATACAAGGTATGTGATTAGAAGTGATGGAATCCCTTGTATTGTACCATAATAGGAGTTCCATACATCACTAAGAATCCTATGATGGTCGGAATCATGGCTCTTGTAGTTATTTAAACTCTCCCTATATTGTTCTTCCTGATATGTAAGAGGGGATAATTTTATCATTGAAATTATTAATGGACCTGGGATGGAGATCTGGAAGTCAATAAAATTCCAATGATGGTTGGAGTCAAGCCATATATTGTTCTTGAATGGGAATCACTCCATGTATTTCTGGACCATTCAAAGAAGGGCTCAATGATCCAATTTGTAAGATCCCGGTTTTTGGAAAGGTATATTTTTGTTATCTTTTGGTTGAATCCCTTGTTTCGAGCTTCAAGGGATGTCTTACGAAAGTATGATAGGTAGTTGGGTGTTTCGAGGGTTTGGGGCACAAAATAAAGGAAAACTGGGCAAGGCTAGCTTTGGCACATGGATTGCGCACGGCCAGGGAAAACCGTGCGGCCTGCCCCGGTAAACCATGTAACCCTCTTCCTCCAGACAGTAGCACGTGCATGGTTTGCGCACAGTTTGTTAAACAATGCGGCCAAACTATGCGGCTTTAAAATGTTGGAAAAAATTATGAAATTTACACTCTGGTATTTTAATAACCCATTCAGGTTTTCCTCTCATTTCCTCTAACTTCACCCTAGGGATGAACCAAATCTCTCAAGAGCTCCAAGTGGTCGATCTCCCTCGTTTCTAAGGCATTTTTGGTGCTGTTGGATGCGAATCGAATCAACTAGTAAGGATAATACCATCCTTTCTTCTCTTTTTTCTTTAGGGTTTTTATCTTCTCTCCCTCTTGTTCTAATGCCCTAAAACCCTATCTTTTGGGTGAGTTCTAGGTTGAATCTCCAAAGGATAGTCGGATTGAAGTCTAAAGACTAGATTGAGGGTGTGTTCAACCACGGTTTCGAGGTAGCTGGTCCATATGCTATATCCCATGGTTATTTGTGTTTTTAAGCATGTTTAGTTATGTTCTTGATTTACCTTGGTTATGTTTTGAATAACCGTGGCATGTTTGGTAATAATTATGTATAAAATGGCTAATGGGAACCCTCATGATCCTCGTGGGATGTGTTGGGATGGACTTGAATTAATTTAGGTCCATCCATGGGATGTGCCGTATTTTCCTGGGTTTAGGGATTGTTATTAAATAAGTGACCTTGTTGTAGTGAATTTTAGAGCCCTTGATAAACATGTTGGCATGAATGGTGGAATCATGGGAAAGATGAACGAGTTAAATGGGTTATTGTGTAAACTAATCTAATGACCATAATGGCGTGAATTATGGGTCTAGTGTTTAATGCTTAGTGAGATAGGAATAACACATTGGAATTGTGTGAATGGTTAAATGATTTGAAATGGAAATGTGTTAATGGGTTAAGGCATGATGTGAATTCCCATTTGGTTTGTTGTGAATTATTTTCCAAATGGACAATAGTATGGATGGTTGATGGTTAATTATATATAAGAGCATGTGCACATGGATTGGTAGAGAGGGGTTTTACTTGAGGATCTATGCCCACTGGTCATGTGAAGACTGATGTTCACAACTCCACCCTAAATGCACGGGTTAGGAAAGTGGACTGAGGATATATTCACCTAACGGTTGTATCTACACTGTCTGAGTCTTCATGGTGAGGATATGGTTTCCATGAGGTGGTTAGTCCTAGTGATATTGGATAACTATGTGTTTATACTCTTGCAAGTGATTATTGGCCTTTTACCCATGTAATATAATGTATGTGATTAACCCATGGAAATGTGATGAAATGGTAAGTGATGATAATTGCTGTGAAATGAATGGTAATGGAAGTGGAAAGGGTTTTGGCACTGAACAGTTTAATGGAACCTTAAATAATTACTTAGAAATTATCATTCATATTCCTTTTTCATGCACTGCCTGTTCATACTGGATATTTTGTAGTCACCGTTGGTGGTGGCCTACTTAGTTGTACTCACACCCTGCTCAGGCCGCCATTGGGTACCCAATATGATTTCATGTTTACGGGCCCGGAGAAGGACAAGGGTCATTGATAGATAGTTTGGTGGACATGGATAGCACTTGGTGGAGGATCCAGACTTGGAGTCGGGGCCATTTTGGGGATTTTGGCTGTTGTTCTTATTTTGGGCTTCTATTCACTTTTTCACTTATAGTATAACATGGAATATTTTATTGTTATAAATGGTTGTTAAACTTGTTCCTTGATTAATGATTATTGATTCAGATATTGGTTTGTTTTTGTTGTGGTTTACTCTGATAAATGGGGGTATAGTCTCCCCACTTGACCAAATAGACCCCTGATGCTAGTCGGCAGACATTGGCGTACGGGGTGGCATGCTTAAGGTCATGTAACCACCCGTCTTGGAACACCAGTTTAGTGGCTTCCAGGTCGGGGAAGTTACTATGTGGTATCATAGGAGGTCATGCTTATCTTACTCTGAGGTCTTGTTTTTTGGGATTGGTAGCCAAGGGTTAATATGTGTCGACCCTTGGTAATTAGCTAATTATTGTGAGTAGCTACCCCATGTACGAGGGAAAAATCATGTTACCCTGGGTGGGAAATGATGTTATTGGGTTTTTGTTTTTACAGTTGATGATATTTCATCATTGGGTGATGCACATGTGGTTTGATGTGACTGTTTTATGATATTTGGCTGATGGCCTTAACGACATGAGGATTGGCATTCATGCATCATTGTAGTCACCTAGGGAGAAAGGTGACATGCATTTTGTTGGGCACACGCACAAGGTGGGTGTGTGAGGCAGGAAAGTAGGGTGCATCATGCATTTCATGAAACCAAGAAATAAGAAGAATAATGAAATAAAACAAGTGGTTAAATGATGTTTAATGAATGTAAAGGATGAAATGAAGTGGGAAATGTTTTTATAACATGTTGTGTGAGTTTGGTGGTAGTGCATGGTTCTTTACCCCATGTAGAACATAGCCCACGGTAGGGATGGTCGGGGAAGCGAGTTGAGGTGTTAATGTTGTTGAGTTAGTATATTAAATGGGTTGTTGTGCCTAGTAAAGAGCCTTTTGATAAGGTCATGAATGTTTTATGGTATGCATGTTAAATCTCGTGCTTCGAAATGTAGAGAGATGCCACCACGTCATCAGCTACCAGTTGGGAAATGGGAATATGTTTCTGTGAACACTCCTCTGGTAGATGATCATGAAAATATGGTTATCAATGATGGCAGAGAAGACTAGTTTCAGGAGAACTTGGCTCACCTTATGCAGATGATGGATCGGGACCCAAGGCGGGTTGCACCAAGTATGTTTGAGCTTGCGAGGGAGTTCCAACTGCAGCACCGTCCAACTTTCGCCGGAGAGGGCGAGCCATAGGCAGTACAGCACTGGTTAGAGTCTATCCAGAAGACACTGGATCATCTAGAGACCCCTGTTGAAAAGAGAGTAAAGTTGTCAGTTTATATGTTGCAGGGCTAGGCAAGGTGTTGGTGGGACATTCAGGCTCAGACCGAGTAGGCTGAGGGGATTTTGTGGGAGGTTTTCCAGGAGATGTTTTTGGAGTATTTCTACCCAGATACATTGAGGCAGGAGAACTCTATAGAGTGTATGTGCCAGACTCAAGGATCGTTATCAGTGATATACTATTATAGTCACTTCACTGATTTGCGACGATTTGTCCCAGTGTAAGCAGTGGAATAAGCAGCGGTAGCAAGGCATTTACAGGATGGGTTGAGACATGAGATTAGTTATCAATTAAATATATTCCTCATTAAGATGTTTTCAAAGGTGATGGATTATGCAACCATCTCTGAAGTGAACCTGAAGGGTGCATCAGGTGGTTTTTTTGTCGTGCTAGCTGGGTGGACAAGTGTTTCATCTTTTGAAGGTCAGAAGTGTAGTTTGGAAGGTTTCCAGCAGTGTGGCCAGAAGATCTGGTCAGCCTCTATGAGTGGGATCTAGGTGTTCTGTTATCAGTGCGGTAGGTCGGGGCATATGCGTGGTCAGTGTCCTCGACCTCCAATTGAGTGCTGTTCATGCGGCATGATAGGACATGTGTTGAAGTTCTGCAAGAAACCTTAGGAGGTCGGTGAGTATGATGATTAAAGTTAAGTACTGGGTACGATAAAGAAGTAGCAACCCAAGCTTCCACGGTATGTTTCCCTTTTAAAAATACAGTAGCGTGTGTTGTACGCAACATTGAGTTCTAACACACACCACAACCAATAAAACTAGCCGTTATGATTAGAAATACCGAAATTTTGAAATTTTATAAATTTTATGTTTTAAAATGGACTTCATATTTGGATTTGAAATATCTAAATTAGACTAGGGTCAAATTTTGTTATTTTTCTGAAAACATTCATATTTTGATGAACAGGGAAAATTTCTAAATTTTAATTATTAACAACTTTTTCATTAGAAATAATTAATAGTGATAAATTATGCATTTTAGTGGTTTTAAAGTATATTTAGAATATATTTTTACAATTTAATACAATTTTGGTCATTGGAGATAATTTCACATTTAAACAGGACATAAAAAAGTGGCAATCTTTGGATAGTTATTATTTCAGAAAAACATGCTTTTTGTTTTTACAACGGGAATTAATATTAAATTAATTTTTTCCACTTATGTATTTTAAATTTAAAAAAATAGATTCCATATTTAGAATCTCGAGGTCCAAATTTTGTAA
The DNA here is from genome assembly GCA_963277665.1 of Viscum album. NCBI lineage: Eukaryota > Viridiplantae > Streptophyta > Magnoliopsida > Santalales > Viscaceae > Viscum > Viscum album. Next base: position 181,390,234 of record OY728123.1, read on the forward strand.
ATAGGTAACTTTTATTTTTACACATTTTGAATAATTACTTCGATAAATATTTTATTTACCAGGGTTAAAAAGTTAATCATGTAAATAAGGGTAAACAAATAATATTATAATAATAATAAATTACCCTAAAACGTGGCCTAACCCTATTGGTTGATAAATTCCCTACAATGGGAATATTTGGGTCGATTTTGGGACCCCATGGATCCACTTGAAAGTGATAATGACACTTTATATTAATAAAGTTAAAGTAAATACAAAAATGACAAAACCAAATATCTTTTAGAAAAACAATTTTTACATAGGGTTATATATATTTTATTTTCGACTACAAATATTCATTAGAAAGGTAAAAAGATTTAATACATAATTTTATTTTATTTATAATTTTAAGACATTTAATAATTAAATATATTTATGTCACAATAATGATGTAGTATTTTTTATTAATGAAAGAATCAAATAATTGGTATTATAATTGTTAAAATAAATATAATTTGAATGTTGTGATGACATCCAAGAATTTTATTGGTTAATAATACATGTTTTAATATCATAAATTAAATTTTTGCGAATTATTAGTTATTTTAGGACTTTATGAAATATCAATTGTTAATTAGTGTCAAAATTGACATAAATGATTTTTTAAAACAAATAATATATTATTAATTGGAATTCTATTCATAAAAATCTAAGGATAGGCCAAAGGACATATATCATGATATTTGTATAATTAATGGACCACTAGTGGGTATATTTTAAGTATATAGTAAGTTTATGAAATACATAATAAAAAAATACAAAGTTACATGATAAATGTAAAACTATTTAACTAAGAGTTAAATAAAAATGATAAAGTTAATATAGTGACCCAAACCTGTCTAAAACCTGTTGGTTGACTGGTTTTTGACCTATACCCATCTTATACTTTAAATAATATTCATTGGAGCCATTATAAACCGAATATGAATTTATTATAGAATAATATTTCTAGCATTTCCTAAGGTGCCCCTCACCCCTCTTATAAAAGGGCACTTCCCCTACCCTCTAATTCACACATTCAAAGCCTTTTGGCTCGGCAAAAACCTGCTTCAATATCCAATAAACTTCCCCAACTTCAACCTAGAGGCCTTATTTGATTCTGAATGCCAACATATGGATCCCTTTTTATCAAATCAAAATGAAGAACCCGAAGAAGAGGTAATGTTTTCACCACCCTCTTTCAAGTTCCATTCTACTTCAACTTCTTCATTCATTGTTTTTTAAATTAAAACATAATAATTCCAGAATCTTTTATATAATATGATGTTATTATAAATATGTAATAACCATATTCGGTATTCTATTAATCTGTTGAATGACATGTCACCATACGTGTGTCTGTACGGCCTACCGTCTCCACGTCGTGGTGTAATTGTTGTTCAAAACATTTTTATTTGGATGGGTATGATAATGATGTGTAATTGATGTAAATAATACAAATAACATGATAATTATTTTGTATATATGATATACCATCTAATTATATATTATTTTGATATCAAAAGAATGATATTGTCACTCGTGTGTACGTACGGACTACCGTCTCCACGAACGCGATGAGATTCATTCCACATCGTATCCATTCAAGATTAATTCTCATTTAATGATTAAAAATAATTATTAATTAATTGATATCATTCTAGATATTAATAAAATTCAAACAATCCATAAAAAACACGGCTTATGTAACAAAACATATAAAAGAAAACGAGTAAGTTAATACACGAAACGATGATAATACTAAGATATTATTAAAAATGCAATGTTAAAAGATCATATATGATATCATATTAATGTGTATGAATCTTTTATAATTTAATAACAATTATTTCACCATTATACAATAGGTTAACCTACCCTCAACCAAGGAAAACTACATGTAAAGGGTTTATTTCAAAATCTCTTCATTATCTGAGGTTGTTTATACGTGATTATCTACTGGGACCTCTTTGTCATCCACATCCATGATTCTTAAAAATGTATTTCAAAAAATTCTTAATATTTTAGATACTATGGTTTAAATTCATTTATACCCTAATTTAAATTTTTATATGACGTTTATAATGGAATATTTCTGTCTTTTTCCAAACTAGGTCCTTTTTATCCTTTTCGACAGAATTAAGGTAAGAATGTCTTTTTTAACATATATGACGGTTGCAGCTATTTTCCACCACTATAAAATCATCGATGCTTCCCTTACAAGCTTATAAGAGTATTTCCAAAGTAAATGTTTCCTTTTATAATTATGTGACTTATAAATGTTTTCAAAAAAAGACATATTTCTCTCAACTAGTTTTTATTTTATCGATGCCAATATCCTTTGATGGATTTTATGATTATTTGAAGTTGATTTGTTATGATACAAAACATCCATCTTGTATTGACGGTTTTCTGATATGTTTGATTTTGGACGTGTTACTTTTATACCATTCATGGTTTTTGGAAAAAATAATTGACATTTCATATGCTAGTTTTAATACGAATGTTTATGTTATGTTTAAACATTTTCAGATGAAGAATGAATTGGACATAGTAGGTTATGAGTGGAGCCCTCTATAGCTCCTCAATGCATCAGTAGATATCATGATAAAAACTATTGTCTTGGCACAAGTCCTTGAAATAATATTATTTGTAGTCTTGGAACAAGGCATTGACTATGTGGTTATTATAGTCTTGAATTATGCATTCTATCATTATGAAAGTCGTTATTGATATTTCATGTGATTATTTGATTAGTAGAATATTCATGTGAATAAGTAAATGGCCTTATTTAATTTCATTTCTGCCATATTATGCTGAAGTTCAAGTTTAAAAGGCTTTTTTTAGTTATACATTGCCTTAAATGTTTATTCTTATTTATGAATTTTTTTTATATTGTTATCCTTACAGGGAATTTTAGCTCACCCCTTTCTATGTTTTAATTTTTCTAGGATGTGAAGAAGTATTTTATGAATGACATTCTGGGATAGTATAAGGGGATATGAGTGTGAATACAAGATTTTGTTGTAGTTTTCATTTTATGATGTAATGTAAGACTTATGAATGTATCTAGTGTTTCCAAGGCTACTAAACTAATCGGTAATTCGAGACATGATCTTTTATGATCATTTCAATGTTATGTAATAATGCTCCGACTCTGGGTAACTGGGTTCAGGGTGTTACAGTTGGTATCAGAGGATGTTTAGTATAAACAGTAGTAGCTAGATTTAGATAAACTCTGATTAGAGCACATAGACCTAAGAAGGACATTGAGGATTAGTATTGAATAATTTCCTAGAATTTTGGTATTGTTGAGATTTTGTGAGTTTTCTAAAAAATACATCCATGTCTGGATACGAGCAGGTAGTGCCGGCTCTGGCACAGATGTACCTAGGGGTGAAACCTGAAAATATTGTTTTGACCCTGACTAGAACGGGAACTGCAACACGACAATAGGCCTTGCTGCACTCTGGGTTACGACACTCCTGTGGGATATGCTTAGTATAATTCATATTTTCATTACAAACCATTATGAAGCGTTTATGAGTATATATATCTTCAAAGAAAACATTTTTTTATGATTATGGATTATACCCATAAATATTAAATTTATATTTTGTGTTTTACAAGTATTGAATTATGTAATTTGATTCATAAATTGATATAGTTTATGCCATTGTTTATAAATGGCGCCTAGTGGATGGAATGGAAACTGTATAAATGCATGCACTCCATGTAGGTATTTCCCTCCTGCTCAAGATAATTATAGTGGAGCTAGTGATACAACTGGTGCTGATCACCTTATCACCATGCTGGGACAACTCACTTAGGTTATGAATAATAACCTTAACCGTATAGAGCACCCTGATCCACAGTGTGGAGGATCAATGTTAAATCTCCTCATGGGGAAACAACCAACAACATTCATTGAGAGTAAAAATACCTTTGTAGCTGAGCAATGGATAAATTCCTTAGAGAAAATATTCGATGCCCCGGGGAGTAGTGAAAGGGAAAATGTTATCATGGCAGTTTACCGCCTCACTGGATATGCTGATCAATGGTGGTCATTGATTCAAAACATGAAGGAATATGATTAAGTATAAAACATTGAATGGAGGGAGTTCAAAGGGATTTTAATACAAAAATACATTCTCATGACCATCGAGTAGATATGGGAGGACAATTCCTGAGTATGAGGAAAAAGGAGGATGAGAATGTTGCAAAGTATGAGGATAACATTAAAAGGTTAGAGAGGTATGCTACATATTATATACATAACCCATTGAAGTAAGATTGATCATTTCATTAATGGGTTAAAACCATTTCTCCATCGAAAATTTGTCTCACAAACCTTCACGTTGTACAAAGATATTGTCTCATGCGCTATCAAGGAGGAAAAAGAATTATCTATGTCTTAAGACTTTAATTCAATTAAATTGAAGAAGAGATCATCTGATCACTCTGGAAATCAAAATAAGGGGAAGAAGGTAAAATTTGAATATCCATCCCGTAGTAAATGTGGGAAGAAACACCCTAGTACTTGCTTGAAAGGAATGAGAGTCGGTTACAAGTGTGGTGAAAAAGGCCACCAAGCTCGAGATTGCAAGGGGAAGAAAGAAGCTACTGATGTAAAATTCTACAACTTCAGGGGGATGGGAAATTATTCAAATTAATTTCCTAATCGTCCGGGGAACATACCTCATAAAAGTACAAGGGTTCAAGACCAAGCATATGTTATCACTACTGCTGAGGTTGACGCCCCACAAAGATGTGGTGGTATGTAATTTAACGGTTTCCTCAAGTTTAGACAATGATTTATTTGTTTCTGGATCATCACATTGTTTTATATCTTCCTAGTTTGCCAAGAAAATTATATATTTCAAATTTGATTTAACAAGGGATTTGTCATTTAAAACTCCTACAGGAAGTATCATTTCTATAAAGTTATGTGGATCTGTCCCATTAAGATTTGGTGGAAGAAATGATGGAAAAGGTGAAGGTAATCCAAAACGACATCAAAGCATCTCAAAGTAGGCAGAAGACCTATGCCAATAACCAAAGGAAGGATTTGGAATTTTAGGTAGGAGATCAGGTTTTCTTAAAGGTATCTCCATAGAAGGGAGTTATACATTTTGGTAAGAAGCATAAATTGAGTCACAGGTACATCAGACCTTTCAAAATTATATAACAAATTGGGGTTATAGCTTATCGTTTGTCAATCCCGCGAAGTCTCTCTGAAGTACACGACGAGTTCCACGTATCACTGTTGACAAAATACATGCCTGACCCGACGTATGTAATCACCTATGAAGAATTAGAACTAGAACAAGATCTATCTAATTGCAAAGAGCCCGTAGGGATTCTTCATACTAGATAACATGTGTTGAGAGACCGGACGACTTGTCTAGTAAAAGTTCTATGGAGAAACCATAGGAAGAAAGTGACAACGTGGGAACCCGAGGAACATATGATGAAGAACCACCAGAGTATTTTTATGCAGTAGTATTTAGAAATTTCAAGGATGAATTTATTTCAAGGAGTGTATAATGTAATAACACAAGCTTCCACGGTATGTTTCCCTTTGAATATTACAGTAGCATGTGTTGTACGCATCTTCGAGTTCTAACACACAACACAACCAATCAAACTGGCAGTTTGGAATAGTAATACCCACATTTTGAAATTTTATAAATTTTATCTTTCAAAATGGACTTCATTTTTGAATTCAGAATACTGATATTAGTCTTGGGTAAAATATTGATATTTTTTTAACACATTCATATTTTGATGAATAGTGAAAATTACTAAATTTTAATTATAAACAACTTTTTAAATTAAAATAATTAATAATAATAAATTATTAATTTGAGTGGTTTTAAAGTATATTTAGAATAGGTTATTTATATTTAATACAATTTTGGTCATTGGACGTAATTTCACATTTAAATCGGACGTAAACAAGTTTCAATCTTTTGATAGTTATTATTTCTTAAAAACAAGTTTTTGGTTTTAACAACAGGAATTAATTTTAAATTATTTTTTTCTACTTCTATATTTTGAATTTAGAAAAATGGATTCAATATTTAGAATCAGGAGGACCAAATTTTGTAAATATGTACCTTTTATTTTTAGAAATTTTGAATAATTACATCGGTAAATATTTTATTTTCCATGGTTGATGGGTAAATCCAGTAAATAAGGTTAAACAAATAATATTTTTATAATAAATAATTACACTAAAAGGTGACCTAACCCTATTTTTTTATACATGTCTGACCATAGGAATATTTGGGTCGATTTTGGGACCCCATGGATCCACTTGTAAGTGATAATGACACTTTATATTAATAAAGATAAAGTAAATACCAAAATGACATAAGCATATATCTTTCAGAAAAACATTAATTACATAGTGTTATATAAGTTTTATTTAATCTATAAATATTAATTAGAAAGATAAAAATATTTCCTATATAATATAATTTTATTTATAATTTTTAGACTTTGAATAATTAAATATATGTATGACACAATAATGAGGCAGTATTTTCCATATTAATGAATGAATCAAATAATTGGTATTATAAATGTTAAAATAAATATAATTTTAAAGTTTTGATGACATCCATGAATTTTATTGGTTAATATGACCTGTTATGATTTCATAAAGGAATATATTTCTAATTCATAATTAATTTATGACTTAAAAAAATCAATTCTTAAATAGTTTCAAAATTGACATAAATGAGTTTTTAAAACAAATATTATATTATTAATTGATATTATATTCCTAAAAATATAAGGATCGGAAAAAATAATTATATAATGATAGTTTTATCATTAATGGACCATTTGGGGGTCTATTGGAAGTATATAGTATGTTTATTAACTTTATAATATACAAATACAAAGATACATGGTAAATGTCAAACTATTTATCTAAGAGTTAAATCAAAAAGATAATGTTAATATAATGATCCAAACCTGTATAAAACCTATTGGTTGATTGGTTTTCTATATATCCCTACCTTAACCTTTAAATAATCATCATTGGATCCATAATAAACCTAATATGAATTTATTATAAAATAATATTTATAACTTTTCCTAAGGTGCCCCTCGCCCCTCTTATAAAAGGGAACTTTCCCTTCCCTCTATTTGACAACTTTAAACCCTTTCTCCATTCCCATCCCCTGCCCAAATATCCTCCCAAATTCCCTAAATTCAACATAGAGGCATTAGTTTGATCAGAAAGCCATCCTATGGAGCCCTTTTGATCAAATCAAATGGAAGAACCCGAAGAAGAGGTAATGTTTTCACCATGCTCTTTCAAGTTCTTTTCTTCTTCAAATTCTTCTATATTTGTTATTTCCGTTATAAAATAATAAATCTAGTATCTTATATATACTGGGATTTTATTATAAATATGGTACAACCATATTCAGTATTCTATTCATTCTTTTAATGACATGTCACCATACGTGCGTACGTACAGCCAACCGTCTCCACGTCGTGGTATAATTGTTGTTCAAAACATTATTATTTGGATGGGTATGATAAATATGTTTAATTGATTTAAATAATGAATATAACATGATAATGGTTCTGTATATATGATATAATATCCAATTATATATTATTTTATTATCAAAATAATGATATTGTCTATTGTACGTATGTACGGACTACCATCTCCACAAACACGATGAGATTCAATCCCCATCGTATCCATTCAAGTATAATTCTCATTTAATGATTAAAAATAATGATAATAGACTTGATATCATTCTAGATATGAATAAGACACAACCTATAAATAACAAACATGGCTTATGTAACAAAACATATAAAAGAAAACAAGTAAATTAACACCCGATACAATGATAATACTAATATATTATTAACAATAAAATGTTAAAATATCATATATGATATCATTTTAATGTGTATGAATATTTTATAATTTAATAAAAATTATTTCAAGATTATACAGGAGGTTAACCTACCCTCAACGATGGAAAAGTACAATGTAAGGGAGTATTTCACAATCTCTTCATTATTTTTGGTTGTTTATACGTGATTATCTACTGCGACCTCTTTATCATCCACATCCATGTTTCATAAAAAATGAATTTCCAACCATTCTTACTATTTTTCAGACAATGGATTAAAGTCATTTATACAATTGTTTGAATTTTTATAAGATGTTTATAAAGGCATCTTTCTATCCTTTTCCAAATAGGGTCCTTTTTAACCTTTTTGACCGAAATAAGGTAAGAATGTCTTTTTTAACATATACGGTGGGCGAAGCTATTTTCCACCATTAAAAAATAGTCGAAGCTTCCCTTACAGGCTTATAAAAATATTTTAAACATAAATTTTTTATTTTATAATTATGTTACTTTTAAATGATTGAAAAAGAGTTATTTCTCTCAAGTAGTTCTGATTTCATCTATGTCAACATCCATTGATGTATTTTATTCTTATTTGAAGTTGATTTATTATGATACAAAACATCCTTATTGTATTGATGGTTTTTTGATATGTTTGACATTGGATGTGTTATTTATATAAAATTCATGGTTTATGGAGAAAGTTTTGACATTTTTTATGCTATATTTAATATGAATGTTTATTTTATGTTTAACCCTGTTCATATGATGAATTCATTGGACTTAATATGTGACATGTGGAGCCTGCTATAGCTCTTATATGAATCGGTATATCTCATGAGACAAACTACTGTCTTGGCACAAGGCCTTGAAAAAATATTATTTGTAGTCTTTTAACAAGGCCTTGACTAGGTTGTTATGATAGTCTGGCATTAGGCATTCCATCATTATGAAAGTGGTTATTGATATTACATGTTATTATTCAATTATTAGAATATCCAGGTATATATGTTAATGCCATTATTTCATTTTATTTTTTCCATATGATGTTGATGTTCATGTTTAAAAGTATTTTGTTTTAGTTATACATTGCCTTAAAAGTTTATGCTTATTTATGAATGTTTCCACTATACTATTATCCTTACTAGGCATTTGAGCTCACCACTTTTTATGTTTTATTTTTTCCAAGATGTGAATAAGTATTTTATTAATGACCTGCATGGATAGTATAAGGGGATATGTGTGTGAAGGCAAGATGTTGTTGTAGTTTTCATTTTATGATTTAATGTAAGACTTATGAATGTATCTAGCGTTTCCTAGGATACTAATCTAATCAGTACTTTGAGACATGATATTTTATGATCTTTCTAATGTTATGTAATAATGCACTGACTCTGGGTAACTGGGGTCAGGGAGTTACAAAGGGGATTAGTTGCCCCGTATCAGGCACACAGTTGGAGCTCCACGTTCGGTACAAGCAGGGGAAATGGATGTGGAACCCCAAGGTAAGATCACTCACGCTAGCAGTGTAGTGCTGCGAAAGGTACTTAGGATGGAGACCAGGGTAGAAGGGCATGTCAGCATTAGGCAGTTCAGTTTGCACCTAGTTATGGTGAAGCTAGACCGTCGACTGTTTGAGGTGCGATCATTGTAGCTTCTAATTTTTCTAGTGCGTTGTTTGACACAGGTGCCACAAACTCGTTTATCTCTGCTCAACATGTCATAGCTCTGGGATTACCTATGGAGAGGGTGTGTGGAGTTATGAAAATTATCACTCTGTTGGGGATGCTGGTTTAGGATATCAAGTAGTGCAAGGGATGTGCCTTGAATGTTGGTGGGTATCATTTTATATGGGAATTGTTCATTTTTTTGATTTCAGGGTTTGACATAATCTTGAGAATGGATTGGTTGGTGTTGTATCGGGCACACATAGATTGTTATCATCGCTAGGAAACATTCTGGTCACTTGAGGGTGACGCTTATGTCCACCGTGGTGAATGGAATGTTCGAGCATGGCATGTGGGTCCATTTTTTCAATAGGTGAGTGGAATCACGACTCAAGTGGCATGTATCCTGCTTTATGAAGATGTGGTAGGGGAGAAATCTAATTTACCTCATGTGGTGGATCAGTTACATTATGTGTTTCCTGAGGATTTATCGAGGTTACCACCCGAGATGGATTTCGAGCTCACGATTGAGTTTCTGCTAGGAGAGGAGCCAGTTTCCATTCCACTATACTGAACGGCACCGGAAAAACTCAAGGAACTACAGGTTTATATTGAGGACTTAGAGCATAAGGGGTTTATCAATCCTAGTACGTCTCCTTGGGGATCTCCTGTTCATTTTGGAATGAAGGCTGATGGGTCGTTGAGGCTGTGTGTTGACTATCAGAATTTGAACCAGATGACATTGATGAATCGGTTCCCTATTCCTATAATTTATGACATGTTCGATCATTTGAGGGGTGCATCAGTGTTTTCTAAAATTGATATTTGGTCATGTTTATCACCAAATGAGGGTGAGGTCTTCTTACGTACAGCTAACCGCTTTCCGGAGTCGGTACAAGTTGTTTGAGTTTGTGGTAATGCCTTTCAGCTTGACCAATGCAACATCGATGATTACGGCTTTGATGAACAGGATATTTCATCCCTATCTACATTAGTTTGTGGTTGTCTTTGTTGATGATATGATAGTGTACTCTAAAACTCATGAAGATCATGCCCAACATCTTTACATCATCTTGGGTACACTAAGAGAGTATCAGTTATATTCCAGGATGTCAAAGTCCCAATTTTAGATAGGTGAGGTTCATTTTCATGGTTCACATCAACTCGGAGGTAGGTGTGACAGTCGATCCATAGAAAGTGCAGGCACTTGTATATTGGGATCAGCCCAAGAGTTTTTCTGATGTTCAGAGTTATTTGGGTTTGGCTAGGTATTCCTGATGGGTCATTCAGGATTTCTCTCGCATATAAGCACCACTCTCGGGCTTGACCACGAATAGAATCAGGTTCAGATGGTTTGAGGCTTGTTAGAACTCCTTCCAGGAGTTGAAGAAGCGGTTGAAGACTGCACCTATCATGATCTTACCTGAGCCGTGTAAGAGGTAAAACATGTTTTGTGATGCGTCCGGAATTGGACATAGGGTTGTGTTGATCCTGGATGAGTGTGTTGTGGCTTATGGGTCAAGGCATTTGAGACCCCATGAGTGGAACTGTCCGACTCATGACCTTGAGTTGGATGTAGTGGTGTATGACTTGAAGTGTTGGAGGCACTATCTATTGGAAGAACAGTTTACTATGTTTATCGACTATAAGAGTTTAAAGTACATCTTCTCACAGTGGGATCCGAATATTCGGCAGCGAAGATGGGTTGAATATATCAAGTCTTTTGACATTGAATTGGTGTACACTCTGGGAAAGTGAAATAGTGTTGATGATGCTCTGAGCAGGAAGGTTCAGAATTAGGCGGTTCAGGAGTCCAGAACCGAGTGGAAGGTTATGGCTTTGTTTGCAAGGATTCACCTGGAGGTGCAGGAGGTGAGTGGTCAAGTCAGTCTTTCTTCCCTAATGATCGAGTGATGCTTTTTAGTCTATTTAGGTAAGTTCATCTTGATGATCCTGAGTTCTTGTACATGAAGGGAAAACATAAAGGTGGGGAGCTACCTTCTGGTTGGGTCGTCGACGTGGAAGGTGTTGTTCGTTTTTGTGATCGGTTGGTTGTGCCGAAGTGTGTGCAGGAAGAGTTGATGCATGAGTTTCATTCATCAATGTGGGTAGTGCATCTTGGATCAACCGAGATGTACCTTGATCTCCGAAGGCAGTTTTGGTGGCCTAGGATGAAGAAGGAAGTTGCGGGCTTTGTGGCATGGTGCCTTACCTGTCAGCAGGTGAAGGTCGAGCATCAATGCAAAGGTGGTTTGTTGCATCCATTTACTATTCAGAAATGGAAGGGGGACGATGTAATAATGTATTTTGTCGTGGGTCTTCCGAGGACACTGAGGATGAATGATGCAATCTGGGTGGTTGAGAATCTGTTAGCGAAAGTGGCTCATTTCTTACCAATTCAGGAGACCATTACAGATGACCTGTACGGTGAGCTGTAGGTATGGGAAACAGTGTGGTTGGATGGTGTTCCACGAACCATTGTTTCAGACCGAGATCTGTGTTTCACGTCGCATTTTTGGAAAGGGTTGAAGAAGGCGCTTGGTACGAAGATGTTTTTGAGTACAACATTCCACCCGCAGGCGGACGGGCAGTCGGAGCGTACGATCCAAGTGTTGGAAGAAATGTTAAGAGCATGTTTCTTGGACTTTTGTGGTTCTTTGTAGAGGCACCTATCATTATTTTAATTTTCCTACAACAATAGTTTTCAGGCTATGATTCAGATGGCACCGTTTGAGGAACTCTATGGGAGGACATGTAGATCTCTGCTGTGTTGGCAAGAGGCTGGTGAATTTGAGTTTTTGGGACCATGTCTCGTGTATGAGACTTCAGAGAGAGTCAATTTGATCAGGAAGTGGATGGATATAGCTAAGTGTAGGCACATGTCATTGGAAGATAGGCGGCATATACCTCTTTTGTTTTTGGTGGTTGATAAAGTGTTCCTTCGGGTGTCTGCAAGGATGGGTCACCATCGGATTCGAAAGCATGGTATGATGACACCCAGGTATGTGGGACCTTTTGGGATTGTGTAGAGGATCAGACCAATGGCTTACAAATTGGCTCTTCTACAGTGGTATGGTTGGATGCATGATGTGTTTCATGTGACATATCTTTGATGGTATCACCCTGATCCATCTCATGTGGTTGATGTTGAGGATGTCGAGCTTGAGGCTGATGCGTCCTTTGATGGGAATCCGGTTCATGTGGGGGAACGTAGTGAAAAGGTCTTGAGAGGTTAGGTTGTTCCATTAGTGTGAGTACTATGGAAGCATGGAAATTTTCAGGAGGAAACATGCGAGCGGGAATAAGATATGCGGGTTTAGTGGCCCAAACTCTTGTCTTCGATGGATCAATAAGGCTTTGATGATTGGCTAGAGGACGAGCCTTTATAAGTTAGGGAGGTTTTAAGATCCCGGTTATTGGAAAGGTATGTTTTCATCATATTTTGGTTGAATCCATTTTTTCGGGCTTCATGGGATGTCTTCTGAATGTATGAGAGGTCTGGCAGTTGTTTCGGGAGTTCAGGGCATAAAAGAAAGGAAAACTGGGCAAGAGTAGCCTGGGTGCACTGGTTGGGTACGACTAGGGAAAGCTGTGCGGCCTTCCCATGTAAACTGTGCAACAATCTTCCTCCGAACAGTTTCACTTGTGTGGTTGGGCATGGTTTGTTAAACCATGCGGCCAACCCATGCAGCTTCATAAAGTTGGGAATATTTTCAAAATTTCCACTCCGCGATTTTAAGAACCCACTCAGGATTTCATCTCATTTCATCCCTCTTCACCCAAGGGATGAACCAAATAACCCAAGAGATCCAAGAGATCGATCTCCCTCATTACTAATGCGTTTTTGGTGTTGTTGGATGCATAACGAAGCTTAGGGTAAGGGTAATCCCATTCTTGATTCTCTTTTTGGTTTAGGGTGTGTATCTTCTCTCCCTATTGTTTCGTAGCACAAAAACCCAATCTTTTGTGTGAGATCTAGGTTGATGCTCCAATGGAATCTTGGACTGAGGACTAAGGACTTTATTAAGGGTGCGTTCAACATCGGTTTTGAGGTAGGTGGTCTAAATTCTATATCCCATGGTTATTTGGGTATTTGGGCATTTTTAGTTGTGTTCTTGCTTTCCATTGGTAATGTTTTCAATAACCGTGGAATGTTTGGTAATAATGATGTTTAAAATGGCTAATGGGATCCCTCAAGATCCCCATGGGATGTGATGGGATGGACTTGACATAATTTAGGGCCATCCATGGGATGTTCTAGGTTTTCCCGGGTTTTGGGATTTTTATTAAACAAGTGGCCTTGTTAAAGTTAATTGTAGATCCCTTGATAAACATGTTGTCATTAATGGTCGAATCATGGGCATGCTGAACAGGTTAAATGGGTTATGGTTTAAAATTATTTAAAGAACATAATGGGGTGAATTATGGGTCTAGTGTTGAATGCTTAGTGAGATAGGCATAACACATGGGAATTGGGTGAATGGTTAAATGATGTGAAATGGTAATGTGTTAATGGGTTAAGGTAAGATGTGAATTCTCGTGTGGTTTTTTGTGAATGGTTTGGCCAAGGTGAAATGTTATTTATGGTTGATGGTTAATTATATATATAATCATCTGAAAATGGCTTCGTAGAGTGGTGTATGACTTGAGGATCTGCGCCGATGTGTCGAGTGAAGATTGATGCTCTAAACTCCACCCTAAATGCATGGGTTAGGAAAGGGGACTAGGGATCTATTCCACTAACGGTTGCATCATCACAAAATGAGGCTTCGTTGTGAGGATATGTTTCTTATGAGATGTTTATTCCTAGTGAGATTGGATAAAGATGTATTTACCCTCTTGGATGTGATTGTTGGCCTTCATCCCATGTAACCTAATGCATGTGATTAACCCATGGAAATGTGATGAAATGGTAATTGATGATAATTGGTGTGAAATGAATATTAATGGAAGTGGAAATGGATTTGGATCTGAACAGGTTAATGGAACCTTAAATAATCACTTGTCAATTATCATTCATATTCATTTTGCATGCACTACCTGTTCATATATGATATTTTGTAGACATTGTTGGTGGTGGCCTACTGAGTTGTACTCACACCCTGCTCGGGCTGCCGTTGGGTACCCAAGCAGACTTCATGTTTTCAGGTTAGGAGAAGGGAAAGTGGCCTTGAATGATTGTTGAGTGGACAAGGGTAGCACATGGTGGAGGATCCGGACTTGGAGTCGGGACCATTTTAGGGATTTTTTTCGTTGTTATTATATTGGTCTTTTGTTCACTTTTGCACTTATAGTATGACATGGCATATTTTATTGTTGGAAATGGTTTTTATACATGTTCCTTGTTTATTGATTATTGTTTACCCTATTGGTTTGTTTCTGTTGTGGATTACTCTGATAAAAAGGGGGTATAGTCTCCCCACTTGACCCTATAGACCCCTGCTGCTAGTCGGCAGCCTTTGGAATATGGGTAGGTGAGCTTAAGGACATGTAACCACCCATCTCGGAGCACCAGATTAGTGGCTTCCAGGTCGGGGACATTACAAAATTTGTTATGGTTGTTGGAACCATGATTGGTCATACATGAGTAAATATTATTCATATGAGGAAATAAATCCACCCACATGTAGTCTATGAAAATGAATATCTTCATGTAGGTAGGAAAAATATGTAGAAGGGAGAATTATTCCACTTGATTATTGTAAATGGTCCTACGATTGGAGATCTGGGCATCACTATGTATTCTGTGATAATGGGAATCATGATACATATTGTTATTGAATGGGATACACTCCACACATGTAATACCCATTTGTAGAGGGGTTATTATTCCTTTTAATTATTTTTCATGGACCAAATATTAGAGATTTGAGAATTACTATATATCATTTGATTGATGGAATGCAGACAAACATAGATCAAAAATAGGAAAACCTCCATGTGGGTATGAAGAAAATGATGGGTGGGTTATTTTATATCATTAATTATTATGAATGGACCCAATAATGGGGAGGTAGTTGGAAATACATATCTTGTAATGACATGAATCATGAAACATCATGTTCAGGGATTGTATCACACCATTCAGGCCTGGAAAATATGTTTAGGGGGAATATATCAAATTTATTATTTTTTCTAGAATGATGATTCATTATCCTTCATTCACAATGTATCATGTGATTATTAAATAAGTCCACATGTAATTCTTGAATGTGAAACTCTTCATATAGTTTTTAACCATATTCATTTGGTTCATCATTCATCTTGATTGTTATAGTTGCAACACATATTGGAGATCTGGACATAACTATGTATCTGGTGATGATAGGAATAAAGACACACAATGTTCTTGAATTTGAATCACTCCAAAGAGGATTGACCCATAAGTATAAGGGGTCAATGGTTGAGTTTATTATTTCTGATAGACCAAGGATGGGAGATCTAGTCATTATAAGGTATCCTATTAATTAAATAATAGAACATTTATACTACAAATAAATATCTATATTAAATCACATTTTATGTCATCCAAGAGGTGTCAACCATGTAGTTCAACGTTTACATGAAAATGATTCATGGTGTTCATTTTATATTGTCATATATATGACTATGTGGACCCTATCATGATCTAATATGTGCCTATATTGTGGGGAATCACATACCAATGACCGTTACTACACATGTTCTACATCTATTGTGAGAAATATGAATGAAAAAGGATTATCTCACCATATAAATCCAATTATTGGAAAGGACATGGGTTTTTTTATCTTGTGATGGATGGTCCAAGATGCAGGATGTGGGTGTTTCTTTGTATCTCATTGGACTGAGAATGAAGACCTATGCAATTCATATAAAACCATATAGTTCAACATCATATGTCAAATATTATGGTTCCTAGATGTAAAAAATAATGCATCAAGACCTATTGAAAATTTCTAGGTATTTATGAAATCATATCATAGGAGGATCTCATGTATTAAGAGGCTTCCTATACTAGTTTCTAAAGTCATTACATGACATTTTCAAAGTTTTATACAATAGATTAATTTCTTATGATGAACAAATTATCACATAGTTTGAATGACAGTGATTAGGAAAAATATATTGTGTTTAGAAATATGATTTGAGATATAGGAAACCCATCATATCCAATAGTAGAAGTAATAAAGACATACATATTACTCAAGTGGGGACCTTAACTATAAGTTTCTTAATCATACAGTCGGATGGGGGAACATTATTTTCCCTTGGTAATAATATAGAACATATGAAGTGAATCTTTTGTGATGTGATATTCTATGATTATTTTAACCTTGTGTGTAAGGAAGGAATGTGTTGTGTAGTTTTATATAACACTTCATGGAATTATAATACGGAAAATTATACATCCTTGCTTCCAATACCCATTCTGTGTAGTTTAATAACTTTTAGTAAGGTTGTATTGTATATATTAAAATCATCCATCTAGGTTTAATAATGGTGTTTAAGGTCATGTGACCAAAACATGGAATTTTGTATGACTTCATGAAACCATTATTTCATAGTTGTAGTTTAATGACATATGATCAGGATGTTAAAGGAATTGATGGAAGCTATGAAATGTACTTCTTGAGAAAACAAACTATGGTGGGTGCCCTGGAATTTTCCCATTCCTGTGTGGCTATGGAGTAATACACATTATAAAAGTCCTTAATTTTTTATGTATGGTCCTTCTAATTTTTATTAAGGATTTATATAAATATTTTATTTTTTATTTTTGGTTTTGATAAAGAACTATTTTTATTCTTAATGGAACGATAAAGGGAAACCCTTTTTTATTGAAGGCTCATGAGATCTAATTATGATGATCATCAGGCTTGTGTGTTAAATGTAACCTTTATCATCATTGAAAGTTTTCTTATCTACCCTCCTTTTGGATTTCTCATCATGTAAGTGTTGTCAACATATAAAAATTCTTTGTGAAGGATACATTACTTTCGTGGGGTATAACTCCTAGCTTCATTACATCAATGAATACATTTTTACTTGTGAATATCTGAATGTGTAGTACATGAATCCCCTAAAGCATGAACGGGCTTGTCCGACTATGGAATATTGAATATTACTACCATCAAAAAAGTATATTTTATATGGTATTAATGAAGGCATACGTCAATACATTTTATACTCCATGATAGATGGGTGAATGGTTGGAAACTATATTGTTCTCTTAGTATAATATCCTCAAATAGGAATAATTGATGTTTATGTGGTTGTCAATAAATATTTTGTGAGGAACACCAAATAATGATATTATATAAGACATCACAATCTTAGTGATATTCCATATCCGGAATTCATTAGGGGTATTTCTTATTCCCATTTCAAAATGTAATCCAGTATTATATGGATATAATTAAACATATTCATCTTGGATTGAAGATATGACCCCACAAAATCAATTACCTCTATGGAAAATGTCTAATAATATTTATTTTTTATTAAAAATGATAGGTTTTGATGGATAAATATTTTTTTAATATGGCATGTATGAAATATCATAGTGAATACCGTATAGTACATTATAATGGATTAAATTTAGTAACCAATCCCCTGATATTTTTTGTGAGATAGTGGTCGATAACATATGTGCATTGTAAGATCATTCATAGTCTCCTTCAAAGATTATGTGAATATGTCCATCTGTTAAGAATTTTAAGAGGCACAGATTGAAGTCTTGTTTATATATGAATTTTTTCTCATTTGTTTTATACCGATGGAAAAAATGCATTGCTCGGTGTCGAGTATGTTATGTTCCATCATATACTTATATGATGGTACAATTTTGGAGTTTTATGTGATATATTTATATAGGAATGAATATGAATTCATCATTATTTGTGGTGGTGATAATATAGTTGATTCTTCGCGTGTCATTTATGATTATCAATAAAAAAACATTAGGGTGTGATATAGAAGATCACTTCATCCTGATCAGAGTTTTCTAAAACTCTAGCTTCATTTGTCATTTTATCATCCTGAGTACATTATGATCATGATAGATGATACACTGTTGAATCAAAGGGGAACTCTGTCATATTTTTATTGATGTACCCGTTGAGAGCTATTAATTCTCCTATATTTATATCAAATTTACTAAAAAACTATTATATATCTATATTTAAATCACTTATAATGTTATGGTTGGAAATATTTTTCAATGATGATATATTCATGCAATAAATGAGGGCCAAATACTCTTCGTCATTATTATTACAACATTAAGAGAATTATATTGAGTAGGAATAAAATTTAATTTTCTAGGAAAAAATAAAATAGTATTCCAATTTGAATCGTTATTGGGTTTTATAGACACTATCATATTAAACATCATAAAGAATATTGAAAAATAAATATCCTTTTTTTGGTGTATCATTGGTGTACAAAACCTCTTCATCTTGGTGTTCAGTTTCCACTGGTGTGTCTTATTGTGATAGATGTGTCACCAGGAAGTCAACCATGGCTTTCACTATCACATTATTATTCTATACATAGTATATATTATATTATTGCAGAATAACTTCCAATTGAGCCAAATGAACTATCAAAATATGGTGTTCAAGGATGTATATTAGAGTTTAAATTGGAGATACCATGTAGACATTGTGATGATTCTTGTAATGCCTCATGCTTTGAGCTGCAAAGATGAGTGTAAAAAAATTAGTCTTCAAATTATAATACATATATTTAGTACCAAGAACCTTTCAATAGATGTAGTTTATAAAATTATAATTACCTACATATATATTATGAAAATGGGTATACCGTGTGACCATTCTATTGTATCCACAAATAAGGTGATAATATTTCCTCCCACCAATGGTTAAATGAATAGTTGGTGTAATGCATACTACATGATATTCATAAATTATTCTTGTAAATACTCATTAAATTGATAGGAGACTCCTTTATTCATTAAACTAGTGAAGGAAATATATTTTCAATCTAAGTTATCCATGAAATGTTGAATATATACTTGCCTAATATTGGGGTGAATCTATTATTTCACATTCTATGGCACATGAAATTTCTAGGATCTCACTAGCCTTCTCTAGGTTGACCTAAAGGTCACAAAGTAATTCAAAAAATCCATGAAACATTATGTATGTTAATTTAAAAGAGTACATCAGTGGATTCATCTTAAAACAATTTCATAACAACTTGTTCATAATTTTTTATGTTCAGTAAATCGATCATATAGTTGTCAAGATTGGTTCACAAGTTCATCAACAAAACATTATGATATTCTTCCAAATAATTTACTAAATATATGATTCATTGAAATTAGGTATGTAATACAAACATATATTAATATAAACTGCATAACCAGATAGAAAATTATCCAATATGGTACTCTAATGGTGGACAATTCTACTTATTCATTTGGTATAATTATTTTATTACACCATAGGTATATATTAATGAATAAAAGGTATTAGAAATTATTTATTTGATAGATTGTGATTCTAAGATCATCAATTATAAATAATACTTTAGTAAGTGTCATTTATTATATCTAATGTTGATGTCGATCCTTCCTTTATATTTATTTATATGAATAATATTAACTAGAAATCATGGGAATTTCAACATCTAAAAAATGTTGGGATTGATCATTTTTTCATCATCCTATTATAAATTTGAAGAAAGAGATGGGTTAATTCACCTACAAACAAGGATAAAACCTCAATGGTTATCAGGTATGCCTACATTAAAAATAGCCACAAATAGGGGTTCAATATGTGATTTTTTGTATAATTCCAAACAAACACATATCGAAGCTCTATTAAAATTATAAAATTTTCTCTTGTTATTTTAGTGGAATATGGGAAATTGACAACATAGTCCATGTATCTTCCTCCCATGAGATATTAGCCTACACTATATCATGGATTATGGTTGAATATAATTCCTCCAATGGTGGATGGGGGTTCTAGAGGTCGTCCACTTTTTTTTACACCTCATAGTCAGTGGCATAATTTTCAGACGTGGTCTGTAATCATGGGGAATCACCTTAACATTTATGGAAAAATAGTTCCCATTACAATATATTAACTTCCTAAACATCCATGTTCC
The DNA here is from genome assembly GCA_963277665.1 of Viscum album. Classification (NCBI taxonomy): domain Eukaryota; kingdom Viridiplantae; phylum Streptophyta; class Magnoliopsida; order Santalales; family Viscaceae; genus Viscum; species Viscum album. The sequence goes on from OY728123.1 coordinate 181,410,929, forward strand.
TCTATGAGATATTTTGGAGTAGGCAATTTTCAATCATGATCCCATTGAAAAGATTTGGAGCATAGACATATTAGAGTAATTATAATTCCTTAATTATGAATATAGGAAAAATAAAATCATTAATGAAGACACTCCATGCATTCATATGATTATTCCTCAATCCATCAGGTTTTTCAACATTATTTATTCATCACCCATTGTTTTAACCCTTATAAAAGACTACAACAGCATACACTGCTACAAAAGTCATAAAGTTAATTATTTCATCACATAGTATTGATACTTTCCTACAAATTAGATATTTATAATAATTATAAAATATTGAACATACCTCCATGTGGTTATGAATCCTTGGTGTTACATTTAATACATTAAATGATGTATATTGTTCTATAAACATGAACTCAATGTTAGAATTGAGGTCCCCAAATTGATTATTTAACTTCATTATCCAAAGAGGACATTTCCCCCACTTTACATACACATTAATGATTATCTTTAATGCTGTTGAATCCGTATTGATATATAAAAAATTTAAATGGTATGAATTGTGTTGAATTTTATCCCAGTCCAACTTTGAATTATAACCATATGAATATTGACAATTTTCTGTTTAAAAGAAACTTAAAAGTGTCTAGTATATCCCTAGATTACTTATTCATGATCCTACTCTGTGAACGAGATGGTTACATGGAACATTGATATAATAAGATCAACACGATAAACCTAATTGTCAGTTAATTTTATTTCTAATTACAATTGGATTTTTAGGGAATAAATTAGTGCATATTTAACATGTTATGAAATATTGACCATATCTATGATTGGGTGTTTAGATGAAAAAAAATCCAACAATTTCGTAATGGTATTTTTTTACGGATGATTTCATTACATCTTATGATTGAGTTAAGAACTATTATATAGATCATGAGTAAATTAATTTAAAAAATATAATCATATTCATTAAAATAGATTGAAGGAGTATCTATTAAATATGTCATGGGTCGCGTCAGCTATCTCCTTTGTGTTTGACAATCCGAAAAAAGAACACCCACCAGATGGTCATGTAAAATGATTGGGCTTTCATGTCTACTAGAGGGATCTGGGATTCATTCACGTTTTTATTGGTATTTTCTATGTTATAATCGTTGGGTCTCCACTCAATATAAGTACTATTTGGTTATGTGACTAAAATATTGGAATTGAATATTCCCATTCCCTCACCAATAACCTTGTATTATTTTCCATTGGCCTCTAAATCATTGGACATGAATAGTGGAATAAATATCAGTTGATTATTCATCATCGTAGAAGATGTATCTTATATTTATAACATTACCTGAACAAAAAAGTATATGTTTATCTAATGATTATTTTGTTTTCTGGTGTAGTACCCATTCACATGATGTGCCCAGAAAGAAGTTCTAAGTGTTAGAGCTTTCATTGGAGCTAAATTTGACTTTTCCTCTTCCATCATATCTAATGTCTGATGATTATGTCTACCTCATGGAAGTGTATTATATTTCATCACACTAGTTGATATGATCCTTATGTGTTTTTCTAGTTGTTCTCTCAAGGATTAATTTTCTTTTTTAACTTTATTTTGGGTAATCCAGTTTTCAAAATTTGTTCAAATACTAGAAGAAACATCTTCAGAATCATCCTCTTCCTCTAGTTGGGCCTTAACTACCCAAGTCACAAGTGTTGATTTGATATAAAAAATCACCTTCCCATAACAAAAAAATAAATGGAGAAATAATTTGTATAGAAATAAATACTCGATTGTGTGACACAACAACTTATGAATAAATAAATAATGAGAACAATCATTAAGGTAGACCTTATTGGGTTTGTATGACCATTCTGTCAAGAATATATAATATTAAATTTATATGACAAAATAACTGGGAATCAACACATTTTTTATGGTGTATTATTTATCAATCATTCCATTATATCATGGCTTACCATGATAATGTTTTATTATTCATAGAAATTTTTTTCATTGACACAACTCAACAAGATGCATTGGTTTATTTGAGGCCTCTATGTGTTCTCTAATGGGAACTATCCTACATTGAGAGTAAAAATAGATATAAAAATTACTAATGTTTTTCTATACTATGGTGGATTTTTTTGATACCTAGAGCAGGTCCATTGAGTGGATATTTTTTCTATCATTTAAAAAACTCAATAAATCTAACTAGATACTTTATCATGGGAAAGGGTGTTTATAGCTCAATATAATATTTTTTTTCATAGAGTTACTCAAATAAATCATCTGAGAGGTACTATGAGTTAATAAATTAAACCATTCATTATATATTGAAGACATTAAGCCTGTAATTGATTCATTTTCATACAATTATATGGGTGACAATTACAATTTTTGTGTGTGGAGGATTACTGATAAAATAATTGATGATGATATTATTCCCATCATATAATGTATCATACTAGAAGGATATTTTACTAAATTAATGTATCACCCACCATATTTTGATAAAATAACATCATCCTGGTCACTATATACTAATCTCAATAGCCCATCATCCAGCCGCATTAGGACACAATGTAAATGCTATGATTTTTCAGATCTCTCAATATATAAATAGTTTAGATGGTTGTATTGACGAAATTGGGAGGGGAAAAAGTGTAATACACTAATTCTGGGAAATGAGTTATTCTCGAGATTCCCGTGTGAACCCTACCCGTCCATGCCTAACATTTTATAATAGAGTGATTCAATGGAATAAATAATTATGGAGTTACAACTCTCTAGGACACCTACTATCCATATGGAGGGTCTGAGTCTTGATACATTGTACCCATTTTCATATTTCATTGATTTGTGATCCTTTCTATGACTGGTTGATCACACAAAGGTGGTAAAAGATAAAAATTTAATGGGGTAAATTCATGATCATAACTAACATTCCAATTTATATAGATCACCATCCATGATCCGGAGCCACCCAATCACTCGGATTCTTATTTTTGAGTATGATTAGTTTTTTCATGATGTTTGAGAGGAGGGACAATATTCTCATTCTAATGGTGATACCAAGTGGTAATGTTTCCCCTAACTTCATCCTCATCTATTTCATGGATATTTTTAGTCTCATTATCATATAGTTCAATCCATCCATCCATTAAATGAATATCATATCATCTAGTTAGTTAATTGTTCATATCCACACCTTACCCGTTATCTTTAGTATTATTCTACTATATATTTGAAAAATAATTGTTCTATAGTACACAATTATGGATACTTATCTGATTCCAAATAGGTGTAGTCTTTTTTGGTGCATCTAGCTCACCATTCTCTTGATTTATGGTTCTACATTCATTCTATATGTGTTTTTGTCTCTTAATACATCATCTGTAGTCATTATTGTGATGAAATTAAATAATGCGTACTCGGACATGGTAGTAATACATTTACTCTCAATGTAGTATGGTGATTCTATAATGTTTTAATTAGAGCCATTTGTATGACCCCATTTCATATTGGACCATTTTGTATTAAAAATATTATGGGTTTTGATTTACTTTACCATATGTACATCATGTATCTGAATATGAATAGTGACCCTGAGGCTGTTTTTAGACATGTTTTTTGGATGACCACTAAATAGAAGTGATTTTTTATAATAAAAATGGATCACAAGGAATACAAACTAATGATATTTACCTCCCATCCCTGAGAATAATTATTCATTATTCAGTGATGAAAATGGATAAAATTCCCCCAGCCCATTTAAAAAAGGTATGATTTAGGGAAACCATTGGACAGTTGGTATCCAATTTTTTTGTATTTAATGATTATCATTGAGTATTTGTTTACTCCATATATGGACATTTCTATATAAATCCCTCAACCATGTAGGTTGGGTTTGATATCGAACCACAACTGATTACTCCAGGAACCTGTCATGTAATGATGTACTCGGTGATGATGATTAGATTAAAAAATATCATAACCAATGGGTTGGGGCTTGTTTATATAATACTTCAATATTTCATAAATTTTCATTAGGATTAATGATCATTTGTGTGTAGGGGTGGTAAATATACCAACTCTGTAAATACCCGGAAATTTCAAGGGAAATTTTTTTCATAAATTTTCTTTGGAATTTTACAGGAACAAAGTTTCTGACGGCGCCTGATTCCGAGGCCCGGTGTGCCCAAAATCAATTTCCGAAGTTTGGCTCGGGTACGTTCAGTGAACGAACGAGCGATTTTTTCTAACATTTGAACCGATGCTCGGAATCGAATTCTGAGGGCACCGATGAAATCGCAGCACCGGTTTTTTCTTAGAAACTCCTCTTTCGGAGTTGCGTTTTCTTGATTGTGCTTTTTAATTTTTGGGGTTTAAGTTAAGAAATAAAATAAAGTTGTATGACAATTTTATTTTATTTCACTTAAAGCCGCTTAAAGACCACTTAAAAGCTGCTTAAACTGGGTTGAAGCGGATAGGGTGCAATTCAAAATATCCTACCCACTTGGTAGGATATTTGTGAGGTGGGGCCCACACGAGCCCCACCGTTTCATTTCTTCTTAAGTAACACACCTGCACCCCCTATTAAAAGAAGTCAACCGTGCGTTTTTCTGGTTAAGAAACGCCCCAATTTAATTGGGCAGTTATGTTTTACAATTAATTCTTCGAATTAATTGTTCGTTTCTTATCTTTTGTTTTTCAACATCTTAAGTTGATAATAAAATAAGTTGAGGACTTATTTTATTTTTGATGAGGGGTTTGTGTTGTGTGAAACCTTTGAGAGAGCAGAGGGAGAATTCTTCGTTCTTCATCGAAGAACGCGAAGAACGCACCACCTCAGACGAAGAACGCTCATTTTCCTTCCACGGAATTTCTCCCATTCTGCAGCGAGACTCTTCAACGGATCCTCTTCTTCCCCGTCATCGTCAACGGATCGACGAACAAGCTCGGAAGCGGAATCGTGTAGCAAGCGATGACGGCTTCGCCATTCCTCGATTCGGACGAACGCCGACGTCCCCCTTCGACGTCGTCATCCTCGCGACGCCATACCGCGACGAACATCAAACGACGACGCCTCCTTCCGATCGGATTATACCCAAGGTAGGGGTTTGTTTCATTTTTTTATTTTTGTTCATGAATACCAACTTGATGATGATCGTGGATTAAAACCTTTTGTTATCGAATAACGCGAGGGGGGTCGGACCGCACAAACACGGCCGACCCTCCTCCTTTTTTTTGTGTTGGGTTCTTGTGGTTGGTATGAGAAAGCGTGGTGTCGTCGCACCATGCGGTTTCATGTGGAAGATATGCGTGGTGCCGTCACGTCGTGCCATGAAAGGGAGAACAAGCACGGGACGCCGTCGTGCCGCGTCAAAGAAACCCAAAGATATCCGCGGACGGAGTTGGGCCACGACGAAGGGGCGCGACGCCAGCACGCCGCGCCAGAGAACCGCGAAGACGACCCATTTCGTTTTGACGTGCAGATTGATGGGTGACGAAGAAGCGGGCTGCGAAGACGATTTGAGAGCCTCACAGTGAAGATCGGGTCCCGGGAGGTCCTCTGGAAAAAACCGCACACAAAAAGGACCACCGGAGCACGTCCGGTGGCCCACAGAAACTCCCGCCGGCGTGCCACGCGGGCGCGGCGGCGCCCGGCACGCCCCCGGCAAAACCCGCCGCGGATGAAGTTGTGGCGGCGACGCGGTTCCGCGGCCGCGCAGAACCGATGGAGGGAGGCGGCCCAGCCGCCACGTCCGTTTGACTCGGGGTGGCCCCACGAGGGGTCGCGCTTCTCATCTGCGGGGGCAGCACGCCCCCCGCCCTCGGCTCGGTCGTAGCTGCCGAGCCGACCCGCCGGTTCGGTCGGGTTGCGCCCAGGCCGGGCCGCGCCGCGCCGGCCGGGCCGGTCCAGCTGGGTCGGACCCGAGTCGGGTCGACCCAATTCGGGCCGACCCGGGCCCAGACCCCCATTTCCGGACTGTTTTCGGTCTTTTTCCAATAACATGAGCTACGGGCCTTCAAACGACTCGCCATCAGCCGCAACACGATCCTTGGATCGAGATGGTCGTTTCGGTTTGTCGCACTCAAGGTTTCGGAGAACTTTGGGTTCATCCGGGTTGGTTCGTACACGAAACCAACCGGGCCCATGGAGCGGAAACAGTCGTATCTTGAGCTCCGGACGTCCGATTGACGTTCCGTCGACTTTGATGGTTTCCTCTAAGTGAGACGGATCTTTTGGCTTACTCCGCTCGAGGTTTGGATGTCGTCGGAGTGTGGTCGGGTTGGATCGCTCACGAAACCTGTAACATCCCAAGTAAGTAATGAATAATAGATATTTTTATCTATGTCTATTAATGATTAAGATAGTGTTATAGAGGCTTAAAATGAAAATAAATACAATCTTATGCATGGAATACACTAATATTCTTAAAAGATTGTTTTACTGCCTTTTGATGGAAAACCATTTTTGAATCTATATTTTGACAATTTTATAAACTATGTTTGTCAAAATAAACTTATCCTTTATTATTGGGACATCAAAATTTACCCTGTGTGAATTTTTGGTATTTTTCTGACAATGTTCATTTTTTAATGAATAGTGAAAAATACTGCATTTTACATCAAAACTGTTTTTTAATCTAATTTATTTATATGATTAAATTATGTTTTGAATTGGTTTTGAAGTAAAATTAGAATATATTTTTACCATTTTATCCAATGGTGGTCATTGGAATCAATTTCACTTTGAAATTAGACTTAAACTGGTGTCAATCTTTTGATACTTATTGTTTTGTAAAAACACCCTATTTGCTCTGGCAGCGGGAATTAATTATTAAATTACTTAATGTGACTTATATGATTTGAATTTTGTAAAATAGACTTCATTTCGGAATTCGGAATGTCAAATATAGCTTATGGTGAATTTTTGGTAATTTTCTGAAAAACTTCAATTTTCGATGAATAGTGAAACCACTAAGTGGTAATCAAGCAAACTGATTTTTCAGTTAAATGAAAGTTTACCACTAATGTGTATTGAATTTCTAAAATCGGACATACATGGTTTTCATTAAGAAGTAAAATGTGGTTCAATGAGATTAAAATAATTTTTTGGTGAATAGTAACTTATTAAGTTTGTAATCGCGATTAGTGGTAATTTGTGTAGTTTAAGTTAAAAATAAAGCTTTAATAAACTTAGATGATCTTGAAACATGTACTAACCTCATTGGTTTGTCATGTCCGACCAAGAAAAGCCATGGGTCAACTTGGGGACCCCGTGGATCCACTTTGGTTGGAAAATGACATAAATTACTTTTTATTTAATGTAAAAGTAAAAATGACACAAACATAATATGATTTACGAAAACAATTTTTACATGGGGTTATAAAGATCCGATATTTGATTATAAATAGTCATTGGAAAGCTAAAAAGATTTACTACATCATAGTATTTTTTTATGATTTTTAGACATTAAATAAATTAAATTATTTATGACATAATAATGATGCAGCGATGACCTCATTATTTAACGATTTAAATAAAATGGAAAGATAATGTAACATCTATGAACTGCACATGTCCAAAACCAATTGGATGAGTGGATTTCGAACCCTTATCACCTTATCCACTAATTATATCAATTTGGGAACTTTTAAAACCGAAAAACATTTTCAAATAATGTAATATTTTTTTACTTTCCAAAAGTGCCCCTCCTCTCCTCTTATAAAAGGCCCCCACCTCTACCTCATTTCACACACTACTCAAGCCTTTGGCTCGGCCAAACCCTGACCATTTACTCTCTCCACATACCTCTCATCATACTATAGAATTCCCTATGGGCAGAATCCTTTCAAAGGACGCCTTTAGGCTCAAATCAAAAGGAGTTACACTTTTAAAGACAATTCATTCTCTCATGTTTATTTGTTTTATTTTGCTTCTCAAACCCCCTAAACTCTTTTTATTTACTTATTTTGTAACAACACCAGTATATTCAATATACAAGGATGTTGTTATAAAATTTATTTGAGCTACACTCTCACACAACTACATCAAATGGTTAAAGAACATACGGTTTCCGTGGATTGCGAAATTCTGCCTCCCGAAACGATGATTGTTCAATACTGATTTAACACCTTCAAAGGTGGCCATTATGATGTCACTATTTTTATATATGATATATAATATGTTTATGTTTTCCTTAATCTTCTGTTTTTTTTCATTTTGGGCATTCCTTTATGGTTTCCATTATGGGTAAACACGATATCTTCATTTTAGGAAGTGCGGACTACCGCCCACTGAAAGTGATTTGATTCGTTAATACCATATGTGGGATGTGTAAAGGATAAAGTTAATGATATTATATATGTTATTATACTGGAATTATAATATACTCTTATATCTTTATGATTCCATTCCAGAAAATATTAAATAGAAATGGAAGTAGCGTTCATGCGTACGTACGGCTTACCGTCTCCATGAACGGTGAATTTCATTTCTTACCTCTAAATATGATGTAATATTATAAATACATGTATATGATGAATATATATGATATATATGTTATCCAAATCATTAATATCATTCTGGATATAATGAAACATTGACCAAATTAACAACATGTAAGTGTAAGAAGTCTATTTTTGACTTAAGAACCAAATACCGACAAAATGAACACTATTAACTTAAATGATTACATGATGTTCATAACATGGTATAAAATGAATAATGAACTTGAAAAAGGTTCTCAATCAAGTAGATATTAACTCAAGTTTATTATTCAGGAGATTAAAGAACGGTCGGGTCAAGTCGGATACGAGGTATGGGACTTCGTCTCAATCTCCTTTCATTGAGGCATATATTATTTTATACACAACATTCTTTTATACGGTGTATAAACCCCTTTGACTTTTACGTTTATTCAAAAGTAATCTATTTATACGAAGCATTTACTAAACGACAAAAGGGAATGTTTTTGTCGTACGTATGCGGTGACAACGACTTCTCCGCCGTCGTGACCGTTATTTGAGTTTCGGCTTCCTCTACAAGCCATACCATCTTTTTAAAAGAAAAATAAATACCATGTTTTACTTTTCTTTTATTTTCGTATTGAAATGGTTTTCATAATGTTTTTATATCAATGTGTTGTATTGATATCTCGTGATTGAAATGTGGAAATTTTATGTTTCCTTTATGCATGTTTTATGTGATATGATTATGTTATGGTTCTTGGGCATTATTATGAAGACGGGTGGTTCCGTGATAAACTAAGGGCGGGTGAGCCTGATATAGCTCTCCAATGCATTGGGTAACGCGAAGGAGTGAAACGTTAAGGTTTCTCTGAAGAGATTTTAGGGAATATACTATGATGGGTATTCCAAACGTAACCAAGAGGGTTACTCCCTACGTAAGAATGCAATGAATGCCTCAAGTTACCTTTATGTCTTATGATTTCTATGATTTATTCATGATTTTATGAGGTATGTTAAAGTGCCTATGTTTTATGGGTAAAGTATGATTTCATTCTTATGTATATATGAACTCATGTTTCCTTTCCATGTTTTTTTGTAACCCATACTGAGTTTTTATGCTCATCCCAAGTTTTTGAAATTTTTTTCACAGGTCAAGGGAAAGGTACATGATAAGATGATTGAGTCAAGGATGTGTCAAGAAATAATCCATGTTTTATTTTAAATGTGTTTCCATTGATGGGAATGAAGAATACTATCTTTTTGTAACCACTTTGTTTATATGTGGAATTTAACGCAAGTTTTATGATCTAATTCTCTAAAACTCTAAACCCGAAAAGATCCTCAATGTGTAATCTTGTAATAACTCAAGATTAAGTAAGGTTTAAGGCTGGGGCATTATAGTTGGTATCAGAGGTCGGTTTAGATAACTTTCGGAGTTAGAATTCTATTAAATGATTATCCATAAATATTCTTTTTTCTGAAATGATATAGCATTTAAAGATTACCATGTTGCTTCATCTAAGACATGTTTGTTCATAATGGTTTTCTGCAGAGGAAACAGGGAAGCAGTGCTAGGAAGGCATACAGAAGGAAATAACCTTCCAAATCAGCATCCAGAAATGGTCAGAATTGGAACTGAACAGTTTGTTGCAGTAATGGCGCAGTTGACTCAAGCGATAAATGGCGGTGGTATCCATGCACGAGATCAGCCAGATCAACCGCAGAGGAACATGTCAGTGGTGGAACATTTCATGAGGCAACATCCACCATCATTCATAGGATCATCTGACCCTGTGCTAGCTGAAGGGTGGATTAAAGAACTGGAGAATATTTTTGATGTCATGGGGTGTTCAGACAATCAAATGTTTAGTCTTGCTATTTACCATTTGGAGGGTGAAGCAGATCAGTGGTGGTCTATGGTTAAAAATATCAGGGATGCCGATGAGATTGATGCTCTTGACTGGGATGAATTCAAAGGTATGTTTCTTGAGAAGTATTTTCCTAAGGCTGTTCGACATAGTATGGAAAAGCAATTCATTGAATTGAGGCAAGAGGAAGACTCTGTGGCTGCCTATGAAGAAAGGTTCACTCGATTGGCAAGGTATGCTCCAAATTTTATCCGGGACCTTGATAGTAAAATCAATCGTTTTTACTCAGGATTAAAGCCAAAATATCGAAGGGAATTATCTTCTCGTGAGTTTAAAAGTTATGAAAAGCTTGTTCGATGTGCTGATAAGGTGGAAATGGAGTTTGCCGATGACCATGTTTTCTATAACAACCAGCAGAAGAAGAGACCTAGGTGGCAGGAGAAAGGTAAGAATTCTTCAAAAAAGTCTGATGGTAAGAGAACTAAGTTTCCAGTTTGTGATAAATGTGGAAAAAGGCATGATGGGGAATGTCTTCTGAATTATGGGAAGTGCTACCGATGTGGTAATATGGGACATAAGGCTCATGATTGCACTGAAAAGGATCAAGGTGAAGGTAAGAACAAATTTGATTTACAGTTAGTGAAATTTTATAAGTGCAATGAGATGGGTCACTATGAAAATAAGTGTCCAACAAAGAGCTTGAGTGATGGGAAGCAGTTAGACTACAAGCAGAAAGGGGTGGTGAAATCCTTTGCAACTACTTCAGCTGATGTCGGTCCATCAAATGAAGTTTTATCAGGTACTTTGTTTGTTTTTTCAGATTATGCCAGTGTGTTGTTTGATTCGGGGTCTACACATTCTTTCATCTCTAAAACCATTTCTAGTAAAATGGGAATACCATCTCAAGAAATGACTCCTGAACTTTTGGTAAAAACACCTGTGGGGAATGTTGAGGAAAAAAGAATTTATAAGAATCTTCCTATCCTTATCTGTGGAAAGAACCTACTTGCAAACATTATTGTTCTACCTCTAGTAGAGTTTGATGTTATCCTGGGTATGGATTGGATCTCTATTTACCATGATAAGATTGACTGTAGAGCTAAAGAAGTTTCTTTTCAGAAAGACTTTCAGTTTGTTTACAATAATGAACCCTTACTTTTGATAACATATCAAGAGGCCGAGAAACTTGTAAAAGATGGGAATGAATGTTACCTTGCACACGTCGTTGAAAATAAAGGAACTATTCAGATTAATGATGTGCCGTGGTAAATGAGTATCCTGATGTTTTTCCTGATGAGTTGCCTGGAATAATACCAGATCGGGAAGTTGAGTTTACTGTTGACTTAGTTCCTGATGCTAAGCCAATTTCAAAACCCCCTTATCGAATGGCACAAATTGAACTTTTAGAGTTGAAGGAGCAATTGCAAGATTTATTAGAGAAAGGTTTCATTAGACCTAGCACATCACCATGGGGTGCTCCTGTTTTATTTGTTAAAAAGAAAGATGTTTCTATGAGACTTTGATTTGATTATAGAGCCTTGAATAATATCACTATTAAGAACAAATATCCTTTGCCTCATATTGATGATTTGATTGATCAGCTCCAGGGAGCTCAGTTTTTTTCAAAGATTGACTTGAGATCGGGGTACCATCAGCTGAAGGTAAAGGAGGCAGATATTCCGAAGACCGCGTTCCATACGAGATATGGCCATTATGAATTTTTAGTAATGACTATTGGGCTAACCAATGCACCTGCTGTATTCATGGACATAATGAATAGAATTTTCCATGAGTTCTTGGATAAGTTTGTGGTGGTTTTCATTAATGATATTTTTGTGTTTTCTAAAAGTAAAGAGGAGCATGAAAAACATTTAATGGTTATCTTGCAAACCATAAAAGAAAAGAAACTGTATGGGAAATTCAGCAAATGTGAGTTGTGGTTGCAACAAATTTCTTTCCTTGGTCACATTGTTTCTAAAGATGGAATAACTGTTGATCCTGCAAAAACAAAAGTTGTGGAAGAATGGCCAAGACCCACAAATGTAACCGAGATTCGTAGCTTCCTTGGTTTGGCGGGCTATTACCGAAGGTTTGTTAGAAATTTTTCACGGTTATCTAGTTCAATGACTAAGCTAACTCGGAATGGTGTTAAGTTAATCTGGACAAAAGAATGTGATGATTGTTTTCAGGAATTGAAAAGAAGATTGGTGAATGCTCCAGTTTTGGCACTACCTTCCAGGAATGGTGATTTTGTTATATACAGTGATGCTTCATTGAAAGGACTTGGTTGCGTCCTAATGCAGAATGATCAGGTAATTGCTTATGATTCACAACAGTTGAAAACTCATGAGCTAAATTACCCTACACATGATTTGGAATTAGCTGCTGTTGTTTTTGCTTTAAAAATTTGGATGCATCACTTGTATGGAGTAAAGTGTGAAATATATACCGATCACAAAAGTTTAAAGTATATATTCACTCAGAAAGAGTTAAACATGAGACAAAAGAGATGGCTGTAATTAATAAAGGATTATGATTGTACAATTCATTACCATCCGGGAAAAGAAAATAAAGTGGATGATGCTTTGAGTAGAAAAAGTAATGCTTCATTAACAATGTTGCGTTTGGAACGTGATCCTTTGGTTAAGGATTTGATGAACTTTGGCATAGAAGTTGTTGGTGCAGTAAGTCCTTCTGTTTTGTTTCAGGTATCAGTGAGATCATCTCTATCAGATAGAATCAAGCAAGCACAGAAGCAAGATAGTGAGTTGCAGAAAAATGTAGAGATGGTTCAGAAAGGTAATTTGCCTGAATTCAACATTGATAATGTTTGTGTTTTGAGATTTGGGAAGAGATTGTGTGTGCCTTGTGATTCACAGCTGAAGAGAGAGTTGTTATGTGAAGCTCATAGTTCTCCGTTTTCAGTTCATCCGGGCAGTACTAAGATGTATAGAGATATGCGGGAGTATTACTGGTGGGATGGAATGAAAAGAGATATTGCTGATTTTACTGTGAAGTGTTTGACTTGTCAGCATGTTAGAGCAGAGCGGCAGTTACCGAAAGGGATGCTTTAGCCTTTACCAATGCCAGAGTGGAAATGGGAGAATATATCCATGGACTTTGTTGTTGGATTACCGAAGACATCTCGAGGTAATAATGAAATATGGGTTATTGTTGATCGCTTGACCAAATCTGCTCATTTCCTTGCAATACGAGATACTTTCTCTCTTGATCAACTTTCCCGTTTGTATCTTAAAGAAATAGTCAGGTTACATGGAGCTCTTCTCTCCATTGTATCGGATCGTGATCCCAGGTTTACTTCTAACTTTTGGAAAGGCCTTCAGAAGTCGTTGGGTACTGAATTAAATTTTAGTACAGATTTTCATCCTCAATCAGATGGGCAGGCAGAACGAATAATTCATACATTGGATGATATGCTATGAGCTTGTTCTATGGATTATCAGGGAAGTTGGGACCAACATCTTTCTTTGGTTGAGTTTTCTTATAATAACAGCTTTCATTTCTGTATACAGATGGCACCATTTCAGGTATTATATGGGAAGCGGTGTCGAACTCCAGCTTTCTGGGATGAAGTGGGTGAAAGGAAGTTGATGGGACCAGAATTGGTAGAAGAGATGGCAGAAAATGTTCAGCTGATTCAGAAACACATGAGAACAGCTCAGAGCAGGCAGAAGAGTTATGCGGATAACCGGAGGAAGGATCTATCGTTCGAGGTAGGTGATCATGTTTTTCTCAAGGATTCTCCGTGGAAAAGTGTGATGAGATTTGGTAAGAAAGGAAAGTTGAGTCCAATGTTCATTGGACCATACGAAATTCTGGAGAGAGTTGGATCAGTTGCATACCGAGTGGCTTTACCTTCGAGTTTATCTCAGGTACACAATGTTTGTCATGTTTCAATGTTGAGAAAGTATATTCCAGATCCATCTCATGTTTTGAGTCCAGAGGTAGATCAGCTGGAAGAGAACCTATCTTATGAGGAACAACCGGTACAGATTCTTGACCACATGGAGCAAGTGTTACGGAATAAGGTGATTCACCAGGTAAAGTTTTTGTGGAAAAACCACAGGATTGAAGAGGCAACATGAGAATCTGAAAATGCAATGAGGTATAAGTACACCCATTTATTCGATAAGTAAATAAATTGCGGGGACGCAATTTTCTAAAGGGGGGAAGGATGTAACATCCCAAGTAAGTAATGAATAATATATATTTTTATCTTTGTCTATTAATGATTAAGATAATGTTATATAGGCTTAAAATGAAAATAAATACAATCTTATGCATGGAATACACTAATATTCTTAAAAGATTGTTTTACTGCCTTTTGATGGCAAACCATTTTTGAATCTATATTTTGACAATTTTATAAACTATTTTTGTCAAAATAAACTTATCCTTTATGATTGGGACATCAAAATTTACCTTGTGTGAATTTTTGGTATTTTTCTGACAATGTTCATTTTTTAATGAATAGTGAAAAATACTGCATTTTACATCAAAACTGTTTTTTAATCTAATTTATTTATATGATTAGATTATGTTTTGAATTGGTTTTGAAGTAAAATTAGAATATATTTTTACCATTTTATCCAATGGTTGTCATTGGAATCAATTTCACTTTGAAATTAGACTTAAACTGGTGTCAATCTTTTGATACTTATTGTTTTGTAAAAACACGCTATTTGCTCTGGCAGCGGAAATTTATTATTAAATTAATTTATGTGACTTATATGATTTGAATTTTGTAAAATAGACTTCATTTTTGAATTGGGAATATCAAATATAGCTTAGGGTGAATTTTTGGTAATTTTCTGAAAAACTTCAATTTTTGATGAATAGTGAAACCACTAAGTGGTAATCAAGCAAACTGATTTTTCAGTTAAATGAAAGTTTACCACTAATGTGTATTGAATTTCGAAAATCCGACATACATGGTTTTCATTAAGAAGTAAAATGTGATTCAATGAGATTAAAATATTTTTTTGGTGAATAGTAACTTATTAAGTTTTTAATCGCGATTAGTGGTAATTAGTGTAGTTTAAGGTAAAAATAATGCTTTAATAAAATAAGATGAGCTTGACACATGTCCTACCCTCATTGGTTGTGTAATGGCAGACCATGACAAGCCATGTGTCAACTTGGGGACCCCATGGATCCACTTTGGTTGGGAAATGACATAAATTACTTTTTATTTAATGTAAAAGTAAAAATGACACAAACATAATATGTTTTACGAAAACAATTTTTACATGGGGTTATCAAGATCAGATATTTGATTATAAATATTCATTGGAAATATAAAAAGATTTCATACATCATAGTATTTTTTTATGATTTTGAGACATTATATAATATAAATTATTTATGACATAATAATGATGCAGCGATGACCTCATTATTTAACGATTTAAATAAAATGGAATGATAATGTAAAATCTATGAACTAAACAAGTCCAAAACCAATTGGATGAGTGGATTTCGAACCTTTATCACCTTATCCACGAATTATATCAATGTGGGACCTTTTAAAACCGAAAAACATTTTCAAATAAAGTAATATTTCTTTACTTTCCAAGAGTGCCTCTCCTCTCCTCTTATAAAAGGCCCCCAACTCTACCTCATTTCACACACTACTCAAGCCTTTGGCTCGGCCAAACCCTGCCCATTTACTCTCTCCACATCCCTCTCCTAATACTAGAGGATTCCATTTGGGAATAATCCTTTCAAAGGAAGCCTTTAGGCTCAAATCAAAAGGAGTTACACTTTTAAAAGTAATTCATTCTCTCATGTTCATTTGTTTTATTTTGCTTCTCCAACCCCCTAAACTCTTTTTATTTACTTATTTTGTAAAAACACCAATATCATCAATATACAAGGATGTTGTGATAATATTTATTTGAGCTACACTCTCACACAACTACATCAAATGGTTAAAGAACATACGGTTTCCGTGGATGGCGAAATTCTGCCTCCCGAAACGATGATTGTTCAATGCTCATTTAACACCTTCAAACGTGGCCATTATGATGTCAATATTTTTATATATGATATATAATATGTTTATGTTTTCCTTAAGCTTCTGTTTTTTTTCATTTTGGGCATACCTTTATGGTTTCCATTATTGGTAAACACGATATCTTCATTTTAGGAAGGGGGGACTACCGCCCCCTGAAAGTGATTTGATTCGTTAATACCATAAGTGGGATATGTAAAGGATAAAGTTAATGATATTATATATGTTATTATACTGTTATTATAATATACTCTTATATCATTATGATTCCATTCCAGAAAATATGAAATAGAAATGGAAGTAGCGTTCATGCGTACGTACGGCTTACCGTCTCCATGAACGGTGCATTTCATTTCTTACCTCTAAATGTGATGTAATATTATAAATAAATGTATATGATGAATATATATGATATATATGTTATCCAAATCATTAATATAATTCTGGATATAATGAAACTTTGACCAAATTAACAACATGTAAGTGTATGAAGTCTATTTTTGACTTAAGAACCAAATACCGACAAAATGAACACTATTAACTTAAATGATTACATGATGTTCATAACATGGTATAAAAGGAATAATGAACTTGAAAAAGGTTCTCAAGAAAGTAGAGATTAACTCAAGTTTATTATTCAGGAGATTAAAGAATGGTCGGGTCATGTCGGATACGAGGTATGGGACTTCGTCTCAATCTCCTTTCATTGAGGCATATATTATTTTATACACAACTTTCTTTTATACGGTGTATAAACCCTTTTTACTTTTACGTTTATTCAAAAGGAATCTTTTTATACGAAGCATTTACTAAACGACAAAAGGGAATGTTTTTGTCGTACGTATGCGGCGACAACGTCTTCTCCACCGTCGTGACCATTATTTGTGTTTCAGCTTCCTCTACAAGCCATACCTTCTTTTTAAAAGAAAAATAAATACCACGTTTTACTTTTCTTTTATTTTGGTATTGAAAATGGTTTTCATAATGTTTTTATATCAATGTGTTGTATTGATATCTCGTGATTGAAATGTAGAAATTTTATGTTTCCTTTATGCATGTTTTATGTGATATGATTATGTTATGGTTCTTGGGCATTATTATGAAGACGGGTGGTTCCGTGATAAACTAAGGGCGGGTGAGCCCGATATAGCTCTCCAATGCATTGGGTAACGCGAAGGAGTGAAACGTTAAGGTTTCTCCGAAGAGATTTTAGGGAATATACTGTGATGGGTATTCCAAACGTAACCAAGAGGGTTACTCCCTATGTAAGAATGCTATGAATGCCTCAAGTTACCTTTATGTCTTATGATTTCTATGATTTATTCATGATTTTATGAGGTATGTCAAAGTGCCTATGTTTTATGGGTAAAGTATGATTTCATTCTTATGTATATATGAACTCATGTTTCCTTTCCATGTTTTTTTTGTAACCCATACTGAGTTTTTATGCTCATCCCAACTTTTTGAAATGTTTTTCACAGGTCAAGGGAAAGGTACATGATAAGATGATAGAGTCAAGGATGTGTCAAGAAATAATCCATGTTTTATTTTAAATGTGTTTCCATTGATGGGAATGAAGAATACTATCTTTATGTAACCACTTTGTTTATATGTGGATTTTTAACGCAAGTTTTATGATCTAATTATCTAAAACACTAAACCCGAAAAGGTCCTCAATGTGTAATCTTGTAATAACTCAAGATTAAGTAAGGTTTAAGGATGGGGCCTTATAAAACCAACCAGGCCCCTTGAACGAAAAATACAATAACTCACAGACCGGGCATCTGATTGATGCGCCGCTGTCTCGTTGTTTTTCTCTTGATGGGACGGAACGTTTGGCATGATTCACCCGAGTTTTGGACACTATTGGACTTTGTCCGGGTTGGATTGTACCTGAAATCCAACCGGGCCCCTAGAACGGAGAAGCTGATATCTTTCAGACCAGACGTCCGTTTGCTGAACCGTTAGCGGCGTTAGTGATCAAGTTGAGAAACGGTCCCTACGAGTATTCCCTATGAGAGTTCGGGGTACAGTTGAGATACGGCTGGGATTTGTTCGCTCACGAAACCAACCGGGTCCTTGGGACGAAAAGGCTATTAACTCACAGACTGGGCGTCCGATTAACGCGTCGTCTATGACATTGATACCCCTATGACGAGGCGGTCCTTTGAGATACTTCTTCGTGGGACTATGAGATACATGGAGTATCGAAATGTAGCTCGTGGAGCGGACCCTCCCGGAGACGAGCGTGTGGAGTACGGAGACCGTGTAGCCGACTGAGACCTGACGACTTCTTGACCGACTCGACTTGGAGTGAGTTGACTAGCCCAGTGGATGGAGCACTACTTGTGAGGTGCAGAACCATGGCGGACGGAGCACTACCTGTGTGAAAGTGCAGACCCGCGGTACTCATCCGGAGAGTACCTCATCAGGCTACTTGGGGGTGTGCACTACTATGTTTGGGTGACATACCTCGGTAGGAAGCACTACTGTGTTTGGGTGGCTGACCCACGATACTCAACAGGAGGAGTACCTCAGGAGTCTTAGGTTAGTGAGAAGTACCTCGGAGTCGTGACAGGACCACTATACACTCCATAGACGGAGCTCTTCAGCAGTTACAGTTTCGATAATGAAAATCATGGTTTGAGCTGAATCTTTGACCTTTGTGCTTACCCCATGAAAAGGAAGGGTCACTTGATAACTTAGGTATATTTATGGGCATATACCTGGGTATTGGTTATCCGTTGATTTCACAATCCATGTGTTTCCTGATGATTGAGATGAGTTAATTGATAACTTAGGTATATGTATGGGCATATACATAAGTAGAGGTTATCTTTTGAGATCTTCTTTGTGGTTAACCATGTTGGTTTTAGTGAGAACTTGAGGGTCTCGGGGTCCCTACTGAGTATCTTCATACTCCCCCCAGCACGGGCTATGCACGCACCTCGTTGTGTTGGTTGTAGACGACAGGCAGTGCTGACGGAGGCCGAGTGTTCGAGGACTGGATGGTACCCAGAGGTGGACTAAACGACGAGTCAGTACCCGGAGGTGGACTACATGACGAGTCAGTTTCCGGAGGTGGACATCACGGCGAGACGACACTCGGAGGAGGTTGACGTATGAGAGCACTATGGGGGCTATCTGTACCTACCCTTCAGGTAGGATTCGTGGTGGACGATCCAGGAGCTGCGCCATCTGTACCTACTCTTCAGGTATGATCCGAGGAGGACGACCCAGGAGCCGCTTCCGTCCCTCCAGCTGTTGTATTTTTCTATTGTACTTTGTTCAGTTGTAGTTGTACCTTCTTTTGAGTTTTTATTCTGGCCCATTTACTTTTCAGCACTTCTCTTGTACTTAGTGTTTACTTTTTCCGCTTTCTTACTCTGTGGTGCTTGATTTCTTTTATAAAGGCAATGCCTTCCCAGTTATCAAGATTTACGCCTTCAGTGCTAGTCGCCAGCCCCTGACCTATGGAAGGCGGGCTTGGGGTTGTCACGACACGGGCCCCAAGGACGAGTCGTGACAAATTGATATCAGAGGAGTTCGGTTCTACCGCAGAACTTATAACTCTGATGTTTCTTTCTTTGAATCAATAGTGTTAAGAGTACCGAGTGTGGTTTTCAGTTCAGGGAGTCCAGTGTTGGTGCGGGTGGCCGATGTATCCATACACTAGGACCCTGACAACTGATTTCCGACTTTGTGCAAGAAAACAATGATTTCGTGTATGTTTTCCAAAACTTTTATTTAAATGTCAGCTCAAACCATGTCATCTCACCAGGGATAATCGTATGGCCGTGTCACGTTGTTTCTTTCAGGATGCCTTTTCTCGGACGACCATCTAGATCCCAGTGGGACGTGCGTACTGATAGCTTGCTGAGCGACGAGGCTTCGGTACAGGGCCCTCTTACAGTTGAGGCACCAGCGGAGGCACCATCGGTACTACCATGCGTTGGGCCACCGATTCCACCAGTCCCAGCAGCAGGCGATTCACGCCATATGAGTGCACTGCACGAGTTCCAGCGCCAGAGGCCACCTAGGTTCTGGGGAGAGACGGACCCTCAGGTGGCTGAGGATTGGCTAGAGGCTGTGGTGAGAGTCTTTAGGCAGCAGCAGACAGGTGGTGGGGCCACTTGTTTCAGTTTTGCGACGGGATGGCCTTCACATGGGAAGACTTCGAGACCTTCTTCAGGGTGGAGTTTGTGCCAGTAGCTCTACACCCCGAGTGTGTACATGAACTTCTGCCTTTGCCGCAGGGTTTTCGATCGGTAGTCGAGTCATCTGTGGGCAATAGAAAGATGATGCAGAGGTCCAGGAGGACCAGACCAGCAGTTGGATGATCTCGGGTTTTAGGACCGGTGGTGCGGGGCACCCGGGGTGGGGTCAGAGCCAGGCGTGCCAGAAACAGGTTGTGTTACTCCTATGGCGGAAAGGGTCACCTGGCACGTGACTGTCTGACTCCTCGTACAGTTGATCCGCAGGCGTTGGAGGAGCCACCGAAGCCGAAACAGCGATGAGTTCATGAGCAACAACCGAGCAGTGGACAAGGCAGTAGAGCTCCGGGAGCATGTGGGCAGGAGAGGAACTAGTGGATACGACTTTTGTACTTCTAGTTCCATGTTGATTTAGTATTTGTGTCTTTGTATTATGAGCTTCAACAATAAAAAGACACTTATCTTGATGTTTTCTTTCCTGTCCTTTTTGTTTGGTTGATACTGAGTGGTCCTGGTTAAGACTGTTGACATGACCCTCACTATCGAGATTCCTACTGGAGGAGACCCAGTGACCTCACACTGATGCCGACAGTGTGACTCGACCCTTGGAGGCAAGAGTGACAGTTGGATCTCTTAGTAGTTACGTCGAGGCCTTACGATGACATCCATTGCATGAAGGCATCCTTCATGCTGGGATTGACTGTATTAGGAAATGAATGTGGTTCATCCAGGGGATGATACCGGGATTCTCTTTTCGAAAAAGGAGAAATTTTAGCAGCTCTTCCAGATCGTATGTAAAGGAGGTGCAGTTCATCCAGGAGCGGATGAAGACTGCACAGTGCAGTAAGGAACAGTAGACCGGTGCCAGTTTTAGAGACTCGGGCATGTTAAATGTTTCAAGAAGAGGAATCTTTAAATAGAGTTGATTCTGCGAAGAGGCAGACGTGGAGGCAGAGCTAGGAGAGCAGTATGAGGTGGTGTACATCTTAACATGCTACAACCACCCGCCTTAGTTTTCCCCGCCAGGCTCAAGGAGCTGGAGGGCGGAGGAAGAGTGCAGCTGCATGCAGTCAAGGAGTGTGACCCAATGGCTCTAAAAAATGATTCATGGGATAGTCTGTGTCCACTACTATCTGTTGTAGTAACAGACGTCGATATGAATCATTCCTCACATTCACAATCTTGTCCCAGACCTAGAGTTTCTGGTAAGCCGTGGACTTGACCCTCACGTCTGGAGATACCTTGGGAGGAGACTCGATAATCACACTTACGCCGACGGTGCGGTCAGACCCTCGAGGCGAGAGTTTCGTTTGGAATCTCTTGGTGGCAGCGTCGAGGCCTTCCGACGTTGGTTTGAGTATGGAACGAGCAATAACTGTTCATACTCAAATTGACGGTATTGGGCAAAAATTTTGTAGTTTAACCATGACGTCGGGATGGGTTTTCCTTGGTCGGCGGAAAGGAATCCCCAGGCAGCACAAGATAAACTCATGCACAGTAGGGTGCGACCGATCACTCTTGAGTCGGTAAACCTTAACCTCGTGGCAGTAGTTTTTTTGAGATTTAGTTCTAGCAAGAATTGGAGACTTCTGGAGTTCGTGGATGATGATCACGTCCTTATACGGGTCTCACCTCGATGAGGTTTACAGAGATGTGGCCAAGGCGGCAAGTTATCTCCGAGGTTCAGCGGACCTTCTTAGGTCCCTAGTAGGGTAGGCGGGGTGGTTTACTGCTTGACCCATTCACCGCAGTTGCGCCAGGTGCACAATGACTTCCACGTATCTCAACTGAGGAGATACGTGCTCGACCCTTCGCATATCATTGACCATGAAGAGTTGGACGATGGTGATGGGGTGTCTTTCACAGCGGTTCCAGTGGGGATCGAGGATCGACAGGAGAAGACCTACGAGGACGATCGATTCCTCGGGTGCACTTTCTTTGGCAGTACGGAACCTCTAGGTGAGCGCATGGGAGCGGAAGGCTCAGATGCGTGCTTTCTACCACTTTAGTGACCTTAGTTTGTGATAATGCTTTACGAGGATGTAAATCCCTGAGGTGGGAGTAATGTAAAGGCCCAGAAATTTCAAGGGAAATTGTTTTCCTAAATTTTCTTTGAAATTTTACAAGAAGGTAGTTTCTGAAGACGCCTGATTCCGAGGCCCGGTGTGCCCGGAATCAATTTCTGAAGTTTGGATCAGGTACGTTCAGTGAACGAACGAGCGGGTTTTTCTAAATTTGAACCAGTGCTCGGAATCGAATTCTGAGGGCACCGATGAAATCGAAGCACCAATTTTTTCTTAGAAACGCCTCTTTCGGAGTTGTGTTTGCTCGATTGTGCTTTTTAATTTTTGGGGTTTACGTTAAGAAATAAAATAAAATTGTATGACAATTTTATTTTATTTCACTTAAAGCCGCTTAAAGACCACTTAAAATCCACTTAAGCTGGGATGAAGCAGATAGGGTGCAATTCAAAATATCCTACCCACATGGTAAGATATTTGTGAGGTGGCGCCCGCACGAGCTCCACCGTTTCTTTTCTTCTTAGGTAACGCACTCGCGCCCCCTATTAAAAGAAGTCAACCGTGCGTTTTTCTGGTTAAGAAACTCCCCAATTTAATTGGGCAGTTATGTTTTACAATTAATTCTTCAAATTAATTGTTCATTTCTTATCTTTTTTTCTCAAGTTCTTAAGTTGATAATAAAATAAGTTGAGGACTTATTTTATTTTTGTTGAGGGGTTTGTGTTGTGTAAAACCTTTGAGAGAGAAGAGGGAGAATTAATCATTCTTCAATGAAGAACGTGAAGAACGCACCACCTCTGACGAAGAACGCTCGTTTTCCTTCAATGGAATTTCTCCCCTTCCGCAGCGAGACTCTTCAACAGATCTTCTTCTTCCCCTCCATCGTCAACGGATCGACGAACAAGCTTGGAAGCGGAATCGGGTAGCTAGCGATGACGGCTTCACCTTCCCTTGATTCGGACGAATGCCGACATCCCCCTTCGATGTCGTCATCCTCGCGACGCCATACCGTGATGAACCTCGAACGACGACGCCTCCTTCCGATCGACTTATACCCAAGGAAGGGGTTTGTTTCATTTTTTTATTTTTGTTCGTGAATACCGACTTGATGATGATCATCGATTAAAACCTTTTGTTATCGAATAACGCGAGGGGGGTTGGACCGCACAAACACGGCCGACCCTCCTCCTTTTTTTCGTGTTTGTTTCTTGTTGTTGGTACGAGAAAGCGTGGTGTCGTCGCACCATGCGGTTTCATGCGGAAGATATGTGCGGTGCCGTCGCGCAGCGCCGTGAAAGGGAGAACAAGCACGCGACACCGTCGCACCGCATCAAAGAAACCTGGAGATATCTGCGGATGGAGTCGGGCCACGACGAAGGGGCACGACGCCAGCACGCCGCGCCAGAGAACTGTGAATACGACACGTTTCGTTTTGATGTGCGGATTGATGGGTGACGACGAAGCGGGCTGTGAAGACGATTTGAGAGCCTCGCAGTGATGATCGGGTCCTGGGAGGACCACTGGAAAAGACCACACACAAAACGGACCACCGGAGCACGTCCGGTGGCCCGCGGAAACTCCGGCCGGCGTGCCACGTCGGCGCGGCGGCGACTGCGGTCGGAGGCGGCGGCGATGCGGTTCCACGGCCGCGTGAAACTGGTGGAGGGACGCGGCCCAGTCGCCGCGTGTGGTTGACTCGGGGCAACCCCACGAGGGGCGGCACTTCTCATCCGCGGGGGCAGGACGCCCCCCACCCTTGGCTCTGCCGTAGCCGCCGAGCCAACCCGCCGGTTCAGCCGGGTCGCGCACGGGCCGGGCCGCGCCGGCCGGGCCGGTCCAGTTGGGTCGGACCCGGGTCGGGTTGACCCAGTTCTGTTCGACCCAGTTCGAGCCGACCCAGGGGAGTCGGGCCGGGTCGACCCGGTCCCAGACCCCCGTTTCCGAACCGTTTTCGGTCTTTTGCCCATAACTTGAGCTACGGGCCTCCAAACGACTCTCCGTCAGCGGCAACACAATCCTTGGATCGAGACGGTCGTTTTGGTTTATCGAATTCAAGGTTTCTAAGAACTTTGGGTTCGGCCAGGTTGGTTCGTACACGAAACCAACCGAGCCCTCGGAGCGGAAACACTAGTATCTTGAGCTCCAGACGTCCGATTGATGTGCCGTCGACTTTGATGGTTTACTCTAAGTGAAATGGATCTTTTGGATTACTCCGCTCGAGGTTTGGATGCCATCAGAGTGCGGTCAGGTCGGTTCGCTCACGAAACCAACCGGGCCCTTGGAACGAAAAAGCCAACAACTCACAGACCGGGCGTCTGATTGACGCGCCGTCTATATCGTTGTTTTACTCTTGATGGGAAGGAACTTTTGGCGTGCTTCGCTCGAGTTTTGGACACTATTGGACTTTGGCCGGGTTGGATTGTACCTGAATTCCAAACGGGCCCCTAGAACGGAGAAGCTGATATCTTTCAGACCAGACGTCCGTTTGACGAACCGTCAGTGGCGTTAGTGATCACGTTGAGAAACGGTCCCTACGAGTATACCCTATGAGAGTTCGGGGTACAGTTGAGATACGACTCGGATTGGTTCGCTCACAAAACCAACCATGCCCCTGGGACTAAAAGGCTAGTAACTCACAGACCGGGCGTCTGATTGACGCACCGTCTGTTCCATTGAGACCCCTATGACGAGGTGGTACTTTGAGATAATTTTTCGCGGGACTTTGAGATACTTGGAGTATCGACCTGTAGCTCGTGGAGTGGACCCTACCGGAGACGAGCGTGCGGAGTACGGAGACCGTGTAGCCGACTGAGACCTGACGACTGCTTGACCGACTTGACTTGGAGTGAGTCGACTAGACCAATGGATGGAGCACTACTTGTGAGGTGCAGACCCATGGTGGACGGAGCACTACCTGTGTGACAGTGCAGACCTGCGGTACTCGTCTGGATAGTACCTCAGTAGGCTACTTGGGGGTGTGCGCTACTGTGTTTTGGTGACATACCTCGGCGGGAAGCACTACTGTGTTTGGGTGGCTGACCCGCGGTACTCGACAGGAGGAGTACCTTAGCAGTCTTAGGTTAGTGAGCAGTACCTCGGAGTCATGACAGGACCACTGTACACTCCAGAGACAGAGCTCTTCAGTAGTTACAGTTTTGATAATGAAAATCCTGGTTTGAGCTGAATCTTTGACCTTTGTGTTTACCTCATGAATAAGATGGGTCACTTGATAACTTAGGTATATGTATGGGCATATACCTGGGTAGTGGTTATCCGTTGATTTCACAATCCTTGTGTTTCCTCATGATTGATATGGGTTACTTGATAACTTATGTATATGTATGGGCATATACCTATGTAGAGGTTATCTGTGGAGATCTTCTTTGTGGTTAACCTTGTTGGTTTTAGTGAGACCTTGAGGTTCTCGGGGTCCCTACTGAGTATCATTATACTCACCCCTGCACGATAAATGCCTGCACCTCGTTGTGTTGGTTGCAGACGACAGGCATTGCTGATGGAGGCCGAGTGTTCGAGGACTGGACGGTACCCAGAGGTGGACTACACGACGAGTCAGTACCCGTAGGTGGACTACATCAAGAGTCAGTGTCCGAAGGTGGACTTCACGGCGAGACGACACTCGGAGGAGCTTGATAGACGAGAGAACTGTGGGGGCTATATGTACCTACCCGTCAGGTAGGATTCGTGGGGGACGATTTAAGAGCTTCGCCATCTGTACCTGCCCTTCAGGTAGGATCCGAGGAGGACGACCCAGGAGCTGCTTCCATCCCTACAGCTATTGTCTTTTTCTATTGTACTTTGTTCAGTTGTAGTTGTACCTTCTTTTGGGTTTGTATTCTGGCCCATTTACTTTTCAGCACTTCTCTTGTACTTAGTGTTTAACTTTTCCGCTTGCTTACTCTGTGGTGCTTGTTTTCTTTTATAAAGGCAATGCCTTCCCAGTTATCCGGATTTACGCCTTCGGTGCTAGTCGCCAGCCCCTGGCCTATGGAAAGCGGGCTTGGGGTAGTCACGACACGGGCCCCAAGGACGGGTCATGACAAACTCCATGTGGTATGGATATTATCCAAATCAAAATCTACGGAAGAAGCTATTGTGACCCATCCTATTTTAGAAAATTTTTTCTCTTGTTTGAGTTAGGTTCAATGGAATCTAAGGATGTCAGTCATTTGGTATTGGATTTTTTTGGTCCCCATAACTTTATCTTTAATTTTAAAATCTAATTCATGTTTTTTAAGGGAATGATTAATATTATGTTTTTGAAAACTGCCCCATTTGTGATGTCATTGAATAATTAAACCATTGGTATTCTGTTTTTGACCATCTAGATCTTGTATTTCATAACCATCAAAATTTTCTAGAGGATACTTTGTTTCTTAAAATAAATTTTTGCGAGTTAAACTATTCAATAGATGTGGTGAAGTGGGACAATCCGTATTTTTTACATCCTCCAATAGGTATGTTTTACAAGGCACCAAAAATCATTCGATGGAGAGTTTTCTTGAAATAGAGAAAAAACAACATTTGAATTTGTTATTTTATTCCATATCTAGTTCCATGATAAGGAGACTACTTCAAAATCTAGATGACAATTGGATGTGTATATAGTTTAATGTCGACTTTCATATCCATGATTTGGTAGGTTTCTGTACATTAATCATTGATCTATTTCCCCGATAGTTTGGAAATATTATGGTCAAAAATCCTCTATATCAAATAGGATCTCATTGTCATATGTTGATATGGGACTGAACATGGTTAGGTGGATGTTTCCATATATTTTTCACCATATACCCATGTTTTCCTCCTCATAATTTACTACACATTCCTTTATATATTATGACGACATGATTATCCTGACATGGACACATACTTCCCATGATGAAGTTAAAATAATTTTTTACCTATAACTATATATGGTTAACCCTAATGTTTCTATATCCTTTATATGTGGTGGTTTCAATGTATTGTTAACCTCACTATAATATTATACATGCAATGGGGGGGGGATTTTTTTCATGATATATATCATAGTAGAATGATAACAATGATGTATTTCATGAGTAGAGTCCCTATGATACATCTCTAAACTACCATATGGAGGAATATCATCGATTTGATTCCCCTCAAATTTATTTGAAGAGTCGACAAACACTTGAGTTGTTTAAGATATGCGTTGAATATACTCGATAAAACAACCATTGTATTGACTGGGTATTTAATCATCATTATGCAACATGTCCTGAATATGTTGACCTTAATTTTGGGTTTGAGTAGGAAAATTATGCTTCCCCATAGTGGATTCTCAAATATGTAGACAAACATATGGTTTTTTAGGGGTATGAGATAGTGGCGGAGAAGGTGCTAGAGTATTCCTGTGGGATTCTATATTATCAAGGTGAATATGGGGTTTATAAGGGTGGTTTCTATGGTATGATAGATAATAATAAATAAATTGGGGATATGATCCCTTTGAAGATATTAATTCCCCATTGTAATATTCCTAAAGATATTCATAATGGGAGATGGGATATGTGCCCCCTCCTATATAGCCTCTAAACGATGCTACAACCATCATTAATTGTTGGATGTAGGGTTTTGATATAATAAATTCTAACTTAGAATAATATGATGCACAGGTTTACTGATGCTAATATGAAACTATCCCTAGCCAGGTATAGCTTTCACATTGTGGGACCCTATATGACAAAGGATATAAAACCCGTCTTGTAGATTTGGATTATACCTATAATAAATTTTTAAATTGAATATGATCCTACCTAGAGGCATGTGATTCTATCACGTGGGGTGCCTGATTAGAATAGTAATATGAGCACACTCCATTGCCATTGAAGTATGTCCCCAAATATTTTTGACTAGAATGTTAACCTGCCTCAAGGAATAAGCCACTATAACTTGTTAATAACCCATTAAAATGGGGATATTATCCCCATCATGTTTACATTACTTTACCAACATATATCTAAAATCAACCTGTATTATATCACTAATTATTTCATTCTCTAGAGTAGACACCATTTCATAGTAATCATGGTTATGTACTTCTCGATCATTATTTTTAGGAATTTGTGTATCTCATTTTATATGTACTAGGATCAAAATTTTCTAGTGGAGTTCATCAGCTATTTCTATAATGTTTTGGAACATTAGAAAAGTGTGTCCAGGAATATAATCTTATACCTTTTTATTCTCCACTATTATGTGATATATATATTGGATATATTTTTATATAATCATACTCATGATCTCCTGTTTTAATCATAATATCATGAAGGAATTCATGTATGGGATATGGGATATGGGTGTCCCTCATGATTATTATGTGAATATGCCTGCATTCTTCATCTGATTTATACTACATGTATTGAACTTTTGTTTCCACTACTAATTACGAATGGTGGTTTCCACTTCTCACCATATAGTGATACAATCAAGAATTCAATGTTATTGATATTAATTGATGGCTACCACCAGTCGTCATATTAATTATAAATACATCATCTTCTATATCCAGGAATGCTCTTTATTGTTTCTACCATGAAATTTTATTAAAAAATATATCTGTTGAATAGATATTGCGGATGTTCATGATTGGTTTGTTTTTCTAAACATAGCACATAAAATATATAGTTTGTTAACTAATGTGAAGTTGAAGGAATTTTTATATTAATACATCATAAAAAAGGTTGAATGTAAATAGAAGAATTATTTTTTTGGAACCACATGATAGTGTGTGATGATTGTGATAAAAGGGGTATAAACACTAGCTAAATATATGTCTTATTCAATTTAAAATTTCAACACTTGGTTAGGAGTGTTAACTGAGAACTATGGAAGTCATCCGTGTTGAATAATGAGTTTATTACTATGGAGTTAATGAAAATAGAGAAGAAACTAAATGTACTAGCTAGTTAAACCATCATTAGTTGCATGCACTTTGATAAAGTAGGATTCAATAAACAAATGTGATTCATGATTGATTGCATGAAGAAATATAGATAACACAGTTTTTATTAACAATATGATGAATTATTGGGAGTATATTAATTTTATAGAAATTTAACAGGGTTATTAAATATGATATAATTCCAATTATAATGAATATTAAATGAGATATTCTGTGATGATGAAATTAATCCACTATTTCAATGTATAATATAACAATACAACATAATGAAAAATGTTGAGATCAAATATATTTGTATATCATTTGAAATATGTAATGATGATAGAGACTCTAATGTATTTATTTGAAGATTTTAATAAGTCTCTAGAATAGTTAAAATGAATTATTAATCTGGTGTCACTTAACCCATTTGAATGTGATGAATCTATTATTGTTGAATATGTGATTTCCATTATTTTAATATTGTCATATAATTCACGATATTATTATTATTTTAAAGTTTTCTTATAAGTATTAGAATAATAGAGTGGTTATATATTGTGATTTAAGAAAGGTAAATTATTTTTTCATCAATGTGATTTGGAAAGTAGATATTTTATGTTTTTATAAATTGAAAAAAGAGAACATGAAAAAATTATGGTTAACCTGAGGAGTAATTCCTGAAAAATATAAATGAATATGAAAATAAGAAGATATATATAGTTTCATTATATATTAGATAAATTTCAAGATAATTTTCTGAATATCCAACCAAAAAAATATTTATATATCTTTTAATTTTTTAGAACATTACCGAATCCCATTTGATTTATTCATAATAAGTTGGATATATATTCATATAGACTAGAATGAATTTCATCTGAATCATGTTATCATTCATAAAGGTGGAAAATGAGGAACCTATTTTAAAGAGAGGAAATAGAGGCCCCTCTTGACATTTACCTTCTTGGTTCAAGGATATCATGTTCCTTGGAAAACCATTTACTTATCATTTCATGATAACAAAAGGAAATGTTGTGTGAGACTGTGAAAATAACAAATGTACCAAGGGGACATAGTCATCCATAGTGGAGAAAAACCATAATAATCAATATATGACTTTTTTATACTATATTATTTTATATAAATTATTTTGTAACCACATGTGAATAATAAAAAAAGAATTATTCATTTAATAAATGATATAGGTAATGAATGTGATAAAATTTTAATAGAGGTAAAATACTATCCCACACTGATTCACCTCGAAGATAATTGTAATCAATTTGAATTTGTCCTAAAAGAAATTTTGTAATGATCAATATATAATAGTGGTATCAAAAATAATATAATAAATTTTCTTATTAGAGATAATTTGATCTAGTGATATCCTTTATGGAATTCATTAAATATTCAGAACTAAGAAGTGAAGAAGATTCCACATAATTATAATGAAGTTATGTATTGGAAGGTTAAATTTTTTAGTATAACAAGTAATAATTATAACTAAATTTAAGATAATTGGTAATAACATAAATTTTTTGGGGACACAAAAGAAATTAGTATTTTTGAGAGTGTCACTGATGTTTAAATAATATGTTTGTAACCCTATTTATAGAATTGAGGAAAATATTGGAATATGTCGTTATCATTTGGTGTGGTGTGATATTATCCTTACATTTTAATTTCTTAATAGTTCCATAATGATTAAATTTAATATCAACACATCAATGATATGTTCTAAATTTATGTATCTATATAATGGTAAACCATTTTAAACTATTTGTTCTAATGCTAGTTATTTTTTTTTTATTTTAGATATGTTATTTATGATCATAGAGAATGATTCAACATCATTTTCCAATTTATAAGAAATTATTATACTATGTTTCAGAAATTATGAAATATAGATTATTTATAATTCACCAATCCCTAAATTATTTAATTTTATGTGGTATGTCTGGTTATAAAAAATCACATTAGTGCAGTGGGTTAAATCTTTTAGAATCCATCAGATAATTTTATCATATGGATCTATCCCTAGAAGCACAAAATCAGTGCCTTAAATTATTAAATTTTCCTAGTTACCTGTAAATCATATCCCGATGGATTGAATATTTTATCGGTTTTGGATTCCTAGATTACGTACATGATACCCTTAATATATTGCTAAAAGGGAATAGAGAATAACAAAAGTAAAATAATGACATCCTTGAGACTCATTCAATAGATTCATATTCATAACTTGAGGAATGGAAAAATGTTAAGGGTGGAATAATTTCCTAGTATGGGTAACAACATTAGAATAAATAATTATTTGATGAGTGAAAATCAACATGGAATGTGAAATAACTAATATCACATTCCATTCAAATAACCAGATAACTCAAAATAAATATAG
This sequence comes from Viscum album, assembly GCA_963277665.1. Lineage (NCBI taxonomy): Eukaryota > Viridiplantae > Streptophyta > Magnoliopsida > Santalales > Viscaceae > Viscum > Viscum album. Next base: position 181,442,862 of record OY728123.1, read on the forward strand.
AAATGTAAATAATTGAAACATGTACCTATTAATCTATAAAATGTGAATGAATTGAATCCAAAAATTATACCATATGAAAATATCTTGGATAATATCAATAATTAATGAAACACCTATTATGTAAATTGTTAATTATTAGACATCTTGTCTGAGGAACACGATACCATATATTTCCAATACCTTTCAAATGATTGTTTTAAACCACATGTTGAAACCCATTTAGTTTTTCAATATTATTTGTTTTGAGAAAAAATCCAATGCACCGAGGGGATACATAATTCCTTAGCCCCAAAAATAAGTTATAGTCCAATTAATTCCTTATATAGATTAATAAATTTAAATAATAAACAATATACATAAGGAATAAAAAATTGAATGAAGAAAACATATTTCTTAATATTTCCACATATTATAAAATAACAATAAAATTATTCCACATACATAAAATTCATATATTTTTTGTGATATTATATCCCAATGGGGGTGTACATATACCACATTAAACTTAATTGGTGTATAATATTGAATAAGTCTCTCTGGAATTTAAATTGAGATGAAATAACTTTACACATGTAATTTGTCAAGACGTATTACAAAAAAAACTTAATAATTATGAAATTAATCCTTGAATACCTTGAAGATAATGAGATTAATTGTATTATTTATCCAATATTAATATAAAAACAACACATTCTAAAAATTAGTAGTGAATAAGTCAAATAGCTCTTAGAAAAGAATTTTAGATGATAATATCCTTAAAATTTTTAATCAATTATTTATGAGTGTGCAAATTTATAAAGGAAAATATTTTCATATAAAAGAACCTTGTAAACATGTAAATTATAATTCAAAATAATAGTGTGTTAATATGGATGGATATTCTGTACATTTATTATATGGTAACAAAACATTTCATTTAATTTTTAATAAATGTAAGAAAGTACCTTATTTTGAATAAGGATAAGAAGAATCATTTTTAATAAAGGATTTAAAAATTAAATAAGTTTTAAAATTAAATTATGATATTAATGAAGATTAGTAAAATCAATTTTGAATATTTTCTTGTAAAACACAATCAAGGGAGAGAAAAATTCTCTAGAGGAGACATAAATACAATCAATCCTGAAGAGTGATTAGATTGTGAAGTAAATAAATATCACTTTAAAATAAGTAGAATAATACTTTCATGAATGAAATATATATATATATATATAATATTAAAAATAATAATACTAAAATTCATTCATGGGTGTAATATGCACCACACAAAATAAATTTGTTGTGTATAAGGCATGTTTCCCTCCAAAATAAAAGTGAGACAAAGATCTCTTACCACGTAGTGCTTCCTTTTTGGTGAAAGTCTCTTAAACTCTTATATAATTGTATTAAAAAATTTAATATCATAATATATAAAAATTACCATATTTATAAAATCGAATATTTAATTTTTATAATCTCTCATTAACAATTGGTTAAAAATAATCGATTAATTTCACTATTTTGGTTGTTAATTGCGGAGTTTTGTTATCCAATTTGATTAGTTACTTATTTTTCCTAATAGATAATGATTTAATAAATTGAAGAATATAATCCATGATGTCATTATCATATATATTATGTATAAATTTATTTATAATAATACATAAACTTCTGATTTAAGAAATTAAATGAGTAATTATTGGAGAGGGTATGCCATACGTTAGCATGAACAAAGATTTAATTTCTTTTTCATCTTAAATAAATGAAAATATATAATATATATTTATATTCTAATTCTTATATCATTTACATATCACATATATATCACATATTTTTATTAAAACCATATTTTATAAGTTATTTTTATTGTGTACACAAATCACATCGCTTTGAGGAGGTGGTGTTACAAACATCCAGAAATGATGTTATCGTATTTACACAAAATTGAATGTATAAAGAGATATGTTATGAATGAATTTCAGAATCATACAGAAATAAAAAAAATATGTTTATATATAATAATAAAATTTCATTATAACTACCAATGATGATACATGATAATGGAATAAATGAATGACATAATTATGTGAGGTAGAAATTCACCATACACGAACGAAAATTTCAATACCCATTAGATGGATGTGCATGTATCGGTAGTTCAAAACTGTAGAATAATAAAATCCTAGTAGATTCAGTATATATATGGTATTATTCAATCTTGGAATAAGGATAATCAAATGGGTACATAAGTAAAGAAAACAAATGTTATCCTTGTATATCATTTCATATTTTTGGGGTATATCTTTTTGATTTGTACAAAAAGAATTATTTCGTTGGATTTCTACCCAATGAAATGTACTTATGATGAATAGAGGAATGTTGGGAGGATAAATCGTTATAATCTGGTCTCTATATAATTCTGAATTTGGTGTGGGGATTTGAGGGAGGTGGTTCCCATTTATAATTGATGTGAGGGGTACTTTAGGAAACTCCAAAATTATTAAATTATTATAAATTAATTATAAATTAAATGATTATCGAAAGTGATTAATTTAGAATTTATGATCAGGATGGGAAATATTAATATGGTAAAATAATTTTTATAAATGATTATGTCACATTTGTGCTATTATCCTTTCTATTTACCGCATATTTAAAGCACTTAACTCTTACTGTGACAACATGGATTTTACAATTTAAGGGTTGATATAGTTATAATATGATTCTAAAAGAACCATAAATGGGTAATGGGACACAATCTAAACATTATAATAATTATTTGAAATACGATTATATTTTCATGTATTTTATTTCATTTAATAAAATAATATTTACTTTCAAATATCATTAATATCAATTTTGACACTATTGAATAGTTTAATTTTTATATATTTCATAATAAAAAGATATCTATGAAAAAAATATTTCAAATAACCATTAATATGTAAGAATAACCCATAAAAATCTTGTATGAAATTCCTTATTTTAAATTATATTTTTAAATAATTTTAAAAACAATTATGTGATTCTACCATTAATTAAAAATCAGTCTATATTCATTATGTTACCATTTTAAAGTAATTATTTATAAAAAAAATTAAAAACAGTATTACTATTACATAGATGTACATATTATATTTATAAATTTAATTTAATTTTAATCATATACCTTATATAATTACTTCATAAAAATATATCACTTGTTAATAACAAAAGTGTGGAAGAATTTTTTTATCATAGAAAAAAAAATTAAATGTGACATTCTCATCTAGATGGATTCTATAGGTTATATTTATATACCAAGGAGGAATTTTTTTGAGACACATTAATAAAATTAAATTATGATAATTGTTAAGGTAATTTTTTAATATTTATAATAATATATTTAAAATGAATTACCATATTTTCCATTAACAATGGAAAAAAATTACTCCTGTAAGTATTTGTATTGTCAAAAAAAGAGACCTATTTAAATATTTTGGGCCCTATTATTTAAATATATGGAATCGATTTTTTATATATTAATAAGACAATATTAGAATAAATTAATTAAATGTTAATCCCATTGACATAACTAAAAAATAAATATTTAAAATAAAACCTTCAGAATATAGAAATGTTATATATATAAATTCAATGTGAAACTGATTAAAATGACCTTAATTAGATTAAATGAATAAGTGACTATTTTTTCTTTTAAACAAATAAAATATATAATTTCGGAATATAAATAAATTAATTATAAATTTTTTTTCAATTAAAATGCAATATATTTTCATTGTATGTCAAAACAATAAATTTAAAATAAAAACACCAAAATTTCAAACAAACAGAATATTAATATTACACTTTAAAAGAGTAATATTATTTTATAAAAAAATTAATATATAAAAATATCAAAAAAATGCATTTAAAATAGTTTCACCATTAAAGGTAATTAAAAAATAATTTATAAAAATATATTTTTTATGAGTAATATTGGGTTTATACTTATCTTAAAATATGAAATATATTGTATAGAAGAAAAAATATTTTATAGGAGATAAAATATATTAAATCACTATAAAAATTCTATATTAATGTTATAAATCAATTTGATGTAAAAATATTCACTTAATAGTGTTCGGTTTAAATATCATATGGTGTGAAATAGAATACATCAATGAAATTAAATTTCATTAATAAGTGAAAAATATTAAAATATTGGTGTGTTATATTCTCCCCTTTTTCAATAAAAATAGTCCACTCATTTTTATCTAATGATAAAAAACTAGAGGTGTGTCCTTTCAAAATATCCTTGTTGAAAATCCACATCACGAAAGGAAATTATGAGACATCAAATTTAAAATAAGGGGTGATATTTACAATAATAACTTTAGATGACACATTAAATTGTTACATGTAACAAAAAATTGGCACAAAAGGGAAATATAACCACAACGTTTTGATGGAGATTGATATAGAACATGGTTATGAGATATTTAAAAGTCTAAAATATATAAATTTTTTATGATCTTAGGGACTATTTGATTCATGAAAAAATATATTACTCAGATAACATTATTAGTTTCAATATATTTTCCCTAGTGTCTAAGAATTAATTTACATCATATACTAAAAACATATAGACACATTCATACATGAAATGTTTAAAATAATCCTTTAATAAATTTCCACCAAAAACCCTACTTTTTTTACCAAATTATGAGTATTCATGATTTATTTTTCATGACTGTAGATTCCAAATCAATATTTATGGTATAAAATATCCGTAAAACCATAACTATATATTCTTCTAGTATTTATACATTATCCAAAAATAGAATGGTTAGTGTATGATAAGAAAATTCCCTATAAATATTCTCCTAATGTCTATAAAAAAACCATAATGTTTAACATTGACCCTAAAATAAATAACTCTCCATCCTCAAAACTATTCTATCTTAATATTAAAATCTAAAAATCTAAAGTATTTCTTACGAATAGTTTCCATAAATTATAATATTTTATGCCAAAATAAAATAAATTTTTTCTACCATAATCTTAGAGGATTCCTAAAATGGAAAAATTCTTCCACAAGTACATTAATTACATAATAACCAGATAATTTTCCAATACATTATTATATATTAGATTGATAAATTTTCCCGGAAATCAAATGAAAATTTATCAACAATAATTTTTATTACACTAAAAATGAAATCATAACTGGGACTTCACATAGTCTAGTGGTAGGGGCTATGCCTTTTTCTCCCTTTGGATGTGGGTTCAAACCATGCGGCCTTGTCAGACAAGACTAGTTTTCCCGCATCATACATGTTGTATTTCATCTAAAACAATATTAATATTACATTAAAAATAAATATGATAATAATTTTTTAAATAAGTTTAATAAGTAAATTTATTTTTACTATGGTTTTCCATACAATTCCAATACATATAATCATTTTCCATTAATTTCAAAATTTATCTTTCATAGGGGTTGAGTTTATCTAATATAAGATGTAATTGAGTCCTGTAATTCTTATGTTCCTCACATTTAATGAAATAAATTACAAATTATTTTTTTGGATTAGTTTTATGTCCTTTAATCATAATCCTCATTTTAACTTACAAATTAATTTTTTTATGACCATATGTCCAATACATAATGAAAATAACTATTTTGTTGAGACACATTTTTAGGTTTCTCCTTTGAAATTTCATGCATGATGTATATTGAGAAATATTTTTCCATGTTCCCAAACAATGAATCTCTTCTCAAAATCGTTCCTTATATTCATTTGTGGGTTTTGGGGTTGCTTATGTTATATGTTGTAAATTATATTTCGTGAAAACTTATTAGTAATGAACATGATAAAATTTTCTCTAATTAACATCTCATTTGGTTTCACCTCAAAAAAAAATTATACACCATGTTCAATGATAACATAACTCATATTGGTTCTATCCATTTAATAATATTTGAAATATCGTTTTGAGTATAAAAAGTAGTAGTGATAAATTATTTTATTCATTTATTGGAAACCCTGAAACCTTATTTAAAATATAAAACACCATATAGTTAACATAGGTTATTACTTTTCATTATATATTAAAATATATCCTAATGGTTTGTAAATATAGTGGGAATTAATCCAAGAGTGTCCCTCTATTATGTTAAACTAGGTGCGTGGTATGGCCCATGTATTATGTAAAAAAGAGTTAGTCACGACAGGTATTGTCAAAGATGTTACCTCTAGATAAATATGTTTTAAACCCCCATCCACATGTAGTATCCATATATGGATTTATTTCTAGGAAAACCACATGAAACATATTTAATATTGTTATAGGGTTTTTCATCTATATTTATAAAAAAATTTAACCTTAGGTATATTATTCCGAATATATGTTTTTTAAATATAGTTTCCAAGGTTTCAAAAAATCCAACTATGATATCATCTTTAATGCCCTGGACTCGAAATCCTAGAGCTCATGCCATACCTTTTTATATTTGAAAACATACAAGTAAATCACATCACAAAGGACCAAAAAAATTAATAGTTTTGGATGGCTCGAATGCATATATGATATCGTTAATATATTGGGATAATAAATCTTATCATATGTGAAATATTGATATTCTTAGAACACATTATATGGATTCCTCTTCATATCCTAGGGAAAGGAAACATAATATGGGTGATCTCAAATTCTTATTATGGCTATGTGATGTGGATGAAATATAGAATTTAGTAGAGAAAATATATAGGAAAAGGTATATAAATCATACCACAAGAAATTCAATAAACTAGATAAGGCACAATCAATACAGAATGGTATATAAATAAAACAATAAACATTTATTCAATAAACCAATAACAAATTTCATTCATAGATTTTATCATATGAAATTATCTTGGATAATAATAATAATAATTGAAATACCATTGATGGTAATGCTTAATTATTGGACATCATGTCTTGGGAACATGAAAACATGTACTGTCAAGACCGTTAATAAGTTGGTTTAAAACGAAAGGTAGAACCCCATTTACATTGGCCAAATTATGTTTCCCATGAGAACCAGTCTATGCATTGATGGGATATATAATGTTTGTTCTCCATACATTATTTCAATTATAAATCATTCCTTATAACCATTAACCAATTAAATTAATAAATAATATACCTCATTAAATATATATATTTAATAAATAATAAAGAGTTATTAATATTTCCACAAACAATAAAATAACTATCAAAGAAATAAAAATATATAAAAATATTATATGATTTATGAAATTAAATTACAAATTGGGTGTATATAAACAAAATTATATTGAATTGGTGAATAGTAGTTAAATATTCTCAATGAAAATTAAATTGGGACATAATGCCTTACCACTTGTAGTCACATGAATCATATCCCCCATAAATATAATTATTATCAAATCAAACAATGAATACCCTGAAAATCACAACATTTATGATATGATATATCAAAAGAAAATATACATACACCACATAAAATAAATTAGTGGTGAATAATTTATATATCTCCTATAATAAAATTTGTGATGAGAAAATATTTAAAATATTTTAATCATTTTTTAAAATCCAACACTTATATAAAATAGATTATTTTCTTTGGAGAAGATCCACATAAACATGAAAATGAGGCATAAAAATGGTTGTTATATCTGAAAAATATAATTTTAATGAAATATATGATAAAAAAAATTCCTTTTACTTTTCTATGAAAAGTCTTAACGTACCGTGTCTTGGAAAATTATAGGAATATTAATTTTTAAATCGTATTTTAAAAATAAAAATTGGTGTAAATATGACATTAAATAATAATTGGTTAATAGAAAAAAAAATATTTATCTGAGAAAACTCTGATGGAATATAAATATTCACCAATGGATACCAAAATAAAAATAATCTCGAATAACAATGAGATTGTAAAATAAATACATATCACTTTACAGTCAGCATAATATTATGACCAAGAAAGTAATAAAATTATATAAGCATGAAAAAAACATAATCATCACAATATAAATAATAAAATACATTGATTGTTGATATATATCACACACAAAATAAATATGTACTATATATGGAATCTGTCCCACATAAATAAATTGTGATACAAAGATCCCTTATAACATTGCGTTTTATTTTTGGTGAAATTACATTTACCTATTATATAATAGTTTTTGGAATGTTATTAAATAATTATGGAACCATAATAATATATAATTTCATTTATTAACCTCTTATAATATCTTATTAAGAATTTGTTGACACTCATCCATTATTTTCACTATTTTGGGAGTTAATTTGTGTAGTTTTCCGAGTATGTTTTGACATGATACATATTGTACATATTATATTGTTATTTAGAAATCTCTAGAATGTAATACATGAATATATTATCATAAATATTGAGTATATATTTTATTATGACAATTCTATATTAATTGATAATAAATCAAATTTTCCATTCATATAGACGGTAGGTCGTACATATGAACGAGTACATCATTTATTTTGTTCCCTATTACGATAATGAAAAGAAAATGATAAATTTATATATATTATAATTCTAGTATCATATCTATGTCATGTATTAATATCAAATATGTTTGTTAAAATCATACTTTATATGTTATATGGATACTGTAAACGAATCTTGCCAAATCATGGAGGCGGTAATCCATGTTTCTACAACTGATTTTATTATATTTACACAAAATGGAGAGTAAAATGTTTAGTTTATTTAATAATTAAAAAATAATAAATAATAAAAATAATATATATATATATATATATAATATATATATATTATTCCATCATAATTCCTACCCCTGAGAGGTGTTAAAGGAAAAAATGGATGACATTGTTACCCAAGGAGGTAGTTCATTATACATGAACAATATGTTCTTTACCGATTAGATGGATGTTAGTGTAAGTGTTTTTTGAACCATTTGAATAATAAAATATCAGTATATTAATGATAATTATCATATTATATAATATTGGAATAATAATAATTTAATGGGTATCAAAACAAATTAATCTAAATTGATCATTGAATATTGGTACAACTTTTTTTGGGTATCTCAATTTTCTTAGAACAAAATGACATATTCGTATATGTTCTTTTCAATATTAATTCATATAGGAAAAATATTATAAAATTTTAATATTATAAGGGACGTATTTTTTCTGTAAGGATTATTGGTGTGCGAGAAAGTGAGGGAGTATCTGGACTTTAATAATTTCAGTGAGGGGGATTTTTGGAAATTCCCAAATGGTTATTATACTATAAAATAATTTTCAATTTAAAATTGCTCAAAATTAATCTATTTCGATTGTCATATGATTATGGTAATAAATAATAGAAACCAATAATCATTAGACATTTTTAGGTAATATTATTACCCTTATCCATTTCATTTCACCATTCGTGAAACCCTTTAACTCTTGATGTGACAACATGGATTTTAAACATTAATGATTGATGTAGTTGCTACACTACTACAAAAATAGGTATTTGTGACGGGATCCCGTCGCAAATGGCTTTTTGCGACGGGGGCCCATCGCAAATGACCCGTTGCTGAAAACGGTGTCACAACAACAGTTTTTTTGCGACGGGCCCGTCGCTAAAGACTTTTTCCACGATGGAGAGAATCCCCGTCACAACTAGTACTCCGTATATTTGTAAAAAACTATTTGCGACGGGCCCCGTCGTAAATACCTGTTGCGGCGGGCCCCGTCGCAAATAGTTGTTGCGACGGGACATGTCGCATAAAACTATTTTTAAAAAAATAAAAAAATAATAATACTATTTGCGACGGAAATAGTATCCCGTCGCAAATACTATAAAAAAATAAAAAAAATTATTTATAAATTATTTTAATTAATATAATAATAATCCAATTATAATTCAAAAATAAAAAATATTAAAATATTAATAATTGATTTTAATTAATATAATAATAGAATTATAATTCATAAATAAAAATAATAAATTATTTTAATTAATATAATAATAATAGAATTATAATTCAAAAATTAAATATAATAGAATATTAATAAATGATTTAATTAATATAATAATATTAGAATTATAATTCATAAATAAAAAAAATATTAATAAGTTATTTTAATTAATATAAAAATAATAGAATTATTTTACATTCAAATATTAAAATAATTCAAGTATTAAAGAAAAATATAATTAAATTATAATATTTTAATATTTTAATATATATATAAAATTTAATAGTATAAAATATAAATAATATTATTATTCATATTAGTATTGTTATGTAAAAATATAATATTAAAAATATTTTATAATGAGACAGAAACTACGAATAGAAAAAAATATCAAATTTTGATTTCACAAATTTTATAACATAAATACAAACTCTAATCTGAAGGAGGGGGGAGGGGGGATCTGCAGATGGTGGTGGAGGAAACTCCATCCCTAAAGCATGAGTGAGTCGGCGCATATACTCCATCTGCTTCTGATGTTGCTGCTGCCACCGACTCGTCGGCTTCTCGCACAGCTGCTGCTGGCGTCGACGCTCCTCCTCATGTTGCTGACGCATCTGCTCCTACTCCTATCAGAGACTCTATATCAGTACAGTTTGGGATCGCAACTGATCCTCATACTTTGTAGCAGAAGAAGATACACGAGCTCCTCTCGAGCTGGATGCCGACATCGCAGCACTGCCATAATAATCTCCGGGAGTCAGTCGAGAGCCAATACCAACTACCCGGCCCTTCTCGAAGGCATACTGGGTGGCCTGCATCCATGTCGCCTCATCAAACTGACGACCAGTGGTCTGATCTGATGACTCGGCCTGACTCTCAGGCCGGGCCTGTGACGCTGCGGCCTCATATGACTCCTGTAGTTGCAATTTAAAATTAAAATTGTGAATATATTATAAGCAGTTAATTTTTAAACTTGAAAACAAATAATACTGACCACGATGTGATGTTGACGATCACCTCTGAGCTCCTCAGTAGCAGGATCACTATACATCCTCCGATATATTTCGTACTCCGTAATATCGGGGTGCTCAACAGCCTATAAGAATAAAAAATAAATTGTTAATATTTATAGTTATATAAAATATTTATAAATAATGTACGTACCAGATGATGTCTATGAGTACTAAAAGAACGACTCCCAGCTCGATGAGTCACCTCCTGTCTCCCCCGATTCGGCCTCCCCACCGATGATCTCCTCTGAAAGGCACCACTGAACCAGTGCGCACATAATCCATCCCATACATGGGATGAAATGTACTCTGGTCGGTGTGCTCTACATGACTCGTCAAAATCTGACACTCCTACTTTCTTCATCGCAGCTTTTCTTAATTTGTGAAAAAACTGACGAAGGCGATCACACATAGCCACCTCTCATGCCTCGTGGATGGCGTCATGCATGGTATCCTCGATCAGATACCATAAACCCTACAAATAAATCAAAATATCAAGTTAGAAATGAAATAATTTTCAAAATAAAAATTATTTATTTACGTACGTAGCAACCAATGGCCGAACATGGTCTGCTGCATATCAATGGGAATCTGCTCTCATGTGGTCCATGGCTGAGAGAAATAGTTGTGCAACATAGCGCTACCCTGTTCGACTGCTATATGCGGAAAACTGTAAAAATAATAAACATTTATTATAGAAATAGATTAATGAAATCTTAGTCAAATCCACAGGTTATCACACAGGTTATCACACCTCCGTGTGTGTGGATCAAACCCAAGACGTGGATGTCGCTCGGGGACGGGGTCAGGAATCATCAATCGTGCAAGACCGCGCCCCCTCAGTGTACTCCCTGGAGCGCCTGCATGCTGAGGGTCATCTGTGAAAAACTCATCCACATAGAAAGTCATGTTAGCATCCGCCAACTCACGAAATGTGGCGTCGTCCATCTGAAACAGAAAATGTTAACTTTGTTAGCAAATAATTGATAATTACTATTATATATACATATATACATATTATGATTGTATATAAATACCATGTAATTCTATCAGTGTTCATCTTCATCATCATCTTCATATATGTCAATGTCATCTTCATATTCCTCCTCAACATCATCGATATCCATTCGAGTTACAGTTGCTTCATCTCTTACCATTTCAAATTCATATGTGACATCATTAATATCATCGTCATCACCGACTCTAAAATGTGGGGTGTCGTCATCGATACTCATGTCTCCTTGTAAAAAAAGATTGATTTTGAGTACTGTCTTGAAAAACTTCAATTATTTGCACATCAGTGAAAGCACATTCACTTTGACAAAACTGATTGTATCGAATTTTGTTTTTTATTACACTCCACCAATCATTCAAGTCTCTTGATGTAGCACAGTACTTTGCGTAATAAACTTTATATGCCTGTTGAGCCAATAAGAATGGTTCATTAACTACAAGAACACTTTTACATTTAATATCGATGATTCAATGAGTCAGATGAACACGCACGCCTCTCTCTGTATCCAACCACCGACATTTGAACATGGTTATGTAATGTGGTCCAAGATAACAGAGTTCAATGATTTCATCAAGTATGCCATAAAAGTCAACTTCATTTTCTCGATGATGAGATCCTCTCAAGCTAACTCCACTATTAATTGTTTTTTTCGATTCTCCATATGCATGTGTGTGTAATCGAAATCCATTCACGACATATGCATTATAAGTTTTAACAAGTTTGGAAGGTGGGTTACTCAATACACACATCTGTTTTTCAATTTTATCAGCATGTAGAGACACCTAAAAATTTGTGAAATAATTATCAATATAGTAAACTATACTTTGAATGAGTTTCTAAAAGATGAAGAAATTATGTTACCAGTTTTTGAAACCACTGAGAGAAATTTTTCAGTCGACGTTCTTGGAGAGCAGCTGCTGTAATTTGTGGAATTTGTTTCTTGATATGATTATCATACAACCTATAAAAACCATAGTTATTTACTATAACATAAATGATAGAATAAGTGATATAAACACTTACAGTTCAACTGATGTCATCTCTTCACAGTTGAGCAGAACATACGTATGAGCTCTATGATGATCATCATCTGAAATCCAGCGTTCATAAACTCCACCAAAACCAAGCTCTGGCTGGTTGAAAACAGATAATTGATAGCTGATTTCATCAATATTCCTCTCATTTCATCCCATTCGGTTGTGTTTTGTAGGATACTCAGATTCAAAATAATGGGAGCAGAAAAAAGATATTTCCTCTTACAAATAAGCTTCTGCAATAGATCATTCAACAGATGCTTTGTTACGTACTTTTCTTTTCAATTTTTGCATGCATATTTCAAATGGGTATATCCGTCGAGACTGTACTGGACCTCCACATTAGGCTTCATATGGAAAATGTAACATCAAATGTTCCATTGAGTCGAAGAAAGACGGCGGAAATATTTTTTCCAGTTTACATATAATTACAACAACATCTTTTTCAGGTTTTCATAGAGCATCATAATCTGCTGTAGCCGCAAAAATTTCCCGATAAAAATGCGACATGTCTGTTATGGAATCACAAGTCACAGAATTCAATAGACCTCTTAATCCAATGGGTAGAATTCTTTCCATTATAACATGACAATCATGACTTTTTAATCCAGAAATATGACCATTCTTTACACATCTACCCAAATTGTAATAACAGCCATCTGGAAGTCTCAAATATGCAATCCACTGACAAAATAATAAACAGTTTTCTTTAGACAATGTATAAGCTGATTTTGGTTTCAGTATCCTTTCTGTTCTGACATTCTCAAATAGTTCCAATTATGGATGCCTGCAAATTTGGGCAAGATCTAAATGTGCATTTAAATTGTCTTTGCTCATTCCTGGCGTATCCAAAACTGTATGAAACAAATTATCAAAACAGTTCTTCTCAATATGCATGACATCTATCATGTTTCGGACCAACAAATCAGACCAATATGGAAAATCCCGAAATATGCTACGTTTAATCCAATTGTGTTCTTTCCCAAAACCAGAAATTTTTTGTTGGTTTATTGTGGGACCAAAAGTGATTGGAGGTAATGAAAATACAACTGATTTTAACTCCGAACCTAATAGCATATTTGGAGGTCCATCCCTTTCAACTGTTCCTTTTCTGAAATGATATCTGTTTCTGCAAAAAGGATGATCAGCTGGAAGAAATCTGTGATGACAGTCAAAATAAAAAGGTTTCTTTCCATGAATGAGCATAAATGCTTTGTTCTCTCCCATACAGTAAGGACATTATTTTTGACCATGTGTACTCTAGACAGATAACATCCCATAAGCCGGGAAGTCACTTATTGTCCACATCAATGCTGCTCTCAGTATGAAATTATGTTTCTTTGCAACATCATATGTACTGACACCAATACTCCACAATAAATTTAATTCATCAATCAATGGTTTCAAATAAACATCAATATTTTTCTTCGGATGTCCTGGAATTAGTAAAGTCAAAAATATATATGGCTCCTTCATCAACATCCATGGAGGTAAATTGTACTGAGTAAAAAAAACAGGCCAACATGAATATTGACTACCATAAGATCCAAACAGACAAAAACCATCAGTGGAAAGGCCCAGTCGAACATTTCTAACTTCTAAAACAAAGGATGGATGCACTCTATCAAAATGTATCCATGAATCACCATCAGCTGGATGATTCAAGCTTTTATCGGTTGAAATATTCTCTTTATGCCATGACATCATTGTCGCTGTATTCTTAGACATGAATAAACACTGAAGTCTGGATGTAAGAAGAAAATATCTCAACTGTTTTACAGGAATCAAACCAGACTTCCTGTTTTGTCCTTCTTTATATCTCAGTTGCCCACATGTGGGACAACTATCCAAGGACTCCTTTTCCCTAGAATATAAAATGCAGTCATTTCAGCATGCATGAATCTTCTGACAAGTAAGTCCCAAATTTCGAACCAGCCTCTTACTCTCATAGTAATTTGCAGGTAAAACATTTCTTTCGGGTAACAATGTTTTAAGCAATGACAATATCTAGTCAAAACAGGTTTTTGACATTCCGTTATCTGATTTGATAGCCATACATTTTGCAACTTCTTCTAATTTTCTCATCGTGTAGCCAGGATATAATGCACCCTCAGCAGACTTCAACAACTCATAAAATTCAGACGGTGCCAACTCAGGATTTGAAGCTATATCAGCTGGAGTTTCTGTATGTTGAATAGATGAACCTGAAACATCATGTACTAAATCTTGAAACCGGTATGGATCCAGAATCAAGTTGGTATCACCTACTCTGGAACTGCGTTCACCGTGTTGATACCAAAAAACATAATCTGGTTGAAAACCAAAATGCAAGAGACATTCTCCCACTTTGTCAAACGTGTCAAACGTTCTCAATGCACATTTTCTGCAAGGGAATTTTATTTTTCCTTCTAAACAAAATTCTGGATTTGATGCCGCAAATGATAAAAAAGTCTCCACACCTTCTACATATACTGGATTTAAACCAAAACCGTTTGGATTTCTACGTTGATTTATCCATATGCGGTCACCTAATAATGATTGTTGAGGACCCCGTTGTTCCATATTTTTCTATAAAATATAAAAACATTACTGGTTTTGAATAATTTGCTAGAAAAAACACTCAAGCTAGGATAATTATAGAGTTTAGATCATACATGACTGACGCAAACTTTTTATTGAGATATACCTAAAAATTGACCATTTAAGAATTAAATATATATGTTGAGAATAAAGAAAAACATGTTACAAATATTGATAATTTTACTATTATATAAATTTTTTATTATTTTCATAGTACTAATATTATTGGTAATTTTTCCTAATTATTGTTAATTATTACTAATTAGTACTAGTTATTACTAATTATTACGAATTATTACTAACTATTACTAATTATTAATAATTATTACTAATTATTACTAATTATTGGTAATTATTACTAATTATTGGTAATTATTACTAATTATTACTAATTATTACTAATTATTGGTAATTATTACTAATTATTACCAATTATTGGAAATTATTACTAATTAATACTAATTATTGGTAATTATTACGAATTATTTGTAATTATTAGTAATTATTAGTAATTATCGGTAATTATTACTAATTATTGGTAATTATTGGTAATTATTACTAATTATTGGTAATTATTACTAATTATTGGTAATTATTACTAATTATTGGTAATTATTACTAATTATTGGTAATTATTAATAATTATTACTAATTATTACTAATTATTGGTAATTATTGGTAATTATTACTAATGATTACTAATTATTGGCAATTATTAGTAATTATTACTAATTATTACTAATTAATACTAATTATTGGTAATTATTGGTAATTATTACTAATTATTGGTAATTATTACTAATTATTACTAATTCTTACTAATTATTGATAATTATTTGTAATTATTACTAAATATTACTAATTAATACTAATTATTGGTAATTATTGGTAATAATTACTAATTATTGGTAATTATTTCTAATTATGGGTAATTATTATTAATTATTACTAATTATTACTAATTATTGGTAATTATTACTAATTATTGGTAATTATTAATAATTATTACTAATTATTAATAATTATTACTAATTATTGGTAATTATTACTAATTATTACTAATTATTACTAATTATTGATAATTATTGGTAATTATTACTAATTATTGGTAATTATTGGTAATTATTACTAATTGTTAGTAATTATTACTAATTATTTGTAATTATTATTAATTATTACTAATTATTTCTAATTATTGGTAATTATTAGTAATTGTTACTAATTATTGGCAATTATTACTAATTATTACTAATTATTACTAATTATTGGTAATTATTACTAATTAATACTAATTATTGGTAATTATTGGTAAATATTACCAATTATTGGTAATTATTACTAATTATTGGTAATTATTATTAATTATTACTAATTATTACTAATTATTGGTAATTATTACTAATTATTGGTAATTATTTCTAATTATTACTAATTATTACTATTTACCAGTAATTATTGGTAATTATTGGTAATTATTGATAATTATTGTTAATTATTACTAATTATTGGTAATTATTATTAATTTTTACAAATTATTACTAACTATTGGTAATTATTACTAATTATTGGTAATTATTATTAATTATTACTAATTATTACTAATTATTACTAATTATTACTAATTATTGGTAATTAATACTAATTATTGGTAATTATTACTAATTATTGATAATTATTACTAATTATTACTAATTATTAGTAATTATTGGTAATTATTACCAATTATTGGTAATTAATACTAATTATTGGTAATTATTGGTAATTATTACTAATTATTGGAAATTATTACTTATTAGTGGTAATTATTATTAATTATTACTAATTATTACTAATTATTGGTAATTATTACTAATTATTGGTAATTATTTCTAATTATTACTAATTATTACTATTTACTGGTAATTATTACTATTTACCGGTAATTATTGATAATTATTGTTAATTATTACTAATTATTGGTAATTATTACTAATTATTGCTAATTATTACTAATTATTGCTAATTATTGCTAATTATTACTAATTATTACTAATTATTACTAATTATTACTAATTATTACTAATTATTACTAATTAGTACTAATTATTACTAATTATTCCTAATTATTGGTAATTATTGGTAATTATTGGTAATTATTCCTAATTATTACTAATTAGTGGTAATTATTTGTAATTATTACTAATTATTACTAATTATTGATAATTATTAATAATTATTACTAATTATTGGTAATTATTAGTAATTATTGGTAAGTATTACTAATTATTGGTAAGTATTACTAATTATTGGTAATTATTACTAATTATTGGTAATTATTAGTAATTATTGGTAATTATTACTAATTATTGGTAATTATTACTAATTATTGGTAATTATTACTAATTATTAATAATTATTCCTAATTATTGATAATTATTGGTAATTGTTCCTAATTATTAGTAATTAAATGAATAATTACCAATAATTAGGAATAATTACCAATAATTAGGAATAATAACATTATTAGTATATTTTATTATTAATATTAAAATAATATAATTTTCTAATTTATATACAATTCTCCTTTCATCTGTGTGTTTTCTATATCCACATACAAATAATACATGTGGAGACAGCAAACACACAGATAAAAAGAGAATTGTATATATATAAAAAATTATATTATTTTAATATTAATAATAAAATATACTAATAATATAATAATGTTATTATTTCTAATTATTGATATTTATTACTAATTATTAATATTTATTCTTAATTAATAAAAAATTATACTAATTATTCCTAATTACCATTAACTATGAACAATACTAATAATTTAAATTTATTAAGTAATAAAACAATGTAAACATAATTAAATTACAACTAATTAAGAATAATTGAAACTAATAAAAAATTAAAAATAAATATTAAATTAAAATGAATATAAATACCTTGAAAATTGATCTGAAGGTGATCTCTGATCGTTCTTCAAAACTTCAATATCAACTCCGGAAAAAAAAATTAAACTTGAGAAAAACTGAACTTTAGAAATAAAATTTTGAGAGAAGAAGAAGATGGAGCTTGAGAATGATTTGAAAAAAACGTATGGGGGTATTTATAGGTTAGATTATTTGCGACGGGTACCGTCGCAAATACCTTAGCCATCATTTATTACGGTCAACGGTTAAATAGTTATTTGCGATGGGTTCCGTCGCAAATAACCACCTGCCGACATACTATTTGCGATGGGGGAATATTCCCGTCGCAAATACCTTTTACCACCGCCGGTTATTTGCGACGCGAATATTCCCCCGTCGCATATAAGTTTCCCGCGATTTGGCGCGCAAAGCGCGCCAGTCCTTTTGCGACGGGGAAAGCTATCCCGTCGCAAAAGGCTACTTATTTGCGACGGGAAAATACCCCCGTCGCAAATAAGTTTTTAATAGGGCTATTTGCGACGGGAATAAATCCCGTCGCAAATAACCTGTCTAAAATACCCATTTTTCCCGTAGTGCTATAAGATTCAAAGATTCCATTAATGTATTATTTTTATACCATTAATACTAATCCTTATTATTTGAGGATTTTGATATTTTTATGAATATTATATTTTTTAATACAATATTTTTTATTTTTAAATTTCATTAATTTAAAATTTTACATTATTCATCACTTGCCTTTTTAACAATATCCTAAAAACATGATATTGTCAAACCAACTGTTTTAAATCATCAATAACATAAAATTTTACTACATTAAATTCTTTTATGATGTTAATTATATCATGTTATATTTATTTAAACATATGTAATATCATATATTTAATTATTCAATTAATTAAATAGTACAAAATCATCATTTTGTCACCAATTAAGTAAATTGTTTTGTCACACAAAATTATAAATAAATTACTATGATGTATATAGGCATTTTTTATTTATAAATAATATTATTATGTTAAAATTTCATTATATAACCATGTATTAAACATATTTCAATAGATAAAAACTGAAGAGAGGCAAAATTTACATTTTTTTAAATATAATATTATAAATGACATACAATCAACCAATTTGCTCCCAATGGTTATAATTTAGACCCGTATAATAATTTAGTCATATAAAACACAACCTATTAAATTAAGACTCGTTTTAGGGTAGTTCTAAGATATTTATAATATATAATTACCATTAATTACCTAATTATCCATTAGTAGTGGTAATAACAAATATTAAAAAATTTAGTATTCATATTTTCCAAAAAATAAAAGGATCAAATTTAAATAATATTTATCTTATGATTCCGAATATTGAATCCATTTTTTCTTAATTTAGAAAAAAATATTTCTGAAAATAATTAAAAATTATTCATTTTGGTCGAATGACGATGTGAGCTACAAAAGTAAAAATGTTCGAAAGATTGAAATGTTTTTATATAAATGTTCAATGTAAAATTGATTATAAAATAGTGGATTGGATTAATTTATGGTACAATATTTTAATTATAATTCAATTCCACTCAAATATTTTTTTAAACACTACAAATAAATATGGTGAAAAATATGTTTTCAATTAATGACTAATAATTTATCAATATTCATAAAAAATGTATCATATCAAAAACCTAAAAAATTTCACCCTTTGTAATGAAAATTATATATATTTTTAAAATAAAAAGATTAATTTTCAAATATACTTTATAAATTTATCCCAATATTTATTTAAAATTATATCTCTATTAAAATGTAGTGAAATTTCATGTATGAAAATTTATGTTTTGTAGTGAAATATTAGATTTCTTCTTATATTATGCTTGAAATATATATTTTATTAATTTACGAATATTTTACATGATATGAACATATAAATTAATTATATAAAATATCTATATGTTTTATAATTTTATTAGTTCTCAAAATTTGAATAAATGGTGTTTTGTTGAAATCGTTTTTGTCAGCAATTCATGCTATAAATGAAACCAATTTCTCTTAAAAAATGAAATATTTTAAAATATTGGGGTGTCAAATTTTTATGGTAGAATATATTAATTGAAAATTAATTACCTCCAATAGTATTGGGTTAATATTATTTATAGATGAACTACATGCGATAATATTTTAGATCTATAATTCTAGATGCATACACAATCCGTACAATGTGATCCACGTATGTGATCATACCAGAAGGTCTGTGGTGCAGCATAAAAAATGTTTAATAATGATTATATAGTTTACAATGATTTTTTATGAGATTTATATAAATAAATTTTTTAGTGTGATGTAATTTATTTAACCCTATAAATTTTTATATTAAAATATTAATTAAATAAAATTTCAATAGTATAAACTAAAAAAATAAAAGATAAAGTTATTTCAAAATAGTATTGATTATATAAAGATGTGTACAAATGAAAATGTGGATATATTTGTAAACATTATTTATGAATTTCATAGTTCAATATATGGGATCTATAATGTGATCATTGATTTATATATGGTATTTAAATTATTCATAATAATATCACCAATATATAACCAAATATTGTCACAAAATTAAGAAATAAACCCTAGAGAATTATACCCTTAATGTATATATAGTTTTCTAGTCACACATGTAGTTTGGGTGAATCCATATAGGTCATTAGAAACATTAATTTAAAAAAAATAGTTTAATTACATATGAATTAATGAATTTGAAGATACTAAAAAATATGATGTATAATAAAATATCAAATCTCTTATAGAATGAAAATTTAAATGATAAAATAGAATATATGAGTGTAAATTACCCATGTAACATTTCCTCAATTGGAATAATGGGTTCATAACATCTTTTTATCCAAATATATATGATGTAGTGGATGGTGATTTTTTATTCTCACCGAAAAAATCATAAATGACCCCGAAAAGGATCATTAACTCTTGTATTTTTTGTTGGAAGATATTTAAGAGAAATGAATTGATTACAAGAGAGGAAGATGATTCTTAAAATGATTTATTTTATGGAAATTGGAATAATTTTATATCAAATATTAATTATTCCATAATATATTCAGTTGAGACATAAAAATATAAAGACGAATTTGATGATAAACTATAGGAAGTGGTTAAGCCCCTAAAAGAATTTAAACATGATCTCAAGGGAATTTCTATAAAAATAATGTGAAATAGAAATATTGGAAGTTTCTAAACGAATAATCTTGTTATGTTGACTATCCTGGTGTAGATATTTATGACATAGATATATTTTGTTAAGAACATGATTTCATATTATAAATATGAAGAAGTGGAAACTATATATTGATTATACACGAATACTAAGATCATAGATGATATTAATATTTCAATTATTTTGATTGTTAATAATATTTATACATTTGAAGATGTTATTTCATTGGGAAAAAATATCGATACACAAATAAAAAGATATGGATCAATGAGAATAATTCATTTTGAGATGTCTTAATATATTGTTTTAAAATATTGTGAATAACATGTAAATATATAATTTTAATAATATTATAATGCCAATAAATAAAATTATATATAATAAAATGGTCCTAGTAATGATTTTTGTATGTAAAAAATATGTTGAAAATTTTTTAATTGAAAAATATTGAAAAATAAGTTTGAAATTATTCAACCAGTTAGAACATAATAACAAACTAAAAGATATTATGTATGGTGATATTTTTGCAGAAATTATAGAAAAATTATATTTCTATTTATTATGTGTTTTTTTTTCATAACAATACTATATCATATTATATTGAATCTAATTATTAGTAAATAATATAATCTATTTGTTCAAAAAATGAGAATTTAAATTTAAATTTAATATTAGAATAGAAAATAATTTTAGGAGGACTACCTTAATTTGTCAAATTTTTGGAACATTTTAGCTTATTATATGAATATAAGTGTTATACACTCTCTTTAATGTAATATTAAAACTCATGCAATATAATCAAATGAAAATCATTTAAAACTATTTTTTCTCTCATAAACAAATTATATAATTTATTATGATGATTAAAATTAAGGGATTCCATGAAAAGTATTAACTAATTTTAGAATTCATAAAAAATAATGCTTGATTATATAAATGAATTTTTTATATATATTACTTTGATATAATCAATAATAGTATCAATTAAATTTTATATTGATACTGTTAATCAAATATGTAATTTAATAAAAATATTTTTAGGAATGAAAATGTAGAGTTGGTGGAATATTTTGTTTTTAGATGCATGTTTTATAGTATTACAATGGAATATAATATTTTAATCATAAAAATGATTTTGAAGTAGCTTCATGGAATGTTTAATCACTGTTCGATATTCGATGCTACAGATCTTCTTTATTGGGTAGAATTTTTTGATTAGGGATTGGAATGGTGATATTATTCATATATGATCCATATTGGGTATAAATTATTTCATTATAAAAAATAGATATTGATGGATGAGTAAGAAACGTTATTTTTTTAACTAATTAATAAAAAGATATACATTATTTTACAAGGCATTAACACCGATAGTATGGATGAAACAGATGTAGGAAGAGGATTGTGATGTGGGTTAAGAAGTAATGTTGATAATGATTGATAAAATGGATCCATTATATCAGTTTAATATCTGGTGATATAAAATGTACTGATACAAATTGTAATTAAACACCTATTTATAAATCATATAGTGGAGAGAAATCATGGGAAACATCAGTTTTTTAGAACACTATAATAAGAGAAATATTTTTTATCCTTCCAAATCGATGAACTTGTATTCATAAACCACATGTTTTACATTTGAGTTCAAACAATTTCTTTAGGAAAATAATGATTAGATGACTCTTAATGATAATAAATATAATTATTCACATTTTTAGTGTTTATAATTCAAGAAAAATATTTGTTTTTAAATAGATGATGTATGGGGGGAGAAACTTTACATGAGATATACGCAACAAGAAGAATGTTTAGTCAATAAATTATTATAATAATATAGTAATTAGATATTTCTCATATTAAATATATTATAATTAATCAATGAATACTTTTATATTTTTTAATGCCCATTTACTCGAATGGAACAATGGATGGTTAAGAATGCCTGAAGTGATCAATTTTATAATAGTGGTGTAATTGGAATTTTATTGACATATATGTAGAATGTTTTTAGGTTAGAGTTAGATTGAATATGATTTATATATATTTTAAGAGGATAATGATTATATGAGAACAGAATAACATGGAAGAGATATTTCAAACAATTATTTTAACATGATAGATTTTTTGTTTACTGTATGTTCATTTGTTATCATAAGATTGAGTGTCAATGAGTAAACATATTGCTGATGGAAATAATCACCATACCATTAACGTCAATGAAAATATTAATGGAATGTATTTGGGGATTGTGAAATGTATTAACTGAATAATCAACGATAATATTATTATTTTGCACTAATTATAATCATTTCAAATTGAAATGGCCATACATGAAAAATATTGTTCCATACGAATTATCATTATAATATAACCTTTGTGAATGTGTTGAATATTTTACACCAAATTTTATATTAATGTTATAATTATAAAATTTGATAAATATGTATTTCATGTCAAAGAACCTGGTGATTTACAATATTGGAATGTTGTTGAAATAGTTGGATAATCTAAATTAGAATTGTGGAATCCTTTTTTACATTCTATAATACCTTTACAAAATTGAAATCTAAAATAACATTCATTATGGAGGAAGGTATGTTAGACATATAAAAATAAAGAGTAAAATAAATATATGAATATGTGAATTTTCATAGTTTTTTGAAAATAATCTTCATCTGTATTATAGTTATTTTATTAGGATTGGACTTACACATCATGATTGGCCTACTAGGATTCCATAAATGATAATTATTATTAGAGACCATGATATAGTGTTCCCAAAATTTGATGTTATGCCTATATTTTATAATTTGTAAATTTAATATTTCTTGAATGATCTTGATTTCACTTTATTTAAATTTATAATTTTTAGTGATGATTATTTTATTAAAGTAATTTTATTTTTTTATTTAGTGAAGAGGAATTTTAAGGTTATTTGAAATATTTATTTTCCATATGATATAAAAAATACCATGAATATAAGGAAATAAATTGCATAGAAGAGTGTTATTATATATAACAAATGGATATTAAATATTAAATACATTAGTTGTTGTGAAAACATGTTTTGAATTTATTTAAAATCCATAATTGGGATGTGATGGTGATTGTATTTAATTATATTACGGATATGTCTTGTAAGATAGATTTTTTTTCCTATCATTGAAAATAAAAACAAGTGAATAAATAATCAATATGAATATAATATTTTTAGTGTCTTAAATTTTATTATTATATATGTTGGTTCAATGGTGTGGTGATTATAAATTGGTAACCCTATTAGAAGAATTGATTAGAATAAAGAATACATTTATAGACCTTCTATGATGATTATTACCATCTTTACATTTTAATAACATTTTATTAACGTAATGTTTAATTGTAATATTCACAGAATTTATATTTTCAAAATAGATGTATCCTAATGCGTGTGGACCGTGTAAAAATCTATATTTTTAGGATTCATTGTTTATGCATTGGGGTTGTTATTACTCTTTATCATAGTGAATTATATAAAGTGTCTTTTCTATGATGATTATATGGTCCTATTATATTTTACCAAAGGATATTACTAAAGGAACATTAAAACACCCACATGTCATTGGTTATTCTTGGTTGACCCTTAAGTTAGAAAGGTTCTCTAATGATTGACATGATATATCAAAATGATGATTAAAGGTTATGATGGAAAACACTCCTTTTAATGAAAAAATTAGTCTAAGGAGTGGTTTTATTATACCTAGTGTATTTTGATGTATATTTTCCTTTAAACATCAATGAAATGAATGGTTATTGATACATCGTTTCCTTTACTAGTGAATTTAATAAGTATATGATTGGTTTTAATTTTAGACATAAGTACGAATGTATTGTTGTACCTCTCGAACCCCTCGAGGTTTGATTTTCATGATCACAATCACCCTCTTTCTTAACTAACTTTGTTTTTAAGTGTTGTGGATGATAGGCAAAAGATTGCCAAAGGATTGGCCCAAGAATGGACAAGAAATGGACTGAAATTCAGTCCACCGGCCAACCGGTGTGATAGCACCGGCCAGCCGGTGGAACTGGCAGAGGGATTGCCCACTGCCAGGTTCCACCGGTCGACCGGTGGCTCTGTCACCGGTCGACCTGTGGCACCCAGCCCAAATAGTATTTGCTACTGTCTTGCCACCGGCCAGCTGGTGGCTCCTCCACCGGTCGACCGGTAGAGCCTGGATCAAGACTCTTCTTCTCTACCAAGGCACCGGCCAGCCGGTGGAGCTGTACCGGCCAGCCGGTAGCCCAGTCAAACTAGCCGTTGGGTTTGACCAGTCAACCATCTTTTGGCCTCCAACGGCTCCGAGGACTTCTCCAACGGCTCCGAAGGCCCCCAATGGGTTCCATGCCTATAAATAAAGGCCAAGGAAGCCCCGGAACCTAATCGGATCATATACCAAGCGCCCTGACATATTGTTGCACATTTGGCGAACCTCCGGCGCTCCACCTTCAAGGATCCTCAAGTGCTCCAATCCAATTCCCAATCCAAGGAGCACCTCAAGAAGCTTGGGAGAGCACGCTACATCAACTCCATCATACCTTGGCGCCCAAGTCTTCCTCAATTACGGTTTTTATAGTTTTATTTATTTTGAGCTTCATTTTGGGTTTGTGCCTACAAACCCCAAACTTTTCTCATCCTCCTTTTCTTTGGGTTTCACATCACCACTAAGGTGTGAAAAGGTTGCCAAGCTTTCCTTTAAATAGCTTGAGACATAGGTGAGCTATCCTTCACCTGTAAGAAGGATAGTGGGTTCTTTCTAAACCATCAAAAGTAAGTGGGTTCTTGCTAAACCACAAAAAGCAAGCTGTAATAGGTCCTAGTGCTACCTCACAGCCTAGTGGGTTTCTTGCTAAAACCATTGAAAAGCAAGCGGTAGGAATCTCTCAACGGTTGAGTTGGGAGCGGAGACGTAGGCCGGGTTTTGGCCGAACTCCGTTATCAATTTCTTGTGTGATTGCCTCTTTACTTTCCGCTGCATTTTAACTTTGATTTTTAAATTGATAATCAATTTTTAAAAGGCAATTCACCCCCCCTCTTGCCATCTTTCCCCATTTTTCCGACCCAACAATTGGTATCAGAGGAGAAGTTTGAGTAATACCCTAACCCGGTTTCAAATTTAAGATCCATTAAGATGGCATCAACCTCTTTCGCCCCCGAGGGCCTCTCATTGGGTCAGGCTCCATTTTTTGATGGGACCGACTATAATTATTGGAAAACCCGCATGACCACTTTTTTAAGAAGCATAGGATATCCCATATATAAAATTGTCATGCAAGGTTATACATTGTCTACCCCCGATGAATCCAAATGGACCCAAGCCGACATTAGAAATTTCGAGCTTGATGGCAAAGCCATGAATGCTCTCCATTGCGGCCTTGACCGAAATGAGTTCAATCGAGTTTCCACATGCACCTCCGCACATGAGATCTGGAAACTTTTGGAGGTTACCCATGAGGGGACCAACAAAGTAAAGGATACTCGATTGGACATGTACCGTCAGGATTTTGAGTCTTTTTCTATGCACCCAAATGAATCTATTTCTGAAATGTTTACTAGATTTACTGACGTGTGCAATGGGAGAAAGTCCCTTGGTGATGATGTTTCCGCAGAAACGATGGTTAAAAAGATCTTATGGGTCCTTCCGAGCTCATGGGCACCAAAGGTGACGGCGATCCAAGAAGCTAAGGACGTCAAAAATATGCCGGTAGAGGAGCTCATCGGATCCCTAATGACGTACGAGATCACGATGAGGAGGCAAGCTCAAAAGGAGGGCACACCAATCAAGACACCAAAGAACATTGCCCTCAAGGTACAAAAAGAAGTAAGCTCCTCCTCATCCTCATCTTCCCCATCTACTTCATCTTCAAGCGGCGACTCGGAAATGGAGAATCTCGCCCGCCAAATGCACAAATTCATGAAGAAGCACAAGAAGAAGAAGAAATCTCGCAAGGCGCGAAAGCAAGAACCCACTGCAAGATCCGAGCCCAAGGTAAAATGCTACGGGTGCGGCGAAAAGGGCCATTACAAGCCCGATTGCCCACTCAACAAGAAACGGGCCACGCAAAAGGAAAAAGGAAAGAAAAAGGTCCTCAAGGCCACATGGAGTGACACCTCATCATCCTCCTCCTCCTCCTCAAGCGACAACGGTAACAAATTCCTAATGGCATTCCATGAGGTAACATCTTCCGACTCCTCATCCTCTTGCTCTTCAAATTCCAATTCTTTAAATCATCTATCTTATGAAGAACTCTCACATGCTAGAGATCAATTGGAAAAAGGTTTTCATACTTTATCGTCAAAATTGGTTGCTTTAAAAAAGAATTTCAAAAAACTTTCCTCCGAAAAAGACCAACTTCTCAAAGAGAAGGAGGAACTCTCCCTAAAAATCCAAAATTTTCCAAATGTTGATTCTATGGAATCAACCATCAAAGACCTTAGAGAAACCCTAGCCAAGTTCACCCAAGGTGAACAAAATTTGTCCAAACTCTTAGGTTCTCAACGAGTATCTAGAACCACCAATGGACTTGGCTATACCAATATAGCTTCCTCCTCCCATGCACCCACTGTTTTTGTAAGGGGGAGCTCTTGCTTTAAATTTTGTAATTATTGTAAAAAACCCGGGCACATGATATATGAATGTAATTGTAAAAATGCCCGGTACGGTCAACCCAAATCGTTTTTCTTTTCGGATGAATTCTATAGAAGAAGACCCGCCATGAGACAAGTTTGGATTGAAAAATCCCTTCTTGCGAGTCTCTCCGGGCCAAAATTTATTTCCTATCCCCGGTGATTTATTGTCTTTATTTAGGGGGAGTTAGCTTTGTTTTTGTCAAAATTTTCGATTCAAACTTTCAATTTCAACTCTTGGTTTCAAAATTTTCAATTCATTTTTGATTCAAAACTCTAAATTTCAAAAATTTCATTTGGTTTCAATTTAAATTTTCAATTGGCTTTTGATTCAAAACTTTCAATTCAAACTGTTATTCAATTTTCATTTCAAAATTTTCAACAATTGGTATTATTTTCAATTGGTTTAAAATCTTGATTTTCAATTTTTCCCTCAATCAAGTTTTATGCCCCACGCTATTTTGATAATCACAAAGGGGGAGAATTTCTTGATTGATTGGGGGAGAAACCTTTTCTATCTTGCTTTGATTTATTTTCAAATTATCCTTTAAGAATTCCTTTCAATTTCAGTATTTTACATTAATTGTTTCGGTGATTGTGATCATCAAAATAGGGGGAGATTGTTGTACCTCTCGAACCCCTCGAGGTTTGATTTTCATGATCATAATCACCCTCTTTCTTAACTAACTTTGTTTTTAAGTGTTGTGGATGATAGGCAAAAGATTGCCAAATGATTGGCCCAAGAATGGACAAGAAATGGACTAAAATTCAGTCCACCGGCCAACCGGTGTGATAGCACCGGCCAGCCGGTGGAACTGGCAGAGGGATTGCCCACTGCCAGGTTCCACCGGTCGACCGGTGGCTCTGTCACCGGTCGACCTGTGGCACCCAGCCCAAATAGTATTTGCTACTATCTTGCCACCGGCCAGCCGGTGGCTCCTCCACCGGTCGACCGGTAGAGCATGGATCAAGACTCTTCTTCTCTACCAAGGCACCGGCCAGCCGGTGGAGCTGTACCGGCCAGCCGGTAGCCCAGTCAAACTAGCCGTTGGGTTTGACCAGTCAACCATCTTTTGGCCTCCAACGGCTCCGATGACTTCTCCAACGGCTCCGAAGGCCCCCAATGGGTTCCATGCCTATAAATAAAGGCCAAGGAAGCCCCGTAACCTAATCGGATCATATACCAAGCGCCCGGACATATTGTTGCACATTTGGCGAACCTCCGGCGCTCCACCTTCAAGGATCCTCAAGTGCTCCAATCCAATTCCCAATCCAAGGAGCACCTCAAGAAGCTTGGGAGAGCACGCTACATCAACTCCATCATACCTTGGCGCCCAAGTCTTCCTCAATTACGGTTTTTATAGTTTTATTTATTTTGAGCTTCATTTTGGGTTTGTGCCTACAAACCCCAAACTTTTCTCATCCTCCTTTTCTTTGGGTTTCACATCACCACTAAGGTGTGAAAAGGTTGCCAAGCTTTCCTTTAAATAGCTTGAGACATAGGTGAGTTATCCTTCACCTGTAAGAAGGATAGTGGGTTCTTGCTAAACCATCAAAAGCAAGTGGGTTCTTGCTAAACCACAAAAAGCAAGCTGTAATAGGTCCTAGTGCTACCTCAAAGCCTAGTGGGTTTCTTGCTAAAACCATTGAAAAGCAAGCGGTAGGAATCTCTCAACGGTTGAGTTGGGAGCGGAGACGTAGGCCGGGTTTTGGCCGAACTCCGTTATCAATTTCTTGTGTGATTGCCTCTTTACTTTCCGCTGCATTTTAACTTTGATTTTTAAATTGTTAATCAATTTTTAAAAGGCAATTCACCCCCCCCTCTTGCCATCTTTCCCTGTTTTTCCGACCCAACATGTATTACATCCAAATATTTTACAATATGTTTCTACATAATAGATTATATGTGTTTAGTATATTTTTATTCATTTCACTTATTGGTCAAATGAACTATGATATAATATTGAAATATTATTTTTTAAATATGAAAATTTTGACATAGTCGTTGGTTTGATGGGAATGAAAATGGAAAGAGATATTATCAGATATATATATATATAATGTTTTTAACCATAAATTAAAAACATTATCTTGCATTTATTAAAAAATGGTCTACAATGTAGATAAAATATTTATAAATTAACGTTATATTTTTATTAAACTATTTTTATGGGTACTACCTATTATTACCATACTATATAAAACTAATTACTATTGATAAATGAATTTAATGAAATATTTATATTATATATCCAAATAAATGAATTAAAATTCATTTGAATATGTTCATTTATAATTGAATATGTATAAATTCATTCTATGGTTAATAAATACATTTAAATCATGTAGATGTTTTAAATGTGATTTTGAATGAATCCATAATTTTTTTATGGGAAATCATAAAAGATTAAATATGAAGTGATACGACATACAATATATGTAAATATTATAATTTTTTTTGAAAATAATTATTTTGTATATGATATAATAAGGTATTAGATACTATATAATCTAAAGTGAAATGGAAAAATAGTATTAGTATTTAGTTCAAGTGGGATATTGAAGGGGATGTGTCCTAATGTTGATGGTACATATTTATAAAAGATTTGTTGTACATAACAATGTCAGATATTATTAATTATGGAAAAATTCTTAATCCGCACCCAATAATATGGTACTATTAGTACAATATCATATGGCTGAGAATATGTTTCATTTAATTTCCTTCAACAATAAAAATATAAATTGATGGGAATTATATCATATGATTTCCTAGTTATGGAATTTAACTTGATGGTATTATAGTCCCATGAATCATATGGTACAACTGTTCTGGTTCATCAATAATTCATTTAATAATGTGCAGGAGGAATAGTGAAAAAAAATTTAAAAAAAAATTATATTTCATGATGTTTGTCAAAT
This sequence comes from Viscum album, assembly GCA_963277665.1. Lineage (NCBI taxonomy): Eukaryota > Viridiplantae > Streptophyta > Magnoliopsida > Santalales > Viscaceae > Viscum > Viscum album. The sequence goes on from OY728123.1 coordinate 181,474,214, forward strand.
TTTTTTGTTTCATATTAGATAAATGATGGGATTTAATACATGGGATGTTTTATAGATTTGGATAAGTCTGTAGGTATTGATTATATAATGTATGAGTAAATTGAATCCGAATATAAGAATATAATGGAGGAATTTATGTACACAACAATGATAAGATTTATGTGTACATAGTTTTAAATTTCTCATGTGAATCAATGTATCAAATTATGATCACTTTTCCTTCCTCCTATGAACATAGACGTATAATATTTCTATTTATAGATGTAGTTTTAAATTTAGTGGATAAAAATTTAGGTGTAATGAATGGATACATCATAGAAAGGGTTGTTTTTATAATTCACATTAGAGATCTTCATCATTAATATACCAAGAAAATGTTGTTGTTATGAAAGATAAGAATTCACAATATATTTCCTTCATTTATCATTTATCTAATGTTTTTATTTCATAATTATTACAGTAAATACATTGTTATTGTAATCATAAACATTTATTGTAACATATCACCCCATCACAATGGATTGAAGGCCGAAGGAATTGTACTTGGCCTTAAGCGACATTCCCAATGCGCAAAAAGATGGAAATAAATGCTGAGGGTTTTGAGAATAAATTGGGTAATGATTTTCCCTTGAGGATCAACCAACCTTCCAAACAATCCACTATCAACAAACAATATGATTCATGTCAAAAAAACAACCATAACCTACAATATACCAAATTAAAACCAACTAGTCCATAATAACCCAACATGTCAAATAAAATCGTCCCAAAATATGAGTACCAAGCAGAAGACAACAACAACACTCCAACAGAACTAGGAAACCATCCATAGATCCACACCAATATCCATGATTCAAGAACCACAATAACTCCAAAAAAAACATTCCAAACTACTAGCCAAATGAGATTATTTATTCTTACATGTGTCCCAGAAATCAACATCTAAAAAAGAAACAATGTCTCAAATTAGGGGGAGAAATAATACTTAGTAAATGTTCCCCAATGTAAATCCCTACAAATTATATTAGGATAAAAGTGATATGACATTTATAATAAGCAGTTTATATAAAACCATAAAAAGTTAAACCATAATGGTGAAACATCCATCAGACCAGTTCCTTCCTTACCAATTTAGTGGCACTTCCCGTACACTATTCCTGAATGGTTTCCATTTTTTCCACTATATATCATCCCTTTTATAGTATTAATTCTCACCCAATTTACACACAATACATAAACATGGCATAACCAAGATAAATTCCCCAAGGCCACAACAATATGAAAATAACCATTTCCATCACATGTGAATCCTCTTATATAAATCGACCATTTACTGAAATCACAATTAAATAATTTTCACAGACAAATAAAATATCTATAAAACAACATCTTTCTTGAAAACAAATTTCATCAACCATTTGAAAAAATAAATCCCAACAACCCATGTTAAAATATCCATTTTAAAATCAACCACAATATCATTTCTCCACAAAACCCCATTTTCCTAAAAATACCCAAAACATAACCAAAAGGATTTCAAACAGAATTTTGACATAAAATACACATTTCATTTTAAGAAAAACAATTACAGTTATGGTGAAATAGACCCCCAAGCAACGACACCTCAAATCCAGTGATTTCTCCAACAAAACCACTATAGATCCCCGTCATTGACATCCTAATGACATAATATCTACGTCCAAGAATCCAGAAGCCTATATCTATATGAAACAACTATGGATATAGAAATCTAAGAAAGGGAGAAGAGTAAATACAGAGGAAACGAAAGAGAAACCAATAGATGGGTCTTTCCCGAGAGAAACTACTTTCAAACAGCCTTGAAACACCTTTGAACCAGTTAATAAATGAGTGGAATAGCCCCTCGGACCAGTGAGAACTGAAAATATAGAGTGAGGCTCGAGTGGGAGAGAATTTTACGAGAAAAGAAACAACCTCGGGGGAGCCCATATTTAAAATTCCCAATTTTTTGTGGTCTCATTGTTAGCCAAAACTGTTTGGAAAATCGTACGCTATCCATGTGCACACCACTACATCAAGATAATGGGTAATCATGTTATCCTCACATGGTTTGGGGAACCTTGCGTAGGCTATTCAAAGCTCACTATCTCCCCCTGCATGGTTTCCTGGAGAACTCGTATGGTTTTTTCTAACCGTTCTCAAACTATACACCATTCGAAATGTCTCCAGTCATATTCAAAGCATTCCATATTATCCCAAGATCTTCCAAACACATTACAAGTACATAAATCACATAAAATAGAAAAAAATGGCTACATACATCAAATAGGGGTTTCTACATTCTCCCAACCATTGGACTTTCCGTCCATGGAATGTAGAGAGCATTCTTGTTGTCAAAAGAGCACATGACACTTCTCAACAATCTCTTTATCCTGTTCCATAGTCTCCTCTTAAATATGACCATGATTCCCAAGACACAAAATAACCAAATTATTTTACCAAAAATGACTTTTTCATGCCCATCCAAAATTTTCACTAGCACGTGCACCAAGGAAGCATCCTGTTATAACCCAATATGATCACAATGAATAACATGGTCACGATCTGGCTGATAATTTTTCAACTATGACACATAAAACACATTATTCCCTACACAAAACCATGGTGGAAAATCCAAATAATAATCCACCTCTCCAATACTATCATGTATCTCAAAAGGCCTAATATACCTTGGAGATAACATATCATGCTTCCAAAATCGACGATGTCCCAACCTTCGAGAGATTCTAGAAAACACATGATCACCCACCTTGAACGAAAACGGTCATCAACAATGGTCCACATAATATTTATGATGAATTCGACCCATATCCATAATCATACATATCAACATGATATTTTCTTTTAGTATCATGGATATATATCAGTCCAATCATCAATGTATCAACCATTTCGAACAAACATTGTAGAGAATAACACAGACGCCCATACAAAGCCTCAAATAGAGCCATCTGTATAAAATACTGATATTTGTTATTATATGATAATTCCACTAATGGAATTTTCTCCTCCCATGGACCACCAAAATCCATCACACAATCCCTTAACAAATCATACATGTATTGTATCATCATATCAGATTTTCAATATGTCCACAGATGATTTATCATGCTCATCGTCAATTGTGTCCCAAGGGCTGGATTAAAGGATCTCCATAAATAAAATGTGATCCTTAGATCTCTATCTAATATAATTGAAACTGGAACCCCATGCCTCATTACAACATTCCAGATACAGATTTATGATAGATCCTCCACCATATGAGACTCACGAATCCGGTTGAAATTGGTCGAATTTGTGAGTCTATACAAAATCAAACATATGCAATCATGTTTTTATACTGTAATTGGGATAACCTTCACAAAATCCATTCCTATTTTATCAAAATTCCACACTATGATAGGTAAATACTGTAACATGCGTGTGGGATGTCGATGCACTACCTTGACATTTTGAACTGTAATGCATCTTGAGACAAACCCGACCATATATTTTTTCATACCATCCCATAAAAGCATAACTTTCAATGCGAGGTACATTTTATGAATTCCGTGATGGAAATCCAACATATAATAATGAAAATCCTTGAGAATGTACTCTCCACAGTCAATGGTACCACTATCTGGTTCCTAAAACACAAGACTGAATTCCCATTAAGTTCCATGTTCTAAATATTCTCCTAACCATTGGGTGTTGACCCCATCTCTATACACTCAGAATCCATTTTTTGTTCGTCTTTATCCAATACATCAAATTTAGGAACCATAAAAACTAGAATTAAGACATTTATTTCACAAAAATCCTTGCATTCCAACCACATGTTGGCTATGACCGACATCAAATTCCCCTGATCTGATACATGTTTCACAACTTGAGCATATGATTTACTACTTAATGCATCTGGAACTGAATTTCCTTACCCTTTCTATACATTAAGTCAAAATAAAATATCATGAGATATTCCAACCATCTTCTTTTCCACACATTCAAATATCTTTGTGAGAATATATTCTTTAAGCTATTGTGATCAGTAAAAAATGTAAATTTCTCAGTGAATAGATAATGATTGCACATTTTCAATGTATGAATCCCTACTTCCAATTACAAATTATTTGTTGGATAGTTATTCTCATGAAACTCCATCTTCTCTGATCCATTTGCAACAACACAATCCCCCTGCATGAGAACATACCCCATCACTACTCTCGATTCATCACAATACACCACATAGCCTTTCCCTAGTTCTGGGAAATCCAAAATTAGTGCTGATTTTAGGAGATCGATTATATATTCAAAGAATTTCTAGCACTTCTCACCCCATCAAATTGTGATATTCTACCTTGTCAAAATATTCATCGGTGAAGCCTGTCGTGAGAAATCACGAAAAAAAATCAATAATACCAAGCTACGAAAAGGACGATCTATATCACAAAATAATTATTTCATAGTTTCTGGGAGATATAATCCTATATCATATCTGTACCAACTAAAACACCCCTATCAGAAACTACATGGCCAAGAAAATGTAACTCTTGTATCCAGAGGTCTCACTTTTTAAATTTGGCATATTACTTATGATCCCTCAAGATACCCAACCATTTTTCCATGTGCTGCCCAGGATCCAACCTTGAACTAGAATACTGTATATCTTCCAAAAATACCCCCACAAAAGAATCCATATATCTTTAAAATATTTGATCCATTAATTCCATAAACACTGCTGGAGAATTTATGGGACCATAAGTCGTAACCACATACTTGTATTGTCCATATCTACTTTTGAAATCTATTTTCGGAATATCCTAAATCCTTACCCTCAATTGGTAATATCCTGGCCTCAAGTCAATATTGTAGAACCACTGACATCCCCTCAAATGATCATACAAATAATGAATGTGTGGATATGGATTTTGGTTTTTTATCATAACATGATTATGTCAATGATAATAAACATAGAGTAACAAGGTTCCATCATCATTTTTAACAAAAAAAACTGTCACTACCCCTGGCGAGGTGCTCACACAAATGAACACCTTGTTTTCTAACTCTTCCAACTAAAAATTTAAGTCTTATAATTATGCTGGTTTTATTCGGTAAGATTGAAGTGATATATGACTGGTCCCTATAAGGAGATCATTCATAAACTCAATATCTATCAAAAATGACATCCTTGAGATTTCATTAGGAAAATACATTCATAAAATGATCCAAAACTACTAGAATAAGACTCTCCTAAAATACTTCCATTGATGCCAATGAAAAGTCCCTTGACTGATAAAATATTTTAGCAATAGTTTGTTATAAAAAATCTCTAGCACCCATCTTTTCACTTATCTCCCCTCTAAAGAAATGTAGAACTCCATCCCCCATAACAAAACTAACAGTTCATGCGTAAAAATCTATACTGTCCTTAAACATTACCTACTACTCCATTACCAGGAAAATATCTTATGTCTCCATTTCAATTACTATGAAATTACACATCAATTCGATTCCATCAAGAACTAAACAACAACCTAAACACTCTCATTGACCTATAGAAGTTTGTAGTTTCAAAACAGAAGTCATCATTTCCACATGAAAACACAAAAAATCAACGATGTGTGATGCAAAAAACGAATGGGAAGGACCTGTATCAAAAATAATTTAACGACGTTGAATATAAAAGTAACATACCTTGCACTATTGATGGTCTTGATTGATCATCCATCACTGACTACTCATCTATAAACAACTACTTAAATACCACAATCATCTCCATTATACCCTATTGAGGCATTAGGGTATTCCAAGAATCAACAATACCTACATTACTCTGTTGTAGAGGGGTATGTTTCTTCCCATGTCCTGTAGAGTCATAAGAACCATGTGACCCCTGAGGGGTTTCACTGACACTCGTCCACTGAGCATTCCAAAAATACTGCTGAAGATGTACCATATTCATAATATTTTGATGTAATCAAAATTGTTCTATAAAATCATGCTTGATTTTTCTTGAATATAAACACTAAAAACATCTCTTCTTACACTGAGGCTTCGAAGGAAGATTCACTGATCCCGCTGTGAGACTTTGACCTGTACTCCAAACCGAGAAATAACTATCCCTCATCCGCCTGATCCCAATAATCAAATTCCCACTTTTTTTCCATGTGTACCACCATAAATACACAACCTTTATCCCCAAAAATATTCTTCTCGACCATTGTAGCTCAATTCTCCATTTCTGTGCAATCATCTATACACATCACCGATATCTTGGAATGATTTTTTTGTTTCAACCCGACATAAAAAATTTGTGACATCAATGATCTACTACCCACCACCTCTGGTGGAAACCACAGTATGTTCATAAGAATCGCCTCATATTCCGTTACCACAATGTACCCTTTAATTTAAATGAAACAATGTTTTATACACTAAATTCTAAACGTGTGAGGGTATAATTGTTTGTTAAACAATTATTCAAAAACCTCCCATTTCACAGCTTGGTCCGCTCCAGGTTGGACCTCCATCTCCAACCATTGAATGGAAAGACCTCCCAACTTGTATGTGGATAACATCACTTTCAGCTATTCCATGATACTCATGAATTCAAATATCTTGATCGTTCTATTCTATCACACCTCTTCCATTTACAGCTCCAAATAACCCCTAAAGATGGGTGGATTCAGCCTTTGAAACTGAACAACATGATCCATATGTTTTGGTTCATCCCAACTATTCCCACTTTACACATGTTGGAAATCATTCACTACACTCTGCACAAGATACTGGTTCACCTAGGGCCCGGGTTCAACCACATTTTCAGCAGCTTCCTCTAGTTGGTCTCTACGATGCCTACCCAATGAAATTTCTATCAACAGTAAAACAACTATAAGTCCGATACACATAAAAATAATGGGTATACAATTTAAAATTTTAATTATATAACAACTATCAAAACTAGTCCTACCACAATTTTACCTTTCCCATATTTCACTATTTTTAAAAATCCATCATGTTTTGAAAATCAACCCATTTTCGAAATACCAATAGTTTCCTTGTTTCAAACCCTTCCATTTTGAATCCCTATTAAGATTTTACCAAATCCAAAAATTCATTACAAACCATAGATCATTATACCACAATGAAATAGACATCCTAATGGGAATTCATTTCTACCATACATGACACACTCATCTGACTAGCTACACTAAAGAAAATGAGATATTCAATGCCTATAAGTGTCTCCAAAATCTTATGTTCTCAACTCCCTAGTATCATAATGTTTGGAATGAATGGGTTAGATATGTACTTTTATTCTATACATTGCATGTTCCGAAAAACCTATTCCTTGATACTATCCCAACTCATGGAATAAGCCTGGAACAAATCTCAACACCAAGTCCAACGATCAACACCACAGATCAAACAACACCTCCACCATGAAATCCAAGGACCAAAAAACTGATACCACATGTAACATCTTACCCCATATCATTTTCTTAAGATGGAAGTGGAATGAAACATGGCCATAAGATATATTACCAATGTTCGATTGACTGGCAATAAATTACATGGGATTCAAGAAAAAAAGTGGGGAATTGTTTTCCCCTGAGAATCATCCAACCAAGAAAACAATCAACTATAATCCAATTATATGATGCAGGTCGACAAAACAACCAAAACTCATACAATACCAAATGGAATGAAAATAATCCATATTATTGCCACATTCCACAAACAACAGAGCCAAAATAAATGAATTATGCGAAGGACAACGAAAAGTCACCAATAAAATAATGACATCATCTATATCCCCACACCTTGCTCCAAAATCCAAGCACCACAATATCACTAAAGCAACATGTTGAACCACTATAAAATTGAGATGCTTTAATCTTACATGTGTCCCATAACACAACAGCTAAAAAAGATTCAATGCACTAATGAATGTGGTGAGTACAAATAGTTAGTTGATTTTACCCAAATGGCTTCCCTATACACACAACATGAAAAACCCATTAGCACATTTATAATAAGTTGTTTATATAAAACATAAAAATTTAAACCACTACACAATGAAAAACATTCCATTATAAAAACATGTAACGCCAGAGAAATACACAAATAGGCTCTATTCCATATCACTGTCAAACACATTAGAACAGCCAATTTCCACTTCATATAGCCACAACACAGTAAAAACAAAACAAAACATTTCACAACCCCAAACTAGTATAACCATCAAGATGACCCTTCTATCTTACCTCCTGCTTCCTTCCAACTGTTTTGAAACTTCTTGTCCACTTATCATGGATAGTGGCCCTTCTGTCCAATATCTATACACCCTTTTATAGTGATATTCTCACCCAATTCAGACACAGTATTTAAATAATTCATAACCAAGCACAATTCCCCAAGGACACAACAATATGAAAATAACAATTTCCATCACATGTCAATTGACTTCAATAAATAACCCATTTACTAAGATCACCATTAAATCATTTTCCATGAAAATAAATATTTAAATAAAAAATATATTTATTGAAACCCATTTTCATTAAAAATTTTCACAAATCAATACCAACAAAACATTTTAAAATATCCATTTTAAAATCAACAATAAGAAAGATTTACCATAACACCCCTTTTTCCCCGAAATCTCCAAAACATTAACAAATGGATTTCCAACCAATATAGAACATCAAAAACCCAATTAAATTTAACTAAATAAATTAATTTTAGTCTTGAATTATGTTATATAATATTGGATTCAACCAAGAATCCACCTACCTTTAGGGTTCTGATGAAATTGACCAACAAGAAACAACACCTCAGATATGGTGAACACACAAACAAAACCACTCTAAATCACCTTCTCTGTCACCCACAAGCCTTAAAATCAGTAGACAAGGTTGAAAAAACCCAAGATCTACATGAAATGATTGAATATTTAGAAAGAAAAATAATGGGAGATGATTAGATCATGTGGAAACCAAATTGAAACCAATATAAGGGACTTACATTGGAGAAACCACCTTCCACACACCCTAAAAACTCTTTCAATCACACCCAAAATGAGTGGATGATCCCCTCTAACACTCGAGAAATGAAAATCCTCTGTGAGGATCATGTGGGTGAGAATTTCCTCTAATTATAGGCAACCCTAAGGGGGCCTAGATATTGAAACTCCATTTCTAATTGGTTACACAGTTAGATAGCCCGGTTTGGAAAACTGGGTGAAAACCATGCACACACCACTGCCTCGAGAGAAGGGGTCGTAAATATTTCATCACAAAGTTTGGAAAATTGTGTGCATGCAAAGAAAATCCCAATGTCTCCCCCTATACGATTTATTAGAGAACTCACACAGTTTCCCCAAACCATGCTCAAACCGTTCACCCTTAACAAATCCTCCAAACTCATTCAAAACCATTTCAAACTCTCCCAACTTCATCCCAACTCATCTCAAGCAATCAAAACACATAAAAAGTAATAGAAAAGTATCTATACCTAAAAATAGGGGTGATACATTTATTCTTCCTCTTATTAATTTATTTACCCTACGTATTTCATTATTGGAAAAAATTAATATTTTATCGCTGACCTTGTCAGAAAATTGAATTTACCTAAAAATTTCAAATATAAATTTCTTAATCTAGGTGGTAACTTTTTCACATAATTATTTTTATTTTAGAATATTTATCGATAAGAAATTGTGTTATAAAATATATATTTTTCAATGTATCCATGAATTTTCTTGAAATTAAAATTCCCCTAGGTCATGATGTCTATTAATTCATTTTATCCTAGAATTATCCATTTTTTCTATATAAATAAAATAATAGTCTATGAATGTAGTGAGACTAACTCAGTATAAAATATTTATATAATTGTTTCTAAAATTTAATATGAGTATTAAAAATGAACTCTATTTAAATTTCAAATGAGCATGAAAAGAATTAATAAATATTTCTTACAATTACAACATGAATTTTAGTTCACGTTGATATTAGAGTAAAAGATAATGGAATAGATTTTATATTACAAGAATAAATTAAATAAAAAATAGAATTAGGATCATGAATTTTTACTACTATTTCATGATCTTTAACTAATTTAGAAATATTTTTTTATTGACATTATTATAATAGTAAGAAATGATTTTCAAATATATATTTTATTGATGGGAGTTTAATCATAGGAAATTAATGGGATGATCATGTTATTTAGTTTAATTTTTTTATTATATATACACATAAATATAATAATTATATTTTTAATGATTTTTGTTTAATATATCAATTTCATATTTTCCATAAATTATTGAATTAATAGCAACACATGTGTTATTCGATATAGTTATATTTAGACACAATGGAAGATAATGTCCATGTAGTATTCATACTCATTAATATTACATCTTTATTAGTTGAGTGATTGTATGATTATCAATATTTTGGATAAATATAGTAATGTTTTGTAAGATATATTTTATAGAAGGAAACATTTACATGTATGGACTCGATATGATAAATGTCTATATAATTTTAAAGGATTATATATCTTCTGTTGTATTTTACCGAGATGGGGATATAAATTTTTAATATAATTTGATTGTAAATTTATCATGGCTTGAATAAGGTTTACTACAAACATTGAAAAAAATGATTCCATTTAAAATGAATGATCTAGATAGATATTTAATGATTAATTAGCTGAAAAAATGTATTTTCTAAAAAACAGTGTTAAATGTTTGTTCTACAGTATTTACACATGAAAAATTTGAAATTGAATTGATTTAACATGAATTTTATGATAAATTTTCTGTGTTCAATTGTGGTTTAGGATAATATAATTTTATTTATCCACTTATTATGTAATTTTTTTCATTTAAAATATTAATAGTAAGTAGAAATGGTTTTGTAGTAGGGAAATAATAATATTTAGGTATTTATAAGTCTTTATTGTGTACCAAATTTTATTATATCACACCATATTGTGATATTTAATGACGAGTTTCAGTACGTCCTAAAAATCATATGAAAATTAGGTGTAATTGAGTACATAATAATATCATCAAACTAACTAGAAATTGTAAAATACAATAAAAATTCATAATGACATATTTCATCCATTTATCCAGGATTTCTGTTATTTTTCACATGATTCTATTTTTTTAATTTTTTTTGTGTATAAAAATGAATCCCACAATTATATTTAATTATATCTATTTAAAATATTATATGAATGGATATATTGATCATAATTATTAAACATGGATTCTTGAAAATTAATTATATAGAAATTGGAAAAAATATATAATCGTGTCCAATTGATCAAAAATATTCAAGATAAAAATCATATTTTATAGAAATCATATGATGGAGAATGAGAACAAGGTGATAAATTTTTAATTCTAGAGAATTAATTTCTATATTTATTACCATAGTCATCACAATGAGGTTTTTGTAAACAAGGGAACATCGATCATTGTTTTTTTATATGGAGATATTCTTGTTATCTAGAGTGGTTTTAAATATTTTTCATTACATATAAAATAAAATTTTCTTAATTATGAATTTTAAATATCCTAGTTTAAATGTTGAAATATCAATTCCCTATATATAATATTTATTAATGATATAAAAATCGAGATAGGCAGATTCTATGAAATGAAACTTGTGTATATTATTGATCAAAGATATATGTAATGAAAAAAGAATTAATATGAAAAAAATAAATGTATTATTGTAGAATAGACCTTTTTATGGCAATCATTGATGTAAAAGTCTACATGAGGTCATAATGGGGAAATATTTTCAACTAATAATAATATTTTTATTTTATTTTTATGCGAGAAACCAATTACTCCCTTGATTCTAATAACATATGGTTTCCATGTATATAGTTTTCTAAATTATTTAATTATTATATTGAATATTGAGTTGAAAATTATATATTTTGAGAGAAATTAATTACATAATAAGGGAATGATCGATGATTTTAAGTAAAATGATAAAAAATAATTACTGAGATTGTAATATCCCAATCTAACCCACTATGTTGAAACTAAAATTTGATGTGACCTCATTAACACATCATCAGGTGCCTAGAGATTCCAACTAGATGGGATGGACATCAATGTAAACGTGGGGTGGATTTACCCTCTATAAGAGTGAATATAAGGCATAAATACCCTTTTTTGTAAATAAAATTAATAATTAACCTATTAAATGAAGAAGCATTTGGATGGAAAACATGATATAGTAACCATACTTATCCTCGATCCATGATAAGTTTAGGTGTGTAAAATAAAAAATATATCTTGATTTCCATCTATAATACCATCTAGAAATTTCAGTATCATTTACATATACCTATATAACATATATGAACCGATTCTAGGTTCCCAAGTACCATGATAACCTATCTGAATGTGACATTTCTTGAAGGGATTTCTTGATCCCAATGGGTCAGTGACTTGTACCTAACAACATACAAAATAAATGTGATTATGGTTTTCCACAAACATTGTGGAAAAAAAGAAACAAGGAACTATGTATAAAACGTGATTATGTTGGGAGTATTTTACTAGAAGTCATCATGGAATTAATGAGCCCAAACTACTATAACCAAACTCCCAAAAAAGAAGAAAAAAACCAAGGGCAAAACTAACCATGTCCAATGATCAACTGATGGATCCACATCCATGTTATATGTTCCCCTTTCACTTACCGAGAAGGATATAATCTAAAAACACAAAAGGGAAAAGTAGGTTATGAACTAAAAATCCCAGTAGAGTCAAAAAAATTATTCCACAACACATTCTAATAAATGATTAACCAATTCCTTGCATTTGATTGAAGGAACATTATGAAATGGCCTTTCAAGTGATGCAATATTTCTAAAAAGATCCTAAAAAAATATTTTATATAAAAAATATATATATATAGAATGTCTGCGATTCAGTTTTCATAATTTTGTTATACATTTATATATCAATTATAATACAAGTGAGCTACATTGTCATATTTCAAATAGTTACATTTGTTCTAGGATACTGGACTCTGCACACTCTATGTTATCTCAGAAATATTTTTATACCCATGTACCTATAAAACCGGCCATTATTGACTCATCACCATACCATCTAGGATGTCACCCATTTCATGTATGATTTAGAATGTTTTCAATGTTCACATTGTGTCCAAATAACGTAAAAAAACCTATGGCTTGCATGTTTTCCTATAAAACCAATAATCTATAATTTATATAAATATATCATAAAATATAATGAAATCCCATTATCCCAATAAAAATATGAATTATACATTTGAACCCAAAACATATTTTGATAAATAACATACCTCATTCAGAAGACAAGACTATAGGGTTTCTATCAAAACATATATATATTATTTTCACAATTTTAAAATCAAATAAAATAAAATCACAACCATTTCACAATTAATTTTCAAAATTAAGATCAAAAATTTAATTGATATATTTTCATTAAAATATAAATTTTATATTATACAGTTTAAATCAACCAATTTCTATAAATATGGGCCAATTTAAATTAAATAGTGATTTTCTAGATTTTTATGACAAAACCATTTGAAAAATAATAATTCAAAATAATTGGGTTATATCAAAATAATTGATGTAAATATTGAGAAATTTAATTTAAATCAACAATTGAATTAAATATAGAAACTCACTATTATCCAGTTTGGCTAGATGCAACAGAATAACCTAGCATTATCCCAAAAATCATCACACACATAGACGCCACTCAATGTCAGAGAAGTTCAATAATACCTCTAAAACCAACCTAATAAAATGATCCTACACTGGAGGGCATGAATACTTCTATATCAGGAAGATCCATTGAAATCCAAAATTAGGGCAAAGAGGGAAAGACTAATAACATCATAGAAACCTACTCTAAATTCACACCATAAGAGTGAGGATGATACAATATCAAATGATAGGATATAGAAATACTAGAAGGCTCCATGAAAAACTATGGAGGAATTTTCATCGAGTGAAATGAAACTGGAGGGGATCTAAAACAAATAGATCAGCTGTGATTTCTGTATAAAAAATAAAGTGGGGGTATTACATGACATGTAATACCAATGCATATGGGAAAATAGATAATTTCTAAAACCACCAAAAAATGAGTACCTATAATAAAAAAACGCTCCATTTTAAAAAAAAATTAATCATTAAATCATTCACGAAGTGTAAATGAACTTCATTATGTGTACCCTTCACATTGTATGTTCTTCTAGGGAATACATTTTGGAATCCATATATGTCATGTAACCTAGATAAATAGTGTGTAACCCACTTATAGCCTATTGAAAAAGTTGGTTAATACTGTTTGTACAATAGATATATGAATTCACATTTATAGATACTCATCCAAATCATTATAAACTCTACCAGGTCAATTAAATGGTAAAACCACAACAAGGATAAATATACACATGTCACATTTGGAACTAGATGTTACAACTGCCCCACCAAAAATAATTATGTCCCCAGAAATCTTTTGAAGAAGATTCAGTGCCAAAAAGAAGAGGCCACAATTCATTCATCATGCCTCCTACTCCAACGTATAGATATTATCAGAACCATTATTACATTGCACACAAACCAATGGAATGACCCTCCCACAACATACCTTCATCTCATAACCAACTATCCTTTCAGGATTCTTAGTAATGGAGAAATCAGAATCTATCTCTATATCACGTCTACTGAAAACTAGAGATAGATCAGAGATATACATTCATAGTTTTGATACATGGAATATGTTATGTATCGGTGTTTACTATAGTGTACATTCCAAAATTTATGAAACATTCCATACCATGTCATCCACCTCTAATGGTTTAACACAACCTAGAGTGAGTTTTCCATTTGTCCCAAGATGATGATGAATCAACCCGGGTGAAACATTCATGAACAAGTAGTCACTAACATATAACTCCAAATGTGTATATAGATTATCATCATATGACGTATATCACCTCATTTTTTCCTAACCATTATATAATGAATCATATAAATCATTTATTTTATCTAATGCACCATACATGGTCCAACAAATGAACAATTACTAATCTCTGAACAACAAAAATTATATTTAAAATGATATCAATTAACGAACTCAAAAGGATACATTCTGATTGAGGAATAATAAAAATTCATATAAAAAAGTAAACTTGCACAAATTTATCATCTCAAGCACCACTAATGTTGAGTTCCCAAGAGAAAATCATATCCCCATGAATTTGTATATCACTTCCTATCTGGACATCAAATTTTGGATGGTATTCCATTATCTATGGGATATGAGATCCTTGTGACTCCTAAATGCTACTTCAAAAGCAACAAGTCACATGAGAAACCCTTTCAGAACAATAATTGATATAACTTTATTAAAATTAATAGTATATTTCATTTATATATTTCCAAACTCGTCAACAATGGATAAATCATGAATTGGTATGAAGTCAGTCAAAATGGTCAGCATTTTGGTCACAACCCATTCAAATTTCACCTTATCTAGGTATGATTATACCCAAAAACAAAGTACATATTGATTTAATCCCTCTTATATAAATGGAGTTTATGATATTTCACCAAACCTTAAGGAGTTTGGTGCTCTCCTTTCACCTACAAGAACTTATAAAAATTGAAACATACTCATTAATGACCCATCTCATACCGGGCCACCAGAACTACCAAACCATATCATAAAATTAATTTGTAGTTCCTAAGTACACATCCCACTATGAATTATGAAAATTACCCATCACCTCCTTTCTTACTGCTAACAACATTATGAATCGAATCTGATTGCAATGAACACCCACTTTGTATAAAGACCATTGGGACACTATATCCCCACTACAAAGAGAGTCTCTAATTATAAGGAATTAATCAACATGTTGTTAATCTTGAATAATAATATTCAGATGATTGGATGATAATTTAATGATGTATAAAGAAACACAATCCCCTTTCTCATGAAATCCATGAACAAAAAATGTTCTATCATTGAAAACCATGACTCATCATGTAGATGAAGATTGAGACGTTTTAAACTTGTGACTTCTGGTGAAGGAACTCTTTAGAATAATATTTCAGATCACTACCCTATGGATCTAAATCATGTGACGGAATGGAAATAGGTTGTAGTTCAAATCCCAGAGCATGAACAATGAGAAAAATCACCTCAATCAGATTTACTTCCACAGGAGGATTCCATATCTATAGTTCAGCTGTAGCCCCCTCCAAGAACATATTAAAATGTCTTATATAGAGAATGATGCTAAAAAACATTAGTAGGTAATGATGAATGCATAATATTAACAATATAACTCAACAACAATGTAAATTACTTCCTACATATCGAAAAAACAAGGATTGGATTTCATTCTTTAAAATTCACAACATGGAATATAATAGAACAAATTCATAAAATGACTATCCCTAAATAATACTCACAACATATGGTTTATTGCGGTGAGTGTTATGTAGGAACCGAATAAAAAATACCGACTAATTCATCACAATATTTCTGAAATGCATACTGAATTCAAGATAGAAACTCGGTATTCCTTTCCTAACAATTATTCATGAACTTGCCCAGGAAGCCTAGTAACTCGATGACTGAGCTGACCAAGACATAGCCCTAAGGGAATTCCCAATCGTCATGGGTTAGTGACTAGCACATGGAATCATACAAACTAAATGTGGGAACATATCCAAAATTGTGTTAATAGTCTCCATGTGTCGATGACTAGCATATGGAATCATACAAACTAAAAGTGTGAATGTTTTTCCACAATCATTGTAGAAGAAAATGAAATAAGGCAGCATACACAACAAAAGAATATCCACTTGGAATAATGTACCAAATGTCAAAATGGTATTAAAACCAAAATTGATATTAACCAAGTATAAGAACAATTACAAACACCCTAAAATACAAAAGGACACAACTCCCCAATTTCAGTGCTTCAAAACTCGTTCCACCTTCATGTAATCCATTCCCCTTGCTTGAACCAGAAAGGAGATAATCTATATAAATCTAAATGCAAAAGTAGGGTGTGAGAAAAAAAATCCAATAGGGTCTCACCAAGGATTACATATTAGTTTTAAATAATAGATTAACAATAGAAATTATTTAAATTTAAAAATAAATATTCTTTAAAATTTAAAATCATTTTTATACAAAAATTTCCATATAGTTCAGATAGTTTAATGAACATAATTAAATGGTTTTATAAGTGATTGAATTTTCTAAAAAAAATCACTAATTGTTTATATAAAATAATTTATATAAATTTCTATGTCATGTAATGTAGTTTTAACAACATTAGAGTACATATATATGTGAAATATAAAACAAGCAAGAAACATGGAAATCTACTAAATAGGTTCATATATTCTAGGAAATAGGATTCCACACATTCTATGTTATCTCAACAATAAGTGTATACTCACAAACCTTTGATAGAATTTGAAGGTGACTAATCTTCATCCCTTTTGAGAAGATACTACAAATAAGTATTCATTAGACCCTTGTAAAATAATAGAGCATGTCCAAATAACATACAAACTACTGATGGATTTCATGTACTAAAACACCATCAATGATTGGAAATTTATTTTAATATTGCATAAAATAATTTAAAATAACATTATCTCATTAGAAATTAAAATTTTCCATTTAAAACCAATATAGGTTTTGATAATCATAATTCATCATTCAGAAGATAGAACCACTAGGTTTCTATCAAACCTTTTTTATGTTATTGTTCACCAGATTGAAATATATTCAAAATAAATTCCATCCATTTAACAATTAATTCACATAATTTAATTTCTAAATTTCATTTCAATCATTTTCATAAAATCTAAAATTTAAATTAAACACTATAAGTCTTCTAATTTCAATAAAAACAACTCAATTAAATGGAATTGTGGGCATTCCCAATTTTTATTCTTAAACCATTTCATGTATTCATATTCACTGTAATTGAATTTTATCAAATTAATTGAAAGAAAATTTTAGTTATTTAGAATTAAATCAACAAATAAAATAAATCATGCAATTTGAGGTTAACCATTTTGGCCAAAAGGGACGAAATCAGCTACCATTATCACAAAAAAAATAACACTCAAAATGGCCCTGGTGAATGAGATTGAAGGTGTAGAAGGCATTGAATATGAACAAAGAAATGTTATCCTACACTATGGGACGTGATTCCATTAATTTCAAGATGATCCACTGAAATAACAAAGGATAATATATACATAAATACATACAATGAGGGGGAAAACATACATTGGAATCACACCACAAGACTAATGATGATAGAGCAATATAGGAGGTGATATGGAAGTCGTAGAAATCTCCAAGGTTGTCTAGGGAAGGATTTTTTAGAGAGATGAAACATAATGGGATCTAATGGAAATTGATTGGTCTTTATTTCTATTTAAAAATAAAAATCGTTGTACAACATGACATGTAATACAAATAGATGTCGTGAAAGAGATAATTTCCATAACCACTTATAAGTCGTCACCTCATATTAAAAACTGATGCTCTAATTTAATAAATTGAACCCTTTCTCATTAATAATGTGTAAATTATCTTCACTATGTGTACCCATCACAACATTAATTGTGTCCAAAAATCATTACAGGTTGTGTATCCTAGTGACATTGTGTGTATCCCTTATACATCCTGTAAAAAATATGGTTAAAGATGGGGGTCAAAAAAATATTCAACATCACCATTATAGGTATCCTCCCAATTAATAATCAAATTAACAATATCCATGAAAAGGAAAAACCTTATCATTGATAATGTTTGAATAGTTAAATTATTAATGGTATGTTATGATATCTTTCCACTGTGGGAATCATTCACTTCACCAGATCCATAGATTGGGAATCTTCAAGAACACTAAACATTCTTAGTAGGTTGGTGTAAATGACACAATTTGATAACCCCCTTAACCATCATCCTCAGAAAATAAGAAATAGATAATCATTAGAAAAATTTAATAGAGTACAAAATATAAAAACCATGTATCATGGAAGTACACAACACATGTTGGGTCCTTCAAGGTCTATCTCTACCGGCCTCAACATAATGTCAGGAGAAATATCCCATCATCATCATAATATTTTATGTAACATTGGTAACCAGCCCAAAAAGATCCTCCTAATGGGGATACCTGAATTATTTGACGGATTCATCATTTCAGGACAGTCCAATTCCAGGTTTTCAACAATAGTTATATCACAATAGTTTATAGTTATTTTTCAAAATAATGCATGAAATTTCACAGGTCAAATAATTTCTAATCACATAACATATGTAAAAATTTAATAAATTCTATCAAAATTAATTCCAACTGTTATAGAACACATATATGTAGACCCATGAATATAGCATCCCATTTAGAGGAATGTATTAAATAGAAATCAAATCACACATGTCATCAATCATGTGAAACATCTCATGTGTCATCCAATGTAGACCAATAAATTTTTCACATCTCCTATACCGACCAAATTGGATAATCCTAAATTCATAACTGAATTAGACATAAATAAAACATATAAAATAAAATATGAAATTGAAATATTAATATGTCACCAATTCATGATGTAACTGTATTCATCATAATCCATATGAAAAATACGTATATCACAAAGGACACACACAAAAACCTAATTTTTTCATTAATAATTTTTTTTTTCAAATGTTACACATTCAAGAAAACAATCAGGCCAATAACCCATATAATACATTTTCTAAAGTCATTTTCTTTCTACATACAGGTTCCACACTCGGTTGCACATGCACTCAAACAATCAAACCAATAACCAATATAAAATATGTTCTAATGTCCTAGAATACAAACAATTACACATGGATTAAAAATATAATGCATAAAAACCATATAATACATTTAACTATGTTATAGACTTCTTATAACTACATAATCATACAAATAACTATGTTACTAAACTATATTGGTCATGAATTAATGTTAAAAACTTACTATAACTACAATGAAATTAACAGATTGTACATTTCACAATACTCATTTTCCAGATCATATTGATGATGATTAGAATGTCATTTTTATCATGTTTTCCGATAATTTCATGATTCTGAATGTATTTAACTATCCCTAAAAACAAATTAGTTATCTTCGGTACAAATAGCTTTCTTTCATTATCATCATTCTAGTATGTATAATGGGATACATAATGCGCCATTTATAAACTCAAGTGATTGATTTTTTTGTAACGGAACATGACATGAGGAAATATTTGTCTCAAACGCCATGTTAATCCACTAAATATATCTATAAATATACAATAGGTTTTTCCTTGATCTTTAAGTTATGAAAATCTATAATATATATTGATCTTGTTGTAGGGATAATAAAAAATTTAGCTAAAACTCACATCCTAAACAAAATATTTTACTTAATAAAAAAAATTGGAATGAATTTTATGTTTAATATAATCCCCATGATATACAATTTGATTATGGTGAGATGGTATTTTAATGAATTTATTTATGTATGTTATAATAGAATAGAATAATTATAAATATTAGTCTATTTAAAATATATGTTTGTATTAGGTTAGTAAAAAATCATTAGTTGGTTCCACTAAACCTATATCTATTTCGCAATCTATCAAATGAATCAATCCAAATTAGTTAAAAACAAATCCATCATGTGTAATAAATTCATTTGTCATAATTTTGGACCCTGTCATTTATTATGAGGAGTGACTGGTATACATTCTGGATTAAATAATTGTTGTTCTAAAAAATAAGACAAGTCACAAGGTCAATGTTATATGGTGAAACCCCCATATGAAGGAATATATATTGGAACCTAAGGAAATAATGTGGAATAATTATACTAAAAAATTTGTACTAATGTGTTAAATTTATAGATACAAATACATTTTTAGGCTGTAGAATATAACACCCTGAGTTTCTGTGGAATTCATTTTTTCAAATAAAATTAATCATTTCTATAGTTTTCATTAAAGGAAAAAAAATATTTATCATGTGTTACAAATAATTTTATGGATCAAATAAATTAGAATAAAAACAATGTTTCGATTTGGTTGCATACAATATAGAGATGATTTTGTGTTACATGTAACACTTAGTTTAAATGATATTTTTTATATTATAAAATATTATGTTTTTAATATAATAGTTTTCCACTGTTGTGTATAATAGAGATTATGAATATGATTACCAATATTATGAAAATATATGGTCTAATAATTTATATAAAATGTATTCATTTGGGACTGCTTATATGAAAAGATATCTAAAACCCTTTATAAAATAAATAAAATCCTTTTATGAAATATTTTTTTAAACAATTTTTTTTCATTAAAATAATTAATCTAACCACCATTAGTTAATTAATTAAAATATTTGTAAATATTTTATAATAAATAACTTATTAAAAAAAATTATGGGATTTTTTAAGATGCAATGAATATAAATCTGATGTTACACATAAAACTGTATTTTTGAAAAAATCAAATGTTTATAATTTTATCATAAATATTTTAAAATTTATAATTCAAAAGTTTTATTTATTTGTTTTTTTAAATGATAAAAAAAATTTAAAAAAAAATTTAAAAATTATTTTATGTTGAATATTATTATTTGTATGAAATGTTTCATTTTTGATGGATAGTAAAAATTGAAAATTTAAATTGATAAATGTGTTTTTGAAGAAATTATTTATAATGATATATTATATTTATTAGTGGGATGACATAAAATTAGTTTAATTAAATATAAACAAATTGAATTATATGTCATTTAAATAATTTCTATAATGAATTTTGATATAAAAATTTGCAATCTTTTTAACTTTTCATCATTGAATGCATTGATTCTCATCTCATTTGCGAGATGAATTTAAAATTAAAATTTCCCAGTCATGGTTCGGAAATTTGGGATAATTTATTATGTTATTATAATTAGTATAATTTATATTATATAATTAGTTTATGTGAATTTATGTTGAAACCTAATATTTTAAAAAATTATTACGATAAATGAAATAAAGGATTTATCACAAGATGAAACTAAATAAATGACGTTAAAAATGAAATATTAACTAGTTTTAATAATATTTTCATGAAATATATCGAACCTATAATGTCTATTAATCTATAATACAATATTTTGGATCATTTTTTATGATAAAAACATAGGTAAACCACTTTCAATGAAACAATTTACAAGGGTGGCACTCAACCAATTAATAAAGGGCCACCCTTACTCACTTCATCAATGATTAAGACACATTAGTGAGGAAAATACCATTAAAAACAACATTCCCAAATAGCGCATATCATCATATAAATAATATATATTTTTTTGAAATCATACCTATGATATAATTTTTCAAAAAATAATGGAGGATCACTGAGGAAGAGGTAGTATTCATCAGAGTGTGTTTTTGTTTTATTACTTCCTCCTCCTCCATAAATTAATATTTTAACACCATGATATAAGAACCACTATATCCTCTATACAATAATTTGTCTATAGGTTATATTAATCACCAAAAAACTTCTCCACTTATATCAAGTGGGTTTCAAAATCATTGTTCATATGTAAGGATGTTTATGGCCTCTTGAACCGAGGTCATTAATTATTTCATTTCAACATTTCTAGGAACGAAATAATAAATTTTAATTATATTTATATATTATATTTTTGAAACATATTATAGGTTTTTAATTATTATATCACATATACCTACATAGTTTCCATTTGGAGAGAATATGATAATGTGGCTTTTGTGAATGAGGGAAAATGCCTCACAAACAGATATGATTATTTCACATATTACATGGAAGAAAATTTGGATAGGTTTAATTAAAAGATGATATATATATATTAAATAATATTTATTCCTTAATTATTCTATGTCATCAAATATTATTTCATTAAATACTTGTATAAAATGGAAAATACATTCATTCATATTTATATCCTACGTTTTCCATAAATGGTGTATTTCATTTTATATCACAACATTTTATTGATTACACTAAATAAATACTAAATGAATATTTATGGTATTTATATAATGTTTAAAATTATTTATTTTATGAAGATATTGACAAATTAAAAAGGACATAAATTATAAAAAATATATATATAAATAAATAATGTTGATAATATTTCATCAAATAATTTAAAGTGAATTATTAATAAACAAGTATAAGATGACATAAAAAATCATATATTGTTTGATATATATATAATATTGTTCAATAATTGATGGATAATAAATTTTTACCAGTTATCAGAAAATTATATTATTTTTATGATGGAATTCATGACATAAGGAATGCGATGTTTGGACTCCTTTTTAATTTTGGGAGACGTTTTCAAATTCATTAGTACGTTGATTTATATTGTTTATATAAATACCTATTACAAGATATATAATTAATCAAATCATTTTCATGTTATATATTTTTTATTTTAACATTTTAATTTATTAGGTATTATAATTAAAAATACAACCAATGCGAGAACATATTTTTACCCATTTGAATTTTTTGATACCTACGTTATGTTTTGCATCATTATTTTTTAATGAGTTTTATATTCATACCATTTTAAATATAATATCATGGAATTTTGTTTTCCAATGATATTTTATGTTACACTTTTTAATTATTTATGTCATGGGTTATAATATTCATAGTTACCAATGTGTTAATTATTTCTGGTCTTAATCAAATCATTCATTTACATTGTTTTATTATTCTGTTGCTTATGAAAAATATTTTGAACTATTTCTTAATAATATGATATATTTTTCTATCCTATTTATATTCAATAAATGTCTATCTAATTGTATAAATTTTAAACTATTCGATATAAAATAAGTGAAAATGTTTTTTTTTATGAAATTTGGATTATATATCTGACCCCAACCAAAACCACATTTTTTTTCTAAAAAAATGTGTTCTATATTTTTTTAAAAAATTATAAAAATTATTTAAAAAAAATTATTAATGAGATTTTTATACATGTTATTATTTTTTAGATTGTTTTATAAGTAATATTCACATATTTTTCAAAAAAATCAAAATTGTTTTACTCAAAATGTGAATAAAAATGCTTTCATTAAACTGTATGGAGTGAAAGATTTTTCCATTTAACATTAACATTATTTTCATTTAAAATTTATATTTATGTTTTCCAAGATATTATCAACAATATAGAATCAAAAAAATTTATACATACTTTTTTATATTGAATGAAGTTTTTTATCTTGAATGGTAATAAATAATTTGTAAACCATCACTTAAAAGTAGTAATGTTTATTTTAAAAGAAAATGATTTCCAAACTTACTTATCATCAAAAAAATTATTTTAAATGTTATATTCCTAAAGAAATATTATATGTAACATTTCATATAAATTTTCAATCTATGATGACTTCTATTGATGCTAGATATGATTTAATAGGGTTTGATCCAACGATACCAATTCTATTCCTTCTCTAGATGGTTTATATTAATGATGGGATGATGTTTACAGAACCCATTTCTCATATAAAGGTTATTTAATGATTACCATGATTTTTTATCTCCTCAATATCTATAATAAATAGTGGTGTTTGTAAAAAAATATTTTAGACACACATCACATTCTATGTATGTATGTTATGTTATCTCAATGTTGCACAAATATTGGTGTCGTAGGGTTCTTAAAACAATAGTGTCCAACCCAACACTATTGAGACTATCCTTCCCCCAAATTATATTCTAAAAACCCTTGTTCTAGTGATGATAGAAATCAATCTATTCTATATTTGACTTGTTCCTCCTCTCTTCCATATGTAGGAAATCATCTATGTGGTTTCTAGGTCAGATTCCCCTACTGAGAAATATACATGGCATACTTTAATAGGCTGACTGATCGACTTATTTGAATATTTTTTAACAGAAAAAATATTATTATTCAATTATATATCTTTGAAACACATATATTTACATTAATTTATTATTTCTCAAAAAATATCATTATAAAATTAAATTTGACATTAAATTAGTTAAAAAAATTTATAATGGAAACAATAAAATAAACTTTATTGACAATAATTAATTTTGTTGGAAAAAATTATGTATTAATTTTTTGATATCAATGACCTATGATGAAATCATAGATATTATATGTATATTATATTAATGGATTCATGTTTAAAACCAAATATTATAAAAATGGTTTGACAAACAACTAGACAATTTATGAAATTTGTAATTTGGAATATTTTGAAATGGTTACTATCATTATTAATCTATACTGTGAAGGGATATTTTTTATGTTATTATCATGGATTTTCTTCAATATTTACTGAGGTATAAATAATAATTTTTTATATTATACACTAGTCTAAAGAAATAGTTTTATTGGTACTAGTGTGTATAATGAAAAGGATCTATATTTTTGGATTCCCAATAAAATATGGAATATTATATTGATGATGGAATCAATGAGTAGTTTATTGTTATACTACACAAGAAAGATTATAAGGCCCCAGCCTCAAAACTTAATTAATATTGAATTAAAATAATAATTCACATTGAGGATCTTTTCAGGTTTAGAGTATTATAGAATTAGATCATAAATCATGAATTACATTCCACATTTATACAAAGTGGTTTCATAAAAGATAATATTCATTTTTTCCCATTAATGGAAACATTTATAAAATAAAAAATGGATTCCTTGTTGAAACTTCCTTGACACTATCGTCACATCATGCACCTTTCCATTGACCTGTAAAAAACATTTCAAAACTTGGGATGAGCATAAAAAGCTCAGTAAGGGATATATAAGTATGAAAAGAAAACAGTAGTCCATGTATGAAAACATAATTTACTCCTAAAACATAATCATTTTAACATACCTCATCAAATCATGAATAAATAATAGAAATCATAAGACATAAAGGTAACTTGATGCATTCATAACATTCTTACGTAGGGAGTAACCCTCTTGGTTACGTTTGGAATACCCACCACAATATATTATTTAAATCTCTTCGTAGAAACCTCAACGTTTAACCCCTTCATGTTACCCAATTCATTGGAGAGCTATATCGGGCTCACCCTCCCTTAGTTTATCACAGAACCACCCATCTTAATAATAATTCCCATGAACCATAACATAATCGTATCACATAAAACATGCATAAAGGAAACATAACATTTCCACTTTTCAATTACAATATATCAAAACAACACATTTATATAAAAACATTATGAAAAACATTTTCAATAACAGAATAAACTAAAAGTTAAACATGGTATTTATTTTTCATTTAAAAAAGGTATGGCTTGTAGAGGAAGCCGAAACTCAAATAATGGTCACGGGGGCTGAGAAGTCATTGTCACCGCATATGTATGACAAAAACATTACCTTTTTTCATTTTGTAAAACTCTTCGTATGAAATGATTACTTTTGGATAAACGTAAAAGTCAAAGGGGTTTATACACCTTATGAAAGTAGGTTGTGTATAAAACAAAATATGCCTCAATGAATGGAGATTGAGACGAAGTCCCATACAAATAAGATATCCTTGGATTAAGGATAAATCAATTACATAATTAAGTGTGACAAATGAATACACCAAATATAAGTGGATATTAACTGTAAAATAATCATAGGACATTCACACATATTCATATAATGACATATTCACGGAGTACCAGTTTATCCCAAAGAATCAAAATTGGGTTAAGAAGTTCCCTTGCAAAAATTCGACAGCCTAACGGCGTCATTTCAAAATTTAGAAAAAGAGTTGATGTGAGATAAAAAGGGTATATCATCACCTGGAAATAAAATTTACATCAATATGGATATATAATAACATATCCCAACATAATAGTATTTGAATTAAAAGACATAACAAAAGAAGTATTTTAAAAAGAGGAGGGTGAAAGGTTCCCTTACCGACTTAGGTAACTTTCGAAACGTACACCCCATTAAAGAAGGTCTGTGAAATGAATATGTAAATACCCATAAATGAAATTATATTACACAATGAGTATAATAATGTGAGGTATATACACCACTAAAAGGAAATGGTGGAAAACGTAGCTTAAATCTCACGGGACTAAATGTGAGATGAAAAATCCCTTACGAAAACTCGACAGCCTAATGACGCCACTTAAAACTTCCAAAATGGATTGAAGAGAGAAAATAGGGTCTCTCATAATATGAACATAAAACGTAAATTAGGATTAATATAAAATCACATCCCAATCCTAAGAAAGATTATCTTGAATGGAATGAAATAAAAGGGTGTACTTAAAAGAAATAGAGGGGTAGGATCCTTTACCTTGTGTCTTACATGACTCGATCGTTCATTAATCTCCTGAATAATAAAATTTGGTAAATTTATAATTTCTTAAGGACCTACTTTAAATATTATTATTCAGTTAATATCACATATTATAATGTTATAATAATTGGTTAAAAAAGTGAGTTCGTATCAGATGTTTTTGTCGATGTTCGGTACATGAGTAAAAATCGAACTTGCTGGAAAAGAATTTTCCATGTAATTATAGGTACATTATATCCAGAATAGTATTTATGTTTTAAATATCATATATATCCAGTATATATTTATTTTATACAATTACATATCATTTTGAGATAAAAAATTAAAAGCACCGTTCATGGAGACGGTAGGCCATACGTACGCATGAACGCTACTTTCATTTTTGGTCATATTAATGGAATTAAAACAAAATGAGAGATATATATATTATAATTCCATAGTTATATAAATCATTTAGATTTAATATATTACATATATATCCATTATATATATGTACTTATAATAGTACATAACATTTGGAGATAATAAATGAAATGTAATGTTCATGGAGATGGTAAGTCTTACGTACTCATGAACGCTACTTTCATTTCTTTTTTTTTGTATTCAATGGAATTAAATGATAATGATATAAAGGTATATTATAAATAGAGTAGGATATAATATGTAATACCATTAATTCCATCCTTTATATGTCCCACATATGACATTAATGAATGAAATCACTTTGAGGGGGCGGTAGTCCGCACTTCTTAAAATGAAGATATCACATTTACCCATAATGGAAACCATAATGGGATGCCATAAATGAAAAATACAGAAGCTTAAGTAAAACATAAACATATTATATATAATATATAAATATAGTTACATCTTAATGGACACCTTTGAAGGTGTTAAAATAATATTGAATAATCATTGTTTCGTGAGATAGTAATTCTCCATCCACAGAAATAGTATGTTCTTTAACCATTAAAAGGATGTGTGTGAAAGTGTAGCTCGAATACTTCATATAACAAAATCCTAGTATATTTAAGATACTGGTTTTGTTACAACAAAAAGTAATAAAAAGAGTTTAGCGGTTTGGGGAAGAAAAATAAAACAAAAGAACACCAGGGAAGCCATTACCTTTAAATCAGATAATTGTCTTTGATTTGAGCTCAATGTTTCCTTGGAAAGGATTATGCTCAAAGTGAGGCTTCAATGATGAAGAGAGGGATTTGGAGAGATGAAATGGGCAGGGTTTGGCTGAGCCAAAGTCTTTAGAGGTGTGTGTAAGGTGGTAGAGTTGGGGGCCTTTTTAAGAGGAGAGGAGGGGCACTCTTGGAACGTTAAAAAATATTACTTTATTATAAACTTATTTTCGGATTTAAAAGGTCCAAAAATGATATATCTCTAGGATAAGGTGATAAGGTTTCGAAATCAACCCATCAAATATTTTTTTGACAAGTTTAAGACTTAGATTTCACCCTATCTTCTAATTTTATTTAAATCGTTCATTTATGAGGTAATCACTGCATCATCACGGTGTCAAAAATAAATTAATTTATTTAATATCTAAAAATTATAAAAAAAATAATATGATGTAGGAAATATTTTTATATTTATAATGAATATTTATAGTAAAAAATATGTCTTCTATAACCCCATCTAAAAATTGTTTTAGTAAAACAACACATGTTTGTGACATTTTAATTTTAACTTTAAATAAGAAGGTATTAATGACATTTTCAAAGAAAAGTGGATCCATGGGGACCCCAAGATGACCCATGTATTGTATTGGTCTTCCATGACTCATACGATGAGGGTAGGATATGTGTCTAGGTCATTTCATTTTATTAAAACATTATTTTTACCTTAAAGTACACTAATTACGTCTAATCGCGATTTAAACATAAAAGTTACTATTCACCAAAAAAATATTTTAATCCCATTGAACCACATTTTACTTCTTAATGGAAACCATGTATGTCGGATTTTTGAAATTCAAAACACAGAGGTGGTAAAATTTCATTTAAATGAAAAATCAGTTTTTTAAGTACAACTTAGTGGTTTCACTATTCATCAAAAATTGAAGTTTTCCAGAAAAATACCAAATATTCACCCTAAGATATATTTGATATTCCGAATTCAAAAATGATGTCTATTTTCCAAAATTCAAAACATAGAAGTTACATTATTTAATTTAATAATTAATTCCCGCTGTAAGAGCAAATAGCGTGTTTTTATGAAACAATAAGTATCAAAAGATTGACACTAGTTTAAGTCCAATTTCAAGATGAAATTAATTCCAACAACCACTATTAGATTAAATGGTAAAAATATATTCTAATTTCACTTTAAAACCAATTCAAAAGATAATAGAATCATATAAATAAATTAGATTAAAAAGAGGTTTTGAATTAAAATACAACATTTTTCACTATTCATTAAAAAATGATCTTTATCGGAAAAATACCACAAATTTACACAAAGTAAATTTTGATGTCCCGATTATAAAGAAGAATTTTATTGTGTCATATATAACACATAAATTTTTCAAAAAGTGTATTTAAAATAGGTTCGTCATCAAAAGGCGGTTAATCGACCTTTTAAAGAATATTAGACTATTTACGCTTAAAATTGGATTCATTCACATTTTTAATCCTCTAACATTTATTGTAAAAAGTGAAAAGATTTGACAAACATATATAATAATTTTGTAGTTAGTTATATTGATTCCCGCCATTACAACGGTTAGGCATTTACTACAATTTAAAATAATATTATTTTATTATTAGAGTGCAATGTAACATTCCCAAGAAACTCGTTGTTGCGTATTGGGTAAGCCATAGAACATAGCATCCCCTTCAAAGTTATATTAATATTTTATTCACAAATATGGATAAATTTGAAAATGTCATATTCTTTATTTACCTGGGGTGTTACATCCTTCCCCCCTTTTGGAAATTGTGTCCTCACAATTTTTAAAATTGGGGTTGGAAACTTCATTCCAAATCCCAAATCGGAACAAGAGTCAGTAAAACAATCACTTTAAAATAATGAAAGAGAAGTACAAAGGTCACCCGAGTTAACCCATACTAGGATTCCATTTAGGAAAACATGGATATGGAGGAAAAAACAAATGGTCATGTTCTGAGGGAGAGTGATAGTAAACATGTCTAGGATAAAGTTAACCATAAGAAAATCACAAACCTGTGATGGGTTAAACGGTATTCGATTCCCTAGTAGGAAAAGTTAACAGAAATTTTTTTTATTTATGTTAATCTTCCTTGAGGATTTTATTTTTTATCTTAAGGAAACATATTTAATTGTCATGTTGACTTTCGTATTTTAGTATATTTCTTACAGGAACTCATATATTTTCCAAAAGATGAGTATTTTGGATGACTTGTTCACATTAAGAGAGCTATAATCAACTTCTAGAGAATCACCTATTCACCAAATTAGAACTATATACTTCCCATTTCTTGAGACCTTAACCAAAACTAAAACCAAAAAGGTTATTATGAGATCAGATGATACCCAAAAAGGATAATTATTTTTAATGAAATCTATTCTTAATGTCCAAAATTTGTCAAACAATACCCAAAGTTCAACAAAGACCATTCAATAAACATCTATCCATAAAATTATTCAAATTAAACCATACTAATATTGAAACCCAAATATTTGAAAGATTTAATCACATAGTCTTCCAAGGTACAAAATTAACATTTATCTCCAAATAACATTAGTTTATCATAATGTATCATACTAAAAAGAAATTAACCTAATAAAATATCCTCTATGATAGGTTCATCATTTCCATAGATAACCCAAAATAAAATAACTCGTGATTCATAAAATCATATAACTAAAAAGAATTAGTCAAACTAACCAGGGACTTCACGTAGTCCAGTGGTAGATGAAAAAATACTAGTCGCACTTTGGTTGTGTGTTCGATTCCCGCAGCTTTGTCCGACGTGACGGGTTGCCACACGGTCCGTGTGTTGTCCTTTTTCCAAAACTATATAATTATTAAAACATTCCCCAAAACATGATAAAATCTTCAAAAATATACATAATATATTTTATCCTCAATTTTATCTCATTCCTTTCATATTCCATCATATCATAGAGTAACCCATAATTACCTAAAAAGTAAGGATCATATA